>CM042986.1:10937402-12137402 GCA_023678885.1 Pogostemon cablin
CCTTTCACATCGCAATGAAGAAGGGGAGTTGTCTGCAATCTCAATACCTAAATGGCTGGGGTGGCAAGAATTACAAGCTGAGGTGACAGCTGATGATAGTCTCACTGAAATTATAGCTAATATTATGGCAGGACGAGCCGCGCCAAAACATTTTTCTATTGTGCAAGGAGTGCTGTACTACAAAGGAAGGCTGGTAATCCCTAGATCATCTCGTTGGATTCCGGAGTTGCTACGTGAGTTCCGTGCTTCACCAACGGGGGTCATGCTGGTGCATTTCGAACATATAAAAAGTTAGCCTCGAACCTTTATTAGCCAGGTATGATGAAAACAATTTTGCAATACGTGGCGGAGTGTGAAGTTTGCCAAAAGAATAAATATGACACAAAATCTCCAGGGGGTTGTTGACACCACTGCCGATTCCAAAGAGAGTGTGGGAAGATATCAGTTTGGATTTTATTTCGGGGCTGCCGAGGTCGGGGGGCTGGATTGTATATTGGTGGTTGTTGACAGATTGTCCAAGTATGGGCACTTCTTGGGTCTTAAACACCCTTTTACAGCAAAGTCAGTGGCAGAAATCTTTTCCAAGGAGATTATTCGTCAACATGGTATTCCAGCTACAATAGTCAGCGATAGAGATCCAATATTTCTGAGCACTTTCTGGAAAGAGCTTTTCAAATCAGCAGGTACTCGCCTTCAGATGAGCTCTTCCTACCAACCGGAAACTGATGGGCAAACGGAGGTGTTGAATAGATGTGTGGAAACCTACTTGCGTTGCTTTGCATCGGAGAAGCCGAAAAGTTGGAGTACGTGGCTTTGTTGGGCAGAATATTGTTACAACACTGGGTTTCAATCAGCAGCTGGTATGACACCCTTTGAGGTGGTTTATGGGCGGCCACCACCATCCATTTTACCATTCTTGCCTGTGGAGTTTCGTAGTAAAGTACTTGGAGATACCTTGAGGGAACGTGATGAAATTTTGGAAGACTTAAGAGCACATTTATCGCGGGCTCAACAGAGGATGGTTCGCGAGGCGAACAAGCATAGACGGCCACTTGAATTTGCTGTTGGAGATCGCGTGTACTTAAGGTTCCGATCTTACAGACAACAATCCCTATTTCCAGCTGGTAAGGCTAAGGTTGGTTGGCGTTTCTTTGAACTCTTTGAGGTCGAGGAGAGAGTTCAAATTACCTATGTTCATCCAGTCTTTCAGGTTTCACTTTTGAAACCTGCTATTGGCGGTGCAGCTGCATCCCCTATGCTGCCTGAGAACTTGCTCACAGCCGATCCTTCTTATTGGCCTGAAAAGATATTGGAGCGCCGCTGGATTCAGATGATAAGGTGGAGCAGATTTAAATTCGTTGGCAAGGACGCGAAGAGGATGAAGACACCTGGATCTGATATTCGTGCTCAATTTCCAGAGTTTGGCCTTGAGGACAAGGCCGTTTTGCCTACGGGGAGAATTGATACACCGTGGCGTGTGTATGAACGTAAAGAAAGAAGAGGAGATGCTGGACTAATTACCTTAATTGGGCTTTATATTTAATTACTGTTTTATTAGTATTAGAGTTGGGCCTTTGTTCATGGGACCACATTGAGTATTTATACTCCATAGTAAATCTAGTAGAGGTATCGCCGTATTTTGTATTTGCACCTTCGTTCCTCTGTGGCCTCCTTTGTGAGGTTTCTCTTTCAATCTATATATCGGTTGCCTTAACTCTATCACATTCAGTTAAGAAATTTGCATTCGCTTCTGAAAGTCCAGATAGTGGTTATAAGAAGAAAGATAAGGGAAATCTCTCATACCAGGGATTGCGAACCAACAAGTCGGGTGGAATTGAAAAGAAGGTGGTCCATTCAACTACTAAAACCTTCCCAACAAAATTAAATTCCAAATCTGATGGAGAGTTGAACTCCAGGAAGATAAAAGATCATCGGCTGCTGCTAGAAATGAAAACAAGGGGCTTCTGGAACAAAGCTGAAACTGGACAATCAAACCCCTCAGAGTGGTGTACCACAGAAAAAAGATAGAAAATTCAGGTAGGGCAAAAAACAACTTAGTTGTTTCAAATTCATACCATACAAAGGTGCAGGATTTGAAATGCAAATCATAAATTTAGACTCAGTTCATCACAAATGAAACGTTATAACTTATAATACTCTTATTGTCAGTTGTAAAGCACGCACATCTATATAATGTGGTGAGAATGCGGATCAAATCTCTTGGGGAGCTATGATTAACGATCGTTCGTCGCTCTGGATGCACATAACAGTTTTTCGTCATTACCAGCATCCCCAATTGATTAGTGAGTTACACTTTCTAATGAGAGATTTTTAAAGCTTTTCTCATCGCTATGTTTGCCTTCTTAATAATCTTATATTCTTATTACACACTGTACTAAACAATTAAGAAATGTTTCTCTTATGAAAGTTTGCCTTCTTAATAATCTTATATTCTTATTACACAGTGTACTAAACAAGTAAGAAATGTTTCATTTATGAAAGTTTTTGTAGAGCTCTGGAACTGCCTCAGCTGTGAATTTGTGGTTAACCTCTTCTTCATTAGGTGATGATTCAGTATCAGACCGGTGTGTCCTTTCACCAGGAACCATTGATGTTATCATGTTACTTAGTCAATCCTTCTTTTTTTTTTAATTAAGATTAAGTGATCATTAGTAATTTCTATAATCATAGTGAATTACTCTGTGATTCTTATTCAGTTGGTTACTAGTACGAATCCCGCGTAACACGGGATAATCAAAATTTTTATGGAATGGGTTATTCTTACCTCCAAATTAGTTAAACGTATTAAAAAATAATTAAATTAAAATATTCATAATTAATAAGACATAAATATCTTAATAATTAAGATTTTGTATTCGGTTGGAGTACCTAAACAATATATTATGTGTTTGGTTAGAGTACCCGAATGATTTATCATGTATTCTGTTGAAGCAATGGAACGGTCCTTAAGGAATAATGATAACAAAATGTGGGAATAAATAATTATTTCCAAATTTACATAAATATTTCTCAGTTAGACATATGATGACGGATTATAACACATATGATATAATTGGAATTCTAAGAATTTATATCATTTATAGGATTAAACATAGATATAAAATATATTTTTTAATTATTTATATCATAACATGTCTTAAAATATATCAATCTAAAAATATATTTTCAATTAAATATTAATATAAAATAATTATAACTAAATTTTAAATTGTTAAAGTATAATAATTAAAAGGTTATTCTGTGGTGCAACCCTCATATTAATAGGGTAAAATAGGGGTAGTGGTGGTTATTTTAAAAATAAATTTAATTATATTAATTTAATCAATAGTTGAGATTAGATTAAGAATGAATCTAATAATTAAAATCGTCTAGGTCCACCGCATTTGGACTCATAATTAAATATTTTTTTACGGAGAACAGAACGTGTGTTATCATTCGCTTTTATATAAAAAAAATATGATCTTTTCTATCTGTATAAGGGATCAAATTTCGAATATTAAACCCTTTAGAAGTACTTATATAAATTATTTATACAGTCATATCCAAATACTCCATCCGTCCCACAGAAATTGTCACATTTTTTTTTGTTGTCCCACAAAAGTTACATTCCTTTAAAGCATATGAGACCCACATAAAAAATATTAACATATTCATATGGATCCATACACACTCCACACACACCACTAATACACCTACCCACTACATATTAAATATTATATCTCTCACTTCACTTTATACTAAAATATTATACTATTTAATCTCTGTGCCTGAAAAAATATTACAACTTTAATGGGAGGGAGGGAGTATATTATTTTAAATTGGTTTAAATTTTAATTTTATGTTTTAGTATTTATAGGGATTAGATGAAACACAATTTTTTTAATAGTATGGTTTATATAAAATATATAAAAATTAAATAAATAATATTTTACTCTTAAAATGTGTTCACTCATTTTTCTTTTAAGGAAATATTTCCTCAGTCCTACCCTAAGAGGTTCTTTTTTTCATTTTGGGCGTCCACCCAAAAAGTTTCATTTCATTTTTTAAAAACATGAGATCTACACATACATACTAATACAATAAAAATATGGGGTCCACACACCCACTAATACAACTATCCAGTACATATTAAATTATAATACTCCTTAATTCACGTATAAAAAGTATAATACCTTTTTGGGTGGGACAGAGAGAATAAATTGGCTTTAAAATAACTTTTTAGTTAATAAAAAATAATTTTAACATCATTAAAAATTACGAATATATATATTTTTATAAGTCATTCTCTCTTAAATTAAATTAAATAAATAATATTAGGACAAGTCTTGCGTGAGGCATTTTACATTTTTTAAATTAGTTATTACTTTTGCTATAAAATGTTATCACTTTCCTTATAAAATGTTATAAATTATTAATAAAATAGCATTATTAATTTTCATTAATTGAGTATCACTTTTCACTATAAAAATTATCACTTTCTATTCATCTGACGTAAGATCTAACGTGAGACGTTTTTTCATTATATTAAGAAATATATATATATATATATATATTAATCAAAATAATTTTATTTATAAAAGTTTTTACTTTTTTAATATAGAATCAAATTGATGTGCATCGGATACACTGGCGCACCTAAATAAAGTAAACCATTAGATCATATTTATTTAATCATAACTACTAAATAAAATAAGTAATTAAAATAAAAACATTAACAACCCACATCCTACTCCATTTACTCTATAAATTCTCAGGTGCACAACGGAATAACAGTAAATTTTTGAGTTAGTTGTAAAAAAAACTAACGAATTTTACTTTTATTGTAAATTAGTCTTCACTTCTAAAAAATTGCAAATTAATCCCTACATTTAAGCATTGTTGCAAAACGCACCCGATTTTTTTAAAATATCCTAACTTCTAATCACAAATTTGGTGTGTTTTGCAACAATGCTTAAAGGTGAGGATTAATTTGTAATTCCTTTAAAGTATGGATTAATTTGCAATAGGAGTAAAATTCATGATTTTTTTTGCAATTAACCCTAAAATTTTTAAACCAAAAAAATTATACAACCTGTTAAACTTTTTAATATATATTAAAATTTTCATAGCATTATATAAATTTATACTCCCTCCGTCGCGTTTTAAACTTTACGTTTGCTTTTTGCACGTATATTAAAAAAAAGTATTTTAATGTTTAGTGAGGTGAGAGAAATAATAGTTTAATGTAAAGTAGATAGGTATATTAGTGTGATGTATGGCCCACAAAGAGATAAATAATTAATTTGTGTAGGTCTCATTTACTAAAAAGGGAAATGTAAAGATTGAACATATATTTAAAACATATATTTTTATATATTGAGTTCTTATAGTATCATATTTAAAATATTACATAAAAAATATAATTTTAAGAAAGTATGGTTAAATATAAAACTATTATTAGAGATGACATCAAGTAGGATACTGGCTAATTTTAAGATATTTGTATCTTTATCCGATTTAAAAATAATTACATGTATCCGTCCCATTTAAAAAATTTATTATGGTACCCGTAACCAGTCTTATACATGTTTATCAATACCTGTGGGTACCCGCATCTATTTAATAGTTTATTTATTATATAAATATTTATATATTTTTTATTATTTAAATAAATATTATATTAAAATTGCGTTATTATTAATTTAACAAATATGATTAAATAAAACTTATATTTATTAATTAAATATTTAAAATATCTCATAATATATTAATTAATATAATAATATGATTTAATAAAACTTATAATAATAATTATATATATAAAGGGTACTATGGGTATTGGATACTATGGATATTGAAATATTATCCGTATCCGTTTCAAACCTAATAAATTTTTTACAACTATCTATACCGTCCTAAACCCATTTATAACTATCCGTTCTCACCATATTAAAGTTTGAATAGAATGAGTACTCGAAAATACTCGTGTCAATACTATCTTAACTATTATCGGTTAATAGATAAAATTAATAAATGTATAAATTATCGTATTTTGAAGGATAAATTATTAAATATAATAAAATAAATAATTAATGATAAAAAAAATTACGAAAATTAATTAATATTAAACTAATATTTATTTTTTCATGAAATTCCTTATTTAGAAAATTGTAATTAACTAAATTTATTATACTTAAAATTCTGAGGCTACGTAGATTAAATAAATTTAATAATTTCTTACTCTTCTAAAAATATTTTATTTTTTAAAAAATATTATTAAAAATTAATTTAATATAAAGAAATTGTTATTATTTTAAGAATTTATTTTTCAGTCATATAATATTAGTAATATGGATGTCAAATTAAATACCATGAGAAGATGATTAATTTGATATAATTTTTATATAAAATCGATTTAAAAATAAAAAATTAAAAACACTTTAATTTTTAGAAATTTTTTAAAATAAGATAAATAAAGATGAAATATTTTGATTGGTTGTTTAAAATAAACCAATTACATTATCTTCCTTCCTAAGTAAGTCTATTATTAAAAAAATTAAAATTCTATAAAAATGACACATAATCCTCAAATTGCTCTTGTGTTGACACATCATCAAAACTACATTCTCTTTTATTATACTTTAGATTATCTACTAACTTTGAGGTTGTCTTTGGTTGGTGGGTTTAGAGGGTAGGAATGGAATGGGAATGTAGAAAATATGTTTGGTAATAAGGTTTGAAAGTGCCATGACATTCATTCCAGTTTCCATTTTCAATTTGTCTCTGTTTTATAGTATAAAATTTTATAATAAGAATTTTAAAATATTAAACAATATTTTTGTTTTAAAAATAGTAATATGATATTAAAATAAAAATTTAATGATAAAAATTATGAATAAATTTCTAAAGAATTTATTCATACCAAACAACATCAATGGTATATTTATTCCCTACTATCAACCAAATAATATAATTATAAATAACAAATTCATTATCATTCTCTATTACTATCACTATTATACTCATTTTGATTCTTTCTACTAAACCAAACACCCCTGATATATTTGCCTTTCTTTTGTTGCTGCATTTATTTTACGATTTAGAGATAACATTGCATACCAAAGAGAATATTTGATTTTGCTGTAGGAAAAAAATACATTTTTGACCCATACGAAGATTCTCATTTCATTTTTGATCCCCAACTTTTTTTTGTCCCAATCGTTATAGTTTTAGTCCCTTCCGTTAAATAATTAACGAAAAACGTTAAAACACAAAAAATAAGGGAAAATAAAGTAATTTTGGAGGCAATTTTGACTTCTTCTTCCATAATTAGTCTAAAAACCTACCCTACACACATTCACACCCTACAAAATTCAAAATAGAAAATAAAACACACTAAAACAACTTCATCAGCTTCCTCATCCACACATCCATGTCCTATGAAAATTCGTGAAGCCCAAAACAAAATCTATTCAAGCAAATAGCAGCACGATGTACCTCTAATAGGTTGAATAAACCACGCAGCATTTAAACAGTTCTATTTCAACAAAGGCAATTTAAGCATGAAAAATGAGGAAAATTAGTGATATTTAAAGGCAATTTTTACTTCCTCTTTCCTAAATGGTCTAAACCATACCCTGCAAACATTCACATACAACAAAATTCACAACCGAAAGCAAAACACAATAAAAGAAGACTTCAGTCTTCATCTTCCTCATCCAAATAATGAACACTAAGATTGAGTTGCATCCAAACATTTTACACATATATGAATCAATGTACAAGATTTTTACTAAACAAAAGCCAACAAACATCATAATAAAGAATTGGAATACACAAGTTAATAGAACCCCAATTTATTTTACACAAGTAATAAAAGAAGTAGGTGTACATATACATAATAGACAATCAATATGTGTTGGCCTAACATGGAACTAAAACCATCAGCAGATCAGCAACAAATTACATACATATATCATACATGCATCTATCTATCTATTCAACACCCTCCATGCCATGCCATCTGCACGTCAAAATTCAATTACAGAGGCTACAATGATTGCAAGAAAAATAAACTTAACTACTAACTAAAACATATAGGAGTACATATTACAGACATGCCCAATCAATCTCCACTACAGACTTCATCGAAGCAGGGCTGGGAGAACTCCAGGAAGGTGATGTCAGACTCTGGTGAAGCTGGTCCAACAGATGATGAATCATCACATGGGTGATGTTGAAGATGATTACAATACTAAGGCTTCCAACATCAGAGCTTCGATTAAGAGATGTCTCAATCCATCGAACAAATTTTCAACCTTGGAGACGCAGATTGTCCTGAGGTTTCAAGGGTCTGATCAGAGACCAAACTCCGCTTCCCTGATTTCAACAACGTATTGCAGGGGTTTGAAATCGCTGGAATCTCGACATAACTGATGCCTAAAAGTTGAATCTTACAAACTCTACTCTTAGCTAAGCAACTTTGTCATAAGCCAGAGCTGCATCCTCTGCCGTGTCAAATGTTCCCAGCCAAAGCCTGGTTCAGTTCTTCGGGAGTCTAATCTCAGCCACTCATTTGCCCCAATGTCTCTGCCTCACACCCTTCTAAAGCATTGTGGGGTTTGAGGTCCGCTTCATCGGGATAGTTTTTGGGCCGAGAAAGCTCGAGTATGAACTAAAGAACGGGTGAAAGAAAATCAAAGAAAAAGTTGAAAACTTTCTAAACAGACAAAGTATCGAACAGATTGTAAGCTACCTTTCCAGATACACAACTTGAGGGACGGAAAAACAAACCCTCACTTGTTCTAATTACAAGAACATCTAGAAACAAAATTAAAAACTCGAAACGAAAAGTGAATATCGATTCTAAAACACCTGTCTTTCAAAAACTAAAATTTGCCCTTTTGCTTTTTTTGTGCTTCGAAAAATCTTCAAATTCAAGAAAGCAAACCCTGAAAATCAAATCAAAATCTTGAAAGACAGACGATGACAGAAAGGTATCCAAGAAGCGGGGTGTAGCAGAGAAGGGGGATTAAAACTAGAAGAAAATGCCAGTATGCACCTCCACGTCGTGTTTTCCGTAGCCCTCCAAAATGGCGGCCGCCGCAAAGCCGACCAATGATTCCGGCTGTAACTCCGATGATTGTGATAGCTGCAACTCCACCACAAGTGTCTCGATTGAGTGGTGGGTGGAGCGGCTGCTCTCTGCCTCCACCACCACCACCGCCGGCGGTAGCTGATTGAAATCCGATTATATTCTTCCATTTTCAATTACAATTGCGTAGAGTGTGATTCAGTAATTTTTGGAAGAAGATTTGGGAATGCTATTTTAGGGTTCATGAAAGGGTAATTAGTGCTACTTCCGTTTATTTATTAGACGGAAATGCAAAAAAAAAAAAAAAATTAAAAACTAAGGAACCAAAAGTGCAGTGAAAATGAAAAAAAATAAATAAATAAATCGGAACCAAAAGTGCATATTTTCCTTTTGCTGTAAGACAGTTTCCTAGGCCAGTGGTTTACCTTCTCCAATTCAATTGTTCTTTCTCTTTTATCAAGATTTTATGAGCTCCATTAATATGCTCTTGCATGAATTCAAATATTGTATTAAATTTCTCCCTTCACGACTTCCTTTAGGATCACGCAATAGTGTCATTCATTGAATTTTGAAATACTATACATTTATATAATGACTAGATTAATTAAGCCTTCTAAATCACAAAATAAACTTAGTCCAATCTAGATTAATTAAACCCACAAAATTACAAAACAAACTAATTAGTCCAATGATCCTTGATTTTAAGCTATTTTAACGGTAAAGGATTACGAATTTGGAGGGGTTGAGATAGGAACATTGGAAACAACTAGATCATTGTGACATGTACGTTAAAATATTTAGCCAAAATTTCAAATATAGCGCTTTATCTGATATTCTGATATTTTTCTAGCTTAGAAAACTTTATAATTATGACTTTTAATTGTCTGTTTAGGGTTGGATGAGCGAGCTGTAGATGAAGTATATAGAATTACAGAAAGCGTTGCAATTATTTGGAAGTTTCATGTTGAGAAAAATATTTTACACTCTTATCAGGAATTTGTATTGTTAAACCCTCTATTTTAGAAGAGATTCAGTATACTGTTTCATTATTACTTCTCAAGTGAAATCTATAGTCTCATAGTTCTAAGCTATAGGATAAATGAGTACAATTTCTTACACCTTCCTTAATGACATTCGTCATGATCAGACTCTTAATTTTATACTACCTTGAATAGATTTCAAAAGAACCGTGGATGACGATTAGTTTGACTGAACCCTATATGCTCCATTGAAATAGACTATCATGTGTTGGATCCTTTTTCAAGGGGGTTTAATGAAACTCTAGGAATCAAAATCCAAATTTTCATATGAAATTACTTCTCTGAATTATGTAGACATTATTAAGTAAGAGAAGAAGCAGAGTTAGGCTTTTATATGTCTTCAGTATTCTAAACATTACACCTGACAATAAATCTAATAATATAATTCACATTTGAACACATGATTTAAAAATAATACTCCCCCCATCCCACATTAAGGGATATGGTATACTGGTAAAATACTTCATCTTAATTTCGTTGTTCAGAAAAATTAATTGAATGTTTGTGTTTTTTGTTCCTGTTGGTTTATATGTGCACCAACCAATCACTTTACAATATTATGGATAGAATTGTAGAAAGGAGAATGTACTAAGAAAAATACTAACAAGATTACAAATGAAATTAAAGAAGAAGAAGCAGATAATCTTCTTACATCTTTTTACAGAATCTTTAAGATAACAGCATGTAGAAGCCGAGTCAAGGTAGAACCTTTTCCCGCAATAAGAAACACGCCCCGATTGTACTATGGTCTTGGCAGATCTTCCCCAAAGGTAAAACGGCTTTTTCTTTCTGGCGAGGCTGCACCGCAATCGCTGGAACTCCGACGAACGAAAGAGGATGGAGAATTGGATCGTTAACTAAGATGCAAATGCTTTGTGATGAAAATGCTTGTTGATTGTGGTGTGATTGAATGAATGGTGAATGACCCTATTTATAGGTGCACCATTCTATTCTACTATAATGGTGATTGTGACGTATTAATTGTTAATTGCGTAATTTTCTCTAATAAGCAATTATGATGATTTGATTTGATTTGATTGCGTGATTTTCTCTAATCAGCAATTATGGAGGGTTATAACGACCAGATTCGACGAACCTACTCTAATCATCATTTATGAAAAGAATCGTAATCTGATTTTTTGAGGATTTCCCTCCTACAGGGGACAATTATTTCGTATTAATTCTCGTTACGCCTTACATAACTTCTTCAGTAGATGAGTCAAATTACACCCACCCATTATATTCATTTAATTGTTGATTAATTTAACAATCAACCCTTACTAACCAATTAAATTCAATTAATTAAATTAATTAATTAAATTAATTCCTACAACCCCCCACATGAGTGGAATTTGGTGAACTCACATGAAATGCAGACACACAATCCAGTCCTCGTGAGACACTAATGTATCTGGATAGGTAACTTGAGACTTTGAACCTTCCGTAGTCCAACACTATTGAGTATACCGGTGGCTTAGTAGACACAAGGTCTTTGAACTACTCTTCCTTAGCGTATACTCTGACAACAGTGTGAACACATCAATGCCTCTCACAATCATTGTTCTCACGTTTTGGTCCGTTTAGCCACGGACCCCCTTTGGATTCATAAGTGTTTCACTTGAAGCGGCCACTCACTTCACACTTACATAGGTGATCTCCTATTTTGAGTACCCCGTTATACTCAACCAGCCTTCACTAGGCCTTTTAGGAATCATTAAAAGTCAGAGACTTAACCTCACCACAATACGGGTTTCCATACTTGGTAATATTGCTCTGCTAAGGAATGATAGGTACCAAGTTTCACTTGAACCTCCAAAGTTTCGTTTTCCCATTGAACTAAGTTCTTGGGATCTCCAGTCATCAAACTTGGATTTCCACTGTTTCAACTCTTTTCTTTGTGGATTTTGATCTCATTCCTTCTAGCAATTTATTCATTTGATCTCGATTAATTGCTTTCGTGAACGGATCCGCTATATTATCTTTTGACCTCACGTAGTCAATTGATATTATACCACTCGAGATATATTATCTCACTGTATTGTATCGCCTACGGATATGTCAAGACTTTCCATTGTACATATCAGTAAGAGCTCTTTCAATTGTGGCTTGACTGTCATAATGTACTATCACCGTAGGGACTAGTTTGTTCCAACATAGAATGTCCTCTAGGAAGTTTCTAAGCCATTCAGCTTCTTCTCTAGCTTTGTCTAAAGCTATGAACTTAGATTTCATTGTGGAACGGGCTATACAGGTCTGTTTTGTAGACCTCCAAGACACTGCTCCACTCCAATAGAGAATACGTATCCACTTATGGAGAACGAGTCTTTTGTATCAGATATCCAGTTTGCATCACTGTACCCTTCAAGTATTGCTGGATATTTAGAATAATTCCCCACATCAAGAGTGTATTTCAAGTATCTCAATACTCTTCTCAATGATTTCCAGTGCTCATTGCTTGGGTTACTCGTGTATCTACTCAGTTTGTTAACTGAACATGCTATGTCAGGACGTGTACAATTTTTTATGTACATTATACTTTCTATAACCCTTGCATACTTAGATTGAGCTACTGGTTCATCTTTGTTTTTGCTAAGGTGCACATTTGGATCCATGGGCATCTTAGCCGGTGGATCGTCGAATGCATTGAACTTCTTCAACACTTTCTCAATGTAATGAGATTGTGACAATGCAATTCCATTAGATGTCTTTTAGATTTTAATTCCAAGTATCACATCCGCTATACCCATGTCCTTCATGTCAAAATTTTGACTCAACATCCTTTTAGTGTCAACGATTATGTCATGACTGCTTCCCATGATAATCATATCATCTACATAGAGGCAGACAATGACAAATTCATTTGGTGTAGTTTTCACATACACGCACTTGTCATACTCATTGATTCGAAAACCATTTGACATCATTGTATTGTCAAAATTCACATGCCATTGTTTTGGAGCTTGTTTAAGTCCTACAATGATCGCACGAGTTTGCACACATTTTTCTCATTTCCAGGTACTATAAAGCCTTCTGGTTGGTCCATGAATATTTCTTCTTCCAACTCACCATTTAAGAAGGCTGTCTTCACATCTATTTGATGGATCTCTAGATTGTGCAATGCAGCAATCGATATAAGTACACGAATAGACGTAATTCATGTCACATGTGAGTAGGTATCAAAGAAATCATACCCTTCCTTTTGTCTGAAGCCTTTAGCCACCAACCTGGCTTTATACTTATCTTTTGACCCATCAGCTTTATACTTTCTTTTTAGGATCCACTTGCATCCTAAGGTCTTACAACCTTTCGGTAAATCTACCGATTCCCACGTATGGTTTTGCATGATGGAGTCAATTTCACTGTTTATGGCTTCTTTCCAGAATGGTGCATCTGGATGAGATAGAGCTTCAGTTACAGATTTGGGCTCATCTTCAACCACATAGGTGAAGAAATCTTGACCAAAGTCCTTTTCTACTCTAGCTCTTTTACTACGTCTTGGTTCTACACTTTCTTGGGTAGACTGAACCATAGTACTATCTTCAAGTGATCTTTTGCTAGAACTCACTTGTTCATTTCCTTTACTAGAAAATATGTTTTCAAAGAATATTGCATTCCTTGACTCTATCATAGTGCCTTCAATCATGCCAGGTATCTCTGATTTGTGAATCAGAAATCTATAGGCACTACTGTTAAGTGCATACGCAATAAAAATGCAATCAACCGTTTTAGGTCCAATTCTAACTTGTTTAGGTAGTGGCAATTCAACCTTGGCCAAACACCCCCATACTTTGAGGTATTTGTATGACGGTTTGCATCCCTTCCACATTTCATAAGGAGTTTGATCCTTAGATTTGTTTGGAATCTTATTCAGAATGTGGTTAGCTGATACGATAGCTTCCCCCACAAGTTCTGAGGCAACCCTGAACTGATTAACATTGTGTTCATCATTTCCTTCAGAGTACTATTCTTGAGTTCAGCAACGCCATTTGATTGAGGTGAATATAGAGCCGTTGTTTGATGTATGATATCGAATTCGGCACATAGTTGTTCAAATGGTGCTACGTATTCGCCACCTCTATCACTTTGAATTGTTTTAATCCGAGTATTAAGTTGAATTTCAAATTCATTCTTGTAGAGTCTGAATACTTCTAAAGCTTCATCTTTACTCTTCGAGAGATATACATAGCAAAACCTTGTGCAGTCATCAATAAAAGTAATGAAATACTTTTTCCCCCCTCTAGTTTGAACAAACTTTAAATCACACGTATCAGTATGGATTAACTCTAGAGGTTTAGTGCTCCTTTCCATTGTTGGAAATGGTTGTTTTGTCATTTTTGCTTCTACACACACTTCACATTTACTTGAAGTCTCAACATTTTCTACTTTAAACAAATCAAGATTATTTAATCTTTTAATCGATTTAAGATTTACATGTCCCAATCTTAAATGTCATATTGAGGAGCACTCAATGATATAAGCAGAAGTAGAAGCATTTTTATTCATAACTTTCTTGCCTTCACGACTTATAACCATAGCATTGAGCTTAAAAAGCTCATTATCAAGATAACCACGGCCCAAGAATTTGTCAAACTTTCTAAGCACTAGTTTATTAGACTCAAATATAAGCTTGAACTGATGGCTAACTAGCAGGGAGCCTGAGATCAGGGTCTTACGTATGTCTAGGACATGCAACACGTCCTTCAGCTTCAGTTCTTTCTCGGAGGTGAGCTTCAGAGTCACGCTCCCAACACCGGCTACATCAGATGAGGCTTGATTCCCCACGTGCGCTTTCTCCCTTCAACGGGCACATAAGTGGATAAGGCACTTTTCTCCAAGCAGACGTGGCAGGTGACGCTAGTGTCCATGAACCACTCCTTTGGATTTCCCACCAAATTGGCTTCAAAGACCACAGCAACCAAGTCATCATCAGTTAGAGCCCGTTCAACCACGTTGGCATTGTGGTTCTTGCCTTTGTTCTTCTTAGGCTGACGACAATCTTTGGCCTTGTGTTTGGGTTTGCCACAGTTGTAGCAATTCCCACTGAACTTGGACTTTTGCATTGGGTTCTTGCCCTTGTCGTCGGACATATTCCTCTTTTTGGTGGGTCCCGCACGATGTTCAGTCAAGTTTGCCTTTGCCTCCATTGAGGATTGGTCAAACCTCTCATCCATCTTCCTGTTGTCCTATTTGATTCTCAGTTTGACAATTAAGCCATCTAGAGACATCTCCTTTCGCTTGTGTTTGAGATAACATTTGAAGTCCTTCCACAATGGAGGTAGCTTCTCAATCACAGAGCCAACAACAAATGCTTCTGGAAGCAACATCTCTTCGGAGAGGATTTCGTGCACAATCACTTGGAACTGTTGCATTGTTCAACCACAAATTTAGAGTCCACCATCATGAACTCCAAGTACTTAGCTATCACGTACTTCTTCGTACCGGCATCTTCCGCCTTGTACTTCTTCTCCAAATATTTCCACAACTCTTTGGATCTCTTCGTGCTTAGATACACATTGTACAGTGTATCACTAAGTCCACTTAGGATATAGTTTTTGCACAAGTGATGAGAGTGAAAATAAGCGCATTATAGTGTCCAATCTAACACCTTTATGATGGGAATTGATGTTGTATATTAGCACAAATGTCTTATATTCAATATATATGAGAAAAGGTTCATTTGAGATATTTTATTGTATTTTAGGTGGAAAAAGGATAAAAAGTGCAAAGTTAGAGAAAAGGTGCAATTTGTGCAATGATGCTGAAAAATGCACATCCAACTTGTAGAATTTTTATATATTTTTGTGGAGCTCTGAACTAGAATTGCGATATATGATTGGAAATTTTCTGAAAAGAGGATCGTTTTGGCATAAAGAACACCCCAATCAGAATCCAAACGAGAGATATATGATCAAAGTGGTAACGTCGCGCGAGCTGTGCCGAACAGAACGGCTGTATCACTTTCCTTGGCTTGTTACACTTTTAATTCTTGGATTTTTTGTAAATTCTTTGTATGGATAGAAAGCCAAGGAAAAGAGGATCATGTGAGCGCAAGAATTACTCAAATTGGAGGTCAGATATGGAAGTTATGTTCAAAATCGTGAAGTCGCGCAGCTGCTAGCGAGAATTTCCGAGAAATTTCCGAATTTGTGCGTGTTTTTACACTCCTAGTGTGTTTTTGCATAAATTTTCGTGTTTTCCAAGAAAAAGGTCATCCAAGGTATATAAGGAGAGCTTACAAGTATAAAAGGGGATGTATATCATATCATTAATTATTATTGAGGGAGAGAAGAGCCACAAATCCATACTACACCCTACAAGGGGGGATCACCCCCAACCATCATCCATATCTTTTCCTCCATCCATCCATCACTTTGAAGATTCGTCTGTGGAATCAAGAGGAGAACCAAGTGGAGGATTCAAGATGGAGAAGGACGCAATGACTCCCACATCTAGGGTTTTATTCGTTTCCTAATTTATCTTGTATTTTTCGAACATTCGGGTAAGATCTATCCAACACCCATGATTGTTATTCGTAACATCATGGGCTAGAGCATTTTTGGTAGAACTAGGGTTATGAAGGTTTTTATCAATTAATTGAACTTTCGTATGTAAACTCCGTACAACACTACTTGTGGATTTATTTATATATGATTGTGCTTTCTTAATCCATACTCACGGTCGTTTTGTGCATCATTAACTGTTATGTAGAGTCTGAATATATATCTTGGTTATTGATTGAGTGCGTTCACTGCTGAGCAGAATTCCATATTATGATACTAAGTGAGGGGACTCCGAAGCTTCATTAGAACAATTATATATGAATACTTATTAATTGAATTGAATTCGGGTTATTAAGTAGGATAAAGAGGATAACTTCATAGTACCTATAAAAGGAGATCATATTGGGTTAGAGTACCAATTGGCCAGGGAAATAATTGATACTGATAGTACCTAGAAAGGGGGTGGAATTATATCTCTTGCTCCGAGGTTATTCACACGTGTTACACTCATGTTTACTTGTGTCTATAGAGTAGATATACATGGTTTAGTAATGCGTCCATATTCCACAAAGCAGAGTCAGACATCAACACACGAAAGAGAACTTAAGTAGTAAAATTGGATTACCCTAGAGTTACCTATTCTCCTACTTGATCCACTTTCGTATTCTTCAAGTGATATTTTATTTTATTTGCTATTTTAATTACTTGTTTAGTAGTTAATAATTAAATCTCAAATCTTATTGCCATCTTGTATTAATTAATTTATTAAATAATTAAATTGATAATGCACCGTCCTTTGGGTTCGATAATTCACTTGGTCGCTTGCTTAAGCTACAATTGATATCCTTAATACTTGGGGATTAATTTTATGTACAAAGAAAATGCGCATCAACAAGTAATCAGCGGAGGTCCACTGATCAAGAGCTCTACGCTTTTGTGTATCAGGCTCATTCTCATCCACCACTGATGTAGACTCCTTTAAGAAGTTCACTAGATTCAGCGTGGTGAGGAAGAATAACATCTTTTTGCTGCCACCTCTTGAAGTCAACACCCGTGAAATTTTCGGGCTTCTCCACTGGAGCTGAAGCCACGAATTGTCTCGACATCCCCATTGGAGGATACATCCTTTGGGATTCAGACCCAACAGGATTCACAGTTACTCTTTGGGAATCAGTCCCAACAGAGTCCCTATTGACATTAGAGGTTTCACCCACTTTTGGGATCGATGCTCCGTCAATATCCCTATCAGTTGTCATGGTGATTGATGAGTGCATAGGCTAGTTGTTTCTTCTAGTGATTGTTAGTTTATATGTGCACCAACCAATCACTTTACAATATTATGGATAGAAATGTAGAAGGGAGAATGTACAAAATATAGCACTAACAAGATTATAAACGAAATTAAAGGAGAAAAGCAGAGTGTCACGCCCCGACCCCAGACAGAACGCGAAAACCGCCACGTTAACCATAAATTTCGCGGAATGGGTGCACTCCACTCCACAAAATTTATAGAAAACGTAAGGCTTGCTATCAAGTACCTATAGAACTGAACAACCGATAACAACGGGTACAACCCGAGGACATCATCTCATAAAGTATCAACAAGGATTTACAAAGGTACAAAATACAACGGTGTAACTTAGTTTAAAGAAAATATACATGAACGATATAACATCGCGAGAGTATAAAAAAGAACATCAAGGGGGTCACCAAATATAAACTATACAATCTCGCCAATGAATCCGTCAATTTACATAAAAGATAAAGTACCCAAAACACTAATTGGATGACGAGCTAACGATAGGAAAACCTCCAACCAAAACGATATCAACAGCCTGAAAAGGAAAGAATGATGGAGGTGAGCAAAACCACTAGCTCAGTGAGGTGATAAGCCGGTCACCCCGATCCTTATACGAAGTATGTATTCCCACTCGCGGTTCATAAAAACCTTAGTGCACATTTACGAATAACACAATTAGTTCAAACAACATGTTATCACATAAAATACGCGTGGATAGTCAATATCATCCTCGAACTGAGCTCTCTGTCGAGAGACAGTCCAAGCCCATCACCATTACTCTAGATAAAATGCACATTAATATTCTTTCTCAACACGCCAAGTGCTAATGTTCACAATTCAATATCGATGTGAATACTTGAAATGATCAAACATATAAACATATATGACATGCATGTCCCACACCGGTGACGTTGACTGAACCTATAATAGACTGATCCATCTAACGATCACCCTCCAGAGTATCAGTATTTGGCAAATGGACAGGTGCCCCGTTAGATCTAACTCACCCGGGTTTGCCAATCACGGGCAGCTTGGTTGTCACACTAACTCACCCGAACCGCGACAATTCGGGCAACTTAATCAATGTCGCTCCAACTCACCCGAACCGTGACCAATTCGGGCTACTTAACCTTGGTACCAGGCATACATATGAATATACATCATAAGATGAATAACGACTCAAGTTAGAGTCTTAATAGCACACAAGAATAACCAGAAATCAATTCTCAAATAATTCACAATAAATGTTATCAGATACCGAGCCGGCAAGACTCTTCAACATAAGTTAAAATCAATAATACTCATAAAATGGCTAACAGGACTCTAACCAGAGCAATCGAGTCAATCAGGCTCTTTACCAAATAACACAATACCAAATCATTTTCTTATCAATTAACTAAAACTAAAATAAATGCACATTTATCGAGGGTCCACACTTCCCACAAGAGAAGGCGTTCCCGAATTATCAACTCACAAGGAAGTGATTAACTCTCTCCGGAATCTGAAGTCGGTCCCTTGCCCTTCGTCGATGGTTCTTTACCTAGAAAGGAGATGAGCAATTAAAGACAAATTAAATATAACTAACTAATAGCGGTAACATCCCTTTCATTGCTAAAAATAAATCCTAATCGAGTTCGAACGAGTCGATATTAAATAAAAATGGTATGTAACTCCTTAACATCAATTCTCAATCCCACATAACCCGTTTCAATACATTAACTAAACGAAACGGTAGAAAATAAGTTTGAATTCGATATAAAAATTCTGAAAATTTCCAGCTAGCGGCAGTTTACGAGAAAAATCATAACTAATTGTAAAATAATCGGATTGAGGCGTTTCAAGTGACTACGGAAAGCTAACGAGTTCAGCTATGTACAGAAATTAAGTTTGTAAACTTTCGAGGGCAATAGCTATGTCAAAATCAGTTCGAACAGTCTGCGAATTACCCACATACCAAAAAGAAAAACCCCACAAAATTACAAAATCATGGAAGAAGGAAGCTTAATTCACACACCACTTACCTCAAAACAACTTAGAAACCACCTAGGATGAGGGTTGTAAGGGAGAATTTGATCAACAAGGGTTTCTCCTATTCACTCTCTTCTTTCCCCTCTTTTGTTTTTCTTCTCCCGTTCTTCTCTCTCTTTTTTTTAACTTTAGCCTTAATAATTATATATTAGCCATTTAAGTGGGCTGAAACTTTGGGCCACAAAATAAATAAATAAATAAGTTTGGGCTTTCTAAAAAAATCTAGTTGGGCTTAATTGGGCTGACCTTTTGGGCTATAAAAATAAATAAATAGGTTTTGGGCTTTCTAAAAAAAAATCTAGTTGGGCTTAATTGGGCTGGCCTTTTGGACTATAAAAATAAATATATAGGTTTTGGGTTTTCTAAAAAAATCTAGTTGAGCTAAGATATTATACAGAGGATCTTCTTACACCTTTTTACAGAATCTTCAAGATTGGGTGTAAAAGACGAGTCAAGGTAGAACCTCTTCCCGCAAGAAGAAACACGCCCTGGTAGTGCTCCAGTCTTGATGAATCTTTCCCAAAGGTAAAACGGCTTTCCCTTTCAGGCGAGACAGCGCCGCAATCGCTGGAACTCCGACGAAGGAAAGAGGATGGAGGACTGGATCGTTAACTAAGATGTAAATGCTTGTTGATTGTGATGTGATTGAATGAATGATGAATTACCTATTTATAGTGCATCATTCCACTCAGCCATAATGGTGATTGTGATGTATTAATTGCTGATTGCGTGATTTCCTCTAATCAGCAATTATGACGATTTGATTTGATTGCGTGATTTCCCCTAATCAGCAATTATGGAGGGTTATAGCAACCAGATTCAACGAACCTTCTCCTATCATTATTTATGAAAAGATTCGTAATCCGATTTTTTTGAGGATTTCCCTCCTACATGGAACAATAATTTCGTATTAATTCTCATTACGCCTCACATAACCTCTACTATAACCTCTCCAGTAGATGAGTCAAATTACATTTACCCACTATACTAATTTAATTGTTGATTAATTTAACAATCAACCTTTACTAACCATTTAAATTCAATTAATTTAATTAATTAATTAAATTAATTCCTATAGTTCCCTATTATTATGCATTGATTAACTGAATGTAACTTCTAATTCTTTTTAATTTTGAATGTGATATTTCTAAGCGAAAAATGAAAGATGCTATGGTTGTAAAAAGCGTTTCACACTAAAGATATTTTTTAACCCAAAAATTGGTAAGGAAAGAAGAAGGGTCTTTCAAATAGAAAGAATTTGTCCTATAATATCCTAACAGAGCAACATAGCATGTAATAGATGGTCTAGTTGCATTCCATCTTTTGCTAGCTATGTGTTTTGTAAATCTTCTTTTATTTTTAGGTCTTCTATTATGATTATAAAGAGCAAATTCTTTTTTTTTTCTAGATTTATCCTTCAAGTTCTCATGTATCTTATTATATAGTATAATATTTAATAAATGACGTTCATCACCATTTTTTAGAAAAAGGATTGAATATTGTGATTTTCTTTTATCTTAATTTCTCAGATGTATGTATGGTTTCTTTCGAAGAAGATTTCTTTTGAGTGTATTATTGAGGATCATTTTCCTCAGCGTTACCTTTAGTATCTTCTTATGTTCCATTTTTAACAACACAAACACTCCTTTGAGATCTATAAGTACAAATCATGTATTTGCACATTCAGAACTTTAGTCATGAACTTTTACTCCTAGATAAGCATCCCTTTTATTTAATTTAGTCGTCTTATTTTTAAAATCATTTAGTTGTCTTATTTTTTAAATCATGAATAAACTTGATAATAATAATTATTTTGTGTATAAATCAAAATGGATAAAGTAATATAAATTAAAAAGAGTTAAATTCATTTTTTGTCATATAACTAAGAAAATTTTCGATTTTTGCCCTAAGAAAGATAAATGGTTTAATTTTGCCCTATAACTAACGAATTGTTCAATTTTTGCCCAATTTTCATATGAAATTTGAATTTTGCCGGAATCCCACATTATGCTTCAATTTTGTGGTTTCCGGCTGGTCAATCCCACGTGACAATTTTGACTTTTTTTTAACCAATGATTTCGCCACGCCATATTCCATTAAATTTTTTCTTCTTTTTTCATTTCCACATCAGATTAATATTTAATTAAATTAGAAATATAAAATAAAAATATTAATAAAATAAATTTAAAACTTTAAAATAAATTTAAAAAAAAAGAAAAGAAAAAGGCAGTATTAAGCCACCACGTGAAATCCCCAAATGCGGCAAAAAGCAACTATTAACTATTTTTTATTTAATAAACTTCTTAATACTATAACTTATGTCGTGATGATTTTTTTGTTAAATAGTAAGATTTTTAATAAAAAATAATCTTTAAATATACTTTATTTTAAAAAATATCTTTACTTAATAATTAATTAATTATGTATAAAATAAACTACATTATCATAAAAAATTAATGAAGATAGTAAAAATAAATTATTTTTTCACACATGAATTTATAATTCGTGTTAAAGTTCAATTGGAATTGAGATTTTAACATGTTACACACATTGTTACACCTAGATTTTTTATATTAAAAGAGACAATAAGTGAAAAACTTTTTAGACATTTTTATCCCTCTTCTTTTTTATTATTTTCTATTTTACTCTTATCTATTACTAATGTAATTCATGATTAATAATCTGGGTTGAACTTTTTATTTCTTTTTAACTCATGTATTGTGTCTATATTCCAGCTTAGTGTATTGGGCCGATAATTATATTCCAGCTTATTATTGGTCCTCGAAACTCTGTCCTCGTGTTAATTGCTCAAATATAGTTGTATGAACATGATCTGTGTTGTAAATGTGTTGAGTGCTCATGGTTTAAATGAAATTTGTTGTTTTATGTATTTGAAATCGCATGTCCTGTTCATCCCTGATCTTAAATTTTTTTGTCTTTGTTCGGCATTTTCTTTAAATTTAATGCAACCCCTTAATTTTTTTCTCAATTTATTTCATGTTGTATATTCATATAATAATCTATAATAAATAGCTTAGACATTAAATATGTGAACTTTTAAATTTCTTATAATAATAATTATATATGAAAATTGTTGTGTTCTATTAATATAAAATTATATAAATAATAAATGCATAATTATTATATTTTCTTTGAAAACTATTTTTGAATCATTACGCATTTTATAATAATCAATTAATGAATTTATGTTAATTAGTAAGCTAAAATAATTACTAATGCTTATAATTATTTTAGTAATACTCATAACTTATTATTTAATGTTTTATATTAAATTATATTAATATATCCAACTTCTTCATATCAATGAATTTATAATCAATGAGTAATAAGAAGAGACAAACTAAATATTATAAAATGTCTCTAATTCATCACTCCACATTTTATGATAGTAGCTCCCTCTCAATATTGTTATTGCCAATGGTTTGATCTTAGGTGAGATTCTTCACAATGTTCTAATATTAATATATATATATATATATATATATATATATATATATATATATATATATATATATATATTTTGTTGTGTGATAATTGATATGATTCTTCTTTTTTGGGTTTCACTCTTTTATTGCTGCACGACTGATTTATGAAGCCGGATGTATTGAATCAGATAATTAGACGTTCTTCTCTTTCTTTTTCTTTTTAGTGTTGAAAAAGATCAAGAAAACTTGATTCATATTTTTGAAATGTTTGATGTTTATACATCCATTGAAATTGGCTGCAATGCATGAAGATCTCCTATATAAGAAAGCTTGTTAAAGATGGTGCTAATATTTATGTCTAGAATCTATCTGCTTATTATATTGTTTTTAAACATTTTTTATTCTCTCAATGATTTCAATCGGTATGAATTTTAAGGGGTCGTGAGGTATTCCATATTCGTCCATAAATTTTATATCATGTAGTTTAATACTTTAATATATACTCCATATATTTTTTTATTCCATAATATCACATTATTATTATTATTATTATTATTATTATTATTGATCAAATGAAGCATGAGATTAATTAATTTCACGTTAATTATGTAAAATGCAGGTTCAAGCGGAGTAAAAAGTGGAGGAATGTGTTGAATCTTTGGTTGAATTAAGAAGCCACCACCCATAAGCATGCCAAACAAGAAGGAAATATACAACATTATTAGATTTTTATTGTATTAAATTGATTACTAATTTTTACAATTATACACACTGTATAAGATTTTTTAATTTATTCATTTTTAAAGAAAAAAATTCCGTAACCATTGCTAGAAAAAGAGGAGTATGTTATAATCTTGGACGATGATAAAATTTACTCCTTATATCTAAAATTTAGATCCATTGCAGTCCAAAAGATTGGTAAAGTTGGATTTTCCTATAAAATAAAAAATAATTAAATAAAAAAATTTTTTAACAGAAAAGGAATATTTATTTAATTGGTATAATTTTATTAAAATAAATAAGAATTACTTATGTAGTATTGATCACATGAAGTACATAATCACTACTCTATCTAAAATTCTATCACCAAATTGTCCCTAAAGTATAAACGATATCAGTTTGTTTAATGAATAAGTCACAATACATTTTTTAAAAAATTTAATGTTTGATGGGTAAAATAAATTAGAAAAATTATTAATTAATTAAAACACAGAATGACTTTTATGAAATTAAACACACACCGGTATATCATATTATGAGTATCGAGTAATAGAGGAACATCAATATTGATATACTGTATTTGATATTTGACGACCAGTGGTGAAATAAATTTCTTATGATGAGAGAATATATACTTAAATAAAATTCATTTCTTTGGTTGTTAATTAAAAATTTTTATGATTATTACAAACACTTATAACGAATTAAACTTTATTCCATATTTTAAAGATTTATTAAAATTGTCGTTCTTTAACAACATAATGCACGAACACGGAATATTCTATTACATTTTAGTGTTATATTGCATATTACACCTATTAAATCAGTGACATCCGCTGATGAGATTTTGAACCTTTAATTCCTCTTAAGGTTTTTTTTTAAATAGATTTCATCTAGATCCTACTTTTCATTATCTATCTATTCATAATAAGAGATTAACACGAGTCCCAATTAATAACACCACAAAATCATTAAGTATATACATCAAATACACTTCATATTATTATTTCATTTTTACGAAATACACCTTAAAATACTCAAATTTACTGTCCAGCATATTTCTTAAGGTTTGATTTTTTTAATAGATTTCATCTATATCCTACATGTCATTCATCTATCGATTCGTAATAAAAGATTAATACGAGGTCCAATACCACCACAAAATCATCTAATATATACCTCTAATACACTTCATATTATTTTTTCTTTCTTAATAAACACACCTTAAAATACTCTAATTTACTCTCACCATATTTCTTAGTAAGAGTTTTCAATATTTATTATGCCACAAATACAAAACAATGAAAAGTTTTTTAAGTGAACCTAGATAAGCGACCATCTGCATTTGAGGCTCTGAAACATCGATTTGTGGTTAGAATATTTTTATTAATCAATATCAAATTGACGATTAATCTAAAATTCCTTAGATGAGTGAGTTAAACATTTATTATTAATATTACATTATAAAGTATGACATGCATGCGACGTGCAACACACGTTTTAAACACTAGTAACTAAAAAAACATATAATGAGAAGACCATTATAACCCCTTATTTAAATTCAATTTAAATTAATAAATTCTAAATAAAATTTCTTTTCACACCGAACAAATAAGTTTAATCCGATCTAAATTAATACAGTTTACCTTTCCCCACCCATCGGATCCCTGCGACAACCAGTGCTGCAGCGACAGGGGAGATGGCGGGCTAGCATAAGGACTGAATGCAGAGTGGCAAGAATTCCCATCTGCAGATTAGGATCCCTAGGTCTTCGAGACGAGCTGCTGCAGCCATAGGGGCTGGAATGAAGAGCATTACCGCCGGTGCGTGGTGGGGTAGTTGGGGGTCTGGTGTAACAACAGGGGATCTATTGCAAGATAATTGATAACCAGAAATGGGAGAAAATGAAGAGTTTCTCACTTGAGAATTATATTACAATGCATAATGACGATTCTGCTTCCACCAAAGCAATAAATAGACTCCAATAACAAAAGCGTAAATAAATAACAAAAAGAAAAATAATTTAAATTAACTCCACGGTGTACTTTAAATGACCAATCATGATATCTCTGTTAGATTGTATACTAAAAGTATAGCTTTTTGTATGAACAATGTTTTACAATTTAATTGAAATGAGAATCATATGATCAAATGCTTTATATATTATAATTTACTTATATGTTGTTGGAAAAGTCCACTTACTTTATACTGTAGATAATATGGTGTGCGGCGTCGCACGAAAGATCATATTATCGGTTTCCTTATAAAGTACTCCCTCCGTCTCTTTTAAAGAGGGTCTTTTTTCTATTTTGGTCGTCTCACCCAAAGGGTCTCCTTTCATTTTTTACACACATGGGACCCATACACTTCCTCTAATACAATCAAAATATGGGGCATACACTCCCACTAATACAACTACCAACTACAAATTAAATAATAATACTCCTTAATCTACGTGTAAAAAAGCAAAAGACCCTCTTATGTTGGGACGAAGAGAGTAAAAACAGATGCTCACAACTGAGATAGACTGAGACAATCTATCGGGATAGTTGTAGTGTGATTTGGTATTAGTTTGTCTTGATTATAAAATCACATTAGTATGATTTGTGTGTATTGAGCCCACTTAAGATCGTTCGATTTATACTGACTATAGAGGAGAACTTGATCTCAGTTATTCTGAATGTTTGTACTCTTAATCCCTATACAATAACCTCGACACGTAAGACAATATATCTCTTTGATTCATCAATGGGTGAGATTTATTTATTAAATCAACAAACTCGGTGAGCTAAGAAATAATGCTGTCTCTATGGTGTTTTGTTGATTATAGAATGAATTTGTGTCCTATTAAATAGGCTGATGATGTCCCCGTGAGGAGCTCATAAGGATTATCACGTAAACCCTTTAGGTGGAATTATTCCGGCATGAAAACAAGGTTGAGTTGTACTACTCTCGGATGAGATATTAATTAATGGAGTTTTCAGTAACTTAATTAATTAATGGACATTGTATATCTTAAAAATTGGGCGACTGTCGGGCTTATAATAAGAAGGAGCCCATAATGTAATTTTAGAAAGGTGGCAGTGCAGTAGTAATATTTTAGTGGACTATATTATTATTATTGGACTTAAGTATAAGTTTTGAGCTAAACTTGGATACTTAAGCCCAATGGAGGCTCGACTCTAATTTCTCCTCCTGGTCCCTATTGTAGCCTATAAATAAGTTATCTAAACTTTCTGGAATCCTAATTCTACAAGCCTAAAACACGTTGAGAGTGGGAGAAAGCAGATTGAGAGGATCTTGAAGAACGTTGATCACACAACATCAAGATTGGACTTGGGAACACAACAGAAGATTAAGAGGTTATTTTCTGCAGCTGTTCTTCTTCAAGATACCCTGGTGAAAGGTAATACGTTTATATCTCCTTGCTTCTGCTGATTTAGAAATGCATGAAATCCTAACGGTTCACATTATCCAAATGATCAAACGCTAATAATTGGTATCAGATTTTGGTTTTGTGGTGAAGCATGTCATATTAGGCTAGGATTTATATGATTAACATTATTAAGATTTATATTGTAGGAACACCATGATGGCGACGGCATAGGTTCGGCTGGCGGAGTACGAACGTGTGGCGGTACTGATGAGGGCGATGAACTACGACAGTCGATGGGATAATGTCAGCACCAATTGGCGCATGCGGAGCCTGTGGAGAAGGCTGGATAGTGATTGTTGACCTGCACGAGCATTGACGTGTATTGGCAACTGTTCGGCAATAGAGGATCGTCGGGTGGCTGGTTGAATGCTGGCGATGGCAGGGTGGCTGGTTGAACGCTGGCGATGGCAGGGTGGCGTGGTGCTGCTCGCATGACATCATGCGCTGGCGGCTCTCCCGTCACATGGCTACATGGCGTACGACAGTGAGGCTGGCGACATCCAATCGCATATGGACGAGGGCTGACGAGCAGCGTGGCGGGGCCAGTCATGGCTGGCATACGGCAGCAACTAGCGGAATGCATCGGGATGGCGGATGGTGCAGGACTTGGCGCTTCGCGGCAAGGCACTACTGGACGCTGTTGTCGGCACGACCTCCGACAGCGGATGGTGCAAGTGGCAATGGGAACCGATGCAATCCAGTAGAGATGCCAGCATGATCACCAGTGGTAGGTGGCACGTGTCGTGCGACTGACGGTGGCGGTGACTGGCGATAGTCTTCACGGAAGTGGCAACATTTTTTGGTGACTTCTGGCTCAAGACAGCTCGTGAAGATGGACATCTTAGGGCACAAGCAATCTTTCTTGTTTCGTAAGACATCGGTTTATTGTTGGAGTGTTGGACAAAATGTTTTATTTTAGTGGTTTATTTCCTAATATATAATTGCCATAATTGATTTATTTGTCTATTATTGTTATATATATGGATTCATGTTCTATTTGATTTACTACCAAAAATAGAAGCATGCTAGATTGCTATATTTTATTATTAATTATTATATGCATGTAAAAACTCTTAGTGTAAAATAATTAAGTGGGAGAGGTGATTGGTTAATAATTCCCGTGGCCTCCATTATTGGTTTGTATGTGATGTGGATAAACTTGCGTGTTGGCTATAGTGCATTCCTTCCTATCGGATGAATTTATTCATGGATCACTGGTACAAACTTCTTTATGATGATTATATAAAGTTACTCGAGGGCGTGAGATCTTCTCAATCTGAAGGGACATAAGCTTGCACAATAGACTTGGAATCAAATAATGGTGAACACTTAGGTGCAAGTAATAAGTATCCTCCCCATCAGAGTCACTGATGTTATTTGCATTGCTAAAGAGAAACCGACTATTAATTATTTTGTCATAAAGTTAGGTTGATGAATGAAATTAATGAGTAAAATCTTTTCTTGTAAATGTTCAGGTTTGTATACGTCCACACTATCGTGGCATGCAAATTTATGGTGCTTGAGATGTTGGTGAATTTTATTTTATATAGTTTTGAGTGAATCAACATAAATTGATAAATTCGAATTGTTTGATCTGTTTATTAATTTATGATTCTCAGGATTTTCAAATGGCACTCAACTCACTTTCTGTTATACATAAAGAACAAAAACTTATTGACTGGAAATGAAACATGGATATTATTTTAACTACTGAAGATTATATCTTTGAGCTCACTGAGGAATGTCCAGAAGTACTAACTAATGACTCTGCTAAGTGATATATATTGGCTTCTATGTCAAGTGTGCTTCAGCATCAACATCAAGCTATGAATTCAGCCTATGATATGTTGCAGAATCTTAGATCTCTTCGGGCACCGGAGTCGTCTTGCTAGGTCAGAGGGCATGGTTATATTGATGAACACCAAAATGGCTGAGAGCACTCCTGTAAGGGAACATGTCCTTAGAATGATGGGCCAACTTAATGAGTTAGAGGTCCTTGGAGCTGAAATCGATGGGGAAACTCAAGTCGATATCATACTCCAGAGCTTGCCTAGGAGTTTTGAGCAGTTTCGTCCTAACTATGGTATTAACAAATATTTGTACATGTTGGCGGAGCTTCTGACAAAACTTGTGGTAGTGGAAGGGTTTTTTCATCGAGCTCCTAAGGTTCATGTTGCTGAAAATGTTGCTTATCCTAGGTCGAGAGACGGTAGGAAAAAGAAGAAGTAAGGAAATTCAGCACCGGTGAATCAAGTGAAGACAAAGGGTAGTGAGGTCAAGAAGCCTAAAGGCAAGTGCTTCAAATGCAAGCAGCCGGGACACTACGAGGCATACTTCCCTCTTCTGAAGGGGAACAAGAATGGTAAGTCTTATATACTAGTTGTTGAATCATGTTTAGTGGTTGTATCTGCTGACACTTGGTGTGTAGATACGGGAGCCACAGACCATGTCTGCAATTCTATGCAGGGGTTCCACCAAACCCGACAGCTTAGTGATGGGGAGATTTTCATACTCATGGGAAATGCTACTAGAGTAGCGGCTGTTGCAGTGGGAGACATTTATTTATCTTTCAATAAGAATAAAACTCTTGATTTGAGGAATTGTCTTTATGTACCTCGTTTTAGAAAGAATTTAATTTTGCTTTCTAAATAATTTAAGGATGGATATTCTGTTTATTTTAATGACAAGGTTGTTATAAGGAAAAATAGAATTATTATCTGTGATGGTGTATTGATAGATAATTTGTGTGCTCTTAAACTAATTTCTCCCACAGTTCAACAAATTGAATTAATTGATACATCTACTAATAAGAGAAAAGAACCTTCGAAAATGAATCAAACATATTTTTGACATCTAAGATTAGGTCATATTAACTTGAGTAGGATTCAAAGGTTGATAGCTGATGGGCCTTTGAGTTCATTAGTAGTGAAAAATTATCCAACTTATGAAACCTGCTTGGAAGGAAAAATGACCAAAAGGCCTTTTAAGGCAAAGGGGTATAGAGGTATATGCTGGAATTTAATCATTCTGATTTATGTGGTCCTATATCTGTCCAGGCAAGAGAGGGTTATGAATATTTTATCACTTTTATTGACGATTATTCTAGATACGGATACATTTATTTGATGTGCCGCAAGTTTGAGTGCTTTGATAAATTCAAAGAATACAGGGCTGATGTGGAGAAGCAACTTGGATAATATATCAAGACACTATGATCTGATCGTGGTGGCGAATACATCTTGGGAGAGTTTAGGAATTACTTATCAGAGGCCGGGATTGAATCCTTATTATCTGCACCGGGCACACCCCAGCAGAATGGTGTAGCGGAAAGAAGGAATTGAACTCTTATGGAAATGGTAAGATCAATGATGAGTTATTCGAAATTACCAAATTCGTTCTGGGATACGCCTTAGAAACGGCAACTTACATCCTGAATTTAGTATCTTCTAAATTGGTAGCCTCTACACCCACCGAACTATGGACCGGATGAAAGCCTAGTCTTAAACACATTCGGATTTGGTGTGCTCCAACGCATGTGTTAAGGGGAGATGCTGATAAGTTAGAAGAGCGTACTGAAGTATGCCTATTTGTAAGATATCCTAGAAGAACGAATGATGGTTTGTTTTATAATCCAAAGGATTAAAAGGTGATCGTTAGCACAAATGTCAGATTTTATAAGAGGATTATATAATGAATCACAAACCCATGAGTAAAACTGTTCTAGAAGAAGTAAGAGGAGAAACACCAAATATAATACCAACTGTACAAGAGGATATACTACAAGATACTGCACCACCTGTCACACCTGATACACAATTGCCTGTGGTGCCTCGTCGTAGTGGGAGGGTTGTGAGACAACTGGGTTGATTCATGAGATTAGGAGAGTTGTCAGACTTGGTCCCTAGTGAACATGAAATCGATCCATGGAATTATGACGAAGCACTGCATGATAAAAATGCTCAATCTTGGCAAAAGGTAATGAAATCTGAGGTAGAATCCATGTATTCTAATCAAGTCTGGGAGCTTGTAGACCACCAATGGTGTTAAAGCCATTGGATGCAAGTGGGTATATAAAAGAAAAAGAGAATCTGATGGTAAAGTGAAAACCATTAAAGCAAGGCTTGTTGCTAAAGGATATACTCAGAAAGAAGGAATCGATTATGAGGAAATGATCTCGTCTGTGGCCATTGATGAGTGATATTTTCACCTAAATTTTAGTGTCTTTTTATGTGTGTTTTCGTGTATTTTTATCAGTATTCATGTGTTATTTGGTTGTATTTTGTATTTTATTGAAATATATGTGAATGAGCTTAAACCGATGGATTTCAGTTTTTAATGGATGCTAGACATGATAACAAAGACGTAGGAAAAAGCGGATCTCAATTCGGAGTTGAAACAAGGGAGAACGAGCTAAAACAGTGAAGGAAATAAGGGCATGAACCAACACGGGCCGTGTATAAAAACGGCCTTGTAAGAGGTGGCCATTGTCGTCATCAATTCATCCAAAACTACCACCTTGTGGCCGTATTACAGCACACGAGCCGTGTTGCGTAATACGGTTGTGTAAGTCTTGGTCGTGCAGCGACATCAATTCACCCAACACGGCCACCTTGTGGCCGTGTTGCAGAGCATGACTCTTGTTGTGTAAAAAGTTGCTAAAAATTCCAGAACCTTCTAGAAGGTTCCCAACGAGTATAAATACTCAATAATTCAACATTTGAGGAGAGATTCGAAATACACAGCCCTGCACACACCTCACACACTATTTCTTCCATTACACACCATTATCTTCATCCATTCTTCATCCTTTGGATCTACCATCATCCCACCATCAATTCTACATCCAGGTGAAGGAAAAGGATCAAGGAAGAAAGGAAAATGCAAAGAAGGAAAGGAGATCACCATTGAAGATAGATCAAGGGAGTTTCCATTCAATCTTTATATTAAATCTCATAGTTTTATCATGATTTGTAAGAATTAAATTGTCTATATTAATTTCTTTATGAATATGATAGGCTAATCTCCCTTGTGAGATTAGCAATATGAGAGTTATTGGATAATTTTGGGATTTGTGTATTTGAATTCATATGTTGATTGGATCTATGGTTTTCTATCATTGATTATTAATTGCTTCATTTATATTGATGATTTGTGTGTTTAGTTGTTCTAAATATGTGATTAGATTGGGAAATCAATTATGTGCTTAGGATAATTCAGTAAATCATTTCATCAAACACTTCATGTGCATTATAAATTGTAAAGAGATTGAGAAATCCTTTAAAGTTTAGAACCCTTTGATAGAATATATGATTGGTTTGATTGAGAGGTTAATTAATCGTGTGAAAGGACTCTCATTTCAAGCTTAGTACCTAGTTGGAATTGTTTGAGTGAGAACCAACTCATTGAGCTATGTTTAGAACCATATCTTATTCATCTTGAGAGGGAGTTTAGATGATCTTAGTGTCGGCCCTTAGTCTTCAATCCATGATTCATGTGAATTCGATGCATTTAGCCTAGGATTTCCACTTCTTAATTGTTGTTAATCTCACTTTTACTTAATTTGGAAAACCACTTTTCATCCATCTATTTTGTTTGCTAATCATTGCTTCCTTGCTTGCTTTGATTGATTTAATTTCTTGTTTGATCAAACTACCCATTGATGATTCGTCTGTATAAAATTGGGATAAACGTGATCTCACTTAAGCTCTAGCGCCGACCTCCCTGTAGTTTGATAAATTGTTTTAATTGGTCATCCCTACCGCAAAATGAATAATCAGCCATGCTTAAGTCAATCTGAATTCTTTTATCTACTACTGCTCATATGGATTATGAGATATGACAAGTGGATGTTAAGACAGATTTCCTGAATGGAAGTCTTGAGGAAAACATCTATATGAAGCAATCAGAAGGATTCATTGCAAAGGACGAAGATCATCTTGTGTGTAAGCTTAATAGGTCCATTTATGGATTGAAACAAGCTTCAAGATCATGGAACATCCATTTTGATGAAGTAATCCAGTCATATGAATTTATTCAATGTCCGGATGAATCATGTGTGTGCGAGAAGTGTGATGGAATGTAGTGGTATATCTTGTACTCTACGTGGATGACATCCTTCTCATTGGAAACAATGTAAAAGTATTATCGGGCGTAAGGGTATGGCTGTCCAAGTAGTTTGAGATGAAGGACTTAGGAAAAGCCAGACACATTCTAAGGATCAAATTAATAAGGGATAGCAAGAAAAGAATATTGAGCTTATCCCAAGCTTCATACACTGATACAATCCTAGCTCATTTTAGCATGCAAGATTTCAAGAAAGGTTTCCTACCTTTCAGACATAGAATACCTATGTCTAAGGAAATGTGTCTGAAAACACAAAATGAAATAGAGGATATGAAGGTTGTTCCTTATGCTTCGATAGTAGGAAGACTCATTTATTCAACGTTATATATGAGGCCAGATATCTGTTATGTCGTGGGCATGGTGAGTAGGTATCAAAGTAACCCAAGACAAGGGCATTGGACTGCGGTAAAACATATTCTGAAGTACCTGCGAAGGACTGGGGATTATATATTGATTTACGGGCAGATACTTTGTTGCCTTTGTGTTACACTATTTTGGATTTTCAGTCAGATAGGGATGGTAGTAAATCCACCTCAGGTTATGTGTTTACTCTTGGATAATGAATCATAATATGGAGGAGTGTAAAGTAGAAATGCGTTGAGGACTCCACCATGGAAGCTGAATATGTAGCAGCCTGTGAGGCAGCTAAAGAAGCAGTATGGCTCAGGAGCTTCTTAATGGACTTTGATGTGATTCCTTGTTTGCCTAAAGCAATCACAATTTATTATGATAACAGTGGTGCAGTAGCAAACTTGAAGGTACCACGAGTCCATAAGGCGAGTAAGCACATTGAGCACAAGTACCACCTGATACGAGACATTGTTAAAAGAGGAGAGGTGGTTGTTGCTAAGATTACATCGGAGGATAACCTAGCTGATCCTTTTATTAAGAGTTTTCCAGCAAAAGCGTTTAATGGGCATGTAGAAGGAATGATGATTAGATGTGTGTCAGCAGATATGGCAGCGTAGTCTTTTAGTATAATTGAGAGATTGTTAGATTGTATATCAAAAGTCTAGCTTTTGTATGAGCAATGTTTTACAATTTATTTGAAATGAGAATCATATGATCAAACGTTTTGCATATTATAATTTACTTATATGTTGTTGCGAAAGTCCACTTACTTTATACTTTAGATAATATGTTGTGCGTCATCGCATGGAAGATCGTATTAACGATTTTCTTATAAAGTATAAATATATACTTACAATCGAGATGGACGGAGACAATCTATCGGGATGGTTGTTGTGTGATTTGGCATTAGTTTGTCTTGACTATAAAATCACATTAGTATGCTTTGTGTGTATTGAGCATGACCGCTTGAAATCGTTCAATTTATGCTGACTATATAGAAGAACTTGATCTCAATTATTATGAATGTTTGTACTCTTAATCCCTATACAATAACCTCAACACTCTTTATGGTGTATTGTTGATTGTAAAAGGAATCTATGTTCTATTAAATAGGCTGATGATGTCCCTTGAGGAGCTCATAAGGATTATTATTTAAACCCTACAGGTGGATTTATTCCGGCTTGATAACAAGGTTGAGTGGTACTACTCTGGGATAAAATATTAATTAATGGAGTTTTCAGTAACTTAATTAATTAATGGAATTATATATCTTAAACATGAAGAAACTATCAGACTCATAATAAGAAGGAGCCCATAACGTAATTTGGGATTAGAGCTGTAGTGCAGTAATAATATTTTAGTGGACTGTATTATTATTATTGGACTTAAGTATAAGTTTTGGTCTAAACTTGGATACTTAAGCCCAATGGAGACCCGACTCTAATTTCTCCTTCTAGTCCTTGCTATAGCCTATAAATAAGTCATCTTAGCTTCTTGGAACCCTATTTCTACACGCCTAAAACACGTTGAGAGAGGGAGGAAGAAGATTGAGAGAATCTTGAAGATCGTCGCCCACACAACGTCAAAATTGGACTTGGGGAATACAACAGAAGATCAAGAGGTTGTTTTCTATAGCTATTCTTCTTCAACATACCCTTGTGAAAGGTAATACGTTTTTATCTTCTTTCTTCCCCTGATTTAAAAACACATGGAACCCGACCGGTTCATGTTAACCAAAAATCGAACGCCAAAAATCTCCCCCTCCTTACATCTTGCTTGTCCTCAAGTATGAAGATGTGGAAATTTACTTTGAAACTCGTCATAATCTTCCCACGTAGCTTCTGCATCTGAAAGGTGTGACCAATAAACAAGAACTTGAGCTACGACTGCATTACTTTCTTCACCATTCTCCTAGCAAGAAATTTCAAAGGTTGGAGAATTACCTTTCCCTCTTCATCCATTTCAGGTAGCTCTTGAGAAAGAATGTCAGAATTCTCAATTTTCTTTTTCAAAAGTGATACATGGAAGGTAGGATGTACCTTGGCTGAAGCTGGTAATGCTAAGGTATATGCAATGGGCCAACCTTAGTAATGATTTGAAATGGACCTGCAAACTTGGGACTTAGTTTCCAAATGTGACTTTTATGCAAACTTTTTTTGTCTATAATGTTTCAACTTCAAATAGATCCACTCTCCCACCAAAAATTCTCTTTCAGTCATATTTTTATCAGCATACATCTTCATTCTATCAGTAGACTTTTTCAGATTCTCCTTCAATTGTTGAACCATGTTTTGCCTGCATTGTATAACTTCCTCAACACCCTGGATGTCATGTTCTAAATATGGAGCAAAAGTGAGCATTGTTGGCTTTTGTCCATACAAGCTTTAAATGGGGAAATTCTAATATAGGTATGAAAATTCGTGTTATACCAATATTCAGCCATTGGTAGCCACTCAACCCACTTCCTGGGATTTTCCCACTCATGCACCTTAAGTAACCTTCCAAACATTGGTTGACTCTTTCGGTCTGTCCATCAGTCTGTGGATGGTAATTCAAAATTCAAGTGATTTGAACAATTACTGCCAAAATCCACTCGTAAATACCTTATCTCTATCTGATACCATGGTATGACGTAGTCCATGTAACTTATAAATGGTGTCCAAGAACAACTGAGCTAGTTATGATGTAGGGCAAGGGTGTGATAGTGGTAAGAAATGGCTATACTTGGTAAATCTGTCAACAATCACCCAAATGGTATCCATACCTTGAGATTTTAGTAATTTCTCAATAAAATCCATGGAAATATCGGTTAAATCTTGAGAGGGATTGATAGATGTTGTAACAAACCTGGGCTTTTCAATAGCTCGTGTTTGCTGATTTGAAAAATGTGACATTCAGAGATAAACACATGTAGTTCATCTCTCATTTTACTCCACCAGAAAATACCCTTCAACTTATGGAATATAGCGACCACCTCGGAATGACCTCAAATAGAAGAGCAGTGAACAAATTCTAATACCTTACTTCTCCATTTATTAGCTATCCCCACATAGAGTTTACCTTTATATTTTACTAACCCTCCTGTATATGAATATAATGATATATTAAAGTGAAATGCCAAACATTCTGTGATTACTTGCTGGACTAGAACATCACCATCATAACTGCCTTGTAGCTCTTCTACCCAAATAGGCTTGCAAACTTTAATAGCCATCACATCTCCTTCAATTGTTCCCCCTCTGGAAAGAGCATGAGCAACCACATTTTCAACACCACTTCTACACTCTATTTTATAATCAAAACCCAACAGTTTAGTAAGGTACTTGTGCTGCAGAGGTGTTGATAATTTTTGTTCAAGCAAGTACTTCAAACTCTATTGATCTGTTTTAATAATGAATGGGGCATGTATTATATAACTCCTCAACTTTTCAACAACTAGTATAATAGCTATAAATTCTTTCTCATAGATAGAAAGATCCAGGTTCTTCACCCCTAAAGCCTTGCTGAAATAGGCAATAAGATGCCCCTCATGTATCAACACATCTCCTAGACCCCCATAACTAGCATCAGTTTCAACCACAAATTGCATAGAGAAATCAGACAGCTGTAAAATAGGTGAAGCTACCATGTGTTCTTTCAGTTTCATGAAGGCATTATTGGCTAGTTCATCCCATTGAAGCTTACTCTTTTTTGTTAGTTGTGTCAATGGCTTAACTAGTATCCTGTAATTCCTTATGAATTTTCTGTAGTACCCAGTTAATCCCAAAAATCCTCTTAAAGCCTTCACATTCTGCGGCACCGGCCATACTCTCATCACTTTGATCTTCTCTAGGTCAGCAAACACTCCCTTATCTGAAATGATATGTCCAAGGTACTCAACCTGGGATTGTCCAAAAACACACTTCTAGGATTTTGCTTTCAATTGATGCTCCTCTAAAAATTGAAATACTTTTTCAAGATGACCCTCATGAACCTACATGCTTGTATTGTAGATTAATATGTCATAAAAAAATACAAGTACGAAATCCCTAAAGTATGGTGAAAATATTTGATTCATAATTGCTTGGAATGTAGCTGGGGAATTTATTAAACAAAAAGGAATCACAATGAACTCATATAATTCAGACACAGTAACAAAAGCTTTTTTTTGTATGTCAGATGGATGCACCTTGATTTGATGGTAACCTGCCCTCAAGTCCACCTTAGAGAAACGCTTGGCTTGCCCCAATTCATCCAAGAGATCCTCTATAAGGATATCTGTAAGGTTGCTTTTTAATAGGCCCCCATCCATTCCTTGAGGTTGATTTTATGATTTAGGGTTCTTTCGGGCGCAACGTGATCGACACCTCAAAGATTGAGTGATAATTTTGCATTAAACCCTTCAACTAAGGTACTACCATGCATTTCTTAACCTCTTTATTCTGGTTGGCATCTCCTTTTATGTAACACAAGAAACTCATGTCTTCAATATGCTCTTTTTTGACAATCTTGTCTAATTTTTTAGCTAACAACATGTTGATTTTTATCTCTGTATTCTGACCCTATAGCTCAATCATTTTCCCTCCCTTTGAAACTTCACAGTGTGAGCATTGAAGTCGAAGGTTATAGGTCCTAACTGGCTTAGAAGTTCAACTCCAATCACCATATCACAACCCTAAACCCTAAACTCTTGAAACTCTTGAGTTGCACTCCATTTTATTACCATCGGCTACTATTACAGACATTGGATTGACACACTCAATAATTGCTCTAATTTTATTTGCGGCATTCGGATCATGAAAACTATGACTATTCCTAGAGTTAATAAGTATTGATATGAATTTTTTGCCCACTGATCCATTGATTTTTATAGTATCTGGATGCTGGTTGATTGTCGCTATTTTCACCTAAATTTTAGTGTCTTTTTATATTTGTTTTCGTATTATTTTTTATGTATTTGTGTACAATTTGGTTGTGTTTTTATGGAAATATGTGAGAATGAGATTAAACGTATGAAAAACAGGTGAAAATTGAGCAAAAAATGGAGATGGGAGCTAAAATGAGAAAAGAACGCACAACTCGACTACAACTCGAGTTGAGTCATGCACTCGAGTCGAGCTATATGCGGAAGCTCGAGGCATGTGCTGAGCTTGGCCATGTTAAAAGGACCGTGTGCCAGCATCAGAAATGTGTACTCGCCCACCCTGTGCCCGAGTGCAGAGCTCTAGCCGAGCTCAAGCAGAAGAAACACGAGTCGAGTATGGTACTCGAGCGAGCTCGGCCAAAACTTAGAAAATATATCAGTAATTAGTCATTTGTAGTCGGGATGACCAATTAAGATAATGTATCGAACCCAAGGAAGGTAGGTACTAGAGCTTAAGCGATATCACGTTTCTTGTAATTTTATAGAGACAAATCATAAGAGGATTGGTTGATCAAACAAATAAATTAAAAGTAATCAAAGAAAGCAAGTAAGCAATGATCAAACAAACAAAATAAATAGAAGATGAGTGGTTTTTATATTGGCGTTCGATCGTTTGGTTAACGTGAACCGTTAGGGTTCCATGCAATTCTATATCAGTGGAAGCAAGAATATAAATTCGCATTAACTTTTACTAGGGTATGTTGAAGAAGAACAACTGCAAAAAAAACAACCTCTTGATCTTCTGCTATATTTCCAAGTCTAGTCTTGACGTCGTGTGGGGGACAATCTTCGAGACCCTCTCAATCTGCTTCTTCTCCCTCTATTTGTCTTGTATTAGGCTCATAATAGGATTTTTAGATAGTTGAGATAACTTATATATGGGCTACAACAGGGACAAGGAGGAGAAATTAGACTCGGGCCTCCATTTGGCTTAAGTATACAAGTTTAGCCCAAAACTTATACTTAAGTACAATAATAATAATATAGTCCACTATAATATTATTACTGCACTGTCACTCTAATCCTATATTACGTTATGACCTCCTTTTTATTATGAGCCCATTAGTCTCCCCATATTTAAGATATACAATGTCCATTAATTAATTAAGTTATTGACAACTTCATTAATTAATATCTCATCCGAGAGTAGTACCACTCAACCTTGTTATCATGCCGGAATAAATCCACTTGTAGAATTTACATGTTAATCCTTATGAGCTCCTCAAGGGGACATCATTAGCCTATTAATAGAACACAGATTCCTTCTACAATCAACAACACACCATATAAACAATATTATTTCCCAACTCATCGAGTTTATTAATTTAATAAATAAATCTCACCCATTGATGAATCAAAGAGATGTATACTGGCATACATGTCGAGGTTATTATATTGGAATTAAGAGCACGAATATCCATAATAACTGAGATCAAGTTCTCCTATATAGTCAGTACAAGTTGAAGGATCTCAAGCAGTCCTGCTCAATACACACAAATCATACTAATGTGATTTTATGGTCAAGATAAACTAATACCAAATCACAGTATAACCATCTCGATAGATTATCCCCGTCTATCTCGATTGTGAGTATCTGTTTATAATTTACAAGGAGACAACAATATGATCTTCCGTGCATCGCCGCACATCAAATTATCTATCGTATAAAGTAAGTGGACTTTTGTAATAACATATAAATAGATTATAATATGAAAAATGTTTGATCATATGATTCTCATTTCAAATAAATTGTTAAAACATTGTTCATACAAAAGCTAGACTTTTAGTATACAATCTAACAATCTCCCACTTATACTAAAAGACTATGCTGCCATATCTGCTGACACACATCTAATCCTCATTCCTTCTACATACCCATCAAACACTTTTGCTGGAAGGCTCTTAATAAAATGATTAACTAGGTCATCCTCCGATGCAATCTTAGCGACAACGGCCTCTCCTCTTTTAACGATGTCTTATATCAGGTTGTACTTGCGCTCAATGTGCTTACTCGTCTTATGGGCTTGTGGTTCATTCGAGTTTACTATTGCACCACTGTTATCACAATAAATTATGATTGCTTTGGGCAAACCAGGAATCACATCTAAGTTTATTAAGAAGCTCCTGAGCCATACTTGTTCTTTAGCTGCCTCAGAGGCTGCTACATATTCAGCTTCCATGGTAGAGTCCGCAATGCATTTCTACTTTACACTCCTCCATATTATGGGTCCTCCTCCAAGAGTAAACACATAACCCAAGGTGAATTTACTAGCATTCCTATCTGACTGAAAACCTAAATTAGTATAACCCAAAGGCAGTAAAGTATCTTCCTGGTAAATCAACATATAATCTCTAGTCCTTCACAGGTACTTCAAAATATATTTTGCCGCAGTTTAATGCCATTGTCCTGGGTTAGTTTGATACCTACTGACCATGCCTACGACATAAAAGATATCCGTCGTTGTACATATTATTGCATACATGAGGCTTCCTACTATCGAAGACTAAGAACCGCCTTCATATCCTCTATGTCATTTTGTGTCTTGGGACACATTTTCTTGGATAGAGGTATTCCATGTCTAAAAGGTAAAAAACCTTTCTTGAAATCTTGCATGATAAAATGAGTAAGGATTGTATCAATGTATGAAGCTTGGGACAAACACAATATTCTTTTCTTGTGATCCCTTATTAATTTGATACCTAGAATGTGCCCGGCTTCTCATAGGTCCTTCATCTCAAACTACTTGGATAGCCATACCCTTACGCTCGATAATACCTTTATATTATTTTCAATGAGTGGACTATCATCCACGTAAAGTACGAGAAATATCACTATGTTTTTGTCACACTTCTTGTACACACATGATTCATTCGGACGTTGAATAAATCTATATGACTGGATTACTTCATCAAACGAATGTTCATGATCTAGAAGTTTGTTTTAATCCATAAATGGACCTATTAAGCTTACGCACAAGATGCTTTTCGCCATTTGCAATGAATCCCTCTGATTGCTTCATATAGATGTTTTCCTCAAGACTTCCATTTAGGAAAGCTGTCTTGACATCCATTTGCTATACCTCATAGTCCATATGAGTGGCAATAGATAAAAAAATAAGGATTGACTAAAGCATGGCCACAGGCAAAAAGGTTCCTCATAATCGATCCCTTCTTTCTGATTATATCCTTTCACAACAAGCCTTGTCTTAAAGGTTTTCACCTTACCTTCAGATTCTCTTTTTCTTTTATAGACCCATTTGCATCCAATGGCTTTGCACCATTGGTTGGTTCTACAAGCTCCCAGACTTGATTAGAATACATGGATTCTATTTTAGATTTCATTACCATTTACCAAGATTGAGTATCTTTATCATGCAGTGCTTCGTCATAATTCTATGGATCGATTTCATGTTCACCTGGGACCAAGTCTGATGACTCTCCTAATCCCATGAATCTATCCGATTGTCTCACAACCCTCCCACTGTGATAAGCCACCACAGGCAATTGTGTATCAGGTGTGACACACAGTGCAGTGTCTTCTGGTACGAGTTTGGACTGTAATGGTACCTTACCTATTGTCACGGGTCGAATCGTGAGGTCATATCTTATATGTCATGGATAAAGGACCAAAAAGGTGCCTTATCAATATGTCAGGAATGTTTCGTAAGTGATTTTAAATTATTATATATGAATTACTTGACGTATGAAAGCCTGATTAAGTCTTCACTGAGTTTGTGGTTGCTCACCCCCCTTATTTTACCTCCTTTCAGATTAAAGTGTTGCGCTAGCGTACAAACGGGGACGCGTCGAGCAAGAGGAGACTATATAAAATTTTAATAAGTTTGCAGTCACTGTTTTATCCTTATTTTACTGATGGGCATGAAAACATTTAATTGTGATTATGTTGATTTATTTTCATACTGGCTATGAAAAAAATTTTGTGTTTTGATAATGGTTTGAAATAAAATGTCCAGTTGACTTATTTGGCACTACAAAGTCGTATTTCGTGAATTGGGGGTTGAATCCATTCGATAGAAAAAAGATGCAGTGGATGCTCCTGTACGTATTAAATTTTGTCCTTTAGCTTTGTTTGCATACTGAAGAAGTTGGGAATCCATGTTTGTAGTGCTGTGCATAATCTAGGGATTTAATGCTATTGGGTTTCGGATGATATTCCATGTTCTGTTTTACGAGTTAATTGTATAAGTGTTGTTGTTTAAACTATTTTGGGTGGACCCGTGTCACTCGTTAAAGGAAATTCTTAGGATTGAAATAAGTGTGTATTGTTACATAATAATAAAGAATTAAACAATCATGGTGCTTAGTAATTGATGGGGTTATTAGTGGAGTTGTCCTGTAGGAGAACTCAAGTCTTGCTTCTTGAGTTGAGTATTTTAATTTCAATAGAATAAGTCCTTTTCCTTTATTTTATATTCAAACTAGATGACAGTTAAATTTTAATTAAGTATATTTAGCTTTTTCTTATTTTTGTTTAATAAAAATTCGAGTAAATATCAAAATTGGTCATGTAAGTATGTCATTTTCCAACTTCAGTCATTTTTTTATTGCATTTCTCACTTTTGGTCCTCCGAGGTCCGTTTTTGGTCCAAATTTAGTCCCTTTTCGCCGGAAATTCAAAAAATCACTGGAAAAATTATTCATGAGTTGCACTTGCTCAAATCTGGTCCTGTAAGTATGGACCGTTCCAACTTCAGTCATTTTTTTATTGCAATTTTCACTTTTGGTCCTCTGTTGTCCTATTTTAGTTCTTTTTTGTCCAAATTTAGTTATTTTTTGCCGAAATTTTAAAAAACTCATCGGAAATCATGCATGAGTTGAAGTAATCTTCCCACTTTCCATTTTTCTCTTCATTTCTCTTTTTTCTTTTTAAATTAAATTACAAACTTAACATACTTATTACTTATTCACTCAAAATTGGATTTGAGCAAATTTTTACATTAAATTAATCTAATTAAAATGAAAATTTGAATATAGAATTAGATCTGATGGTCGTCAAAAGAAATCTTACAAAAATATTGATAAAAAAATGGATTTGACCCATAGACCAATTCCAACAAAATCAGTCCATTCAATATAACCATCCTCTTAAAAATTTATGTATACATCTTAAGAAGCTTGAAAATTATATATCAATACTCTAGAAACTTTATTGAAAAGATTAATAAATAAATAAATAAATAAAATAATATTTATATTATTATGTATAAAAAATTAAAAAAATTAAAGCCAAAATTGTAACACAAAATTAAATAAATAAATAATCTAGAACATGTATATTATTTAATTAATTGTTAGTCCCAAAATAATATTATTCCCCATGTGATTCATAACAAATGTAATGTGAAATTGTGTTTTTACCTAAATATTATAGCTTTTTGTATTTTAATTAATCGTATTATATACAGATGAAGGAAATGAGTATTTTATTAATTTAGCAATTTTAAGTTTAATAAATATAAATTAGAATTTTGAAATAATCTATTTTCTCCGCTGCAAACATTAAAGGTTTCTTAAATCGTGAGCATGGGGATTTTGATCACGTTCAACTTACGCATGATTTCCGACGAGTTTTTTAAAATTTTGGCAAAAGTTAAGTAAATTTGGACAAAAAATGACTAAAATAGGACAGTGGAGGACCAAACGTAAAAATTGCAATATAAAAGGACTGAAATTGGAACGGTCCATACTTACAGGACCAACTTTGAGCGCGTGCAACTCAAGCATAATTTTTCAGGTGAGTTTTTTAAATTTTCGGCGAAAAATGACTAAATTTGGACCAAAAGGACCAAAAACGGACGTCGGAGGACCCAAAGTGAGAAATCCAATAAAAAAACTAAAGATGGAAAATGTCATACTTACGGGACCAATTTTGATATTTACTCTAAATATTCCAAATGGCTTATTGATATTCAAAAATCTCGTATGTTTAGTTGGTTTGGGACTTTAATTAAATGTGGAGTGTCGCCCGTATGGTCAAATTTAAGGTTTTATTACTTTGAAAATTTTGTGTAAACTTATAGGACCAAATTCTTATTTAACTTCTTTCTTTTTTGCATCATTTGCTCAAAGTTTGCTGAAACTTACAAGACTTGTCCCTTATCTAAATATCCTTTATCATTGCATTATTACTTATTTATTTAATAACTAAAGTGTTTTATCATGTCCCATTTAATACTTTTTTTAAGAAACAAAATTGAGAATTTCTTTATTTTAATTTTGGGGTGTGACAGTAAAACAGTACGTAGAAAAAACAAAAAAGAGTACCAACCCTACTTAGGCTTACGAAATTGATAAAAAGTATTTTTACATTATCAATGAGTGATTATGTTATTGTATATGTTTCTCAAATTAATTTCATTAGGTAATTATGTAACTAATAGATTAGACTAAAGTGTGAGATTTATTGAATAATGTCATGTGATGCCCTCAATCTACAAGGAGAGGCCCTCCTTGGGTGATAGTGTCACGCCCCAAATTTTAAAAATACTTATTTATATATAAAATCCTTAAATGAAAGCCTTTTAAAAAAAAAGGGCATGACCAAACATTTAAATTGGCAAACAATACAAAACTAAAGGAAATAAAATAAGGAACAAGTCCCATAAGTTTCAATCAATCTTTATATGATTAATGCAATGTGAAAAAAAAGATAATAAGATTTTGGTCCTATAAGTTTCAACATACTTTGATCAAATAATGTAAAGTAAAAGAAATTATTTAAGGATGAAGTGTTTTAAGTTTTTGCAACTTAAATTTTATTAAGAGAGTATTTAGCAAAAACCATTTTAGTAAAGACCTACAAGTTTATTTCCCACAAATTGACACACAAACTTGCAGGACTTGTCAATCTATAACTTAAAACTTAGACATGCAGTAACATATTACACCTCAATAAAATCAATTAATGTATGCATGTACACTTGCACAAATAAGTACCTGTCAGTCACTAATCACACAAAAATTATTATTTTAATTACAAATCAATCAACACATGTAATACCAAATAAATTCTTATTGGAAGAAATTCTTAAAGATCATCAATTTCGACCCAGAACAGCAAATCGATACATGTTGTAACAGTATGAAAATAAATGTATAGTGTATCCGTGCCATGATAAAATAGAATGACACAGGGCTGCAAATTTATTAAAATTATAATAGTCTCCTCTTGCTCAACACTCCCCACTCATACGCTACCACCACGCTAACCTGAAAGGGGGTACATAATGGGGAGTGAGCAATCCACTGCTTAGTGAAATAAATTATGCACTATTTATCATTCAAACGCTACTACGAGTGAAACTTAAATTCTTACACTTGTAACTTAAAATTTCAGATCATGCTGGTAAGCACCTTTCGGTTCAATACCCATGTTGGCAAGCATCGCAATTGAATACCCTTGACTTGTACTTAATAATTCATGGATAACATAGCATGTTCATGTATAATCACATCATGTAGGGTTTTAAATACATAAATAACACATAATAAATCCCACTTTAAACACTTGATCTAGCAAAACGAAATCTCCAATTTCCTTCAACTCGCCCTACCCTCGCTGCCTATACTTAACAATAACAAAAGGAAGAACGATCAAAACGCGTTTCTAAAACTTAGTAAAAAAACTAAATTCTGCAACTTATAGTGTAGAGACATAAATAAAATTTGAAACGATTACTGAAAATATTCCTTTTGGATGAAAAGAAAATAGTTGAGTGTATGGCTGGAATCGTAAAGAAAACGATCTGTTCTTGGAGGAGAAGTGAGGAGAGATTTTACCTTGAGAGAGAATTTGCGTCGCTGCATATTGATATGAGAAGAATAGGAGAAAAATATGAGGTGGGGAGTAATTATGCTTTTGCTGCGAAGCTAAGAATGAAAAAGATTTGAAAGATGACATCTTGTCCTAATTAGCGGGGTGATGGGTGAAGACGAGATTTGGAGATATTCTGCAAATTTAAAAAAATAAGATTTCATCTCCTCTCTATTTCACGCTGCGTAGAGATTCCTTAATGGGCTTTAGAAGTTGGGCTTAAAGAATTCGGATCTTGGGCTTGAAGTTTTTTGGGGTGTTATATCCCTCCCTATTAATAAAAAGTTTGCCCTCGAAATTCTAATCGTAAAGTTATAAATCTTACCTGACATGGAAGAGGGGTATCTTGCTTGCATTTCATCTTCTCTTTCCCATATGGCATCATCTTCCGTGTATCGACTCCATTGCACTTTAATGAACGACACATCATGATTTTGATTCCTTTGGACCTTTCACTCCAAGACTTTCATAGGCTCTTCTTCATATGTTAAGTCTTTGTCAATTTCTAATGTCAAGAAATTTACCACCTGGCTAGCATCTTGAATATATTTTCTCAACATCGAAATGTAGAAAACATTATGAACTGAGGACAACTCGGGTGGTAACGCCAAACGATAGGCTAGATCCTCAACTCTTTTGAGAATTTCAAATGGTCCTACAAAATGGGGCCCTAGCTTTCCTCTTCTTTCGAATCGAATGACACTCTTCGTGGGAGCCACTTTTAGAAACACATGGTCTCCTACTTCAAAATGCAAGTCATTTCTTCTTTGATCAACATAGGACTTTTGTCTATCTTGGGCAGACTTGATTCTTTCTTGAATGATTCTAATCTTATCAATAGATTATTTTATCATTTTGGGGCCTAGGACAACCTTCTCACCAACATCATCCCAATACAATGGTGACATATACTTCCTTCCATAGAGCGCCTCATAAGGGGCCATCTTGATAGTTGTCTGATAGTTGTTGTTGTAGGCAAACTCTACTAGAGGTAGAAACTTCTCCCATGCCTCATCAAAGTCAAGTGTGCATGTTCTGAACATATCTTCTAAAATTTAAATCGTCCTCTCTGATTGCCCATTGGTTTGCGGGTGATAAGTAGTACTGAAATTTAATCTAGTTCCCATGGCCTTGTGCAGACTTTCCCAAAATCTCGAAGTAAAGTGTGCATCTATATCAGACACTATTGAAATTGGTACACCATGAAGCTTCACTATTTCTTGAACATATAACTGAGCGAACTGCTCCATCTTGAATGTCATCTTCACTGGTAAGAAATGCGCCGTTTAAGTCAATCGATCAACAATGACCCAAATGGCGTGGTTTCCCTTTGACGATCTTGGTAGTCCTACAACGAAATCCATGGCGATTTGCTCCCATTTCCACTCCAGTATCTCGAGTGGCTTTAACTTTCCGACTGGTCGTTGGTGTTCCGCCTTGACTTGTTGGCAAGTCAAACATCTCTCCACATAGTACCCAATATCACGCTTCATGCTTCTCCACCAAAATCTTTCTTTCAAATCTTGATACATCTTTGTTCCTCCCGGATAGGCGGTGTATGGAGCTCCGTGTGCCTCTCCTAAAATCTTCTCTCTTAATTCTTCAACCATCGGAACACATATTCTTCCATTTAATGTCAACACTCCCTCATCATCTACCTTGAAGCCATTATATTTGCCTCCTTGTACCTTCTTCTTTATTCCTTGCAAAAAGTGATCTTGCCCTTGAGCTCCCTCTATCTCCATTTTCAAACTCGGTAGGATCTCCAACGATTCAATGATCGCTCTTGTACCCGAGGGTGATGTCACCAACTCAATTAGCATCTTGGCGAATTTCTTGATCAACTCCTCATGCCTGGTATGTAAACTACTAAGCTCCATTTCGGTTTATTGGCTCAAGGCATCGGCTACCATGTTAGCCTTGCCTGGATGGTACTCAATTGAGCAATCATAGTCCTTCACCAACTCTAACCATCTTCGCTATTCATATTGAGCTCCTTTTGAGTGAAAAGATATTTCAGACTCTTGTGGTCCGTGAAGATCACACATCTTCCTCCATATAGGTAGTGTCGCCAAATCTTCAAGGCATGCACAACTGTGGCCAACTCCAAATCATGCGTAGGGTAGTTCACCTCATGTGGCCTCAACTGTCTGAAAGCGTATGCAATAACCTTCCCATGCTGCATCAAAACACATCCAAGTCCTTGTTTTGATGCATCGCTGTAGACAGTGAATTCTTCATTTGGATTTGGTATCGTCAAGACTGGTGCTGTGGTCAAGCCATGCTTCAATTTCTGGAAACTCTCTTCACACTTCTCAGACCAAACAAACTTTTTGCCTTTTCGAGTCAAGCGCATCAAAGGACCGACTATCTTTGAAAATCCTTCAATAAATCTCCGGTAATAGCCCGCTAGTCCTAAGAAACTTCAAACTTCTTGTACGTTTGATGGCGTCCTCCACTGATTTACAGCTTCAATCATCGATGGATCCACCTCGATTCCTTGCGATGTCACCACATGTCCAAGGAAGGCAACTTGGTTCAACAAAAATTCACATTTCTTAAACTTCGCGTACAGCTTCTCCTTGCGAAGTGTTTCAAATACCAACCTCAAGTGTTCCTCATGTTGTGCTTCGCCCTTCGAGTAAACCAGAATGTCATCAATGAAGACTATGACAAACTGATCGAGATACTGGTGGAAAACTTGATTCATTAGGTCCATAAACAAAGCAGGTGCATTACTTAAGCCAAATGGCATTACAACAAACTCTTAATGTCCATACCAAGTCCCAAAAGTCATCTTAGAAATATCTATCTCCTTCACCCCTCAACTGGTGGTATTCGGATCTCAAGTCAATCTTGGAAAAGGTACTAGCTCATTCAAGTTGATCAAATAAGTCTTCGATTCTCGATAAGGGATACTTGTTCTTCACTATCAATTGATTGAGCTCACGGTAATCAATACACATCCTCATCAAACCATCTTTCTTCTTAACGAATAGAACCGGTGCTCCTCGTGGTGATACGCTTGGGCAAATAAATACCAAGTTCAAAAGCTTTTGCAGTTGAATCTTCAGCTCTTGTAGTTCCATGGGTACCATTCTGTAAGGGGCCTTGGAAACTGATGTTGATCCAGGAAGTAGGTCTATCGAAAATTCTACTTGGCAGTTCGATGGTATCCTTGGCAATTCCTCCGAAAAGACATCTAGAAAGTCCCCCACTATTGGTATGCCGCTGGGTGACACTTCTGAGATCTTAGAGTCCACAATGTTCACTAAGTATCCTTGACACGACTTCTTTTTAATCATCTTTGTTGCTTTCGCAGCAGACAAAAATCGGGGTATCACACCACTCTTGACCTTATGGATGATTTCTTCCTTGGATTCTGGCACCGTTAAGATCATTTCTCGCTCCTTACACCTAAAGATGGCTTGATGGTGTGTAAGCCAATCCATTCCTAGTATCAAATCGAACCCATGCATGTCCATAATGTAGGGTTTGGTGTTAAAGTTAATCCCTTCAATGTATACATCGAGGCTATCCACTAATGAATGCGTGAGAATCTTCTCTCCCGAAGGCAGACTAATCTCAAGAGGCTCGTCACTCTTGATTAGTTCACAATAATTCTTACGACAGTACTTAGCAGATATGAAGTAATGTGATGCACCAATATCAAATAATGTAAAAGCTCGGGAGTTACCCACTAATATAGTACATGTAGTGACTCCTTGTTCCTTATCCTCTTCATTCTGGTTCATGGCAAAGACTCTTCCTTGACCTCCGGTAGCTTGCCTTTAATTTCCTCTTGCAGGCAGTCCCTTTCGTTACGGCACATAGTTACGTGGTTTGTGCAATCTTGAATTATGTGCCCGACTTCGTGGCATCTGAAGCATCTCCCTTGACCTTTAAGGCATTCACCATCATGTCTCTTCTCACATTTCGGGTAAAAAAATTTTATGTACTTAGCATTTGGGGGCGGATTAGTGTTGGCCCTTGGTTGTTTATTGTTGTTGTTCCCTCCAGACTGGAGTTCTCCCACTTTCTTTTGCCTAACTTCTCCATCGACCTACGATAAGCACGTCCCCTCTCAAAATAAGCTTCTGTCTTTTTAGCCCTCTGAAAAGTATCAGCATATCCCATCTCAGGCAGAGAAGCCATAGCATCCTGAATATCTTGGCGCAGGCCGTCCACTAACTTCTGAGCTTGTTTCTCTTCAGTATCCACTAGCTGTGGTGCTGCCCGACTCATTTTATTGAATCTCCACTCGTATTCAACCACAGTCTTATTTTCTTGCTTGAAATCGTATAACTCGCGCTCTACTTTAGCTCGGTAAGTCCGCGGATAGTAGTTCTCCAGCACTATCCTCTTAAATGCCTCCCATGTGATAGCTTCAGGGTCCTCATCAGGTCTCATCCTCCAGTATGAATCCCACCAATGGTCTGCATCTTCTGTGAACTGGTATGATGCACAGTAGGCGCGGTACTGATCATTGCACCTCATGGAGCGGAAAGTCTTTTCGAGTGACCTCAACCACACTTCCACATATTCGGGTACCTCACGTCCCTTGAAGATAGGCGGTGTGTAGGACCGGAACTGATTCATCACCTTGGCATATGCGTCTTCATTCGCTGCTGGTTGTTGATTGTTATTCGCTTGGTTCTCATTCGCTTGGTTGTCGTTAACCTGAACGTTGTTAACCTAAGGCGCTCTTCTCGGAGGCATCCTTCAATCATCAATGCACAAGTATTTAATACTAGCTCAGGATGATCAGTAATCATAATAATAATAAAGCATATCATGACATCATCTACAAAACAATTAAATGATAGAGGCACATAATTAGAAGGGAAACTAATAATAAAAATATATAATAATAATAATACCAATAACAATAATAATTCCATTTGTGCCGCAAATAAAGAATTGTCTCAAAATGAATATCATAGATGTCAAATACTGAAGGCAAAAATCAAATCTCCCATCATAAGGTTAATAATAAATAACGATGAAAGTCGCAGAACTTAAGACTCGAGTTGAGAAAGAGGGCTAGGCCTCTCCCGTGACGTGATACCAATCGGCCCAACACAACAAGAAGAACATTCGATTCCGGGAAAGACAAGATAGGTAAGCCTACTAGAAGCTAAAATAATTGTTGGCATGGATTTATTCAACATTCTCCTCAGGATCCTCTTTAGGGTCTTCTTTGGGTTCTTCTTCATCAGGAATTCCATAGAATCCCTCGATGAGAGCATTCTCCGGAGCATCTACGATGTGTCCAGGAGGTGGTGGTTGGAAGCGAACCACTCTCTCGAACAATTATACGGTGAACACATGATAACTTTTTCGTTGAACCACTTGATTTATATTGTGTCGCAACCCAGCCGTGAAAATTGGATAGGCGACCTCCCTCCATGCCAGGGATAAAGTGTTAATCAGCTTCACGCAAGCCCAAGAGTTAGTAATTCCGTCTCCATAATATCGAACTTCTCTCCATTCTTGCAGCATTATAGCAATGTGTGTTGCCAAATCATGGCGAGAATCGCACTGATAAGTTCTGTAAGCTTGTTATCTAGCTATATTGTCCATCTACCATAACACGGTTCATCTTATCACTTAAGAACAAACTATCTTGCATAGTAATTCATAAATTTATACACATGGGATAATAAAACATAACTTGCACATAATTTCACATGTAAACATAGTTGCAAATTTTAAATCTTTCATACCTTGTTTGGCGTGGGCGTCGTACTCGGTGGATGCGTAGCAAGAGACTTAATTATTATTAAAATTATTCATGTATATTTTCATAGCAAATAAATCATTTACATATGCATATGTGGAAAATAGAAATAAAATAATTTTTGAACAAGTATGCAGAATCGCATACCTGCTCTGATACCAAACTGTCACACCCCAATTTTTAAAAATATTTATCTATAGGTAAAATCCTTAAATGAAAGCCTTTTAAAAAAAGGGCATGACCAAACATTTAAATTGGCAAACAATACAAAACTAAAGGAAATAAAATAAGGAACAAGTCCCATAAGTTTCAATCAACCTTTATATGATTAATGCAATGTGAAAAAAAAGATAAATAAGATTTTGGTCCTATAAGTTTCAAAATACTTTGATCAAATAATGTAAAGTAAAAGAAATTATTTAAGGATTAAGTCATTTAAGTTTTTCAACTTAAATTTTATTAAGAGAGTATTTAGCGAAAACCTTTTTGGTAAAGAACTACAAGTTTATTTCCCACAAATTGACACACAAACTTGAAGGACTTGTCAATCTATAACTTAAAACTTAAACATGCAGTAACATATTACACCTCAATAAAATCAATTAATTTATGCATGTACACTTGCACAAATAAGTACCAGTCAGTCACTAATCACACAAAAATTATTATTTTAATTACAAATCAATCAACGCATGTAATACCAAATAAATTCTTATTGGAAGAAATTCTTAAAGATTATCAGTTTCGACCCAGAGCAGCAAACCGATACATGTTGTAATAGTACGAAAATAAATGTAGAGTGTATCCATGCCATGATAAAATAGAACGAGACAGGGCTGCAAATTTATTAAAATTATTATAGTCTCCTCTTGCTCGACACTCCCCGCTCATATGCTACCGCCATGCTAACCTTAAAAGGGGGTAAATCATTGGGAGTGAGCAATCCACCGCTCAGTGAAATAAATTACGCTCTGTTTATCATTCAAACGCTTCTACGAGTGAAACTGAAATTCTTACACTTGTAACTTGAAATTTCAAATCATGTTGGTAAGCATCTTTCGGTTCAATACCCATGTTGGCAAGCATCGCGATTCAATGCCCTTGACTTGTACTTAATAATTCATGGATAACATAGCATGTTCATGTATAATCACATCATGTAGGGTTTTAAATACATAAATAGCACATAATAAATCCCACTTTAAACACTTGATCTAGCAAAACGAAATCTCCGATTTCCTTCAACTTGCCCTACCCTCGCTGCCTATACTCAACAATAACAAAAGGAAGAACAATCAAAACGCGTTTCTAAAACTTGGTAAGAAAACTAAATTCTGCAACTTATAGTGTAAAGACGTAAATAAGATTTGAAACGATTGCTGAAAATATTCCTTTTTGGATGAAAAGAAAAGAACGGGGTCATGGTTGATTAAGAAGAAAAGAGTTGAGTATATGGCTGGAATCCTAAAGAAAATTATCTGTTCTTGGAGGAAAAGTGAGGAGAGGTTTTACCTTGAGAAAGAATTTGCGTCGCTGCGTATTGATGTGAGAAGAATAGGAGAAAAATATGAGATGGGGAGTAATTATGCGTTTGCAGCGAATCTAAGAATGGAAAAGATTTGAAAGATGACATCTTGTTCTAATTAGCGGGGTGATGGGGTGAAGACGAGATTTGGAGATATTCTGCAAATTTAAAAAAATAAGATCTCCTGTCCTCTCTATTTCACGTTGCGTAGAGATTCCTTAGTGGGCTTTAGAAGTTGGGCTTAAAAGAATTAGGATCTTGGGCTTGAAGTTTTTTGGGGTGTTACAGATAGAAGGCCCCCAGCGCCTCTTGCACCTAACAAATGTGGTTGGACTTGCACTACCAGCTGCATTGGGTTATCATTACTTTTCCAATTGTGTGAATCAAACTTATATGATATAAAAAAAATTATTAGGACGATCTAAGTCAGTATTAATAACCCCTTGAATTGTTAATAATCTCGATTCATCATCTTCATCATAATCATCATTATCAAATGGATCATTTCTAATTTCCATTTTCAAATAAATTTTATTGGTCATTTTAAGTATCTCACTAGCACCAGCAACTGCATCAACTGTTCTCCTTTAAAACCTGTGATTGTGAATGTTACTCATGGAGTTTGCCATAGCCATTACCATTTGTTAACTTATAAACTTCAATCTTGCTTGAAGGTGGTTGTGGTAAGAATTTTATAAAATCTATTCTTTTGAGAACAAACTAGTCAGTTATTTGTGTATGTTGATCGCTATATATGAAATTAATAGTTACCAGGTATTTTCTTGAAGAATATTTTGGAGAACCTAAAATATGTGTCTAGCAAAGCTGAAAGCCCGCAAAGCTGTTTCATTATGGTGCTGCTGGACAAAGATGCATGGCATTAGTACATTTGTGTTTGTTGGAAATTCAAGATTGCAATATTCCATCTGTCGTATTTGTATACTTCTCTTTCTTTCATTTTCATACTTTTCCAGTTAGTAGGAATATAGCAAAGGATATGTAGTTCAACTGGTATAATTCATGGAGTTCTATTTCATCGACCATCCTTGTACTCATTATATAAGGGGAAAGTGTATTATTCATAAGCACAATTCTCAAATCCTTGTATGGAAGAAAAGAAGACATTTAATTATTGAAATTTTAATTACATAAAATTTTGTTTAATTGTTTGAAAATTCAACATAGAATAAACTTGTAATATTTAAAGTGTATTATTCCAATGATAAGCACAATGTCCTACTTTTAATTATTATGTATAAAAGAAGACATTTAATTATTGAAAATTTTGTTTAATTGTTTGCAAATTAAACTAGATTAAAAAAACTTAATTATTTTAATTTAATTCGTTCAGAGAAGGTACATTGATTACAAAAAAAATTACAAAGGATTATAATTGAAAACCACTGTCCAGCATTTTTTAAAGTAAATTTGTGAATTTTAGTGTCATAAATTTTACCGTTTTAAGTCGAATTCCTGTGCAATTTTTTTGTAAAATTATTGTAAGAATTTATAAGATTTTGCAAGTCCTATAAGTTTATATATATTATTTTTTCTTTTTGGCAAAAGGATCAAATTTGAAAAGTAAAAAGTTACGAAAAATTCACTGTATTCATTTATTTCGATTATGCTCCTCCATTTTACTTTTACAATTTTGTATCTTTGGCAACAAAAAAAATTAAAAATTTTATAAGAATTGCATAGTGCGGTTATAATTTCTTGCAGGTCTTGTAAGTTATGTAGAAAAATTGCAAAAGAACATTGATAAAGTAAAATTTTGCATGACAGAAATTCAAAATCAACTTATTTACAAAGAAAACTAGAGAATAAATTTTTATACACTCTTTTTTTCTACGAATGTTCACAAGATTAATTTTGATTACATGAAAAAATTAATATAAAAGTTCATCATAATGAATGGGAGCTTGTTCATCAACCAAGTAGTGAAACAACTAAATGAAATATTAATTGATTAGTTATTTTATTTTTATTCACATGTTGTTACGGTTTCACAGTTTGGGCATTGGTAATTTTGTTTGTTACTAGTGTTTAAAACGTCACATGTACATTTATTTTGTAATGTAATTTATTTTAATTAAAAACCTGAACGTGCAACTGCACAGACAGAACTACCAATAATATATATGCTTCCTTAATCTATAATAACATACAATTTTAGAAATACTATGAAATATCAGTGTCCTAAATGGTAAGCTTCACTTACAACCATGCGAGGCATGAACCTGTCATAGAAACTAACATTACGTTTATACTTGGCTCATAGTTTGCACTCTTATATTAGACAAAAACCATCATACAATACAAGAGTCACTGCTCATCTATCTCTTGTCTCATGCCAGTAATGACTATTTCTTAGTCATAAAGTGATAACCTTTCTGCCTCGATTCACTGCATGATTCTATATTTAGAATTGATCTCATCCCACAATCAGCCTTGTCTTTGAAATAAGAACATGAACACATAAATTAGAAACTTAACTGAATGCAAAATAATTTTTTCCTTTAACAACAGTCGATCCAACTATTACCAATGTAAGAGAAAATAAATCAAACTCGAGCAATGCACATTAACAGAACTTGCAAATACTTTAAATTCACTGTAAAATCATTGGCTGCAGCCTATCACCATAGAAAGCTATTTAAAAATTTTATGTCAAAGTTATTATACATCAAGACATATACCACCTAAAAATACCAATTTTATGATCGTAAATTAAAGAACCTGAAAGCATATTTAATTTGATTAAACTTTACCCTATACTGCGCTTTCACTTAGAACAGCAGCAGCAACAACACATACTCCTCGTTCTGAAACATACATCTCAAAGACATTTCATATGCAATGAAGATGACACCATTGACTATAAACACACTTGCAACTGAATTTCTCAACCTCTCCACAGCACGTAATACACTCTTCTCTCACACTCCTAAAGCAATCAGAACTTGATTACCTAAAATAAAATGCTGATTTGAACAAAATAAAATTACGCAATTGAAGTTATTGAAGATCCCATGAAACAAGTTTATTTTAGAACAGTTCATGAAACTAGTATGAATAACAGAAAATAATCAAAAATCAAAATTAACAAAATTTCAAGACATCCTAACCAGAATCAACTCCGGCTTTCTCATGAAAATCAAACGACAAATTAATCCGAGTAAAACCCTAAAAACCCTGAAATAAAAAAAATTCAACAAAATTATAGAGGGCATGAAGGTAAAACCCAAAAGGAGCAGGAAAAAGAGATATCAGTACTCAATAGAGATGGAAATCAAAGAACCACAATACAAAAACCAGGCAATATGTGATCGAAGCATCAAACAAGGAATCCATCTATAAATTGAAAAAATGAAAAATGGAAAATAATTATACCTGACAACATGGTGATCTCGGGAAAGCATCCCGAGCAAAGAAACCTCACGAAGAATGGAAGGAGGCACCCCTTCTTCATCCTCATGGAGACGTGTCTTCTTCTAAGCAACGATTTTTCTGATTGCTTTCTCTCTTGCTCTGTAAACCTTTCCATACGCTCCCTCACCCACTTTCTCAAGTTTCTCAAATGCCTCCATTGTAGATTTCCGCCTCTTGTTCTTCATTTCACTTCTTCAATGATATCTTGCACTAATAAACAAAGCTGGCGCCTTTTGGACCTTCATTACTCTAGCACAAGCCTATCGATTTTCTACCTCTAGCGAACTAAATCACTTCCTTTCAACAGCTGACCACTTTGACATATTGCAACATGAACTCGCTCTTTATACTTGCTCTCCCGAGCCATTTGTCGCATTAATGACTGAGAAATCCTCTTTTTATGAAAGCCATCCTCTGCCTATTAGCTAGAAGGATAAGTACACTATTGGCCTCTGCTTGTTGAACTCACATTTATACCTTTTAACCTAACTCAACAAGTTATTTCTTCAAGCGTATTTCTGCCTCGGCTTTTGCAGCATGCCGCAACTCATCAAGCTTAGCCAAACGATTCTGAATTTTTGCAAAGATGCTCGTCACATGATCACGCATACAAAAAATTTTTTATCAAACCACTAAAAAATATAGACTTAATTGTCTACTTTGAGCAAGTAAATGTCTTAGAAAATATAAGTCATGGTTCACTCTTCAGCACCTAGAAGTTTAGGCTCGAGCCTTTTCCCAGGAGCATCTTCATTACATGAAGACAATGAAGGGCTTCGAATCTTAGGCATAGACTTGTTTGATAAATTTTCATAAACTTCTGCAGTTTGATAAAAATGTTAGCTTTGCAACCATTTTCAATACAAAAACGTTGATCAAATCAAGTTACTGGAAAGTAAACTTGTCATACAGAAGATGAAAAAGGTTTCACATGCTACGTGTTTGTATTTATGATTTTGCTTTCGTTTCTTCCATTTGATTTTACTAAATGAGTGTGGGGGTCTTAAAACAGAATCTAGGCGTACCAACTTTTACCTAACAAGAGAACCATTTCTTCATTAGAAATATTAGGAAAAACAGAAAATTACATCGAAGTAGCCGAAAATTCTTCATTAATTTTAAGAAAAATATAAATCGTACCATAATAAAAATAATTCAAACTAGAATTAACTTGAAATGATGAAAGGACTTCTTGTTGGGACACATACAAATGATTCGCTACATGAGTTTTGCGTGTGATAATCAAGAAAAATCAAATTCATGAAATTCAATAAAACCCCAAAAAGGAAGAGATAAGACAGAAGGGAAAAAAATTAAATCAAAACCTGAGGTCAAAGATCTGCCCTCGAAGATTGGCTTCAATTTCTTCAATAGTAGAAGGTTGCGGCATCTTCGACTCTAAAAGCCTTCTCCGCAGCCACATCGGCAAAGTCTGTGGTGAGCACAACAAAACTTCATCGCTCGCCGGAAATTCCATGGCAATTCCAACCACCAGTCTCCCCCTCTCCAGGGACTCTATCACCGAGAATAAAATTAAGCTGATTAAGAAACCCTCAACAACACGATCAATCCACTATTCACAAATAAAAAACAGCGACAGTCAAAATTCAATGTTAAAGACAGACTCCAACGTCGGGCGATACCCAGACGGCAAACCCTCCATTGAAGTACCTCAAAACTCACACGTAATATAGTGATGCTAAAAAATGCAGAAAATAACAGATTTAAACCTAGACCCCGCTGTATCGCTGTGGTAGTGGCCTTGCTTCGACACCACGTAGTTTGGGCGGTTCCATCTGATGCGGGAATTGAATGGTGAAAGAGAGACATTGGCACCGAAATGGAGCCTCCTTGGTGTGAAGAAGAAGAAGAGATTGATGGTGATGTTAGACATACCGACGATAATTAAGTCAGTAATAATGAGGCCCTACCCAACGGGAGTTATTTTATGTGAGGTGGCAAACTAAAATACCTAGAAGTTCAGGTATTTGCCAATGGGAGGAGTTGGGTTTTTTTCCCAGGTAGAATGGGCTCTACTCAGGTTTTTTAGAAAGAGGGAGAGTGGGAGACGGGAGAGTGGGTGACACAAATTAACAGCCGAGAGTATGGATTTCACGCGCGCGTGGTGTGGGCCCGCGTTGCAGGCTTTGCCCATCTTTAATTTTTTATTTTTATTTCTTTCCTTGTGCTGAATAAACGCGCATATATATATATATATATATATATATATATATATATATATATATATATATATAACCGTTTTTTTTTTTGGTAATATGTTAATTAAAATTTTAATAGGTTATTTATCTCCCCCTTTAATTTATCTCTTCCAGTAATTAATACGTTTATTTCTATAATATGTTAATAAATACAAAAAAAATTATCTCTCCCATTTTATTTTATAATTTAAATTTTCTTATATTTTACAAGTTTTTTTTAATATAACATAACCTATCTTCTAAAACATTAATCTATCTTCTAAAATGTTAACCTATCTTTTGAAATATTAACATACCTTCTGAAATATTAATCTATCTTCTAAAAATTTAATCTATTTTCTGAAACGATAATCTATCTTCTGAAACGTTAACATATAATTGTTCAACCTTATTTCATTTTTCATTGCAAAATAAACATTAACTTATTATTTATAATTTATTTTGGAAATTAGATAAATGTAGTTGATAAAATAAATGAGAATTAAATGAAATTTAAGTGGGTCTCCAAAAAAAACCTGCTTTTGGGTATATGGATGGGGAGGAGTTTTGTTTTGGAGGTAGAGGTATTTTACTTTTGAGGTGACACTGATGTGGCAACCAAAATACCTGCTTTTTTGGGTAGAGGGTTGGAGAAGTCCTGAGGGGAAGTTAAAAGGGAGGTTTTAATATACGTTAAACCGAAATTAATAAAATTGATAGAAACAAACCTAAAAGAGTAAATATAAAAATTATGTAGGGTTAGAACTGCGAAAAAAAGTTTCTCATTCTCTACCCACTTTAATATATTATAAGATTAAGATAAGATTGGATTGACATTTCTTTAAGATTATATGGGTAGGTTATAAGTTTTATATTCACTCATTGATATAAAAATAAGATATTTAATTATAGAAAATTTTGTTTAATTGTTTGCAAATTAAATTAGATTAAAGTACTTAATTATTTTAATTTTATTCATTTTAAGTAGACGTTGATTATAAAACTCATAACCCTAAATCCTATAACAACAACCACAATTTAGACACCCTACTTAAACCCCCTTACTCTTACTCTTTAGAACTGCAAATGCTTTGTTAATTACACTCATGCATGTCAACTTTGCCTAAAGTATTGCCGTATTTGAGTTAGTGGGGATCCATCTCACAAAAGAGGATCGTGACACAATACCCACACTTTTAATAAAGAAAGCTATTATGTTGTAATCAAGTGATATAATTATTAATTACAGAACGTGTATATATATTACTAATATACATCCCGTATATTATAAGGGTTGTAAAGTTAAAATTTTAAAAAATATAATTTAAGTTAAATATAATTATTTATTAAAATATATAATAACAATTAAATAAAAACAGAACTAAAACAAAAAAAATAAAAACATAAAATAATCAAAAGAGAATATAAAAAACTAAGAAAAATATTAATCAAAAGTGAAATTAAAAAATAATTAACTAAAAGAATTTGTATTTTACCATGAAAAAAAATTAATTACGTAAAAAAATTAAGGCAATGTTCGTTTCCGGGTTTGAAATCCCGGAATTATAATTCAAAATCCACATCCAAATTTTAAAAACCACCCTTATATATACGTACTGCATTCTCTCTCCTCAATTAATACATTTTCTCTCTTTATCTCTCCTCTCTCATTTAACATTTTAATATTAATATACAATTTTCCTGTTATGTATTAATTAATATAGTTTCTGTTAATAATACTTAGATCAATTTTTTTCTTTTATGAGCAAGGTTCAGGTATGTAACGTATTACTCCCTCTCATAATTGTTGTCGTAGTTACTGTAGACACAAAGTTTAAGAAAAAAAAAATTTTTTACCAACTTTATTGACTTTTTAGGAGTATTGTGGTATTTTTAAGTAATAAATAAATTATAAAATATGTTATGTGTATTAGGTGCGAGTGATATTTTTGAAATTAAGATAACTTTTGAGGTTGAGGGTTAACATGAAATTTTCATTTTTAGGGTGTGACAGTTATTGTGGGACGGACAAAAACGGAAAGTAAGACAATTATTATGGAACGGAGGAGGGAGTATTAATTTACATCTTCTTAAACTGAATTTTATTTATATGTTTGACTCTTGTAATGTGTATGATGATTTTTTAATAAAGATAGCTAACATGTTGTAATTATGTTGCATATAATTTTTAATTACAAAGCGTGTATACATATATTTTATTTCAAATTGTATATTTTATACTTTTTAATGTTAATTAATACTTAATATATAACTTTCTTTGTACGTATTAATTAATATAGTTTCTGTTAATGTTACTTGGATCAATTTCTTCTTTTATGAGCAAGGTTCAGGTAGGAATGAAGACATGAAACTGTAACCCAAATAATAAATCTATGTTATTTTATGTTACCATTTTGACAACCTTTCTCGGGTCCAAATATCCTGTGACACTTTAGTGTAAAACTTCATGTGTCAGTCCGTTGAATGAATGACATGCAGAAGAAATGAGAAAAATTATAGCCTGAGTCTAAATATAAACCCTAGGAGTAAAAGATTGGATTTCTCTACTTTGTCACATTTCAATATATTAAAAGAAGTGTCACATGACACCCTATGCCCAGTTTCCCCATGTTCCTATTTAGAAATTGTATTTAAGCATACACATCCTAATTTTTTTAGATACCTGTTCAGTATTGTTTACTCGGATCCTATGAGAACTTAAAAAAGTAAAATTAGGACCCATACTGTAACATCCCACAAGTTACCCACATATTTTCTATCATGACGCAATCCTTAAAGCCCACTATATCCAACTTTTTGAAGCCCGTTCCTTACTTCAATTCACCGTAAGATGAAAATAGAAGCAGAATATGATTTCTTACTCTTCAAGAAATCAAATTGTAATCTTCATTAGAGAAAATATCTTCCCTCTTATCAACTCCCCAATTTTACGGAATTCTGTGTAAAACCTATGAGATGATACTTGTAACACCTCAAAAATTCTCTACGTGAGTTTTCCTTGTGGCCCAACTCATAGAGGCCCAATACAAACAAAACGTAGTCCAACCCGCATGTTTGCTTTCCAAACCGCGTGAATGGAAGAGAAATCAGAATTTTATACACTTCCCTTATTTAACAAATTTCTTCCTGTCCAAGAAAATATCATCATATCTCTTCAAATCTTTAAAGAGATATTCCCCTGCTATCACTTCCAAATTTATTTCTCTTATTAAGGAAAGTTTGACTACCTTACGCGTTAAATTATTTTTTGAGATTTGGCCCAGCCATTCAAGTATAAGAGGTTGAACATTCCTTCGTTCCTTCACATACAACTTTTATACTTTTTTTTATTTCTTCTTTCACGGCTGTTTTTCTTCGAAGAGAGGAGGGTTTTTGACGGGGCTGATTATGACATTCAACTCTCAAATCCGAGGTTTTTACGTGATCGATAGGTGGGATTTATTATGTGTTATTTATGTATTTAAAAGTCTACATGATATGATTATATATGAACATGCTATGTTATCCATGAATTATTAAGTACAAGTCAAGGGTATTGAATCGCGATGCTTGCCAACATGGGTATTGAACCGAAAGGTGCTTGCCAACATGGGTATTGAACCGAAAGGTGCTTACCAACATGATTTTAAATTTCAAGTTACAAGTGTAAGAAATTCAATTTCACTCGTAGTAGATTTTGAATGATAAATAGTGCGTAATTTATTTCACTGAGCGGTGGTTTGCTCACTCCCAATCAATCTCCCCCTTTCAGGTTAGCGTGGCGGTAGCGTACAAGTGGTGGTGCGTTGGCAAAGGGAGACTTAATAAAAACTTCAATAAGTTGCAGTCTATGTTTTTTTATTTTGATTTGTTTGTACATGGAAAATTTTCATGAAAATTTTACTGTTTTGATTTACATGGTAACTGCATGCAATTCTGTACTTCGATTTATTTTTATGAAATAAGATGCACTTTATTTTATTTGAAATATTCCGTAAGTTGATGTAGTGGATTTGAAATTTTGTATTGTTACTTTTTTGTTTCTATGCAAATGCCGGTTTGTTGACACTTGACACTATCGTGATGGTATCTGTTATAACATGACAAAGGTTAATTTTTTTTCTGCCCTTGTGAAAGATCACGTGGTTTGGCAGGCCTAGGGCAGGAAGTTTTATTTGCATTATCACTTGGTTAGGCTAAGGGTTCTAATTGACGTGAGCAAGATAGATATGACAACTACTACTTTGGTTTCAAGATTTCAATGCCCATTTTGATTGCCCCAAGTGTATGCAGGAAATGGCTCACCCTGATGGTAAAAATTATCAATTTATATTCAAGTGTGCATTAGTTAATGAATTTTTAATTTTCATCAGATGCTCATATATTTAATTTTCATGCAAATATGAACATGGGACACCTTGTATTAGTATTTAGTACTGCAAAAGATTGACATGAAAGATATATTATGTTTTAGATAGAAGTTAACTATTCATAATAGTTCCTATATTATGTAGGTTCGCCATGTCATATGGATAAAATTTATTGCTCACATAAGTCATAACAGCTCATCATGTGGGAAACAGTGTCCTTGCCTACAAATTGGCACTCGCTGAAAAAAAAAAAAACAAAAATATATATAATTGTGGAAATTCTTTTTATTTTGAAAATTTGGAGTGTGACAATACTCACTGTCATTGTGATCAGTGTATCAATATAAGTCCAATCATATTATCTTTCTTCTTATTTTTCTACGCACGCTGAACTCGCTGCAAACAAAGAGAGATAACTTTTCCTTCCTTTTTCCTTTCCTTTTCTTTCTTTCTTTCTCCGGCATTCATCGTGAAAACCGAAACCCCGTTTCCTTCCTTTCTTTTCTGCTTCTAACCATAAGCCCTAACTCTAATACTGCAAACCGTGCATAAAAATTCTGCAGATCAGTTTACGATAATTGATATGTATTGGTAATGATCAGTTTTAAACTTATAGGTTTCGAAGGTGACAAGGAGCGTGACGTTTAGTATGCACGTATAAACTTCGCAAGTAATTAAGGTGGGGTTTTTCTCATCTTATGCATGATGAACTCTTTCATATGTGATAGTTGATGTGGAATGAAATATGAGAACTGTAAATTCATTGCAAGTTTGGACCGTGTAGTGGTGCCTTACTCTCATTGCAAGTTTGGACTTTAAATAGGGCATTACTCTCATTACAAAACGAATCGCGATATCGTAAAACATGGCAGGATTGTATTGTAAGTGAAAGTTAATTCCTCGCACATGGATTATTTGACGTATGTAAGCATGTTTAAAGCTTCACTGAGCGTGTGGTTGCTCACCCCGATAACTTACCTTATCGCAGGTTGAGCGTGGCAAAGCGTACGAGCGGGAACGCGTAGGCGAGGAGACTGAATAAAAAGTTTTAATAAATAGCAGCTTCTAGGCTGCATACTTCATATTTAATTTAGAAATTGTGTTAATTCAAATTTCTATGTTTGATGCTTGGAATATTTGTTATGGGAACTATTTGGAATAATTGTGAATTCGGTTGCTCTTAGTATTGATTAAAGTTAGTGGTCGTTTGGAATGGTTGGCATTGAAACAATTCTGATTTTTGCATGTTTAATTGAGTGGTCTTAAAGTAACTGCCAAAGGCTTATTAAAGGTTTTAGAAGAGTCTTGGCTGCAGGTTGCGAGATGTTAATTTTACTGAGTTTAAAATTGTTGCCTCTGGTCATCTCATGCTCTGCATAAATTATGGTTGATTCGTTGTCACTTACTTGATTATTGTCCTGCCAGTTATTATCTTTATGATCTTCTTAGAAGAGAATTTCCCTTCATGCAACCAAGTGGAAGGGTCTAAACAGGTGTTTGTCGGTGGGGAGTTGGAACTAAACTTTCCACGTGTTAATTAATTAATTATGCATGGTTATAGGTTAGTGGTAAGTTTGGTGGTGTTTTGCATAGCTTAAGTCAATGTCTCTGCAAAGTTATTAGTGAGGCGGCTTGTACATTTGAGTAAAATCTTCTTATGCACGTGTCTTTAAATAAAATAGTAAGGTCATCCCTTGATGAAGTGGGTTCTGAAGGAGTCATACTTGTACTTTTATGTACAGATTATACTTATAATTAGTATTTTGTATTTGTTTTGTTGCATTCATTTAGAAATAGGTGGTTTATTAATAAATTGATTTATAGACATGGCTGCAAGGTTCACGTCCTATGAGTTTAAGTTAACGTATTTTATTAGTTTTTCTTTTGCTAAAGTGATCAATGACTATTTGATTGTTGACCTATTAGGAGCTATTAAAAACGTTCAGTATGTTATTGTATTAGGCCGACAGTTTGGTTACATTCGACTATTAATAATGAGACTAGTTCAAACTTAAGGAACTTAATCCTTACTTAACTTATTTTTACTTTGCATTAAATGTTTAAGGTTTTGTTTGAAATTTATAAGACTAGTTCCTTATTTATTTACTTCCTATTTGCATTATTATTTATTTATTAAAGTAAATTTTTGGTCATGTCCTATTTAAATTATTTATGAATATATGTGGAAATCTTTATATTATGAAAATTTGGGGGGTGACAAATTGGTATCAGAGCAGGTATGCGGTTCTGTATACTTGCTTTAAAAATTTTAATTTAAATTCCACATATAAGTGATTTACGTGGCTTGCATGATATGTTTTGCAATTGAATCAAAATTTTAAAAGTCTCTTGCTATGCATCCACCGAGTACGACGCCCGCTTCAACCAAGGTACAAAAGTATAAATTGTACAATTTGATTATGTGCGAGACATTAAATGAAAGTTCATGTTATATAGGTTATATGATTTCTTTGATGAGTGATGGATTTAAAAAAATTTATGCGAAACTATATGATAAATGAAATTGTGCAATAGATGAATGATTTAGAGCGGCAGGAAACTTACCTGAATTATCACCGAGACGTTCGACACGACCTACCCACCCATATTGCCCATATGCTGCAGTTGTGGAGACAAGTTAAGGATGTAGTGAGGGAATTACAGACTATTGGGCAGGAGTTATGCTCATTAGTACCTTGTCGTGGGATTAGAGAGATGTGGCGGACCCCATGTTTGCTGAAAGGCTACATCATTCGATCCAATTCCAAGTTCTGCAAGTGGACTACGTTCGTTTCACCACCGCCTTGTTTGATAGGGTTGCAAGGTGGTATCCACCGAATCCCCCTCCTGGACACTATATGGGGGAATTGCACGACGAACAAGCAAATTTGCTGGTGAACTACCTCGCGGCACCAGAACCAGCACCGGAACCGAAACCCAATAATGCACCAAATGGAGCTAGGGATGAAGGGGAACTTGATGAGAGTTCCGAGTCAGACCAGTCCGAGGATTCGAGATTATATGGATACTAGATTATGCAAGTCGTAGTTTCTATAATTCTTTTTGAAAACTATAAATAAAATCCCATATATTAGGGACTTGAATTTTGTTTCATTATTTAGCAGCCGACTTTAATTTATTTTTGCAAAGTTTAAAACAATGGTCCATTTAGTTGATCAATGAATTTATTATTTTAAATTATGTGCCTCTATCATGTGCTTGTTTTTCTACAATAATATGATATGCGTATTTTCATTCATTAATTTAAACAAATATTAAAGTTATTTTTGATGGAAATTGAAGGATGTCACCAAGAAGGGATGTCCAAAACCCTCAGAACCCTCAAAATGTTCCGAATGCTCCAAATGCACTAAACGCTCCAAATGCTGACTCTGACGCTCATACAAAGATAGTGCATGAATTCCGCTCAAACCACCCACCTTTCTTCAAAGGAAATGAAGGGCCTGAGTATGTGGAAGAGTGGCTACGAGCACTCGAGAGGATTTTCCACCTCTTAAGATGCAACGATGAACAGCGAGTAATATGCGCATCCTATCAATTGCGGAGGATGCTGATCACTGGTGGGACGGGTATTGGGAGATGAGGCCAATCGAGAATAGAGAGGTCATCACTTGGGCATAGTTCAAGGATATTGTAATGACAAATTACAACCCCCAGGTTTACCGCAATAAGATGGAGCATGAATTCTACAATCTCCAACAAGGAAACTTGACTGTGATTGAGTACGAGCTGCGGTTCAATTAGCTACGCCGATCAGCTCCGCAACTGGTCAATACTAAAGAGAAACGAGCTAAGAAGTTCCTAGATGGACTGCACCAGGACATACAAGAGAAAATGTCTGCATTACCTGATATGAGCTACGCTGACACATTTATGAGAGCTCAGAAAGTTGAAGCTTGCCTTCAAAAAGGACGAGCAAATAGTAATCCAGTAGAGAATCCAAACAAGAGGAAATAGGAGAATTTTAGCCAGGGCAGGAACAACAACAGGCAGGCAAGACCAAACAATAACCCGCCTGCTAATGCATAAAGACCAAAGCCTCTCTGCACGCAGTGTGGAAGGAATCATCATGGGGAATGTCTCAAAGGACAAAACGAAAGATATAGGTGCTAAGAAGTTGGTCACCGAGCTCAGGACTGCCCAAAGCCATCCAACTTTAGACCTGATCGTAGGGGACCACCTCCGGGAGGAAACGCAAGACAAGGCACTGGAGGAAGAGGAAGAGTTTTTGCCATGAACCAATCTGAAGGGGACAATGAAACTAATGTTATGACAGGTACGTTAGCAGTGGGTAAATCCCGAGCTTTCACTTTATTTGACACGGGTGTATCACATTCATTTATTTCTGTAAGTATTATAATAAGATTAACTGTAAACGAGTCAGGAGCGATAAACCTCTGGAGATTAGTTTACCTTCGGGAGAGAAAATTATTTCACATTCCTTAGTGGAAAATGTGGACGTTTGCATTGAAGGAGTTAAATTCAGCGTCAAGCCATATGTTTTAGACATGCATGCATTTGACATGATTTTGGGAATGGATTGGCTTACCTATCATCAAGCCAATATCAAGTGCAAGGAACGCGAAGTGATCTTAAAGGAGCCAAGATCCAAGAGAGAAGTTATTCACAAGCTTAAGAGTGGTGTTGTACCGAAAATTTTGTCTGCTGCGAATGCTACAAAGATGCTTAGGAAGAAGTCTTGTCAAGGGTTTCTAGTCAACATTATAGACACCAAGATTGCAGAGATATCGCCTAGCGACATACTATTGTACGTGAGTATCTCGATGTCTTTCTAGAGGATTTGCTAGGGATACCTCCAAAGCGTCAAGTGGAGTTTTCAATAGACTTACTGCCGGGATCAGCTCCAGTATCCAAAGCTCCTTATAGAATGGCGCCCATGGAACTACAGGAGTTGAAGGTTCAGCTACAAGAGCTTTTACAATTGGGATTCATACGCCCAAGCGTATCACCATGGGGAGCGTCGGTTCTCTTTGTTAAGAAGACAGATGTATCAATGAGGATGTGCATTGACTACCGAGAGCTTAATAGATTGACGATAAAGAACAAGTACCTTTGCCTCGAATTGAAGACCCATTTGATCAATTGGAAGGAGCAAGTATATTTTCCAAGATTGATTTGAGATTCGGATACCATCAATTGAGAGTGAAGGAGTCAGACATTTCTAAGACTGCTTTTAGAACGTGTTATGGACACTACGAGTTCGTCGTCATGCCTTTGGATTGAGTAATGTGTCTGCTGTGTTCATGGATTTGATGAACCAAGTTTTTCACCCATATCTCGATCAGTTCGTTAAAGTCTTCATCGATGACATTCTAGTATACTCCAAAGATGAAGCACAACATGAGGAGCATTTGAAAATGGTATTCGAGATACTTCCCAATGAGAAATTATACGCGAAGTTTAAAAAATATGAGTTTTGGTTGAAACAGGTCACATTCCTTGGACATGTGGTGACATCACAAAGTATTGGGGTAGACCCATCTAAGATAGAAGCAGTAAATCAGTGGAAGACACCTACAAATGTTCAAGAAGTTCGTAGTTTCTTGGGATTAGCTGGCTATTATCGAAGGTTCATAGAAGGATTTTCAAAGATAGCCGGTCTGATGACACGATTGACTCGTAAAGGAGAAAAGTTCATTTGGTCCGAGAAGTGTGAAGAAAGTTTTCAAAGGTTGAAGCACAGTTTGACTTCAGCACCAGTCTTGACGATCCCCAACCCGAATGAAGAATTCACAATCTACAGTGATGCATCAAAGCAAGGGCTTGGATGTGTATTAATGCAACATGGAAAAGTTATTGCATATGCTTCCAGACAGTTGAGACCACATGAGGTAAACCACCCTACTCATGACATGGAGTTAGCGGCCGTAGTTCATGCTTTGAAGATTTGGCGACACTATCTTTATGGAGGAAGATGTACAATCTTCACGGATCATAAAAGTTTGAAATATCAGTTCACGCAAAAGGAGCTCAACATGAGACAATGGAGATAGTTAGAGTTGGTGAAAGATTATGACTGCACCATTGAGTACCATCCAGGCAAGGCTAATGTGGTAGCCGACGCCTTGAGCCAAAAAACTAAAATGGAGCTTAATAGTTTGTATACCAAGCAAGAAGAGCTGGTCGAAGAATTTGCTAAGATGCAAATTGAATTTGTGGCATCACCTTCCGGCATGAGGGCAATCATTGCAGCTTTGGAAATTCAGCCGAGTCTGAAAATGGAGATAAAAGAAGCTCAAGAACAAGATCATTTCTTGAAAGTAATGAAGAAGAATTCACAAGGAGGTGAGTACAATGGCTTCAAAGTGGACGACGAGTGAGTATTGACATTGAATGGGAGATTATGAGTTCCGATGGTTGAGGAATTGAGAGAAAATATTTTAAGTGAAAAACATGGAGCGCCATACACCGCTCATCCGGGAGGAACAAAAATGTATTATGCTTTGAAGGAAAAATTCTGGTGGAGAAGTATGAAGCGAGATATTGGATACTTTGTTGAAAGATGTTTAACTTGCCAACGAGTCAAGATTGAACATCAGCGACCAGCCGGGAAGCTTAAACTACTCGAGATCCCCGAGTGGAAATGGGAGCAAATTGCCATGGATTTCGTCGTAGGTTTACCAAGCTCTTCAAAGGGAAATCATGCCATATGGGTCATCATTGATCGATTGACCAAGTCAGCTCACTTCTTGCCCGTGAAGATGACATTCAAGATGGAGCAGTATGCACAGTTGTACATTCAAGAGATAATGAAGCTACATGGCGTACCAATTTCAATAGCGTCTGATAGAGATACGCGCTTTACTTCGAGGTTTTGGGTAAGTCTGCACAAAGCGATGGGGACCATATTGAATTTCAGCACAGCTTATCACCCACAAACTGATGGGGAATCCGACAGAACAATCCAGATTTTAGAAGACATGTTAAGAGCCTGCACACTTGACATGGGTGAAGCATGGGAGAAGTTCCTACCTCTTGTCGAGTTTGCCTACAATAATAGCTATCAATCAATTATCAATATGGCTCCTTATGAGGCGCTTTATGGAAGAAAGTGTAGATCGCCATTGTATTAGGATGATGTTGGTGAGAAGGCTGTCCTAGGCCCCATGCTAATAGAAGAAGCAGTAGACAAAGTCAGAGTCATTCGAGAAAGGATCAGGACTGCTCAAGATAGACAAAAGTCTATGCTGATCAAAGAAAAAAAGACCTACATTTTGAAGTCGGAGACCATGTCTTTTTGAAGGTGGCTCCCACAAAGGGTGTCATACGATTTGGAAGAAGAGAAAAGCTTAGACCTCGTTTGTTGGTCCATTTTAAATTCTTGAGAGAGTTTGAGATCTTGCCTATCGTTTAGCTTTGCCACCCGAGTTATCCTCCGTGTACAATGTTTTCCACATTTCAATGTTGAGGAAATATGTTCATGATCCTAATCATATTGTGAATTTCTCGACATTGGAGATTGGCAAGGACCTAACATATGAAGAAGAACCTGTGTCTGTTTTGGAGCGAAAAATCCAAAGAATTCGAAGTCATGATGTGCTACTCGTCAAAGTTCAATGGAGTCGACACACGGAAGATGAGGCTATATGGGAAAGAGAGGATGAAATTCAAGCAAGATACCCCTCTTTCGTTATGGGTAAGATATTTATATCATTATGGAATTTCGAGAATGAAATTTTTATGAGAAGGGTAGGATGTAACATCCCGCAAGTTACCCACATATTTTCTATCATGGCCCAATCCTTAAAGCCCACTATATCCAACTTTTTGAAGCCCGTTCCTTACTTCAATTCACCGTAAGATGAAAATAGAAGCAGAATATGATTTCTTACTCTTCAAGAAATCAAATTGTAATATTCATTAGAGAAAATATCTTCCCTCTTATCAACTCCCCTATTTAATGGAATTATGTTTAAAACCTATGAGATGATACGCACTGTCATTGTGATCAGCGTATCAATATAAATCCAATCCTATTATCTTTCTTCTTATTTTTCTACGAACGCTGAACTCGCTGCAAACAAAGAGAGGTAAACTTTTCCTTCCTTCCTTTTTCCTTTCCTTTTCTTTCTTTCTCGGGTGTTCATCGCGAAAACCAAAAACCCGTTTCCTTCCTTTCTTTTCTGCTTCTAACCATAAGCCCTAACTCTAATACTGCAAACCGTGCGTAAAAATTCTGCAAATCAGTTTACGATAATTGATATGTATTGGTAACGATCAGTTTTCAACTTATAGGTTTCGAAGGTGACAAGGAGCGTGACGTTTAGTATACACGTATAAACTTAAAAGTAATTAAGGTGGGGTTTTTCTCAACTTATGCATATTGAATTCTTTCAAATGTGATGGCTGATGTGAATTGAAATATGAGAACTATAAATTCAGTGCAAGTTTGGACCGTGTAGTGGTGCCTTATTCTCATTGCAAGTTTGGACTTTAAATAGTGTCTTACTCTCATTGCAAGTTTGGACTTTAAATAGTGCATTACTCTCATTACAAAACGAATCGCGATATCGTAAAAAATCTCAGGATTATATTGTAAATGAAAGTTAATTTCTCGCACATGGATTATTTGACGTATGTAAGCATGTTTAAAGCTTCACTGAGCGTGTGGTTGCTCACCCCGATAACTTACCTTATCGCAGGTTGAGCGTGGCAAAGCGTACGAGCGGGAACGCGTAGGCGAGGAGACTGAATAAAAAGTTTTAATAAATAGCAGCTTCTAGGCTGCATACTTCATATTTAATTTAGAAATTGTGTTAATTCAAATTTCTATGTTTGATGCTTGGAATATTTGTTATGGGAACTATTTGGAATAATTGTGAATTCGGTTGCTCTTAGTATTGATTAAAGTTAGTGGTCGTTTGGAATGGTTGGCATTGAAACAATTCTGATTTTTGCATGTTTAATTGAGTGGTCTTAAAGTAACTGCCAAAGGCTTATTAAAGGTTTTAGAAGAGTCTTGGCTGCAGGTTGCGAGATGTTAATTTTACTGAGTTTAAAATTGTTGCCTCTGGTCATCTCATGCTCTGCATAAATTATGGTTGATTCGTTGTCACTTACTTGATTATTGTCCTGCCATTTATTATCTTTATGATCTTCTTAGAAGAGAATTTGCCTTCATGCAACCAAGTAGAAGGGTCTAAACAGGTGTTTGTCGGTGGGGTGTTGGAACTAAACTTGCCACGTGTTAATTAATTAATTATGCATGGTTATAGGTTAGTGATAAGTTTGGTGTTTTGCATAGCTTAAGTAAATGTCTCTGCAAAGTTATTAGCGAGGCGGCTTGTACATTTGAGTACAATCTTCTTATGCACGTATCTTTAAATAAAATAGTAAGGTCATCCCTTGATGAAGTGGGTTCTGAAGGAGTCATACTTGTACTTTTATGTACAGATTATACTTATAATTAGCATTTTGTATTTGTTTTGTTGCATTCATTTAGAAATAGGTGGTTTATTGATAAATTGATTTATAGTCATGGCTGCAAGGTCCACATCCTATGAGTTTAAGTTAACGTATTTTATTAGTATTTCTTTAGCTAAAGTGATCAATGACTACTTGATTATTAGGAGCTATTAAAAACTTTCAGTATGTTATTGTCTTAGGCCGACAGTTTGTTTACATTCGACTATTAATAATGAGACTAGTTCAAACTTATGGAACTTAATCCTTACTTAACTTCTTTTTACTTTGTATTAAATGTTTAAGGTTTGTTTGAAATTTATAGGTTTAGTTTCTTATTTATTTACTTCCTATTTGCATTATTATTTATTTATTAAAGTAAATTTTTGGTCATGTCCTATTTAAATTATTTATGAATATATGTGGAAATCTTTATATTATGAAAATTTGGGGCGTGACACGTACTAACCTTTTCTTCTACCTCAAAATATAAATATGACCAATCAAGTATGGCAGCTGTATTCGATTGTGCATATATGCACAGCTTAAATCATATAACACAACTACTAGGAATATGAACAAAACAATAATGCGAAGCGTCAAACAACATTCTCAAAACAAAACAACACTCAGCATGTTCAAATTATTGGAATTTCATTGAAGAAAGAACAAGGACTTTATGAATTTCTCAGAATGATTTAACCATTAGAACTAATGACCTTAAATTTAGACTGTTGTCTTCTATTGGCAAGGTCCCCATGAAGAGTCAGATACATCCACCCAACTGTTAAGAGAGAGAAAAGAGTCAAGTACACTTCAAGTAAATTATACTCCTTCCTCACAGTCTCAGTCTATAAACATTTAATCAAACAAAAAATCTGATTAGAAGGTACTTTGGAAATAAACAAATATAAACACAAAACATGATTGAAAAATATTTTATGCCATATGATACTTTCAGAATATTGGACAGAAATAATCCTAAGTATCTTTTGTTAAGTTAAGAGGTTGTAGCTACATACCAATATAGCTTCAATTTCCTCTTGAGACACAGGTGTCCGTTTTGGCTGATCAGAAGCCTTTCCACCTGGAGACATAGACGGCGCCCTGGAGAAAATGTTCTGAACATGATCCTTACCGGTAGACGATACCTGATTATGGGATGTTGTACCTTATCATGAACAATGTAATCAATGTGTGAGGATATAGTATATACAATGTCTCAAAGGGAATGTTGATGGGGGTATCAAAGTATAGATCAAGTACACATCACAGAGGTATAAATTTCTCAATGTCTCAAAGGGAATGTTGATGGGGGTATCAAAGTATAGATCAAGTACACATCACAGAGGTATAAATTTCTCACTTTCTTTTAGACCATCATGATTATACAGAGTTATGAATTTCTAATATTGAACATAATGTTTGGACGAATAGCACAGGATCAGTCAGAGCAAAAATAAGGACTAATTCCAATTCATATTAGCCAAAACTTCTGATATGATCCAAGTTAGGATCATATTATTCCTATTCATAAGAACAGAGAAGATGGGAAATAACTTGTATCAAGAGAATAACAGCACAGAATAATCAAGAAGAATGAATCAGGTATTCTACATTCACATTTATAAAACTGCCAAACTAGCTCTCTATCTTCTATTGATAGAACAATTATTAAAGCAGTCAAACTTAACAGTAGAATTAAGTGATATATGCTTTTTGATTGACTCAACCATTATTTCTTCAACTCAAACTTATGCTTCTCAAAAGGAAACCCAAATCAGAAAAGGGATCTTCTCCCCTGCACATTAATTACGGATGCAATTGCACTAGAACACACCATTTAAACAACCGCAATCATGATTTCGGATTCTTCTTAAGGCATCATTTAAAAAATAAATAAAAATCAACCGTATAAAACAGATCAACTACGGGAAATTGAAAATCATCATGGGTTAGAAAAGGCCACATACTATTAGAATTTCGACTCAAGAAGATATACGGAGAAAAGCATTTACCAGATGTTTTAGGATGCCTCGGAGGAAATTTGATTCGCGGTACTCTCTTCATCACTGACGCTGCGCCACTTTCCTCTGCGTTGAAACTGGCCCAAAAACGAATCAATAAACAAAGAAAATTAGTGAATCTGCGCGATAATTCATTGATTTCAACACTATATCCCTTCTTTCAATTGGATTCACCCGTAGAAGCTTCTGTATGCATTTGAACACGTTGTGGATAAGAATATCCTTTGTTACATTAACCGTCCGCTGTGGAAAATTTAATTATTTACTCCTTCGTCCCCGACGTAAGAGGGTTATTTACTTTTTTGCATGTAAATTAAGAAGTATTATTATTTAATTGTGTAATGAGTAGTTGTATTAGAGGAAATGTGGGTCTCATATTTTAATTGTATTAGAGGGGTGTGTGTGTCTCATGTGTGAAAAAAGAAAGGGGACTCTTTGGGTGGGATGACCAAAATGGAAAAATAACCCTCTTAGCCTGATAAGGAGGGAGTATCACTTTAGTTATAAAATGTTATCATTTTTTATTTACATTGCTCATAAAATACTTCACTAAAACATTATTATTATTTTTCATTGATTGAATATCACATTTTATTAATAAAATTATCACTTTTTATATGTGTCACGTAAGAATTTGCATGACAGTTTAACACAAGTCTTTATCATAAAATAAAGGGGCCTAAATATTTTGAGTTAGTCTCTTGCAACACGAGTTTATATCATAAACTCTTGTAAACCATGTGCTCCTCCTTAATTTGAACTAACTATTACTCTCTCCGTCCTAAATTTAAGTTCACGTTTACTGTAGATACGGAGTTTAAGAAAAGTCACTTTTTGACTTACTTTTGAGGGTAATATGATATTTTTGGGTAATAAATAAATGATAAAGTATGTTATGTGTGTTAAAAAGGTGATGACAAATTTGAAATTAAAGTATGTTAGAGGGATATTAGTTTGTTGCTTTTTCCTTTTAAGGAAGTGTGAAGTTGAATTTGGGACGGACCAAAACGGAAAGTGTGAAGTTGAAGTTGGGACGGAGGGAGTAATACATAAGATATTGGAAGGAGATCACAGATGTTTACACCGTGAACCCTACAGTTTACACGAGTGTTTGTAAAATATTTTTGCCCACTGCAAAATATAATTATATGATTTACTCATATCTGTCTCATACCCGTTTATCAATATCTATGGATATTCGTACTCATTTAATATTTATATATATATATATATATATATATATATATATATATATATATATATATATATATATATATTATTTAAATATATATAATAATAAAAAATACATTATTATAAATATAAAATTAAATTTATATAAAATCATTTTAAATAAATATTTAATAAAAGACAAAGTCTCTTGTGAGACATTATTTATGAGAGACGATTTGTGAGACGTGTTAAAGTATGTCTACTATATAAATAAAGTATATTTTTTAAAGTATGCTGAATAGTATGATTGTAACATGTTATAATAATATGATTCATTATTAACATAATTTAATTACAAATAAGCATATTCTATAATAAGTATACTTTAATTATGGGTCAACTCATCTTACAACATGTCTCACAAAAACTCGTCTTACAAGAAAGTATCTCTCAATAAAATTAAATAAAACTTATAACTATTAATTAAATATATAAAATATTTCATAATATTAAATAATATGTATATATATCATAATATATTAAAAGGGGCTTGTGTCATGGTTAATATTTTTTCCCATTTTATCCCTATCTAAATTTCTTTATTATATTTTTAACTTAAATTAATAATAAATAAATTATTTATTTTGCATACAAGACTATTTGCATTTATTTAGGCCATCCAAGTCTTTTGAACTCCGTTAATTAACTACTAATATTAATATGTTACAATGAATTCACAAAATCATTTAATGAGTAATTAATATGAAGAGGAAATCAAACATTATAAAATGAAGTGTCTTACGGCGCATTGTAAGTGCCTTGTGTCATGGTTAACATTTCTCCCATTTTATCCCTACCTAAACTTATTAATTACATTTTAACATAAATTAATAATAAATAAATTATTTATTTTGCATGCAAGACTATTTGCATTCATTTAGGCTACCCAATTCTTTTGACCTTAATTAACTACTAATATTAATATGTTACAATGAATTCACAAAATCATTTAATAGTAATTAATATGAAGAGGAAATCAAACATTATAAAATGAAGTGTCTAACGGTGGCAATGTATGTTTTGGAGACAGAGTTCATGAACGAATCCACGACAGCAATGGAAGCTTCTCGAATGCTTGGCTAGATGAGAGGGAAAAAGATGAAGAGTCGGATGTGACATTGAAGAAGGAAACGACGACGTTGCTTTGAAAGTAGTGATGATTATGATCCATCAATTATGTTTGATTAACTTGAAGTTCTTCACTTCTATTATGATCTAGAAATTTTTTGCACCATTACATAATTGCATTTTTTTATTAACATTATTATTATTATTTGTAAGATTTCTACCAGCTACAAGATGAATTTAATAAAATAATAAAAAAGGCTTATACATTCGTTTTTTTTTTTTGAATCGCAATACAAGATGATCAAAGGTTTTTTTCCTAATGATAAATTATTAATATATCACTATATATGAACATTACTTTATATATCATATCATAATTTTAAAGTTACCAGCTTTGAGAAATATTTTTTTTAATTATTAACTCTACTTATTTCTCTTTATAATATCTTTAACATTCTTCCAAAATATTTAATATTTACATTATATTAATATTAAATTTATATTAATAATAACTCTTCATATTCATAATAATCATAATAACTACTTTAATATGTTGTGGTGCATATTCATATATATTCTATTCAATTAATTTTGTATTGATCCGTCTTTTCACTTCTCCATTTATTTAATTAAGTTTAATGCATGCACCTTTTAACCTTTTCACAATTATTTATTTTATATAATTTATAAAAACTCAAATAGACAACTTAAAATTAAATAATTAAGATTAAAACTTTTTTTATTCATCATATTATTCTTTAATTGTATTAAAATTTTTAAAATCTTTATGTTTATAAAATAAAAAATAAAGAATATATTTTTTTATACATCTCGAAAATTCTATATACTAATTCTTTTAACTCTTCTAGGTGTATAAACTATTAAGTGTGAAATAATTTTCAAAATCAATAACATTCTTAAAGGTATAAACTAATTTCTACAATTAATGTCTTTTAATCATTTAAAGTATTAAAAAAAAGAAACATTAAATACAAAAAGTCATTAACGTTTTTAACTACTTATCAAGAATATATTTTATTATGACTAAACAAATTAAAAATAAAATTTTAAAAATAATCATTAATTTATTATCAAAATAATCTACAATAATATCACATGAACAATAATATAAATAATAAAATACTTCACATAATATCGAGGCAAATATAAAATAAAAAATACTCTAAACTTTCATTTTAAATTTAATTAGTACACTGAAGTAAAGATTTTTATAAAAAAAATTGTATTCATGTAAAAAGATTTAAGAGAAGTTATGAATGATCAAAATAAAAAATAAAAATTAAGATTCTCAATACTATCACTACACGAGCACATGTTCAAAATTAAAGTAGTATAGAATTAAGAAACTAATGAGAAAGAACACAAAAAATACATACAACAATTTACTTATTTAATAATTTATCAATTAATAATATATTAGATGAACATTGTTAAAAAAATGTATTAAAGTTTTATGCAATTAATAAATAGATGATTTACTTAAATAATTTAATATTATATTGAAAAATATTTTTTGAGAAAAAAAGACGTAAAAAAATTGACGTGTATGCGAAGTGCATCGTACATCTAAAAAAGACTAGTATATATAATAGTACAAAGCCCGAGTAATACACGAGATAAAATTGTTTAAAAAATTATGTTTTTATTTAATAATTAAATCCATTTGTAATTATGTTATAAAATTATAATAAATTTTATTGAATATACTAATAAAATTAAATAAAAGTAAATAAAATTTAAAATTGGTATTAATAAAAAAAAGATTAAAAATATAAAAAATATAGTTAAATAAATAAAATTAAAGAAGAAAAGAATGTGATTTTGAATAAAAATTAATAAAAACTTTAAAGAAACAAAATTGATAGATTTAAATTTTTTATTAATAAAATATTTAAAAATATATAAAAAATTAATAAAAATTACAAATACTTCATGAATTTGAGAGTCAAAGAAAAAAAATTCAATAGAATTTAACTTATTATATGCATGAAAAAATATATATAATAAAATCAATTAAAACAAATTAAATTAAAAAAATAAAATCATACTGAACTAATTAAAATATAAATAAATTAAAAATAATTAAAAATATACCTGATGAATTTGAGAATAGAAATAAAAAAAAACAATTAAAAATTAAATTTAAAAATACAAAACCATATGAAAATTATTAGAATGTAAATTTAATATTAAAATAATTATACCAAAATAAATACACGAATTAATTAAAGAAATATAATTTAAAATGTAAATATAAATAAACAAATCACCTACTGTCAATTCTTTGGAGAGTTAATCTCTTGTAAACCAGGTTTACTGTGTAAACTCTGTGTTCCCCTTTTAATTTAAATCTCCTAGCAATGCATAGGGTATAATAAGATTGGAAGGGGAGGGCTTAAGGGAGAAAAATTAGGGTTCACATAATAAGTTATGTGAACCGGGTTCATAAGAGAGTTTGTGTTTTTTGGAACTTGGAGAAACTTTTATAGTATAGTTTATGTGTGTGGATGAAAACCTTATTTATAGGTGGGAGGAAATAATTATATGTATTTATCTATATAAATTTTGAGAACCACTAGGGTGGAACTGTCTCAAATTTAAGATCGGATCTTTTATAAGTTAAATGGGTCAATCTTTATTCGTGGATCCTTTCTCTTCCCCACGCATACAAGGGGATCTAAATATGCAACCTTACTCTCACCCTCCGGTTCTAAATATGCATCTCTCTTTCCTCCTCCTCTCCCTTCTCTTACTCCCTCTACCTTCCACCGCCGCCTATCTCCGCTCGATTCTCCAAAAATTGCTTTGTCGTTACGCCACCTCTAGACCATAAATGGAGAGAACTAGGTCAGCTTTGGAGTCAGCGAGGCTCTCATTACAGCAATGTTTGAGAAATCGTGACTCGAGCCCCTCCACACTCTGTTGGTTGCGCCATTGTCTTCATACGCCATTGCAGACGGCGTGATTAAAGTCAATGAACAAAGTTCGCAGAACACGAACAAAGACAATGGGTGCAAAACTGTAGAGAGAATGGGCGTATGTGGGAAGTGATGGATGCGGGCAGATGCAATTTCCATGCGATTTTAGTTATAATTTTAATTTTCTTTCATTCCCCACATGTTGCTCTCCTCAATCATTAAATTCCACTCCTTCATTTTTTTCTCATGCACCAATATTTAATCTATAAATTGAATAATTCTAGAAAGACCAAAAGTTATGTCTTCTTGCCTAATTCCCTTTCAAACTCTATTAATCTGATAGAGGGAGACCAGAATTTTTTTTAAGTTCCCTTTCGAGCTCTGTTAATACGAGGGAGGTGTTGGATTGTATACTAAAAGTCTTACTTTTTATATGAACAATGTTATGACAATATTTGAAATGAGAATCATGTGATCAAATGTTTACAATTAAGTTATTGCAAAAGTCCATTTACTTTATACTGTAGATAATGTAGTGTGCGGCGTCACACGGAAGATCATATTATCGGTTCCTTATAAAGTATTAATAGTATTCACAACCGAGATAGACGGGGACTATCTATCAGTATAGTTATAGTCTGATTTTGCATTAGTCTATCTTGACTATAAAATTGCACTAGTGCACTTTGAGTGCATTGAGCAGGACCGCGCTGAGATCGTTCGATTTATAATGACTATATAATAGAACTAGATTTCAGTTATTATGGAAGTTCATCCTCTTAATCCCTATACAATAACCTCGACACGTAAGCCAGTATTTATTTCTTTAATTCATCAATGCGTGAGATTTAATTATTAAATTAATATGCTCGGTGAGTTAGGAGATAGTGCTGTCTCTATGGTGTGCTGTTGATTGTTGAAGAAATCCGTGTCCTAATGGAATTGGTTGATGATGTCCCCTTGAGGAGCTCATAAAGATTATCATATAAACTCTGCAGGTGGATTTATTCCGACATGATAATAAGGTTGAGTGGTACTACTCTCGGTAATTATATTAATTAATGGAGTTGTAAGTAACTTAATTAATTAATGGACATTGAATCTTAAATACGGGGAAATTAACGGACTCATAATAAGAAGGAGCCCATAAACGTAATTTGGGATTAGGGTGACAGTGCAATAATATTTCTTTAGTGGAATGATTTATTATTATTGGACTTAAGTATAAGTTTTGGGCTAAACTTGGATGCTTAAGCCCAATGGAGGCCCAAACCCTAATTTCTCCTCCTGGTCCCTATTGTAGCCTATATAATAGTCAATCTCATCAATCTGAAATCTAAATCATACGCATAACACACGTTAAAGGCAGATTAGGGTTGTAGATTGAGTTCGTCTTGTAGATCGTTACCCATACCAACGTCAAGACGTGGCTTAGGAATATAACAGAAGATCGGAAGGTCGTTTGTTGTTTTTGTCCGTCAACGTCACCGATTTTTTTAAGATCGTGTTGAAGTCCAAACTGGACATATGATATACTGATAGAAATCTATGGAAGAGAGGATCGTTTTGGCGTAGATCATTCCAATCAAAGATCAGACGAGGGAGTTATGGCCAAAACGGTGAGACTGTGCAGGTTGTCGGCGAGAATCCTTCTCCTTCAACATACCCTGGTCAAAGGTAATGCGTTTTTTGTTTTCTTACTTCCGCTATAGAAACGTATGAAACACTGACGGTTCACGTTAACCAAAAATATCCAAACGCCAACAGGAGGTCAGAATTATTTTTAAATTAAAATTTTTTTGTTTTGTATGAACTTACAATTTTGGAGAGAACTTTGTTCATTGACTTTTAATCATGGAAATTATAAAGAGTAACTCAATTAATAAAAAATAGTAACCTAAAAAATATTAATCAAACAAAACAATATATAAACATATCAGGATCTCAAATGAAAAAGTAACCCAAATTATTAAAAAGAGTAATCTAATTAATAAAAAAAATAACTTAAAAAATATTGACCAAACAAAACAATATTTATTACTTATTATAATAATAGGCATTGAACTGGTTTGTGGTCTGTTTCCCATCGGTTCTAGGTTACCTTCCACGATTCTCTCTCCATACGTGGTGGATTTCTCCTACGTGGTGTGATATCCAATTCAGAGAGAACCGCTTCACCCCCTCTTCTCTGCGTGAAGATTTCTACCTTCGTTTTTCTCTGATAATCGTCTCTAATCCACCCAACGATGCTACCGTTATCCTCTGGTAATTTCTCTCTCCTTTGTGAATTCGCTGCCTTTAATCTGTTCTTGCTCCTCTCCGATAGAGAAAAGCCCCAATTCATGTTCTGTCAAATTCTCCCTTCCCCTTTCAATTGAAACCCTTATCGCTCTTGTTTTCTTCATGGCCACCGTCTCTGGCGTCCTCCTCGTGGTCGCTGTTGTTTACTGTTTGGTCGTTAGTTTTGGGTTTAGGGTTTAAGGATGATCAAAGTCAAGTGGTATTTCTCTAAAGGTCAATTCTTTTCCGTTTCTCATTATCCATATAATTTGCTCCATAACCTCATTGATGATTTCACTCGGTCAAATAATTTTGCAGAGTCATGATGAGATTATTGATAAGCCACTCAAGAGCTATGATGGTATGTGAGGACTTTGTTAGTTTGGTGTATGCGTGGTTAAGAAAATTAGTGGTGCAAGGTATTTCCTCTCTGCTTCACAATCTATTTTTCGTTTATTCTGCAATATTGAGATATAGTGTTTGCACTTATCTATACTGGTCAATTAAGGCATATCATCTGTGTTGGTATTTAAAATAAAAAATGGATGAAGGAAATAGATGATGGGGCGTGGGGTTGTTAATGGGTGCTTTAAAGTAGATGTTGGTAGTGATTAGAAAATGGATGTAGATAATTATTAATAGGATAATGAAGTGGAGCAGAGATTTAATTGGGAATAGTTGTATTTATGGATTCTGGATTACAATATACAAAAGCTCATCACAGCAATTTATAGTAGTGGAGGTCGGTTCACTTAGTGCGACATTTTGTTACTATCCACAACCTAGAACCTTCTAGCATATCCTATATTTTAGGTTAGGATAACTATGCCCTTCTTTACATATTCCAGATTATTCTTAATAATCAATTTAATAGCTGATTTCTATAAAGTTCTAGAATATGCATCAATTATCAACACTCCCCCTTGATGCATATTCGGTTGATTCCGAGCTTCTCTCGTAGTAACTCGAATCTTGATCTCGATAGAGCTTTTGTGAATATATCCGCTATTTGTTCTTTTGTTCTAATGTGCTTGAGCATGACTTCTCCATTATTAACTGTTTCTCGTAGGAAGTGATATTTGATGGAGATGTGTTTTGTCCTGCTATGTTGTACGGGATTTTTCGTCATTGCTATTGCTGACTTGTTGTCGCATTAGATCTCTGTAGGATTCTCCTGATGTTCTCCCATATAGTCGAGAATCCGTCGTATCCAAATAGCTTGGCTTACTGTTAGTGCGGCAGCTATGTACTCTGCTTCTGCTGGAGATTGTGCGACACAGTCTTGCTTTTTAGATGCCCACGAGAATACTCCTGAGCCGAGTGAGAATGTATAGCCTGAAGTACTCTTCATATCATCTGTTGATCCGGCCCAGTCGCTGTCAGTGTAGCCAACTAGCGTTGAGTTTTCTTGTGGCTCATACCATATGCCATAGTCTTTAGTTCCTTGTAGATATCTCAGTATCCTCTTTGCAGCTCCATAGTGGACTTGGCTTGGACTATGCATGAATCTTGATAGTAGACTCGTCGCATACGTGATATCCGGCCATGTAGCTGTTAGATATAGCAGGCTTCCAATAAGGCTTCTGTATGTTGATTCATCTTCCTTTGGATCGCCATCTTCTTTGCAGAACTTCTCATTTGTGATAAGGGGAGTTGTTACAGGATTGCATCTTTCCATCTTGAACTTCTGTAGCAGATTATTTGTATATTTTCTCTACGAGATAAATATCCCATTTTCTTTTTGACTTACCTCGATACCGAGAAAGTAGTTCATCAGTCCAAGGTCTGTCATTTCAAATGTCTTCATCATGACTGCTTTTTACTCTTTGATCATATCTTCATCGTTCCCTGTGTAGATAAGATCATCAACATATAAGGAAACGATTAGTATTTTATTGTTACCTTGGGTCTTGATGTAGAGAGTTGGCTCGCTTTCACTTCTCTTGAATCCCTTGTTGATGAAGAAATCATCTATGCGACTGTACCAGGCCCGTGGAGCTTGTTTTAACCCATACAGTGCCTTTCGTAGTCTTAGCACCTTGTCTTCCTGTCCTACTGCCACGAAACCTTGAGGTTGTTCGACATAGATCTCCTCTTCAAGGTATCCATTCAGAAATGCTGACTTGACATCCAGTTGGTATATTTTCCATTTCTTCTGAGCTGCTAGTGCGATGAGAGCCCTTATAGTATCCAGGCGAGCTACTGGAGCTAATGTCTCGTTGTAGTCGATCCCTGGTAGTTGTGAGTAACCTTTGGCTACCAGTCTTGCCTTATGTTTCTGGATTGAGCCATCTGGATTAAGTTTAGTCTTATAGACCCACTTAACTCCAATGACTTCTTTGTTGCTTGGTAGATCCGCCAACTCCCAAGTGTTGTTCTTTTCGATCATCTTGATCTCTTCTTCCATTGCTTTGACCCATTCTTTTTCTTTGACGACTTCTTCAAAGCTTGCTGGCTCGATGGCTGCAAAGTTGCACGTCTCATAAATTTCTCTTAGTGACTTCACCTTTCTCGGTGTTTCATCTGGAGCAGGTCCTTCTAGAACTTGAGGTGTTGAAGCCTCTGGACTTGGAGGTGGAGACTCTTCTAAAGTTTTTAGTTCTTCTTCTTCAACTTCTTGATGCTCACTAGGACGTCGTATTTGTGGCATCATGATATGTTTCTTCTCAATTATTTTTTCATCCCAGTTCCACGAGGCATTTTCATCGACCTCGACATCTCGACTGATGATTAGCTTCTTTGTCTTGAGACTGTAGTCGATAGCCTTTAGACTGAGTGCTGTATCGGAGAAATATGCACTTCTCGGTCTTCTCCTCCAGTTTATGTCTCTTCTCTTTTGGAATGTGCGCTTAGCAAATACTCCCATAAACTCTTAGATGTTTTGCTGATGACTTCCGTCCACTCCAGGCTTCAGCTGGTGTTTTATTTTGTACTGCCTTTGTTGGACACCTATTCAGCAAGTAGACTGCAGTGTAGACAGCCTCTGCCCAGAATACCTTAGGCATGCCTTTCTCTGCTAGCATTGTTCTTGCCATCTCCATTACAGTTCTGTTCTTTCTTTTTTAGACTCCATTTTGTTCTGGAGCTTAGCCAACAGTTAGCTGATGGTTAACTCCTTCTTCTTCACAGAATTTGTTGAACTTCTTGGATGTGTACTCTGTCCATCTATCGCTGCGTAGAACCTTGATTTTCTGGCCGCTTTGGTTCTCCACTAGATTTTTGAACTTCTTGAAGATAGAGAAGACTTCTGATCTTTCTTTCATAAAGTACACCCAAGTCATTCTTGTGTAGTCGTAAATGAAGAGAATGAAGTACCTGTTCTTCTCGAATGTTGGCGTCCTCATTGGCCCGCATACGTCTGTATGAACCAGCTCCAAAACTTGTTTGGCTCGTCATGCTTGTCCTGATGGAAACGGCTTCCTGTGCTGCTTGCCTTCCATGCATTTTTCGCATATATCCTTCTTTTGTTGGATTTGTGGAAGATCTCTCATCATATTCTTTTGTTGAAGTAATTTTAGCCCGTAGAAGTTGAAGTGTCACACCCCGATTTTCATAAAAAGATTTATTCGTAAAAATCCTTTGATAAAAGTCCTTTTAAAAAGGGGAATGACCAAACACTTGAACAAATAACCCATTTATAATAAAAAAAAAATAAATAAATAAAAATTGTCACAAAGTCCATTCTGACAAACAATTTCCATAAAGACAGAATTTAACTTGCTGGAAATTTTAGTTCCTCAATGCAGAGACCCACTAACTGAAACAGATTGGCAATTAGAATTGAAAATTTTAGCAATGCCAAAATAAAATAAAATTCATCATGCTGTAACATCAAGCACGTGACTCTTCAACAACAAAAGTCGTTTTAATAATAAATGACATATTAGAACCAAAAATCTTAAAATACCCACGAAACACGAAATACTAAATCTAACAATAATTCACATAACCAAACTGATCCAATTTAAGACACAACATATTTCCCAATTAAAGTTCCAAAAGTTGCAGTAAAAAAAAAACTGCTATTTATTTCAGTTTTGTTATGTAAGCCACCAAATCAACTCAACGGCCACTAACAAATTTTAACTATGAAATAAAATTTGATAATATATTAATATTCAACACTAAACCAAACCTGTGAACTCTTAACGTAAGAGAAGGTTCCACCGAAGGCAAATAAAGCAATCAACTTTATGCAAATACACTCTCATTTTGAAAAGTCAAAACTCATGATGCTTTCGGAAACAAATTTTCAAGTACGAATTTAGTAACAACCAACATGAAAGTGAGACAATGTAATCCTATTTAAATTTCATGCTCGAAACATGTTGAAGTAAAACGTGAAATTGAGTGTACGCAACAAACTGCAAATTATTGAAATTCTTATTTAAGTCTCCTTCTGCCAACGCTCCCCGATCGTACGCTACCGCCACGCTAACCTGAAAGGGGGAGATTGATTGGGAGTGAGCAAACCACCGCTCAGTGAAAAAAATTACGCACTATTTATCATTCAAACGCTAGTACGAGTGAAACTGAAATTCTTACACTTGTAACTTGAAATTTAAAATCATATTGGTAAGCACCTTTCGGTTCAATACCCATGTTGGCAAGCACCTTTCGGTTCAATACCCATGTTGGCAAGCACCTTTCGGTTCAATACCCATGTTGGCAAGCATCGCGATTCAATACCCTTGACTTGTACTTAATAATTCATGGACAACATAACATGTTCATGTATAATCACATCATGTAGGGTTTTAAATACATAAATAACACATAATAAATCCCACCTATCGATCACGTAAAAACCTCGGATTCGTGTGTTGAACGTCGTAATCAGCCCCGTCGAAAACCCTCCTCTCTTCGAAGAAGAACAACCGTGAAAGAAGAAATAAAAAAAAATTATAGTTGTATGTGAAGGGACGAAGGAATGATCAACCTCTTATACTTGAATGGTTGGGCCAAATCTCAAAATATATTTTAACGTGTAAGGGAGTCAAACTTTCCTTAGCAAGAGGAATAAATTTGGAAGTGATAGCAGGGGAATATCTCTTAAAAAAATTAAAAGATATGATGATATTTTCTTGGACAGGAAGAAATTTGTTAAATAAGGGAAGTGTATAAAATTCTGATTTCTCCTCCATTCACGCGGTTTGGAAAGCAACATGTGGATTGGACTACGTTTTGTTTGTATTGGGCCTCTATGAGTTGGGCCACAAGGAAAACTCACGTATAAATTTTTTTTTTTTTTTTGAGGTGTTACATCCCTCCCTACTAATAAAAATTTCGTCCTCGAAATTCTATTCATAAAGACATAAATCTTACCCGTGAAGAAAGAGGGGTATCTTGCTTGTATTTCATCCTCTCGTTCCCATGTAGCCTCATCTTGAGTGTGCCGGCTCCATTGCACTTTAATGAATGGCACGTCATGATTTCGGGCTCTTACGATCTTCCTTTCTAAGACTGCCTCAGGTTCTTCTTCGTATGTTAGGTCCTTGCTAATCTTGAGTGTTGAGAAGTTCACCACATGACTTGGATCATGAATATACTTCCTTAACATTGACACATGAAAGACATTATGAACCGTAGAAAATTCAGGCGGCAAAGCCAAGCGATAAGCTAGTACTCCTATTCTTTCAAGAATTTCAAATGGCCCGACAAAACGAGGCTTAAGCTTTCCCTTTCTTCCGAATCGTATAACACCCTTCGTGGGTGCAACCTTTAAGAAGACATGTTCTCCGATTTCAAATTGTAGATCTCTCCTTCTTTGATCGGCATAAGACTTTTGTCTATCTTGAGCAGACTTAATTCTTTCTCGAATTACTCTAATCTTGTCCACTGCTTCTTCTATCATTTTGGGGCCTAGGACAGCCTTCTCACCAACATCGTCCCAATATAATGGTGATCTACACTTCCTTCCATAAAGCGCTTCATAAGGGGCCATCTTGATAGTCGCTTGATAACTATTGTTGTAGGCAAACTCGACTAGAGGTAGGAAATTTTCCCATGCATCGTCAAAGTCGAGTGTGCATGCTCTTAACATATCCTCCAAAATTTGGATTGTTCTTTCGGATTGCCCATCGGTTTGCGGATGATAGGCGGTGCTGAAGTTTAATCTTGTTCCCATGGCCTTATGCAAACTTTCCCAAAATCTTGAAGTAAAGCGCGCATCTCTATCAGACACTATTGAAATTGGGACACCATGAAGTTTTACTATTTCTTGAACATATAACTGAGCGAACTGCTCCATCTTGAATGTCATCTTCACTGGTAAGAAGTGCGCCGATTTGGTCAATCGATCAACAATGACCCAAATGGCGTGGTTTCCCTTTGATGATCTTGGTAGTCCCACAACGAAATCCATGGCAATTTGTTCCCATTTCCACTCGGGAATCTCGAGTGGTTTAAGCTTTCCGGCTGGTCGCTGATGTTCAATTTTAACTTGTTGGCAAGTTAAACATCTTTCAACGAAATATCCAATATCTCGCTTCATGCTTCTCCACCAAAACCTTTCTTTCAAATCTTGATACATCTTTGTTCCTCCCGGATGTGCGGTGTATGGAGTTCCATGTGCCTCTCCTAAAATCTTCTCTCTTAATTCTTCAACCATTGGAACACATATTCTTCCGTTTAGTTAACACTCCCTCGTCATCCACTTTGAAGCCATTGTATTCGCCTCCTTGTGCCTTCTTCCTCATTCCTTGCAAAAAGTGATCTTGCTCTTGAGCTCCCTTTATCTGCATCTTCAAACTCGGCAGTATCTCCAACGATGCAAATGTCGCTCTTGTGCCGGGGGTGATGTCACCAACTCGATTTGCATCTTGGCGAATTCCTTGATCAACTCCTCACGCTCGGTGTGTAGACTACTAAGGTCCATTTTTGTTTTCCGGCTCAATGCATCAGCTACCACGTTAGCCTTGCCTGGATGGTACTCAATTGAGCAATCATAGTCCTTCACCAACTCTAACCATCTTCGCTGTCTCATATTGAGCTCCTTTTGAGTGAAAAGATATTTAAGACTCTTATGGTCCGTGAAGATCACACATCTTCCTCCATATAGGTAGTGTCGCCAAATCTTCAAGGCATGCACAACTGCTGCCAACTCCAAATCGTGTGTAGGGTAGTTTACCTCGTGCGGCCTCAACTGTCTAGAAGCGTATGCAATAACCTTCCCATGTTGCATCAAAACACATCCAAGTCCTTGTTTTGATGCATCACTGTAGACAGTGAATTCTTCGTTTGGGTTAGGTATCGTCAATACTGGCGCTGTGGTCAAGTCATGTTTCAATTTTTGGAAACTCTCTTCACACTTCTCAGACCAAACAAACTTTTCGCCTTTTCGAGTCAAGCGCGTCAAAGGACCGGCTATCTTTGAAAATCCTTCAATAAATCTCCGATAATAGCCCGCTAGTCCTAAGAAACTCCGAATTTCTTGTACATTTGATGGCGTCTTCCATTGATTCACAGCTTCAATCTTCGATGGATCCACCTCGATTCCTTGCGATGTCACCACGTGTTCAAGAAAGGCGACTTGGTTCAACCAAAATTCACATTTCTTAAACTTCGCGTACAGTTTCTCCTTGCGAAGTGTTTCGAATACTAATCTCAAGTGTTCCTCATGTTGTGCTTCGTTCTTCGAGTAGACAAGAATGTCATCGATGAAGACTATGACAAACTGATCGAGATATTGGTGGAAAACTCGATTCATCAGGTCCATAAACACAGCAGGTGCATTACTTAAGCCAAATGGCATTACAACGAACTCGTAATGTCCATACCGAGTCCTAAAAGCCGTCTTAGAAATATCTGTCTCCTTCACCCTCAATTGGTGGTATCCAGATCTCAAGTCAATCTTGGAAAAGGTACTAGCTCCTTCAAGTTGATCAAAAAGGTCCTCGATTCTCGGTAAGGGATACTTGTTCTTCACTGTCAGTCTATTGAGTTCACGGTAATCAATACACATTCTCATCGAACCGTCCTTCTTCTTGACAAATAGAACTGGTGCTCCCCATGGTGATACGCTTGGGCGAATAAATCCCAAGTTCAGAAGCTCTTGCAGTTGAATTTTCAGCTCTTGTAGCTCCATGGGTGCCATCCTGTAAGGGGCCTTGGAAATTGGTGCTGATCCAGGAAGTAGGTCTATCGAAAATTCTACTTGGCGGTTCGGTGGTATCCCTGGCAATTCCTCCGGAAAAACATCCAGAAAGTTTCGCACTACTGGTATGTTGTTGGGTGACACTTCCGAGATCTTAGAGTCCATAATGTTCACTAAATATCCTTGACACGACTTCTTCTTAAGCATCTTTGATGCTTTCGCAGCAGACAAAACTCGGGGTATCACACCACTTTTAATCTTGTGGACGATTTCTTGGATTCTGGCACCGTTAAGATCACTTCTCGCTCCTTGCACCTGAATATGGCTCGATGGTGTGTAAGCCAATCCATTCCTAGTATAAAATCGAACCCGTGCATGTCTATAACGTAGGGTTTGGCGCTAAAGTTGATTCCTTCTATGTATACGTCGAGGCTATCCACTAATAAATACGTGAGAATCTTCTCTCCCGAAGGCAGACTAATCTCAAGAGGCTCGTCACTCTTGATTGTTTCGCAATGAATCTTACGGCAATACTTAGTAGATATGAAAGAATGTGATGCACCAGTATCAAACAATGTGAAAGCTCGGGAGTTACCCACTAATAAAGTACCTGTAGTGACTCCTTGTTCCTTATCCTCTTCATTCTGGTTCATGGCGAAGACTCTTCCTTGACCTCCGGTAGCTTGTCTTTGATTCCCTCTTGCGGGCAGTCCCCTTCGATCCAGCACATAGTTACGTGGTTTGGTGCAATCTTGAATTCTATGCCCGACCTCATGGCATCTGAAGCATCTTCCCTGGCCTCTAAGGCATTCACCATCGTGTCTCTTCTCACATTTCGGGCAAAGCGGTTTTATGTTCTGGGTATTTGAAGGCGGATTAGTGTTGGTCCTTGACTGTTTGTTGTTGTTGTTCCTTCCAGAGCTGGAGTCCTCCCACTTTCTTTTGCCCGAGTTCTCCATCGACCTACGATTAGAACGTCCCCTCTCAAAACAAGCTTCTATCTTTTGAGCCCTCTGAAACGTATCAGCATATCCCATTTCAGGCAGAGAAGCCATAGCATCCTGAATGTCTTGGCGCAGGCCGTCCACCAACTTCTGAGCTCGTTTCTCTTCAGTATCTACTAGTTGTGGTGCGGCTCGGCTCATTTGATTGAATCGGCGCTCGTACTCAACCACAGTCTGATTCCCTTGCTTGAAATCGTAGAACTCGCGCTCCACTTTAGCTCGGTGGGTACGCGGATAGTAGTTCTCTAGCACTATCCTCTTAAATGCCTCCCATGTGATAGCTTCAGGGTCCTCATCAGGTCTCATTCTCCAATATGAATCCCACCAATGATCTGCATCTTCCGCGAATTGGTATTGCGCACAGTAGACGCGGAAACGTTCGTTGCACCTCATGGCTCGGAAAGTCTTTTCGAGTGATCTCAACCACTCTTCCACATACTCGGGTCCCTCACGTCCCTTGAAGATAGGCGGCATGTAGGACCGGAATTGCTGCATCACCCTGGCATAAGCTTCTTCATCCACTGCGGGTTGCGGATTATTATTATGTTGGTTTTCGTTCGCTTGGTTCACATTCGCTTGGTTGTTGTTAACCTGAGGCGCTCTTCTCGGAGGCATCCTAAATCATCAATGCACCAGTAATTAATACTAGCTCAGGATGATGGTCAATAAACATAGTAAACATTGTCTTAAAATATATTTTAAATGATAGAGGCACGTAATTTAGAAGGACAACTAAATAAATTCATAATAAAAATTCCATTCGTGCCGTAAATAATGAATTGTCTCAAAATGAATATCATAGATGTCAAATACTTGAAAGCAAAAGTCAAATTTCCCATCATAAGGTTAAAAATAAATAATACTAGAAGTTAGAATAATTGCTGGTATTAATTTATTCAACGTCCTCCTCAAGATCCTCTTCAGGGTCTTCTTCGGGTTCTTCTGCATCAGGAATTCCATACAATCCCTCGGTGAGAGCATTCTCCTGAGCATCTACGATGTGTCCAGGAGGTGGTGGTTGGAAGCGAACCATTCTCTCGAACAACTGTGCAGTGAACACAGGATAGCTTGTTCGTGGAACCTCTTGAGTCATATTGTGTCGCAGCCCGGCCGTGAAAATAGGATACGCGACCTCCCTCCATGCCAGGGGTAGAGTGTTAATCAGCTTCATACAAGCCCAATAGTTAGTAATTCCGTCTCCATAACCTCGAACTTCTCTCCATTCTTGCAGCATTATAGCAATGTGTGTTGCCAAATCATGGCGCGGATCGCGCTGATAATTTCTGTAAGCTTGTTGTCTAGCTATATTGTCCATCTATCATAACACGGTTTCCTCTTATCACGTAAGAACAAACTATCTTGCATAGTAATTCGTAAACTTGTACATATGGGATAATAAAACTTAACTTGCACGTAATTGCACATGTAATCATAGTTGCAAATTTTAAATCTTTCATACCTTGTTTGGCCTGGGCGTCGTACTCGGTGGATGCGTAGCAAGAGACTTAATTATTATTAAATTATTCATGTATATTTCCATAGCAAATAAATCATTTACATATGCATATGCGGAAAAATAAAAAAATAAAATAATTTTTGAACAAGTATACAGAATCGCATATCTGCTCTGATACCAATCTGTCACACCCCGATTTTCATAAAAAGATTTATTCGTAAAAATCCTTTGATAAAAGTCCTTTTAAAAAGGGGAATGACCAAACACTTGAACAAATAACCCATTTATAATAAAAAAAAATAAATAAATAAAAATTGTCACAAAGTCCATTCTGACAAACAATTTCCATAAAGACAGAATTTAACTTGCTGGAAATTTTAGTTCCTCAATGCAGAGACCCACTAGCTGAAACAGATTGGCAATTAGAATTGAAAATTTTAGCAATGCCAAAATAAAATAAAATTCATCATGCTGTAACATCAAGCACGTGACTCTTCAACAACAAAAGTCGTTTTAATAATAAATGACATATTAGAACCAAAAATCTTAAAATACCCACGAAACACGAAATACTAAATCTAACAATAATTCACATAACCAAACTGATCCAATTTAAGACACAACATATTTCCCAATTAAAGTTCCAAAAGTTGCAGTAAAAAAAAAACTGCTATTTATTTCAGTTTTGTTATGTAAGCCACCAAATCAACTCAACGGCCACTAACAAATTTTAACTATGAAATAAAATTTGATAATATATTAATATTCAACACTAAACCAAACCTGTGAACTCTTAACGTAAGAGAAGGTTCCACCGAAGGCAAATAAAGCAATCAACTTTATGCAAATACACTCTCATTTTGAAAAGTCAAAACTCATGATGCTTTCGGAAACAAATTTTCAAGTACGAATTTAGTAACAACCAACATGAAAGTGAGACAATGTAATCCTATTTAAATTTCATGCTCGAAACATGTTGAAGTAAAACGTGAAATTGAGTGTACGCAACAAACTGCAAATTATTGAAATTCTTATTTAAGTCTCCTTCTGCCAACGCTCCCCGATCGTACGCTACCGCCACGCTAACCTGAAAGGGGGAGATTGATTGGGAGTGAGCAAACCACCGCTCAGTGAAAAAAATTACGCACTATTTATCATTCAAACGCTAGTACGAGTGAAACTGAAATTCTTACACTTGTAACTTGAAATTTAAAATCATATTGGTAAGCACCTTTCGGTTCAATACCCATGTTGGCAAGCACCTTTCGGTTCAATACCCATGTTGGCAAGCACCTTTCGGTTCAATACCCATGTTGGCAAGCATCGCGATTCAATACCCTTGACTTGTACTTGATAATTCATGGACAACATAACATGTTCATGTATAATCACATCATGTAGGGTTTTAAATACATAAATAACACATAATAAATCCCACCTATCGATCACGTAAAAACCTCGGATTCGTGTGTTGAACGTCGTAATCAGCCCCGTCGAAAACCCTCCTCTCTTCGAAGAAGAACAGCCGTGAAAGAAGAAATAAAAAAAAAAATTATAGTTGTATGTGAAGGGACGAAGGAATGATCAACCTCTTATACTTGAATGGTTGGGCCAAATCTCAAAATATATTTTAACGTGTAAGGGAGTCAAACTTTCCTTAGCAAGAGGAATAAATTTGGAAGTGATAGCAGGGGAATATCTCTTAAAAAAATTAAAAGATATGATGATATTTTCTTGGACAGGAAGAAATTTGTTAAATAAGGGAAGTGTATAAAATTCTGATTTCTCCTCCATTCACGCGGTTTGGAAAGCAACATGTGGATTGGACTACGTTTTGTTTGTATTGGGCCTCTATGAGTTGGGCCACAAGGAAAACTCACGTATAAAATTTTTTTTTTTTTTTTTGAGGTGTTACATGAAGTGCCCGAACCTCCGGTGCCATAGCCAGGATTGATCTTCTTGGGCATTTAGTGCGGTCTCCACATAGCTCCATTGGATTGGAAAGTTCCTTTGATGCTGCATTTTGACTTCAGCGATCACTTGATTTTTGTTCGTCTTGTCATAAATGGTACATGAGTCATCTTTGAATACTAGAGAGTATCCTTTCTCTATCATTTGACCCACGCTTAGCAGATTAGTGCGTAGTTTTGGTACCAATAGCACATCATGGATGTACCGCGTACCTCTCCTTGTGTTGACAGCTATCGTGCCTTTTCCTTCAATTTCCACCAGGTCTCCGTTGCCCAGCGTCACTTGAGATTTGATATTTTTGTCAACATTTTGAAAGATCTTCTCATCTCCAGTCATGTGGTTGTTGCACCCACTGTCTACGTACCACGTATCGTTTTTCACTTCTGATGCGATATGGTTCGCATAGAAGAGATTATCTACATCTTCTCTTTCTTCAGAGTAGTTGGCCTGGTGACCTTTCTTGGAGCGACAATTTTTCTCCAGATGTCCAAATCTCCCACAACTTTTGTATTGTGGTTTACCTCGGTATCAACAATCTTTTTCAAGATGATTGGTTCTTTTACAAACTCCACATGGGGAATATTTTTCTTTCCTATTATTGTTATTTTCTCCAATTTTTCTCCCCCCGATTTTAGAATTCTGAGACCGTATTTTTAGTTTAGACTGAAAAGCATTTTCCACATTTTCATCTTCATTTATGCTCAGTCTTTTCTCATATGCTTCTAAAGAACCCAATAAATTCGTCATTGCCAATTTTTCTATATCTTTAGTCTCTTCTATAGTAGTGACTATTGGATTGTATTTAGTAGGGAGAGATATTAAAATCTTCTCTACTATTTTCTTATCTGTCATATCTTCCCCATAAGATTTTAGTTGATTTACTACTTCTCTTAGTTGAGTGTAGTAATCTTTTACGGTCTCAGATTCTTTCATTTTCATATTTACGAAATCTCTCCTAAGAGTTTGGAGTTTTAGATTTCGTACCTTGTCACTTCCTTGATATTCCTCTTTTAGAATATCCCAGGCCTCCTTGGATGTCTTCGCTCCACTGATCCTTGGAAATAGAGACTCCGCCACAGCCATTTGTAGAATATAAAGCGCCAAGTTGTCCTTCTCTGTGTTTTTGTCTAGTTTTTCTTTGTCTGTACTAGACAAGGATGATATATCTGCGGGGATAGTGTACCCCTTGTCGACGATCTCCCATAGGCCTTGAGACATAAAATATGTCTTCATTTTGATGGCCCAATAGTTGTATCCTTCACCTGAAAAGGTTGGGATTGGGATTTGGTGGGTATTGGATAGAGAAGACATTTTTTGGGGTTTAGAAATGGTTTGGGTAGTGTAGTGAAAATTTTGGTTAGTAATTTGTGGAAGCTTATTTTAACCCAGTTAATGAATTAACCGGACTCTGATACCACTGTTGGTATTTAAAATAAAAAATGGATGAAGGAAATAGATGATGGGGCGTGGGGTTGTTAATGGGTGCTTTAAAGTAGATGTTGGTAGTGATTAGAAAATGGATGTAGATAATTATTAATAGGATAATGAAGTGGAGCAGAGATTTAATTGGGAATAGTTGTATTTATGGATTCTGGATTACAATATACAAAAGCTCATCACAACAATTTATAGTAGTGGAGGTCGGTTCACTTAGCCGACATTTTGTTCCTATTCACAACCTAGAACCTTCTAGCATATCCTATATTTTACGTTAGGATAACTATGCCCTTCTTTACATGTTCCAGATTATTCTTAATAATCAATTTAATAGCTGATTTCTATAAAGTTCTAGAATATGCATCAATTATCAACAATCTGCCCTCAAATTTATTAGAGGGATTTTGGGTGTAACAAAACAAAGTGAGTTAGCTGTTTATGCCATTTTCATTTTTGCAGGTTAAAAGATGTACTTTCTTTTCTGTTTGTAATGTAGGCAATTCGTTGTTCTGGTTATCAGGAAACAAAATCCAGTATGTTTGCATGACATATCCTGAATTTGCACTTCTTGATTAGATACAGCCTACAAAATGGAGTTAAATTTGGACCTAACCTAATATCTTAAGCATGAAGGCTTTAGCATCTACTTTTAAATTAGTGGCCTGTGCTTTAATTAAATTTCATTTAAGTTATCAATGTTTTTAAAGGGTGTAATTGGTAATTTTTCAAACCACGGGTTTATTTGGTAATTTGGACAAACTTCGAGGGAAGTTTTGGTAATTGTCCCTAAAAGTAACAATATTTTTTTAAAAACACATGATAATATTTTAAATAAAAAGTAATAATTAATAAAAAATCTTAAACAAATCTCACAGTTAAATGTTCTCGATTGCTATTTTTATGATATACTAATATTTTAAATTACAACACTAGTATAAACAAATTAGGGTGGTTTCATAAAAAGAGTAATCCAATTAATAGAAAAGAATAACTTAGAAAATATTAACCAAACAAAACAATACATAAATAAATTAGGGTCTCACATGAAAGAGTAACTCAAATTATTACAAAAAGTAACCCAGAAAATGTTGACCAAACAAAACAATATATAAACAAATTAAGGTCAGAAATGTAGAGTAATCCAAATTATTATAAATAGTAACCCAATTAATAGAAAAGAATAACTTAGAAAATGTTGACCAAACAAAATAGTATATAAACAAATCAAGGTCTCAAATGAAAAAGTAATCCAAACTATTAAAATTAGTAACCCAATTAATAGAAAAAAGTAACCTAAAAGATGTTATCCAAATAGAACAATATACAAATAAATCAGCATAAAGAGTAATAAAAAAACTTGTTTATAGTAGCATAATTCATTATAAATAGTAACATTGTGAATGAACAATAGAATAATCTTGTGAATGAACAATAGAATAATCTAATTGCATTAACAATAAGAATTCTTTTTGAAGTATCTTGCAGCCCCCTTTTTTTAAACATAGCACATTCTTTTTTTCTTCTTCTTTTAGCTGCTTTGAAGTATCTTGCAGCCCTCTTTTTTAAACATAGCACATTCTTTTTTCTTCTTTTTATAGCTATTAAACCTCCGCTCCATATTGTGCGCTAGATAGCCAGCCATACAGTTAGGGCTAGCAAGCTGAGTTAGGCTAAAGTAAAAAACACGAGCTTTGTTTGATTTTGTGAGGACAATGTTGGATGATTCAATGTTGTCATGGAAGCTGGGGGAACCTTGTGAGTAATGTTAGGACATCCCTCGTACTACTCCGGGGGCTATAGATGACCTCATCTCCCAGTTCAATGGCGTCCTACCGCCTCCCTTATTTCCTACTGAATAATGAGCATGTAAGTCTATTTATAAGGAGGATTTTTTTTTGGGGTGAGAAAACTGCTACAATTCCATATGAAATTAACAAACTAAAATGGATTTTTCTGTTCACATCACAGGTGGATTAATAAAATACCAAGATTTCCCAAAAATTTGGAAAGAGACATGATAAACATGTTGAGGGGCTCTCAATTGAAAAGGCAATATGTTACATAAGCTACATTTCATGTTTGTTCCACCTTACATAGCAAAATGAAGGCATAAGGTGTCTTTAACATACTAGGATAGAAACCACATTAAACCACCTGAAACTCTTCACCTACATGTGATGTAATTCTTTCATCATCATCTTCCTGCTCCTCCTCTTCATCCTCTTCCTTCTCATTATCATCATCATCTGCTTTCTGCAGAGAGAATTTCCTTTATCATTGAATTTATCATTATTTACAAAACATATACAGAAAATAAAACCACACTACCAAGGACATTAGATCTTATGATATCACAACTTATAACAGCCAAGGAAACCCCAAAACTAATAAAAAGGGTGAGCGGAAAAGACGTCCACACATTCACGGCTGAGATGTGCTTTCCTTCCAAATTATAGGTGTACTTGACATAGTAACAAAGCATTTCAATTTCAAAATGGTAAAGAACCACTCCATGATCTGAAATATTCAAGCATGATGATTTTACATGTACACTTTCCTCATCATCATGAACTGCAGATGCAGATCTATCGGACCCTTCATCACCCTCATCTCCCGAGTTATCCTGCATCTCGATTAACATATAATAATTGAAAGATATAACTCATAGAAAAGGTCTAAAAATTAACAAGTACCTCCACAATCTCCGACAAAAAAAAATTAAAGCGGATACCATTGTATATTAATGTATATTTATATTTATGGGAAGGGGAACCACATGATCACCACAGAAACATCCACTTCTATATCATGCCTTACAAGTACCTCCACAATCTCCGACATATCACTCACCCTTCCCAAAAATACAAAGTTAACATTCAATGGTGAAATCCACCCATACTTTTTAAGCTCCCAATTTGTTGAATCAGCTCCAATTTTATCCATGCCATTTCTTTCGGATTCTTTTATAATATGTTCAAGAGTTCTATTCATATTCTTAATCTTTAATATAATCGGGAACCAGAAGTACATAGATTCAAATAAAGCAAAGGGATAATTGAGTACCTTCATCTCCTCGATGTCCCTATGCTGGATTTCACTCCGAAGGACATGATATTGATGCTCATCGACTAGATCATCTGCATCCATAATCGCAGTCTCTAGCTTCTTCAGCCAATCATTCATAGTTCTAGAATTAGGGCGCTGAGATTCAACAGCAAGTATGGATTTGAGCAACTCCAATTTTTCGATCAAAATTTCCACATTTTTCTGAAATTGAGCATACGCCGGGAGGAAAAAAAAAGTAGTGTGTTTGGCATATTCTAGGCGGCGCTGAACATTTTCCGAAAGAAACCCGACGAGAAGGAGAAGACGGAGCAAAGGAGCACGCCTAGAGAAGAAAGAGGAAAGAAAGAAATTAAAAAGAAAACGAAAGCGCTTGCGCTAAGAGAGAAAGTTGAAAGAGAAGGTTGAGGATCCAATTGACTATTTTTACCCATTTAACGTGAAAGATCCGGTTCCACAAAATTTTAAAAATAAGATTGTCCCATCCTAGTGTTTGTCATAATTTTTTGTTAATAAAAAATTAAAAAGCTTTATCATATCAAATATTAAAATTAATTATATATGGATTCTATATCATACTGAACTAATTAAAATATAAAAAAATTAATAAAAATTTAAAAATATACTTCATGAATTTGAGAATCGAAGAAAATAATATTAAAAAATTCTAAAGAATTTTAATATGATTATATATGTATGAAGCAAAAATAATAATAATAAAATCAATTAAAATTTTATTTTAAAAAAACAAAGCCATATAAACCTTATTAGAATGTAAATTTGATAATTAAAATAATTATATCAAAATTAATACACGAATGAGTTAAAGAAATAATTTAAAACGTATATTATAAAAAAATTAAATCACGTACTATCAACTCTTTGGAACTTGGAGAAACTTTCATAATATAGTTATGTGTGTGGATGAGAACCTTATTTATAGGTGGAGGGAATTATATGTATTTATCTATATAATTTTTTTAACAAAAAGTTAAAAAAAGCTTTATCAAATCAAATACTAAAATTAATTATATATGGATTCTATAAGAATTTTCTGTAAGATAAATATCAAATATTTTAAATATTTATCTTTTAGTTGTAAATTTAAAGATATTATATTTCAAAATAATTAAATCAAATAAATAAATAATAATTAATTAAAATAAATCACAAATTGGCACGTCACCGCGGAGACTCCTAGAAGCGGTACGTACGCCAAAAAAAAAACTAAAAATTTATTTAATTGAGAGTTTTTTTGCCTACGTGTCACTTTCAAGAGCCTCCGCGATGACGTGTCAAATTGTTGTTTATATAAATTAATTTAATTAATTATTTTATTTTATTAATTATTTTGAAATATAATATCTTTAAATTTACAACTAAAAGATAAATATTTAAAATATTTTATATTTATCTTAAACAAAATTGAAATAATTACTACATAATACACAATTTGTACCTAATATTACTCTAAGGTACATCCTTTAAGTAAAATTACTTACAGATACAAAAGATAAAACCAATTTCCAAATATAATCTTTAGATAACCATTCTTAATAACCACGACAGATTAATCGTGGAATTGGAAGCCCTAGATCACTTATCTTTAAACCACAATCTCCTTCCCAAGCAGTGGCTAAGGAAGACCTCATCCTCAACCGTCTCTCCCTCAAAGAAGATGTTGGATCGGGAGCCTCAATTGTCTCTGCCTCAAAGAAGATGTTGGATCGAGGGAGATAAGGAGCAACAAAAACGGTTTCAACGATTTCATCTACCCAGCGCACGGAAATGAATATGTTCTTAAAGGATCGGAGCTATCGGAAGATCCATTTCCATTTCTGGCTCTGAAGCAGCACGGAGGCGCACAACGGCTCAACCACTACTGCAGCTCCACCGACTTTAACAACTCCACCCTGCACGCTGAGGTGTCAATACAAACAGACGAGCCTAAGGAAGTAGATGAAATTGAGGGGTCGACACCGCCGTTCGATTCCAGCCCAGAAACTTTAGAAACCTTATACGGCTTGGCCGGTGGCGAGGTGAATCAATAGCAAATTTTGAAATGTGGTGGCAGATTGATGAGAGTGAAAATAAGCGTGTTTTAGTATCCAATATAACACCTTTTTTATGAGTATTGTTGTCATATATTAGCAACAGTGTCTTATATTCGATATATTTGAGAAAAAAATTGTGTTTGAGGTGTTTAATTGTGTTTTAGGTGGAAAAAAATCAAAACTGCAAAGTTGGAGAAAATGTGTAACTTGTGCAAGAATGCTAAAAAACGGAACGTCCGACTTGTGTAAATTTTCTGTATTGGTGTTGAGCTCATAACTGAAAGTGTGATAAATGGCTAGAAATCCACAGAAGAGAGGTGGAAAGTCACTGAAAAGAATATCGTTTTTGCATAAGAAACACGTCAATCGAAGTCCAAAAGCGAAAGTTATGATCTAAATGGTGACGTCGCGCAAGCAGTTTCTACTCAGCACGATTGTGCCAGTTTTGCATAGCTTGTTACACCTTCAACTGTTGTTCTTTTTGTTAGTCATTTATATGGATAAAATCCAAGGAAGAGAGGATCGCGTGAGCGCAAGAATCACTCATATAGAAGTTTGGGTGTGGAAGCTATACACAAAACAGTGAGACTGCGCATACAGCTCGACAGTAGCTCGACCAGAACCACTTTGGCCGAGCTAGATCACGAATTTCCAAATCTATGCGGTTTTTACACCCCAGTGCGTTTCTGCATGTTTTCGTCTAAAAAAGCTAATCCAAGGTCCATTAAAAGAGCTTATAAGTATAAAAGGTGATGCAGATCACACCAAGGAGGTACCGCAAAAACAATCACTCTACACCACCCCACAAGGGGGATCACCCCCTAGGGATGACAATTTTACCCATTAGGTCGGGTTACCCGACGGGTACCCTCATAGCGGGTTTAGAAAAATCGGGTAATGGGTCGGGTAGTACCCATACCCGAAGGAAAACTGTGCAGGTAAGGGTAGGGTATGGGTTCCCTTATAATTTACCCGTACCCGACCCAAAAATCACCCTAATGTATATATATATATATATATATATATATATATATATATATATATATATATATATATATATATATATATTTAAAAATAGTATTATATATTTAATTAAAGGTCTAAATATAATATTTCTTTTAGTATAATAATATTGTTGATGAAAAATTTATGATGTATTTATTATAATATGTTTAATATTTTTAATTAAAATTTATATTCTTGTCCTGATATAAATATAAATAATTTTAAGAATTATAATAAATCTTGTTCTATATTATAATATTATGTGCTATTTATAATTATTTTTAAGAATTATAATTATTTTTTTAATATTTTATAAAAAAAAATATTCGAATTAAGATATCTTGGTGGCAAAAAGGAGATGCAAGACTTTGAAGTTTTCATACTTAAACCAAGGACTTGGAAGTAATTGTTGGAATATGATGTTTGTTTTATAATTTTATTTGATTAACTATGAATTTATGATGTTTTTTTTGTTAACAGACTTAAACATTATTGTTGTTGACTTTGTTTTCTAATTTGCATATTTTATTTTAGGTTATTCATTTATGTATTATAATTATTTTTTGGTGGATTAAAGTTTTAAAAAAAAATTGTGTCGGGTCGAATAGGTTCGGGTGGATTCGGGTATCCGCGGATTATCCGCAAAATCTACTAAGATTGCGGGTATCCGTTTACCTGCGGATTACCCATATACCCGATGGTATACCCGTACCCTACCCGAAGCTCTATTTTAGGGTAAAGGGTAGGGTATGGGTAGGGAGGGTAGGGTATAGTGTAGTATGTGGATTTGCCATACCCGTACCCTACCTTACCCATTGCCATCCTTACACCCCCAACCATCATCCACATCATTTCCTTCATCCATCCATCATTGTGAAGATTCATCTGTGGAATTATGAAGAGAATCAAGAGGATGATTCAACCCGGAGAAGGACGCGACGACTCCCGCATCTAGGATTTTATTTGTTTCCTAATTTTATCTTGAAATTTTCCAAGACATATGGGTAAGATCTATCTAATCCCCATTAGTGTTCTTCGCAACACTATGGGCTATAGCCTTTTTGATAGATCTAGGGTTTTTAAGGTTTTTATGAAGTAATTTAACTTTCGTGAGTATACTCCGTACAACACTACTTGTGGTTTATTTTATATATGACTATGCATTTTAATCCATATTCAGGGTCATTTTGTACATCATTAACTATTATATAGAGTCTGAATATATATTTTGGTTATTGATTGAACGCGTTCAGTGCTGAATATGAATCCATGTTATGATTCTAAGTGAGGGGACTCCGAAGCTTCATTAGAACTGTTGTATAGGAATATTTATTAATTGAACTGAATTTGGGTTAGTAAGTAGGATAAAGATGTTAATTTTATAATACATATAAAGGGAGATCATATCGGGTTAGAGTACCAATTGCATAGTTATTAAAGGCGCGCCTCGGGCGAGGCTATACCCTTGGCGCCTCGGTATAGGTTTTTCAAGGCACGCAGTATCAAGACGCGCGCCTTTGTGCACCTTTGCGCGCCTCGGCGTGTGCGCCTCGGGCGCGCCTTGAGTATTGTCATGTATCTGTGTTGTTTTACATTTTTAATAGTTGAAGTAACACTTTTATAAGTGAAATAACACTTTTTGTTATCTTAGCAACTTATCAAATAAATAAAATAAAATAAATAAACATATAATAAATATTAGATGAAGGATTTAAGAAGTTAGGGTTCCCATTCATTTCACTCCAAGCCTCCACGACGCAAATTACTCCAGCCTCCAACTTCCAACTGCCTGGTCGTCATCCGCCGCGTTTCCGACCGCCGTCGCCACGTCGCCGCCGCCGGTCAGTCTACAGCTACTGGAGTTGCCGAGCATCAATCACAGCAGTCAGCAGGTTTGTTACTTTGTTTTGGTTTTCTTTTTTTCTTTTTTTTCTCTTTTTTGTTAGTTTTGCTGTTTTTTTTTCTTTTTTTCTCTATTTTTTCTTATTTTAATGTTAATATTTTTTTATTTTTTCCTTGATATATAATACTATAATCTGACTTTTTTTTCTAGCATCCTTTTTTAAATTACTAGGCTATTAGTACAAGCATAATATTAAATTTTGCTATTTTATACTTTAAAATATGATTAGTTGCATTATTTCTTGATTTTTATTAAATTTATTTATCTTTTTTATTCTTCAGATAATTAGTGGTTTGTAATTTTGTGAGTTATGAGAGTGAGACTTGTCACTTATGGATGAAAATCAAAGGTGTAGTAGTGGTGTGGGATCGACAAATGAAGCAAAAGATCCGGGATGAAAATATTTTGTGAAGGTAAATCCAAATACCAATAATGACTTGAAGTGCACTTTTTGTAATCAAGTTTTTAAAGGTGGTATTTTTCGTGGAAAACATCTTAGTAGAGGACATCGGAATGCTAAAATATGTAAGAGTTGCCCACCACAAGTTAGGGATGAGATTAAGGAGTTCATGTACATGAAGAAGAAAGAAAAGATTGAAAATATTGCTAAACAAGCAATGGGAATTTGGAAGGATGATGGGTATGATTATGATGAAGATGAAGTCAACATCATAGGAATGGAACCACCAAATACTCAATCATCATCAAAGCCCTCTCTCCCTTCACAAAACAAGAGGAAAAGACTAAATTCGATTGAGGAATTTGTACAAAAAGTTGCTGATAAAAAAGAAAAAGAGAGGCAAACCACCATAAATGAGGCCTTCAAGAAAGACATGAGGTGGAAAGGTTGTTTGGCAATTGCGGAATGGTTATATGATGCTGCAATTCCCTTTAATGCTGTCACTTATCCAAGTTTTCAAAGGATGTTTGATGTTGTTCTCCAGCATGGACTTGGTTTTAAAGCACCTTCTTTTCATGAGGTGAGAGTTCCCCTTCTTAAAGAGGTTGTTTTTAATGTTGAAGAAAATTATATCAAGAGTTGTCGTGTAGAATGGGAAAAATATGGTTGTAGTTTGATACTTCAATTATGTTTTGAGTAAAATTATTCAATACTTCAATTATGTTTTGAGTAAAATTATTATTATTATTATTTTTATTGAATTTCGTCAACTTTGGACTCCATGCGCTGCGCTGCGCATTGATTTGATGTTGGAAGATATTAGGAAGTTATCTGAGTTCAAGTCAACTTTAAAGAAAGCCATGAGTGTGACTTCGTACATTTATGTTACACCCGGTGTGGTGAATATGTTGAGGCAATTCACTGGAAACAAAGAATTATGTAGGGCTGGGATCACAAGATTTGCCACAGCTTTTCTCACTTTACATAGATTGTTTCAGTTGAAGAAAAATTTGAGAAATATGTTCATTTCAAATGGATGGGTGGAAAGTAAGTGGGCTAAAGAAGTTGATGGCAAGAAGGTAGTTAAAATAATCTTGGCTACTACATTTTGGAGAAGTGTTCAATATATCTTGAAGATATATGGACCTTTGGTCGGTGTGTTGAGGTTGGTTGATGGAGAGAAGAGGCCTGCGATGGGATACATATATGGGGCTATGGATCGAGCCAAAGAAACCATCAAGAAGTCCTTCAAAGATGAGAAACAATATAAAGAAGCTTTTGAAATCATTGATAGGAGATGGACTTGCCAACTACATCGACCTTTGCATGCGACGGCATATTATTTGAATGCTCAATTCTTTGATGATATTGATAAAGGGGATACATTGATCACAAGGGTTTTTATTAAAGCCTTAGAAAAATTGATCCCAATTGAGGCAGAGCAAGATAAAATCGTGAGCCAGCTTAATGTGTACAAAAAGTCTGAAGCTGATTTTGAATTTAACGTTGCAAAAAGGCAAAGAAAATTGATGACTCCAACAGTATGGTGGGAGACTTTTGGCTCATGTGTTCCAGAGTTGCAAAAATTTGCCATTAAAGTGCTAAGCCTAACTTGTAGTTCATCCGGGTGTGAGCGTAATTGGAGCATATTTGAGAATGTAAGTAGCACTAGCCCCTAACTCGTTTTTTTAATTTACAATTACAATATTTTATTCAAAATTCTTTCTACTTTAATTTAATTACTACCTTGTTGCAGGTTCATGCTAAAAGAAGAAATAGGCTTGAAACAAAACATATGAATGAATTTGTTTTTGTTAAATATAATCGTGCTTTAAAGCGTCGATATGATTTACATGAGCATATTGATCCCATCTCGTTGAAAAGTATTGATGATTGCTATGAATGGTTGAGTGGTACGATGGATGAAGAAATTGAATATAATGAATTGGTGTTTGAGGGGGATGACTTGACATGGGATATGGTTGCTAAAGCTAGTGAAGTTGACGAGCCAAGATATCAAACTAGAGGGAAATCATTGGGGGCAACTACCACTAGTTCCAAAAGGAAAGGCAAAGAAGTAATGAAGGAAAAGGGAACTAATCTAATATTATTAGATGAAGAGGATGAAGAACAAGAGGAAGATAATATTGAGTTTGAAGAAGAAGAAGATTTTAATGGGGAAGAAGAACAATTTGATGATCAAGACTTGGAGTTTGATGATGAAGAAGATGATAATTAAAATATATTTGTTGCTATGATTGTGTTTAATGCTTTGATTGACTTATTTTATTTCAAATAATAGGAATTTTCATATGTGCATGTTTAACTTTGGCTTAAATGGCTTAGTTTATATATCATATTCTTATAAAATATTATATTATATGCCTTTTAGACTTATTTTATTAGGTAAATGTGTTGTATATAGGTTATATTTAGTATAGAATAAATAATGGTGTTATATTACAGATTTAATTTCGAGGCGCGCCTCAGGCGTGCGCCTTGCGCCTCGGGCACAGATATGCCTCGGTGTGCCTCGGTGCGCCTTGCGCCCTTAATAACTATGACCAATTGGCCAAGAAAATAATTGATATTGATAGTACCTAGAAAGGGGGTGAAATATATCTCTTGCTCCGAGGTTATTCACATGTGTTACAAGCATATTTACTTGTGTCTTTAGAGTAGATTTGGATGGCTTAGTGATGCGTCCATATTCCACAAGACAAAGTCGGACATTGATACACAAAAGGAAAATTAATGAGTGAAACCGGATTACCCTAATGTTATCTATTCTCCATACTTGATTCATTTTTGTATTCTTCTAGTGTTTAATTTATTATGTAGTTCAAGTTTTCGCTCGATTCACTAATTGTTTAGTAGTTAATAATTCTATACCTCAGTTTTATTGCCAAAATTCATCTTAATTAATTTAGTAAATAATTAAATTGATAATACGTCATCCTTTGGGCTCGATATTTAACTTGGTCGTTTGCTTAAGGTGCAACTGATATTCTTCATACTTGGGGATTAATTTTGCGTGCAAAGAAAAAGCGCATCATTGTCGAGGATGATTGCTATTATTGATTTTATTATTTCTAGTTGATTAAGACTTTTATTTGTGATTATTTATTTTTATCTAACCTTGAATTTTTCTGAGATACTTGTGCACTAGGAAAAGGAAATGAAGGAACAACATACAGTACTAAACATGACCAGAGCAAGGCAGAATCCAGATAATATATTCATATGTGAAATTTTCAAGAAAAATGGGATTGGCAACATGGGGTTGATAAGAGCAAGGGGGAAGATGATGATTTTGAAATATATCCCGCTCTTATTAACATGGTGGAGAAGATTTCCTTTTCTGGGGTCCCTTTAAAGATCTATATCAGCATCTCAAAGAATTTCTTGGTTATGCAAACACTCAAAAGGGTGCTGGAGCTAATGATAATGCTAGGTGGATCGCCATATTCAAGTTTTCATTAATTGATGGGGCTGAACATTGGTATGAAACTCTTAATGCCACAGATTGCACTACATGGGTCAACTGCAGCAGAAGTTCTTGGAGAGATATATGTCACCTCAAGGATCTTAAGAATGAAGCAAGACATCACCCATTTGTTATGTATCAGGGTGAGAAATTTCATGAGGCGTGGACGGGTTTAAAGACATGCTCAGAAGGTGTCTGCAGCATGGGATGTCTAAGGCTCATTACATATGTATCTTCTATTATGGATTAGATTGTGAATCTCGTGTTCTTATTGATGCATCATCAGGAGGAGCGCTGTTATCTAAGACAACACTTGAAGCAGAAAAGTTGTTTGAAGACATCTCTATAAATTCACGTGACTGGCCTACGGAAAGAGTAAGAGAGACATATATACTTGTCAAGGTAGCACAGGTTGAACATCAAGTGGTGAAGCCGAATAGGGATGATGAGATCTGTTGGATTGTACACTAAAAGTCTGACTTTTTGTATGAACAAAGTTTTAATAATTAATTTAAAATGAGAATCACATGATAAAATATTTTGCATATTATATGTTATTTATATGATTATTTCAAAAGTCTGTTTACTCTATACTGTAGATAATATGGTGTATGGTGTCACACGGAAGATTATATTATAGGTTCCTTATAAAGTATAAATAGATGCTCACAACCGAGATAGACGGGGACAATCTATCAGGATGGTTGTAGTGTGATTTGACATTAGTTTGTCTTGACTATAAAATCACATTAGTACATTTTGTATGTGTTGAGCAGGATCGCTTGAGATCATTCGACTTATACTGACTATATAGAATAACTTGATCTCAGTTATTATGGATGTTCGTGCTCTTAATCCCTAATACAATAACCTCGACACGTAAGTTAGTATTTATGGCTTGATTCATCATGGGTGAGATTTATTTATTAAATCAATAACTCGGTGAGTTGGGAGACAGTGTTGCCTCTATGGTGTATTGTTGATTGTAGAAGGAATTTGTATCCTATTAAATAGGCTGACGATGTCCCCTTGAGGAGCTCATATTATCATATAAATCCTGCAGGTGAATTTATTCTGGCATGATAACAAGGTTGAGTGACACTACTCTCGGATGAGATATTAATTAATGGAGTTGTCAGTAACTTAATTAATTAATGGACATTATATATCTTAAACACGGGGAGACTAACGGTCTCATAATAAGAAGGAGCCCATAACGTAATATTGGATTAGAGTGGCAGTGCAGTAATAATATTTTAGTGGACTATATTATTATTGAAATTAAGTATAAGTTTTGGGCTAAACTTGATTACTTAAGCCCAATAGAGGCTCAACTCTAATTTTTTCTTGCTGGTCCCTATTGTAGCCCATAAATAAGTCATCTCAACTATCCGGTAACCCTAATTCACGCCTAAACATGCGAGTTAGAGAGTAGAGGAAGCAGATTGAGAGGGTCTTGAAGATCGTCGCTGATCAGTGATATTTTTACCTAGATTTTAGTATCTTTTTATATCTATTTTTGTATTATTTTATCTGTATTTTATACGTAATTTGGTTGTGTTATGTCTTTTTATGAAAATGTGTGAAAATGAGCTTAAACGTATATAAAACATGTGAAAACGGAGCAAATCAGAGACTGGAGCGGAAACGAGCAAGAAACGTGCTGAAATGACCCCACTCGAGTTGGGTTGAGGACCTAAAAATGTCCAGAATTTGTCCAAAGAGCTTACTCGAGTTGCAAGGTCCAACTCGACTTACAACTCGAGTCGAGCTGAGAGCAGGGGCAAGTGCCAAAAATTATATAGTGAACCAACTCAACTTGCAAGCTACAACTAGAGTTGCTAACTCCAGTCGAGCTGCCTTTCGAAGCCAGTCCAGTTTCAGAGCCTCGCAACAAGACCAAACAGGCGGATGCATGAGTTTCCAACACGAGTCGAGCCAGGTCTACTCGAGTTACACACAACGTAGCTCGATTCGAGTTGCAACTCGAGTTAGGTAAGGCCAACTCGAGTTGCATGTTTTTGGGCCATAAATCTGGATTTTTACCTGCCAATATGTGTAAGTGTGTGTAAAAAGCCCAACTAATGTAAAATTCGTGGCCCAACATGGAGAGAGTATAAATAGCCTCAAGTTCAACATTTGAAGAGAGATTGAATAGTTCACACAAGGGTTTCACCTCTACACCTAGATCACACACCATTTCTTCCATTTCACACCATCATCTTCATCTATTCCATCTACCATCATCCCACCATTAAAACCTTCATCCAATTGAGGAAAAGAAGCAAGGAAGAGAGGAAGATTGCAAGAGGAAGAGGAAGATCACCATTGGAGGCATCCAAGGGAGTTTTCATCCAACTTTTGTATTTTAACCTTATTGTTCATCATGTTTTGTAAGGATCTTAATGTCTATGTTGATTTTCTTTTGAATATGGTAGGGTAATCTCCCTTGTGAGATTAGCAACATGAGAGTTGTTGGATATTTTTAGGATTTATGTATTTGAATTCATATGTTGATTGGATCTATGATTTTCTATGATTGATTGTTAATTGCTTGATTTGTATTGATGATTTGTGTGTTTAATTGTTCTATATATGTGATTAGATTGAGAAAGCAATTATGTGCTTAGGATAATTGAGTGAATTATTTCATTAAACACTTCATATATATTATAAATTGTAAAGAGATTTAGAAATCCTTTAGAATTTAGAACCCTTTGATAGATCATGCGATTGGTTTGATCGAGAGGTTGATTAATTATGTGTAGGGACTCTCATTTCAATCTTAGTACCTATTTAATCCATTTAGCTAATTGAGATTAATATCATATCCATCTTGAGAAGGAGTTTAGGTGAATTTAGTATAGGCCCTTAGTCTATATATATGTTTCAAATGAATTTGATGCATTAATACTAGGATTATCACTTCTTGATTGTTTTTAATCTCACTTTTAATCAATTTGGAAAATCACTTTTAATCCATTTATCTTGTTTGTTTGATCATTGCTTGTTCACTTGCATTGATTACTATTTAATTGTTTGTTTGATCAAAAACCTCTTTGATGATTCGTCTCTATAAAATTACGAGAAACGTGATATCGCTTAAACACTAGTGCCTTCCTCCCTGTGGTTCGATAAATTCTTGAATTGGTCAACCCGACTATAAGTTGTGGCCAATCAAATGGCGTCGTTGCCGGAGAGGCAACGGTTGCTAGTAGCTTGAAGTAGGATCGTTTTAAGTGATCTTAATATAGATATTTTTGTTTTATTGTTTATCTTATTTGCTTTTGAAATTTTTGTTCTAATCTCTCTTATTTTTGAAGGTGTATGCACACAAGATCTAAGGGGAATCAAGTAGAACTGATTGACTTGGAGATTGAACATGCATTTCGAAGAAGGAGAAATGAGAGCAAGTCCAAAAAGAGTAATCAAATGTAGAACCATCAAGAAAATGAACGTGTTGATGTTAGGAACGATGGAGATGGAGTGCGGAATGTGCAAGACAACGCACAAGCACCCCAAGTAAATGCTAATCCTCCTCAACAAGTTCATCAAAATTTTGGAGGGCTTAACAATCAAGTTTTGCTTCAACAAATGGTGCAACAAGCCATGCTTCAACAAGGTTTGCCACATGCTTATGCACCTCCACAACAAGCTTATGCGCCACTGCCACCACCTCTGGTGCATCGAGGGCCTCATGTTGATCCAAGGGTGATCCAGGATTTCTTTATGCCAAGGACAATGCCACAAATGATGGGCCCACCAATCAATGCCAACAACTTTGAATTTAAGGCGGGCTTAATTTCTATGGTGAGAGAACAACAATTTAGTGGAACCCCGAATGAAGATCCTAATGTACATCTAGCTCAATTCATTGAGATTGCCAACACCATGAAGATGAATAGGGTGAGCGAAGATTGTGTCAGGATAAGGTTGTTTTCCTTTTCATTGAGGGATCGTGCAAGAACGTGGCTCTCCACTATAACACCGGGTACATGTAACACTTGGGATGAGCTTGTGCAAATATTTTTGAACAAGTATTTTTCACCTTCCAAGACGCTTCAAATGAAGAGCTTGATTACTCAATTTAATCAAATGCCTCAAGAGAGTTTCTATGAAGCGTGGAAAAGGTTTAAGGATATGTTTCGCAAGTGTCCACAACATGGATTCCTGGAGAATCAACAAGTTAGATTTTTCTACCAAGGTTTGGTAAATGGTCAAAGAGTGCTTGTTGATGCTTCGGAGGGTGGATCCATACTTGGAGTGACTCCAGAAAGGGCTATAAGGATTTTTAATGAGATTGCTACAAATGTCTACCAATGGCCATCGGAGAGAGTTACTGGATGCTATGGGTTTGAGAGTTGCAATCAAGGGCAACAATTTAGTGTGAAGAGTGCTAGTATGGAATCAAGTATGCCAAATGTTGAAATGATAGCAGCGGAGATTGTTAGATAAACGAGCTTGAGTCAAGGTGTGAATCAAGGAGTTAACATGGTGGAAGGGCAAGTAGAGCAAGGGGTTCTTCCTCCGAACAGTGTTAGTGGGGAATAAGGGGCTATGATAATGCCACGTGTGGAAGATGTGCAATACATGCAAGGAAGGAATTACCAAGGTAACTATCAAAATAATTACCAAGGTAATTTCAACCACAACCAAGGAAACTATCCACCAAGGCAAGGAGGCTTCAGTAGTCAAGGTAGTGGAAGTTCATACCCACAACAACAAAGGAGGCAAGATAACTTCTCTTATTCAAACCCGAGCAATGCGGGGCTTATCCTCCGGGGTATCATCCGGGAGCTAAAGTACTAAATCAAGAAGGTAAGGCAACAACTGAAGAATTAATTGAGAAGTTGATTGCATCTAATAAAGCTCAAGATGAGACAAGACGAGCTCAAGATGAATTGAGAAGAAAGGCTGAAGAAGCTAATGATAAGAGGTTCAAAGCCTTGGAGTATCAAGTGGGGAAAATTGCCAATGCGTTGAGCCGAATGAGAAAGAAAAATTTCCTTCTACCAACATTGTGAATCTAAAGGAACAATGTAAGGCAATTACTTTGAGAAGTGGAACTAATTATGAAGGGTCTTCAATGCCTTTGGGAAATGGTGAGGTGGAAAAGAAAAGAAATGAGGAAAAGTTGATTGAGGAAGAGCAAATAGAAGAAAGTGAAGTTGAGGCTAAAGTGAATGATGAACCGGAATTGATTGATATGAGGTTGTTGAGAAGAAATTGGAAAGAACTAAAGCATTGGAAAAGAATGAGGAAAGAGTGGAAGTAGAAAGGGATAGTTGGGGTATACCAAAAACTCAAATGTCTATTCCTTTTCCACATAGAGTTTTGAAGAAGGGGCTTGATGAAAAGTTTGCAAAGTGTTTGGAGATCTTAAAAAAAATTCACATCAATATACCCTTTGCGGATGCTTTGAGACAAATGCCTCATTATGCCAAGTTTTTGAATGACATCATGACAAGAAAGAGAAGCCTAGTGGAGCATGGGATCGTCAACTGGACGGAGGAATGTAGTATCATAATTCAAAGAAAGTTGCCTCCAAAGCTCAAAGATCCAGGGAGTTTTGTTATACCATGTGAGATGGGGAAAAGTGAAGTACACAAGGCTCTTTGTGATCTTGGCGCTAACACAAATTTGATGCCCATGTAAATCTTTAAGAAACTTGGTATAGGGGAAATAAAGTCTATATCCGTAACGTTTCAACTTTCGGATATGTATTTAACTTACCCTTAAGGGGTAGTTGATGATGTGCTTGTAAAAGTTGGAAAGTTCATTTTCCCGGTGAATTTCGTAGTGCTTGACATGGACGAGGATGCGAATGTTCCATTGATTTTGGATTGTCCATTCTTGGTTACAGGAAGAGCTTTAATTGATGTGCATAAAGGGAAATTGACTTTGAGAGTAAATAAGTAAGAAGTTGTGTTTTCATTGAGAAATGCTATGAAGCATCTGGATGAGAAAGAATAGTGTAGAAGAATTGAGTTGATTGATGAAATTGTTCAAGAGAACTTGTCATTCTTCTTGTCCAAGGATCCTCTTGAAACAAGCATAAGGCACTCTCTTACTTTATCTTTAAATTCTACTTCTTCTTTATATTGCTTAGAAGATGATGATATAAATGATTGCTTATATGACTTAAATGCTTATAGGGAAATGCAAGAAGATGAAGCTAAGTTGATGTACTATAGAAAGAGGGAATATCTTCCATTGGAGATTGAGTGTGAAGAGCCCAAGGTTGAAAAAGGAAAAGAAGAATTGAAACCATTATCCGATCACCTTATGTATGCGTACTTGGGGGACAACAAGACCTTTTCGGTAATTGTATCATCTTCTCTTTCATCCTTAGAACTTGAAAATTTTTTGAGGGTTCTTCGAAATCATAAGAATGGTATAAGATGGATTTTACATGATTTAAAATGAATTAGTCCCACAATATGCATGCATCGCATAAGGTTGATAGATGAAGATAAGTCATGCATACAACCTCAAAGGCGTTTGAACCCAATTATGCAAGAAGTGGTAAGAAAAGAAATTTTATAATGGTTGGATGCTAGAATTGTTTATGTTATAAATGATAGTCCTCATGTAAGTCATTTGCATGTTGTGGCTAAGAAAGGGGTCTAACCATTGTTAAGACGGAATTTGATGAAGAGCTTGCTACAAAAGTGAAAACGAGTTGGAGAGTGTTGCGATTATAAGAAGCTTAATGAAAATACTAATAAAGATCATTTTTTACCTTTTATTGATTAAATATTTAATAGGTTGGCGGGATACAAGTATTATTGTTTTCTAGATGGTTACTCGGGGTACAACCAAATCATGATAGCTTCCAAGGATCAAGAGAAAACAACTTTTACTTGTCCGAATGACACGTTTGCTTTATATAAATTGCCTTTTGGGTTGTGCAATGCCCCCACCACCTTTCAACGTTACATGATGGCTATCTTTGGGGAATTGATTGAAAACATAATGGAAATGTTTATGGGTGACTTTTCCGTCTTTGGGTGTTCATTTGATAAATGCTTGGCTAATCTTTCTATGGTTTTGTAGCGATGTCAAGATACGAACCTAGTCTTGAATTGGGAAAAATGTCATTTTATGGTTCAAGAGGGTATCGTACTTGGACATCACATCTCGGAGAAAAGTTTGAGAGTTGATAAGGTGAAGGTTGTAGCCATTGAACATCTTCACTCACCAAAGAATGAAAAAGGGGTTAGATCGTTCCTTGGCCATGCCGGGTTCTATCTACGTTTTATGAAAGATTTTTCTAACATAGCTAAACCTTTGTGTAAATTGCTTGAAAAAGATACTCCATTTGAATTTAATGATGAATGCCTTGATGCTTTTAGGGTGCTCAAGGAAGCCTTGATTTCTTCTCCAATCCTCGTCTCTCCCGATTGGAGTAAGCCTTTTGAGCTTCATTGTGTGGCAAGTGACAACGCATTAGGAGTAATGCTTGGACAAGTGAGGAAGAAGAAGTTTCGAGCAATCTACTATACATCAAATACGTTCAATGCAAATTAAAAGAATTACACCACAACGGAAAAAGAGTTTTTATCCATGGTTTATGCTTCTGAAAAATTTCCTCCATACCTAGTTGGCACAAAAATGATTGTTTATACAGATCATGCCGCCATTAGGTATTTGATGAGTAAGAAAGATGCTAAACCAAGACAAATCCGCTGGGTTCTTTTGTTGCAGGAGTTCGATGTGGAGATATGTGACAAGAAGGGAGTCAAAAATGTCACAGCCGACCACTTGTCACGCTTGGAAAATATTGATGAAGAGAGAACCATGGAGTTCATTAAGGATGTATTTCCGGATTAAGAGATTCTTCAAGTTGATTTTCAAAGGATGTACACTTTGTGTGAGATCGGGAGGCCGTGGTATACGGATTTCGTGAATTATATAACTTGTGGCCTCAAGCCGGATCATCTCATCGAATCTCAAAGGAAGAAGTTCTATCATGATGTCAAGGAGTACTTATGGGATGATACTCTTGTTGGATTGTATACTAAAAGTCTAGATTTAGTATGAACAATGTTATAACAATTTATTTGAAATGAGAATCATATGATCAAATGATTGTGTTTTATAATTTATTTATATGTTTGATGCAATAGTCCACTTACTTTATAATGTAGATAATATGTTGTGCGACAACACGCGGAAGATCATATTATCAGTTTTCTTATAAAGTATAAACAGAGGCTCACAATCGAGATAGACGGGGACTCTCTATCGGGATAATTGTAGTGTGATTTGGTATTAGCTTGTCTTGTCTATAAAATGACACTAGTGCACCTTATGTGTATTGAGCATGACCACTTGAGATCGTTCTACTTATACTGACTTATATGAAAACTTGATCTCAGTTATTATGGATGTTCGTACTCTTAATCCATATACAATAACCTCGACACGTAGGGAGTATGTATTTTTTTTATTCATTAATGGGTGAGATTTACATGTAATTAAATCAACAAACTCAGTGAGTTGGGAAGTAGTGTTGTCTCTAAATGTGCTATTGATTGTAGAAGGAATTCGTGTCCATCATAGGTTGATGATGTCCCCTTGAGGAGCTCATAAGGATTATTATGTAAAACCTACAAGTGGGTTTATTCCGGCATGATAATGAGGTTGAGTGGTACTACTCTCGGATGAGATATTAATTAATGGAGTTGTCGGTAACTTAATTAATTAATTGACATTGTATATCTTAAACATGGGGAGACTAACGGGCTCATAATAAGAAGAAGTCCATAACGTAATTATGGGATTAGAACGGTAGTGCAGTAATAATATTTTAGTGGTATATATTATTATTATTGGACTTAAGTATAAGCTTTGGGCTAAGCTTGGATACTTAAGTCCAATGAAGGTCAACTCTAATTTGTCTTTCTGGTCCCTACTGTAGCCCATATATAAGTCATTTCAGTTGTCCGGAAACCCTAATCAATTGATAATTCATGCCTAGCACTGTAAGGAGGGTTATAGAACAGCAGAATGAGAATATCTCGAGGATCGTTGCCCACACGACGTCGAGATTGGACTTGGGAATACAGCAGAAGACTGGAAGGTTGTTTGCTGCTGCTGTCCGCCACCTTCTACAATTTTTCTAAAATCGTACAGAATTCAGAACAGGACGTGTGATATACTGACAGAGAGCCACGGAAGAGAGGATCGTTTTGGTGCGTAGATCACTCATATCCGACATTGAATGATAAAGTTATGCTCAAAACGGTGAGGCTGCGCAGGATGGTGGCGAGAATTCGTCTTCTCCAATATACCCTGTTGAAAGGAAATACGTTTCTTGTCTTCATGCTTCTGCTGTATGTTAGAAACATATAGAACCCTAACGGGTCACGTTAACAAAACGATCGAACGCCAACACCTCTTTTGTTCAAGAATTATCAGGATGAAATCATTAGGAGATGTATCCCAGATTAGGAGAAGTTAAGTGTCATCGAGATGTGTCATAGCTCACCATGCAGAGGACATTTTGGGTTCCAAAATACGGGGGCAAAGATCCTACAGTCGGGTTTGTTTTGCAAGGAGTACATAAAGGGATGTGATAGGTGCCAAAGAATTGGAAGTATAGGGCAACGTGATGCCCATGAGGAACATTCTTGCAGTTGAAGTGTTTGATGTATGGGGATGGACTTCATGGTGCCATTTTCGCCTTCCAATGGTTACCTTTACATATTGCTTGCGGTGGATTACGTTTTAAAATGGGTAGAAGCAATCCCGACAAGGACAAATGATGCTCTAGTGGTCAAGACTTTCGTAAAGAAGAACATCTTTGCTAGATTTGGAGTGCCAAGAGTCATGATTAGTGATGGGGGATCGCACTTCATCAATAAGATCATTTAGAAACTTTTGATGGGATAAGGAATGAAGCATAAGGTTTCTACACCCTACCATCCTCAAACAAATGGCTTGGCAGAAGTGTCAAATAGGCAAGTGAAGCTTGTTCTTATGAAGACGGTCAATGGAAATCGAAAGGATTTGTCTTCTAATCTCGACGATGCCCTTTGAGCCTATCGAACGGCTTACAAGACCGCTCTTAAATTTTCACCGTAAAAGCTTATTTATTGTAAAGCATGTCACTTACCCGTGAATTGGAGCATAAGGCATTACGGGCACTTAGAAAGTTGAACTTTGATGAGAAAGAATCCGGAAAGATAAGGTGTCTCCAATTTGTTGAGTTAGAAGAGTTTAGAGAATAAGCTTATTCAAGTTCAAGGATTTTGAAGGAGAAGCTTAAAAGATGGCATGATGAAAGGATCAAAATGAAGGAGTTTATTCCGGGGGATAATGTTCTTTTATTCAACTCAAGACTCTAACTCTTCCCCAGAAAACTTCGTTCGAAATGGACCGGTCCGTACTTGGTGATTAGGTTAGAGATGATGGCTCTTTGAAGCTTGAAGGATTGAATGGGAATGCTTTTGTTGTAAATGGCCACCGAGTGAAACATTACCATTCTCCCTCTCAAAGGGAGTTGGTATATGTGGATACCTTCACCTCTTGAAAGCTTGTATCCTTTTAGTAATTTAGGTTTGTAAATATTTTTATTTCACTTGTTTTGCATTTTTAGCCTTGTAGGTGGATTGTGCTTTTGAGAAAAAGGAGTTTTGAAGATGCATGGAGTGCTTTATGGACGTGTAACTGTATCTCTTACCACTTTTTCCAAACTTAATTCGAAACTCTTGTTTCACTTTAAGTTTGGGGGGATATGGTGTGGTATGATACGTTACATGTGATGTTCTTGTGTTTTTGGGGTCAAATTTGAAATTTTTTCTCATGAGTTTGGTTTGATTTTGTTATGATTGGTAGTTATTGAAGTGCATGATAGTCCATATTTTTAATGAAATTGTTGAGCTAATGGTTTTGTTGAGCATGTATGAAGGTCTTGGAAGCATGAATTGAGCTCGAAGCCAAAAACTTCTACTACCAAATGTCTATTGAGGGAGTTCATTCTATACCCTACACTTTTATGTGCTTAGCATAATTTGATTGATTTGGATTGATGTGATTAGCATGTTGCTTCATGTGTTATGTTTTTGGGATGTTTATTTTTCGTATTTTAGGATTTTCGTTTGAATCAAGGTTGGGATGTTTGTGAGCTTTATTGTCATGGATGATATGAATGTGTGTTTTATTGTCTATTGATGGATGGATATTTTTATTTTTGCATGTTATTTGTTTTTGTTTGAGTTTTGTTTGGTGAGTCTTTTCTTATATATTTTGTGTGTTTCTTATTTTTGTCTAGAGTGGTTTGGTGATTTGTTTTGGGATGTCGTGAGTCGTTTTTCAATGTGAAAGATGACATGTTGTGGTGATTAGTGATGACAAGTTATGATTAAGAATCTCTACACTTTCAAATTGTGACATGTTTTACTTAACTTGTTCAATTTTGAGATGAATGTGGTGTAATAAGTTTCTTAGGGTCCAATGCATAAGCTTGTGAGAATTTGAGCCTCAACTGTGAATACATGGTATTTCTTCATGAGTGGATCGATTGTGTTCTATAAACTAGACTTACTCAAGGACTATAGGAACGAGCCCGATTTGTGGAGATTAGTGACATGATCAAAGGTCATCCTTGTCATTAATAGTCATTGTCATATATTTCCCTAACATGAACATTATCCCTAGTTAACCACATTTTGAGCCTTAAAGCATTTTTATTGTGAATTTAACACATTACAAGCCTTAATTACCCAGATGAGCTTTATATATTTACCCTTTTGTGTGAGTGATTGAGGAGATGGTAGCTAGAAAGGTTTGATAAAGAAGAAAAAGAAGAAAAGAAAATGGTAAACAAGCAATAAAAAGGATGAAAAGAGCACAAGAAATAATGGACATGCAACCTCAAAACAAGAAAATGAGCAAAGCAACAATAATATGCTCAAGTACTTAAGAATCCAAGAAAGGAAGCATGAATCATAAGAAGCTCAATCCAAAGGATAATGATGATTAGTGCTTGCGAGCAATAAAGAAAAGAAAAGAAGAAAGAAAAGTGAAGAAGTTGGAGAAATTAGTCATCTTTTTGATTACTTACACGTGATTAGTCACTATTATCCATATTTTTCGTACCATACCAAAGAGTCTATCTTTACATCCTAATTAAAGATCTTTTTGTCACTAATGGAAACTTTGGTGGTTTGTGAATATAGTCCATGAACAAGCTTATAGCGAATCAGCCAATCGGTTAATGAGGGTTAATTTATCATATTTTAAAGAGTGTTGAGTAAAATTGATATCCGATGAGAGATTTGGACTAAAAGGGACTATATTATACTTTTGTTCTATTAAAATTGAACGTGTTAATTCTTCATGTTATAAGTTTAATGTTGTAAGATGACTTAGCATAGTTTATAGTAATTATTGCTATTGATGTGTTATTACTAATGTTCGTTTAGTCTTTTCCTAGGTGAAAATCTCATCCCTTGGTTTATCATTTTCGTTGTTCGAGGACGCACAACACTTTAAGTTTGGAGGTATGAGTGATAGTTTCACCTATATTTTAGTATCTTTTTATATCTATTTTAATATTATTTTATACGTATTTTATACGTAATTTGGTTGTGTTATATGTTTTTATGGAAATGTGTGAAAATGAGCTTAAACATATATAAAACAGGTGAAAACAGAGTAAAAACAGATATGGGAGCTGAAACGAGCAAAAATGGGCTGAAATGACCCAACTCGAGTTGGGTTGAGGACCTCAAAATGTCCAAATTTTGTCCAGAGAGCTTACTCGAGTTGCAAGATCCAACTCGACTTGCAACTCGAGTCGAGCTGAGAGCAAGGCAAGTGCCAAATATTGTACAGTGAGCCAACTCGACTTGCAAGCTGCAACTCGAGTTGCTAGCTCGAGTCGAGCTGCCTTCCGAAGCCATTCCAATTTTAGAGCATCGCAACACGACCGAAAAGGTAGATGCACGAGTTGCAAACACGAGTCGAGTCAGGTCTACTCAAGTTACGCACAACGTAGCTCGACTCGAGTTGGTAAGGCCAACTCGAGTTGCATGTTTTTGGGCCAAAATCTGGATTTTCACCTGTCAATGTGTGTAAGTATGTGTAAAAAGCCTAACTAATGTAAAATTCGTGGCCCAACTTGGAGGGTATAAATAACCTCAAGTTTAACATTTGAAGAGAGATTGAATATTCCACACAAGGGCTTCACCCTACACCTAGATCACACACTGTTTCCTCCATTTCACACCATCGTCTTCATCCATTCTTCATCCATTCCATCTACCATCATCCCACCATCAAAACCTTCATCCAATTGAGGAAAAGAAGCAAGGAAGAGAGGAAGATTACAAGGAGAAGAAGAAGATCACCATTGAAGGCATCCAAGGGAGTTTTCATCCAATTTTTGTATTGAAACCTTATTGTTCATTATGTTTAGTAAGGATCTTAATGTCTATGTTTATTTCCTTTTGAATATGGTAGGCTAATATCCCTTGTGAGATTAGCAACATGAGAGTTGCTGGATAATTTTAAGATTTATGTATTTGAATTCATATGTTGATTGGATCTATGATTTTCTATCATTGATTGTTAATTGTTTGATTTATATTGATAATTTGTGTTCTTAGTTGTTCTATATATGTGATTAGATTGAGAAATCAATTATGTGCTTAGGATAATTGAGTGAATCATTTCATCAAACACTTCATGTATATTATAAATTGTAAAGAGATTGAGAAATCCTTTAGAATTTAAAACCCTTTGATAGATCATGCGATTGGTTTGATCGAGAGGTTGATTAATTGTGTGAAGGAACTCTCATTTCAAGCTTAGTACCTAGTTGGAATTGTTTGAGTGAGAACCAATCCATTGAGCTAATTGAGATTAATATCCTATCTATCATGGGGAGGAGTTTAGGTGAATTTAGTGTTAGCCCTTAGTCTATATCCATGATTCATATGAATTTGATGCATTAATCCTAGGATTACCACTTCTTATTGTTGTTAATCTCACTTTTGATCAATTTGGAAAACCACTTATAATCCATTTATCTTGTTTGTTTGATCATTGCTTGTTTACTTGCATTGATTACTATTTAATTGTTTGTTTCATCAACAACCTCTTTGATGATTCGTCTCTATAAAATTATGAGAAACATGATATTGCTTTTGCACTAGTGTCTTCATCCCTGTGGTTCGATAAATTCTTGAATTGGTAAACACGACTACAAGTTATGGCTAATCAGTGGCCCACCCGATATCAAGACTAGACTTGGAAATACAGCAGAAGATTGGAGAGGTTGTTCTGCAAAGCTGTTCTTCTTCAACATACCCTGGTGAAAGGTAATTTGATTTTATATTCTTGCTTCCGCTGATATAGAATCGCGTAAAACCCTAATGGTTCACATTAACCAAACGATCGAACGCCGACAAGATCATCTCTAGTCTAGCTAACATCAACAAGCTACTAGAATCCCAGCAGAAGCAGATTACAGAGTTGGCACAAAGGGGGCCTGGTATCTAGCCGCAAGATGTGAAGGCTCATGTTGAAGATACCTTCAATCGATACATGGCTAAGAATGATGCAAGAGTGGATAGACTTGAGGCTACTACGAATTCTGTCCATGCAAATTTGTCCAAGCAGCTAAATGACCTTACTTTGATGACGGGGCAGATGGCCGGAAATGTGAATCAACTGACGCATATATTGGAGAAAGGAATATTCCCGTCTCAAGGCATAACGAACACGAAAGAGTGAAAAGCCATCATGTTAAGGTCCGGAATGCAGTACGAAGATCCGATGATGCCAGTAGGTGAAAATAGAGATGGAGTGTCCTCACTCGATCAAACTTTTTCAAGTCTTCCACTCGACCACCGCTCGACCAAACCATTTGGTCAAGCAATGGTAGAGCAGCACACTGTAGTGCGAAAGATCACGTTCAATTTACACGTACCCCGTTCGACCACAAAAACTCTTTCGACTAGAATATTCGGGTCGAGCGAAGGTCGAGCGGCCTCCTATGGACCTAAACAACCAGAATCAGATTATAGGGATCTTACTCGACCAATTTCATCTTGCTCGACCAGACCAATTTGGTCGAGCGAAGGTCAAGCAATGTCGTTTGACTCTGGTTTCTACGCAGAATGTTATATAACTGTTGTTCAGAGCACTCTAGTACCATCACATGAAGGAAAGCTTAGACTACTGATAGATAATGAAGATGTGATTTTTTCTCTTGATAAAGCAATGAAGATGCCCATGGAGACTCAATCATGCAAGAGCATATATGTGGTTTCTAACTTGTTTAATCTTGATTTTACTTGGAAAGATGATTCTGAATTTGAATGGAAGATTGACAAGGAGGAGTCTAGATAGCTATGGGGGTAGGAAGTTCTGAGGACCATATTTTTATGACCAAGAAAGGTGAGGTGCTGAGTGTAGACAAGAAGAGGGAAAGAAAGTATTTGAAGGTGAGGATGCAAGAAGACCGCCCTCTAATTTAGTAGTTAAAAGGTTGCATTCCGTTGTAACTCTCCGAAGTTAAACATGAGCGACTGTTGGGAATTTTTCCTTCCATTTTATTGCTTTATTTCTTTCGTGTGAGTGAGGAGTTATTATATTTAAGGTGCTCACGCTTCGGCAATTACATCTCTTTTCAAACTTAGTTTCGACTTATGTTTTTACTAAGTTTGGGGGGTGTGATGTACTTACCTCATCTTATGAGCACTAAGGGTATAATTTTTCCTTTCGTTGGTTGTTTGTTTATTAGGGGTTATTTTTACGGCATATCAATATTTTAACCGGTTTTGATATGTTGATTTTTTTTTGCAAATTACCTGATGTTTAGTGTGTTATATTTGTGTGTTCCCTAGTGTTTGTGGTCGATTTCTTCAAATTTTTATTTTCTAGTATCTCATATTTTATTACTGATGAATTATGTGATAATGAGGTATGTTTGAGATTTGATGTTAGAAAAAAGGTAAAAGAGTGGCAAAGATGAGTTCTACGCTAAGGCTTTGACCTGACCGAGTTGAACAACTCGAGGAGCTTGTGCATACGTTTTGAAGGAGAAGTAATCAGGTGCCCTCGTTTTCTTATTTTAATTTTTATGTATTCTTTTAATTAGTAGGAGTGGAAGGATTTAGTTTTTGGTTTTGGTGATCTACATGAGCTTATATTTTTAAATTGTGCCTGAAATTCATATGCTCTTGAAATTGATGAAGGAAGTGTACTTGAATTTTATTGTGGTATGAAGTTCTATGTATACTTGTGGGATATTACTTACCATGAAAAGTGTTCTATTACTTGGTAAACCCCCATTTGATTTTGAGCCTTTTTGATCATGTTACATAATCACATGATATTTCTTTTCTGGTAAATATCATTCGTGTGTGTGTATTCTAAAACTTGCATCTTGTCTCACTTGAAACTATATGTATGTTAGATGATGGGAGATGATTTTAGGTCATTCTTGAATTTATGAGTCACTTAGCCAAATAATTTCCTACTATATGATGTTTATCCGTAGTTAGCCCCGTTGAGCATAAAAATCTCGTTCTTTGGCAGCTCACGAGTAATAACCACTATAGGTATCTGAATTTTTTTAGCCTTGAATACCCTATACCTAGTGGAGAATTAATGGTTTTTCAAAGTGTATTGATAGAGTTTGATAACATCTTGGGAAGGAATGAAATTGGTGTTGAAATAGTGATTGAGCTTGAAAATGCATCTAAAGAAAAGCGTGGAGTAGTGCTTAAATCTAGTACTCCATGGAATCAAACACCCTAGGGTGGTGTTTAAATCTAGTACCCTATGAACAATGCGAAAGGTAGTGCCCAAAACTAATACCTCAAGAAAAAAGAAAAAGAAAATGAAAAAATAATGAAAGAGTTGAGGAGGATGTTGTGCTATAAAGAAAAAGAAAAGTGAAAGAGTTGAGGAGGATGTTGTGCTTAATTGAAGTGAAGAGGAAGAATGAAAGATCGAGAGAGGCTGCATCTTGATTGATCCGATTCTTGAGTCACTTATCTATATATTTCCTACCATAACCAAAGAGTCAACATTACATCCAAAATAAAAGTCCTTTTTTGATCTCTTTGTTGAATCATACTTTTAGTGGTGGAGAGTTTGAGACATTTAGCAAGCTTATAGTTACGTATTCACTTGAATTGAATCTGAGCGTAAATACCTTAACTCATAAGTGTACATTTTTTACACTTGAGTGCGAGTGATATATACTTCCCGTGAGAACATGTAAATGGAGCATTTGGATTGGTAGTAATTGTCTTATCTTGTATGCTATGAGTTGATTATTACTTGTAATGAGAGTTGCATGACCTAAGTTGAGAACAATTGTATTTTGAAGGGTGTATTGGTCATAGTCGTTTCCTCGCAAATTTTCGTACTTTCTCTCTCTCTTTATTTTTATTTTGTTGCCTCGGGACAAGCAACGGGTAAGTTTGGGGGTTTGATGAGAGTGAAAATAAGCGTGTTTTAGGTCCAATATAACACCTTTTTGATGAGTATTGTTGCCATGTATTAGCAATAGTGTCTTATATTCGATATATTTGAGAAAATACTGCGTTTAAGGTGTTTTATTTTGTTTTAGGTGGAAAAATGATCAAAAGTGAAAAGTTGGAGAAAAGGTGTAACTTGTACAAGAACGCTAAAAAACGCACTTCCGACTTGTATAATTTTTCTATGTTGGTATGGAGCTCAAAACTAAAATTGTAAAACATGGTAGGCGATCATTTTGGCTTAAGAAACACCTCAATTGGAGTCCAAAAAAGAAAATTATTATATAAATGGTGACGTCGCGCAAGCTGTTCATACTCAGCACAATTGTGCCACTTTGCATGACTTATTATACCTTCAAATTTTAGACTTTTGTGATTTATTTATATAGATAGAAAGCCAAGGAAGAGAGGATCGTGTGAGTGCAAGAATCACTCAAATTAGAGTTTGGATGTGAAAGTTATACGCGAAACGGTGAGATTGCGCATGCAGCTCGATCGCAGCTCGACCAAGCCATTTTGGTCGAGCTACAACAGGCAAGTCTAGCTAGATGAGAAGATAAAGTTTCAATTTACAGACACACAGCTCGACCGTAACTCGAACAAGGCCTTCTAGCTCCACCGGAACCTCTTTGGTAGAGCTAGGTAGCAAATTTCTGGATCTGAGCAGTTTTACACCCAGTGCATGTATCTGCATGTTTTTGTCTAAAAAAGTTCATCCATGGTCCATTAGGAGAGCTTACAAGTATAAAAAGGGATGCAGATCACACCAAGAAGGTACCACAAAAACAATCATTTTACACCACCCCACAAGGGGATCATCGTACCCCCTACCATCATCCACATCCTTTCCTCCATCCATCCATCATTATGAAGATTCGTTTGTGGAATCAAGAGGAGAATCAAGAGGAGGATTAAAGATGGAGAAGGACGCGACGACTCCCGCATCTAGGGTTTTATTCGTTTTCTAATTTATCTTGAAATTTTTAAAGACATATGGGTAAGATCTATCCAACCCCATGAGTGTTCTTCACAACACTATGGGCTAGAGCCTTTTTGATAAATTTAGGGTTCTGAAGGTTTTTATGAATTAATTGAACTTTATGTGTATACTCCGTACAACACTACTTGTGGTTTATTTTATATATGACTATGCGTTTTCAATTCATATTCAGGATTGTTTTGTGCATCATTAACTGTTATATAGAGTCTGAAAATATATTTTGTGTTTACTACTGCTGAATAGGATTCCATGTTATGATTCTAAGTGAGTGGACTCTGAAGCTTCATTAGAACTGTTATATAGAAATGTTTATTAATTGAATTGAATTTGGGTTAGTATTCAGGATAAATATGTTAATTTTATAGTACCTATAAAAGGAGATCATATCGGGTTAGAGAACCAATTGGCCAGGGAAATAATTGATACTGATAGTAACTATAAAGAGGGTGAAATTATATCTCTTGCTACAAGATTATTCACATGTGTTACACACATATTTACTTGTGTCTATAGAGTAGATTTGCATGGCTTAGTGATGCGTTCTTATTCCACAAGGCAGAGTCGGGCATTGATACATGAAAGGAAAATTAATGAGTGAAACCGGATTACCCTAAGGCTACCTATTCTCCATATTTGATTCACTTTCGTATTCTTCTAGTGTTTATTTTATTTTATTTTTTATTAATTATTTAGTAGTTAATAATTCTATACCTCAACTTTATTGTCACAATTCGTCTTAATTAATTTAGTAAATAATTAAATTGATAATACGCCGTCCTTTGAATTCGATATTTAATTTGGTCGCTTGCTTAAGCTGTAACTGATATCCTTCATACTTGGGGATTAATTTTACGTGTAAAGAAAACACGCATCACAGTTCATCGGTGTTGATGCATCCGATCTCGTGCGGGTGAATGTCTCTGAAGGGATGCGGGGCTAAGGCTGGTCTTGGGTTGATTGGGCCGTACAAGGTGAGTGTGACAAATGGCGAGGTGGGTGTAAAGGGAAAGAGAAGGAGGAGTTTCCACCTCTGAAAACCACCGCTTCGTACTACTCCCATGTATGTGTAGTTAAGGGAATTAGGGAGTTTTGGTGAGTTCCCATGTGAATTGGTAATTTGGTTTTCTTTTAGATTCGTTTTTTGTTATTGAATTAGGTTTTAATTTGGGGTGTTTTTATTTGTTTTGTGGGTGTAACTCTAATGCTTGGGAGCTTTGTTAATTTTGTTTAATTGATTTGATTAATTTTGTTTTCTTCCACTTATAATGATTATTCTGAATTGTTTTGATTGTGAAGATGTGGCAATTAAATATTTTGTTAGTTCAGTAGTTTTTATCGAAATCGCTCAAATTTTAATTTTGCTTCAAAAAAATAAAGTTCTTGCAATAAATTTGGAGTTAGAAATTCATCATGATTAGTCAATGAGATAGTGTTGGTGATTAAGTGCTGTTAATAATAAAGAAGTTATGCTGCACATAACAAAAAAATAAATATTTAAGCCACACACAGACATAAAATTTTAAAAAAATTTACTGCATTGATTTACATAATATTTGCTGTACATAAATTTTTTGCTGCACATAAAATTTTTTACATAACATTTGCTGCACAAAAATTTTTTGCTGCACATAACGTAAATGATTGTATGTAGCGTAACTATTTGTGTACAGCACATTGTAAGGGTAAAGTTGGAATATCTCTATATATTTATGTAGTTAGTAGTAATATTTTTTTTAAGTTTGTATCTTATTGTAATTAAGGAGATCCTAATGTACCTAACAACAAGTATCCCGAAAATTACTAACAGATACACACAACAAAAAATATTACTGCTGGATACATTTTTTTAATATGTAATTCCAAAACTATCCCTCAGAGGTTTACGTTGCTGTGAAATTCCTAAAATTGACTGGCATATCTTCTAATTTGGGGATTTTGATTTCATATTGGTAAATCGCGATGAGTGCTGCAATCAGAAGAAACCACTTCCTTTCTTATCCATTCTGTGCAGCTACCGACTGTGTTTCTCAAACGAGTGCAACACTAAAGATCGTGTGTTCCTCCTCTTGCGGATCGACGATTGCTGTTCGTGACGGTGGAGTGCGCAAGTTCACCGCCACAGCCGCATGAATTCGCCACCATGGACAACTCGCCGATAGGAGCCCGTTCACGTCGTCAACAACAATCATCGTATGGTGAGTGTTTCTATTCGAGTCCTAATTTCAAGCCCTAATTTCGTTTCTGTGCTGCATTCGTCACAATTCTAACATCGAGCCCTAATGTCATTGGTGTGCTGCACTCGATTCGATTATAATTTTGAGCCCTAATTTTGAGCGCTACTTTTGTTGGTTTGCTGGTTTACTGCCAATGTTTGAGATTTTAATTTTTTGGATATTAGCCCACTTTGGTTTATTTATATAAGCACGTCTCCTTATTTATTTAACAAACTTAACACCCCACCAATCAGGTAATCAACTTCGTTTGTTTGTATAAAACTAGTTCATGAATTTTTAAAATCATGTATGAAGACCTGCTTAAATCACTTTTAACAATTGGAACGTGGGGAAAAAAAGGTCATCTATTCATTTTATTGCTTATCAGATAATAATCTGTAGGTAATGGGGGCATATTTGGATTCCAATATGTAAAATGTGACTTAATAGAAAACGTTTTAGTGAGAAATCTTCATTTGTCTGACTGCATTTCATATTCAACTTGTTCACATACACAAATTAATTGATTACTATTCAATTTTATTCTCTTTAACTCGATGAATGATACTCTTGTGCGTATTCACTATCTTAATTATACATATTTTCGTACGTACCTTAATGTACCGGCGCAGCCTATTTTATTGGTGTGTTGAACTTATTTCAAGTGCTAATTTACAGTGCAAAATTTGTTGGTGTGCTGCACCCTTTGCAAACTTCTAAAAATGGTGTACCCCACCATTAGGGGCCCCCACAGTCCCTGCTCTGGGGATTGGTGGAGGAGATAAATCGCAGGATGTGCCTCAAGTGGCTTATAGAGAGGGCTCACTGTTAAACTTGTGCTTGCAAGGGGGCCAAATTTATGCCAAAAGCAAGATTCGAACCCCCACCCTGCAGCAACCAAGCTCAGCTGGAAGGCCTTTCCACCCTCCCTTCTACCACTTGAGCTATGCCCTGGGGGCCCCTTTGCAAACTTCTAGTCTATACTAGTGCACCAACATGAAGAAACAAGTGTATTCCTCATCAAAACGAGTGCAGCCGTGTATTCCACATCCTATATGATCGATATTTGGAGCAGATTGTCAGTCTATTTCTCTGAGTGGATTCACGTTGCCGATTTCTGGAGCGGATTCCTGTCGCCGTCGGCTAGTATCAATTAGCGATAAAATTTTATGTGCAGCAACATAAAATTTTATGTGAAGCAAAAAAGTTGTGTTCAGGAAAAATGTTTATGTGCAGCAAAAAAAATCGTAAGTGTTATGTGCAGCAAAAAAAATTATATGCAGCAAAAAATAAATCTTAACTGTTATATATAGCATAAAAAGTCGTAAATGTTATGTGCAGCAAAAATATTGTTATGTCATTAAGTTGAGGGTATACTGAGTAATTGATCTTAATTTTTTGTATCTAAGAGTAATTTTTTAAAGAGTTGATATTAGGTGCACCCGGGTGTAAGGGTGCACTATATATGTATAACTTTTTATTTTATTTTGTATACATGTATTCTATTTTGTATACGTGTTTCTTGATAATTTCATACATTTTTCACACTAAGTTTTACATTAAAAAAACTAGCATTCACATGTGTATAACTTTTTATTCAATAGTATATACATATTTTTTAATAATTGTATATTTTTTACACTCAATTTTTCATTAAAAGAACTAACAATTGCATTATATACTTTCATAATTGTATATGTTTTTGTTTATATTTCTATACGTTTTTTAAAGTGAGTACACCCCATCTTAAGGTGCACCCGGATGCATCGTATAATTAGCATTTTTTAAAATTGATGTATCCCATAGTAATAATAGGTATTAAATGTGTACCTAGTAGTAATTATTTCTTTTTAATTAATTTTATTATAATTTTTTGGTTCATACATATAAAATGGTATTAAATTAAATTCTATTAATTTTTTTTATTTTTTCTTCGACTCTCAAATTCATGAAGTATATATTTTTTTAATTTTTATTAATTTTTTATATTTTAATTAGATTAGTATAATTTTATATTTTTTAAAATTAATTTGTTTTAACTGATTTTATTATATATTTTTTTCATACATATTGAATTCTTTCTATTTTTAAAATTTTTTTCTTTAAATTACAATTGATTAATGATTATTTTACTTATTTATTTTATTTATATTTTTTATTAAATTTCATTATATATTTTTATAATTTCTATAGATTAATATATATTAAATGTGTTTTTTATTTTTATTGATTAAAATGTATATTAGTTTCATTATAATTTTTTAGTTGTCAAATTAAATTTTTTTTATTGGTTATGTTTTTAACAAAAAAATAAAAAATCTTTATAAAAATATTTTATTATAATTTTTTTTAAAATTTTAAATATGATTATAATCAAGTTTAAAGATATAAAAGAGATATATATTTCATAACTACTGAAACTTATTATTATTATTATATGTATGTATATTTTTTTTTCTTATAGCAGAAACTTTTCTTGCTGACGTGTCATCTCCAGAGCGTTCTAATGTCACGTGTAATTTTCTCAAATTTTTGGATTTTTTAATACTTTTTTAATATTTTACTTATTTACTTTTAATTAACTTTCTTATCTAATATATTCTTTTTTAAATAATATTTTTCTTATTTTTAAAAATGAATAACTTTTCAATATTTTATTTATTTATTTGGGTATCATTAATTAATTACTAAATCTTTTAATGCAATAAATTAATTAATATCATCAAATTAAATCATATATATAAAAAAGAATATTCCATATAATATTCTATGTCACCCCACCTAATGTGTTTCTTATTTTTAATGATAATTAACTTTTTAATATTTTATTTATTTATTTGGATATCATTAATTAATTACAAAACCTTTTAATGCAATAAATTAATTAATATCATCAAATTAAATCATATATATAAAAAAAATATTCCATATAATATTTTCTCTCACCCCACCTATAAATAAGACTTTTTGATTATTCATTCTAAATACACACATTTGATTCTTCAAAAGGAATATGAGCTTTCTTCAAGTTCCTCTAAAGAATTGATTTATGAAAGTATAAAAATTTATTTTGATATAGAGAATCAAATAGAGATTCGATCTACCTCTAAAAAATTGATTCAAGTATTCTTCAAGATGAAGAGATCACTTATTCAAGTATTCTTGAATCGATTTGCCTCTTAAGAATCGATTCTTCAAAAGGAAGAGAATTGATTCAAGTATTCTTGAATAGATTTATATCTTAAAAATTGATTTTTCAAGAGTAAGAGGATCGATTCAAGTATTCTTGAATCAATTTACATTTTTAAGAGGAAAAAAATTGATTCAAGTATTACCATTTAAGAATCGATTCAAGTTTTCTTTAAGATTTATTTCTAAAGTATTTGTCACGCCTCAGTTTTTCAATAAATAGAAAGGGAGATTTATTCGCAATTCTTTGATAATATTAACCTTCAATGCGGGCGTGAACCATAAAATAAAATTAACAAAATATAATAAACAGTGAAAATTAAGGAAAAGTATATCATAAGAATTTATATAAAAAGATTTGGCGCAGCACATTAATAAAAAGAGCTTTCACGCAATGCATCTGCCCTGGTACGCCATCACAGCCTCAACTTGAAAAGGATTTGGAGTGGAAGGGGTGAGCGTGTGAAATACACTCAGTGGGTTAACTTAAATGATTGCAACGTTAAAAATAAATATGCATGCCAAATATACCATAAAATATAACATATGTCATTTAATAAAATAATTTGCACATTGTCATTCGATAACTCAATGAAAATATTTTAGATCGAATTATTATCCGATAACTTGTGTTAATTGGTCTGTGCGCACCGGGTCGTCACCCCAGTACGATGTTAGCATACTTGAAATACATTTTAGTACTGAACCGACGTAGCAAGTAACTTGTGTTAGTTGGTATCTGTGCACCAAATCTTCAACCCGTACAAGTGTTAGTAGAAAAATATTTATCATCGAACTAAAAGCACACATGACACATAACATGACGTATAAGTAACACATATCACATCTTAACATAGCAATCATGATATAAAATTATAGCACTCAGTAAAGAGTGAAAGTTACCCCCACCTTGGACTTCCTAAAAATAGTAGAGTGGACAAGACTTGCTATTCGATCTCAGAAATTCTTGAAAATGATATACTAATTTTATTACAAATATAAAATAAAGATTTTTCACTTAAAATAATAATAGTGATAAAAATTATAATAATTCTATTTAATGAAAAATTATACTTATAAATGAAAAGTATAATAATAATAATAATAATGATAATAATAATAATATTTAAAATAAAAAAGTTAATATATAAATATAATAGGTACGTACGAAAGCCAAACTTTCAAAACTCTAATTTTTATTTATTTATAATATATAAATATACTTTTATAAATTACAATTAACTTCCTGAATTATATTAAATTCTCATTTAAACTTACCCTAAACTTTAAACTTATTACAAAATGACCCAACTTGATTACAAAATGACTCAACTTGAGTTATACAACTCCATTTGAAATTCCAAAAATACCATTGGAATCCTCGTGAGATGAAAATCACATCAGTACCAATTTTATATCAAAATATTGAAGTATAGAAAATATAAAATTATACCATCAAGTGGGTTTCTTCCCAATTTCTTCATTTTACGTCAAAACTCAAAACTAATTATACCCTTGTGATCCTTGTGAGGAGAGCTTCAAAACGGACTATAATATCAAAGCTAACTCACATCGAAACAAAATCTGCCATTAAAGGGTTGAAACTTTGATGGAGCTTTTCTAGCTCAAAATGACATTTATTTTATAAAAGAATTATATATTTGGAATCTACGCTTCGAGACGAACATTTTGATATATAATAGGATAAGAATAAAACACAAATAAATGAATTTCTAAAAGAGTTGTGTGTGTGAAAGTTTATATATACGTGTGTTTACATATATGTATATATTGTGTGTGTGAAGATGGTAGTAGTATATATACACACACATGTGGAAAACTTGATGGCAAAGTTTGAACACATCATCACAAACGCCACTCTCTTTATTCAAAATTTTTAATCCACTTGCACATACACCCACTTGTTCATTCCCACTTGCACACAATTAAATATTATTACTATTATTATAATTATATAATATATAATAATTAAAATATAATATATATAATTAAAAATACACTTTTATAAAATATAAAATTTACAAAAATATAGATTACGAAATATTGGGGTGTTACAATCTATCCCCCTAAAAATAATTTCGTCCTCGAAATTCAGAAAAACTCTCATTTTAAATAACTGAGGTAAATAATAAAATAAACACTTATATACCTTGAAGTTGACGTCGTGTACCAGGTAGATGCGTAGCGAGTATCATTAGAAAATTATTTAAATACCAGTCCTCCAAAATATAGATTCATAAATAATTTATTTAAAAATATGAGTCCACAAAACGTAGATTCATAAATAATTAATTTTTCACGAGCCCACAGAAACGTAGACCCGCTCTGATACCATCTGTCATGCTCCAATTTTTCAATAAATAGAAAGGGAGATTTATTCGCAATTCTTTGATAATATTAACCTTCAATGCGGGCATGAACCATAAAATAAAGAATAAAATATCATAAACAGTAAAAATTATAGAAAAGTATATCATAAGAACTTATATAAAAATATTTTGGCACAGCGCATTAATGAAAAGGGCTTTCATGGAACGTTCCGCCCTGGTACGTCGCAGCCTCAACCTGAAAAGGATTTGGAGTGGAAGGGGTGAGCGTGTGAAATACACTCAGTGGGTTAACTTAAATGATTGCACAGTTAAAAATAAATATGCATGTCAAATATACCATAAAATATAACATATGCCATTCAATAAAATAATTTGCATATAGTCGTTCGATAACTCAATGAAAATATTTTAGAGCGAATCATCATCCGATAACTTGTGTTAGTTGGTCTGTGCGTACCGGGTCGTCACCCTAGTACGATGTTAGCATACTTGAAATACATTTTAGTACTGAACCGACCTAGCCAGTAACTTATATTAGTTGGTATATGTGCACCGAATCGTCACCCCATACAAGTGTTAGTAGAAAAATATTTATCATCGAACTAAAAGCACACATGACACATAACATGACATATAAGTAATACATATCAAATCTTAACATAGCAATCATGACATAAAATTGTAGCACTCAGTAAAGTGTGAAAGTTACCCCCACCTTGAACTTCTTGAAAATAGTAGAATGGACAAGACTTGCTCTTCGATCTCAGAAATTCTTGAAAATGATATACTAATTTTATTGCAAATATAAAATAAAAATTTTTCACTTAAAATAATAACAGTAATAAAAATTATAATAATTCTATTTAATGAAAAATTATACTTATAAATGAAAAGTAAGATAATAATAATAATAATGATAATAATAATAATAATATTTAAAATAAAAAGTTAATATATAAATATAATAGGTACGTACGAAAGCCAAACTTTCAAAACTCTAAATTTTATTTATTTATAATATATAAAATATACATTTTATAAATTACAATTAAGTCTCTGAATTATATTAAATTAACTTATTACAAAATGATCTGACTTGAGTTATACAACTCCGTTTGAAATTCCGAAAATACCGTTGGAATCCTCGTGAGATGAGGATCACATCAGTACCAATTTTGTATAAAAATATTGAAGTATAGAAAATATGAAATTATACCGTGAAGTGTGTTTCTTTCCAATTTCTTTATTTTACGTCAAAATTCAAAACTAATTATACCTTTGTGATCCTTGTGAGGAGAGCTTCAAAACGGATTATAATATCAAAGTTAACTCACACCGAAACAAAATCTACCATTAAAGGGGTTGAAACTTTGACGGAGCTTTTCTAGCTCAAAATGACATCTATTGTATAAAAGAATTATATATTTGGAATCTACGCTTCGAGACGAACATTTTGATATATAATCGGATAAGAATAAAACACAAATAAATGAATTTCTAAAAGAGATGTGTGTGTGAAAGTTTATATATATACGTGTGTTTACATATATGTATATATTGTGTGTGTGAAGATGGTAGTAGTATATATACACACACATGTGGAAAATTTGGTGACAAAGTTTGAACACATCATCACAAACGTCACTCTCCTTATCCAAAACACTTTCAACTTGAACACATCATTACTATTTTTTTTAAGTTATCCAATACCCACATCATTAATCTTATCTAATCATTATTACTATTGATAATCTTATCTATACATCTTATTATATAATTATATAAAAATGTGATTATTATTATTATTATATATTATCTATTAAAGATATAAATAATATAATTTTATTTTAAAGTAAAATTTACAAAAATATAGATTATGAAATATTTGGGTGGTACAATATTGATTCAAGTATTTTTCAAGAGGATCGACGATTCAAGTACTCTTAAATCGACTTACCTCTAAAGAATAATAAATTGAAAAACTAATTCATGTATCGAATCGAAAGCTTAAGTTCTTTAAGTTAAATCATTACTTCATATTTATATCATTAAAATTGAGTTTGTAAATATTTGTTAATATTTTAAATTTAGTATATTAATTTTTATTTATGTACATGGAGTATATCTTAATTATTCAATGGGTCAATAAATATTAGGTACAAAACATATTTAGATATTACTAATTCATACATTCGATGTAGAAAATTACGCACATATACAAAATTTAATTTTATTTTTCCCATATTATCCATACTTACTAAACATTAGTGTGCATCGTGTGAAGCAAATTAAAAAAAGGATTAAGTATTTATATGTATATACATAACTGTGCACTCATTTGAGATAAATAATTTTTTGGGAGAAAAAAATGAATAAACTATTTATTTATATGAATATACATCATTGTACATTTAGGTGAGATAAATAATTGTCGATGATAGAGTCATTTAATATAATCTTAATTTGTACACGCGTGTGCACAATGTACTTAATCAATCTAAATTTTGATTAATTAATCAGAAACTTGTCACAAAATGAAGAATGAAGTCACAATTAGAAAAATGAAGACAAATATGTACATTGGCGTGCATTTGAAAGAGAAATAATAAAAAGTCATCGTAGATAGAATTAGTAAAACGATTTTTCCTAAATTATTTCTTTCAAAATCTGTAAATCAGCGTGCATTTAGAGAGATGAATAAAGAAGGTGACCGCAGAGAGAATTAAAAAAATAATTTTTTTCCTTAATTATTTCTTTCAAAATTTGTACATCAGTGTGCATTTAGATGGAGGAATAAAAGAAAGTCACCGCATAGAGAATTAGAAAAATAATTTTTTCCTAAATTCACTCTCCTAAAATCTCGAGTGATAAGTATAATAATAGTGTACATTGGTGTACATTGAATTTTGTTGGAGGTTTAAGAGAGATGTAGTGGTTATAGCTGTTAGAGAAATACAAGTTTACTGTTTTTATTTGATATAGTGTACATTAGTGTTCAACGAAATTATTATTCCGTATAAACATTGAATATTAAACGTTGTGATAAGGGTAACGTTGGGAAAAAAAATCGTTATGTATCCCGTAGTAATTATATTAGATTAATATATATATTAATAATTAGGTTATAAATACAAGTACCTATAATTAATAAACCCTTATTCAATTATGACATATAGATTATAAAATTTATTTTCTTTAATTATTTATATAATTTGAAATAAATAAAATTAGATAAAAAATAAAATTAATAAATTAATTATAAATTTATGAATATTTAAAAGAATACTATATATAAATTAATTTTATTTATATTATATATATATATATATATATATATATATATATATCTCAACTATACTATTGAAGAAACTTTTCTTGTTGACGTGTCGTCTCCAGAGCGCTCCATTGTGACGTGTAATTTTCTCAATTTTTCTCAATTTTTTAATATTTTTTAATATTTTCCTTATTTAATTTTATTCAACTTCCTTATTTAATATTTTCTTTTTTATATAATGTGTTTCTTACTTTAATAATGATTAATTTTTAATATTTTATTTATTTATTTGAGAATTATTAATTATTACTTAATCAAAAAATTAATTAATATCAAATTGAATCATATATAAAAAGGAAAAAAAGAATATTCCATATAATATCGTCCCTCATCCCACCTATAAAAAACATTTTTGATTATTCACTCTAAAAACGAACATTCAATTCTCCAAGAGGAATATGAGCTTTCTTCAAGATCCTCTAGAGAACTGATCTATGAAAGTATAAAAATTTATTTGGATAGAGCGAGAACTGATTTATGAAAGCATAAAAATTTGCTTCGATAGAGCTAATCAAGTAAAGATTCGATTCAAGTATTTAAGAGGAAGAGAACTAATTTAAGTATTCTTGAATCGATTTACCTCTTAAGAATCAATTTTTGAAGAGGGAGAGAGTTTATTCAAGTATTCTATATACATCTTAAAAATCAAATTTTATCAATTTTTTAAGAGTAAGATGATCGATTCAAGTATTCTTGAATTGATTTACATCTTTATTCAAGTGAAAGAGGATCAACCATTCAACTACTCTTGGATCGATTTACCTCTTGAGAATAAGAGGTTGAAAAACTAATTTATGTATAGAATCAAAAGTTTAAGTTTTTTAAGTTAAATCAGTATATCATATCAAATAACATTAAAATTGAGTTTGTAAATAATTGTTAATTTTTTAAATTTAGAATATAAATATTTATTTATTTACATATATCTTAATTATTCAATTATGACATTTGAATTATAAAATTTATTTTCTTTAGGTGTTTATATAATTTTAAATCTAAGGTAATATATTAAAAATATATTTACAGAAATTAAGAATAAAATATTAATTAAAAATATATTTATTAGATTGTTATAATATTAAATTAATTAAAAATAAATATATTATTATTATTAATATTACAATTATAATATGTTGATTTTAATCGCATCCAAATAATACTTACATTAACAAAATTGGCATGGATACTATCATCATATCTAAAATAGTGATTTAATAAATTGATGTGGATACTAATCCCTTTACTTTAAAATTATTATTATCATAAAAAAAATATTTTCTCTTATTATATAACGTTAATTTTCAAAAAAATTAAAGTTTTTAATACTTTTTTAATATTTTCATTATTCACTTTTAATTAACTTTCTTATTTAATATTTTCTTTTTAAATAATTTGTTTCTTATTTTTAATAATGATTAACCGGGCTGTTTTAATAATAATTAATAAATTATTGTAATAAATATTATTTATTATAATATAATGAATGCATAATATATATTTTGACATATATAGATACACACATTACTTTTTAATATATTAATTAATGTTTTAAATATGATTTATATATAGTACAAGATGTATTATTAAATTATGAGTATTTATAGAAAATTAATGCATATACATGTGGAATACATTATATTTAAGTATATAATTAGTATATTTACGTATATGATAATAAACATATACAAATGAATATATGAAATATATTTCATATAAGGACGAAGGAAGAGATGTGAGATATTAATAGACAAAAATAATTAATGCGAGAGAATATAGTATACTACTTACTAATACTATAATTAAATTGAAATAAGCAAACTAATTAATATATTATTGTAATAAATATGAAATAAATAATAAAAGTAATATTAAATATGGACAAAGACTTTGGTGGAACAGGCTTTTTGTTTTAATTCGTAGGACCGGATCCTTTAATTGAGAAATGGGTCAAGTATTTTAAATATGGGGTCCAACTTATGAATTTGGGTTTCAACAAATAAAAAAAATTGGTCAACTCGTCAGTTCGGAGAAAGAGAGAGAGGATGGCGGTGTAGTTGACTGCGTAGCAAGAGGCGATTTCAGAGAGAAGGTCGATCGATGAGCTCCGTCCACGGGCTGCATTGGGTGAGGTCATGGCGGATGGTGTTGTTGAGGCTTGAAATAAAGGCGCAAAAGGTGAGGTTGGGCGGCTGAATTCAGATTAGGGATTAGACATTGGGTTTTCCTTTAGAGCAATTACAGTATTTCAAGCGTTGCTGGAACTCCCTACGACGTCGTAATGGGCGTTCGCAGCAGCCCAGCGATGGAGAAAGGCACACGTTTGGTGTTTTTGTGAATAGAGAAAATAACATGTTGAATTTAAAAATTCTTGGGGATTTCAGTATGCCATTTTCTCTTGAGTAAGAAGGAGAGAAGGAAGAGAGAAATTAAGCAGGTACCACCCTTTGCATTCTATAGTTGTGGGGGAATGACTTGTTGGCATTGGGTATACTCTGCGATTGAGTGTAGTTTTTTTTTCTTTTCTTTTAATGATTTATTCTATAATTTTGCTTCAAGAGTACAGAATTTATTAAAATACTATGGCAATAGCTTTTAGTATGATTCTACAAATGTTTGACATGATTTTATGGTTGAATGTGGGGAACTTGTAATTGCGATTATATTTTATTTTCTTTTTATGCTCATCAATGTTCTTTCTTTTCTCAACCAAGGGTTGTTGTTTTGTATAACGTCAGGAGACAATAATTTGAATATTTGCTATAAGCCTTAGCTCCAGATAGCTTAATGTAGTATGAAAAATTGAGGTTGTTGAGTAACGAAAAGAAAAGAAATCAATAACTGGACAACAGAGCTGGACTATTAATGCACTTATGATTCTTTTGCTCTACATATTTTTTATATATTAAAGTAGTTATGCTAGTTAAATAATATAAGTGAGTTTTTCTTTCATTAATCAGCAACTTGGGAAATCATGGTAAATATTTTATGAATATTCTTCCAGGATGTGATATAAATGATGAGATATAATTACAGTGGTTTTTTATGCTTGAACAATCAGCGTAAGGTCATTATTATGTAAACTTGTTGATAATCTTCTCTTTATATTTTATTTTGTTTCGTTAATAATTTTTTAAGTTACTTTTTTCTATTAATTAGATTACTCTTTATAATGGTTTTGGTTACTATGAAAAACTTTTTTTATTGGCAAAAGCTCCTGCGCCTCTGGGGACACTGCGTGCGCTCATGGGAATACAACTCTCCCCCTTCATATTCTATTTAAACATATGTATTGTTAGGGGTTTAAATTGCAAAGGGGCATTGTATCCCCGGCGGCACAAGAGCCTCACTCTTTTGGATTATTGATTTGTTTATATTCTGTTATCAACAAGATTACTTTTTTTTATTAATTGGGTACTCTTCAAATGGATTGTGTTACTTTTTAATTTGAAACTCTGATTTTCTAAAAATGAAGTTATATTTTTTGAAGAATTAAATTGTATGTAATTTGTAAGTTGATAATTACTCTTTCTAATGAATTGAGTTGCTCTTTAAATTTGAGACTCTAATTTTTAAAAATTAGGTTATATATTGTGAATAATTAAAATATTAAGAAGAATTAAATTGTATGAAATTTATATGTTGATATATCACCATGTAGAAATAATTAGATTACTTTTTGGAATTAATTAGGTTAATTTTTGGAATTAAATAAATCACTTTTTGGAATTAATTAGAACACTCTTTGAAATTAATTAAATTGAGGTTTACTCTTTGAAATTAAATAAATCACATTTTTAAATTAATTGAAGCACTCATAGAAATTAATTAAACTGAATTCAATATATACATTATTAGTTCACTTTATAAAAATAATTAAGTTACTTTTTGAAATTTTTTGGGTTACTCTTTATAATGAATTGGATTACACTTTTGATTTAAAACTCCAATTTTTTGTTATTAGTTCACTTTATAAAAATAATTAGGTTACTTTGGAATTAATTAGGTTAATCTTTGGAATTAAATAAATAACTCTTTGGAATTAATTGGAACACTCTTTGAAATTAAATAAATTGAGGTTTACTCTTTGAAATTAAATAAATCACATTTTTGAATTAATTGAAGCACTCTTTTAAATTAATTAAACTGAATTCAATATATACATTATTAGTTCACTCTATAAAAATAATTAGGTTACTCTTTGAAAATTTTTGGGTTGTGTTACTCTTTATAATGGATCGAATTACTCTTTTGATTTAAAACTCTAATTTTTTGTTATTAGTTCATTTTATAAAAATAATTAGGTTACTTTGGAATTAATTAGGTTAATCTTTGGAATTAAACTAATCACTTTTTGGAATTAATTGGAACATTATTTGAAATTAATTAAATTGAGGTTTACTCATTGAAATTAAATAAATCAAAATTTTGAATTAATTGAAACACTCTTCGAAATTAATTAAATTGAATTCAATATATACATTATTTGTTCACTCTATAAAAATAATTAGGTTACTCTTTAAAATTTTTTGGGTTACACTTTACAATGAATTGGATTACTCTTTTAATTTAAAACTCTATTTTTTTTATTAGTTCACTTTATAAAAATAATTATATTACTTTTGAAATTTATTGAATTACTCTTTATAATGAATTTGTTTACTCTTTGATTTGAAATTTCATTTTTTTAACAATAAAAGTCTTTTTTTTCTAATGAATTAATTGGATTACTATTTATAATAAATTAAATTAAATCACTTTATAGAATAGTTAGATTACTCTTTATAATTAATTAGATAACTTTTATAATAAGTAGAATTACACCCTACTTATCATAACAATTAATTTTCTCTCCACACCTAAGTTTGATTCACACTCTTTTTAACATAAGAGTTAATTTTATCTCCGCCCAAGAATTCAAAGTTTACTGAAATATAAACCCATAAATAGTGTGAACTAGAAACTAAACCTATAACTATATCCACAACAAATAACATTAAAGTGGAGATGAGTTTTAGGAGCCTTATCGATGAATCTGCACCATATATCAGAACAGAAGACAGAAAAAAGAAGCAAATCGACGCAGGAGAATAACATATATACAATATAGGAGAGGGGAAGGGAAAATTAAATTGGATCAATAATGGAGATGTGCAGCCTTCAGTGAATCTTGGCAGCGTGACAGGTTCTCTGCAACGGCGAGGAGCAGCGAGTGGATTTAGGCGGTTCAGTGAAGGAATCTCTTGGGTACAAGACCGATGGGTGTCGGTGGCAGTGTGCGGCGCGATTCACTGTGGTGGTGAGAAACAGCAATGGGAGCGTAACTGGCTGCGAACTCAGGTCTTCGATTTCTGGGAAGGAAGAGAAAGAGAACGTGTGTTCTCTTCAAATTGAAAATTAACCCGGGGAAGAAGATTAATGGATCAATTTTGACTTCTCTCTTGGACTTTTCACCAAAATAATAGAGTGGGATCCGATCCAAGAATTGAAGCGGAGATAAAAGGAGAATTATCCCTCTCTTAAATATGTATACATAACTAAATATTGTGGCTAGATATTTAAAAAAGAAAACGATATGATAATTTGTTTATTATAATATATACGTAACGAATCCAGAATATATATATATATATATATTACTTTTTAATATATTAATGTTTTAAATATGATTTATATACAGTATAAGATTTATTATTGAATTATGAGTGTACAACATTACATAGTAAAATTATAATATATACAATAAATATTAAATATGAAACAAGAATTATCTTTGTTCAAGTGGTCATCCCTTACTCTTAAAACCCTCCCCCAACATAGGAGGTCAAGGGTTTAAATCCCCCAAGATGGATATTGTAACATATAATGCTGGGCAAAATTAAATACAAATTCGAAAAAAAGAAAAAGAGTGAGCCGCTTGGGCCAGGTGGTTCGAGCACGATTCGATCACCTAGTTGGCTAGGGAAAATATTGTGAGATTATTACCTTAAGTGATGTATTTCTTTCTTTAAAATAGTTATAGAATCGAAGAGTAATATCAGTACTTTAATAAAAAAAATGGATTGCAAATGTATATCCTACATACCTTATATGCTTGGGCCAGGTGGTTCGAGCACGATTCGATCACCTAGTTGGCTAGGGAAAAATATTGTGAGATTATTACCTTTAAGTGATGTATTTCTTTCTTTAAAATAGTTATAGAATCGAAGAGTAATATCAGTACTTTAATAAAAAAAATGGATTGCAAATGTATATCCTACATACCTTATATATTGTTAGGGTGTTTAAGTTAAGGAACATCATAAGATTTAGAAGGGTTTATGATGTAAACTAGTTTATAAGAGACTAACTCTAAACTACACATATGAAAAAAAAAAGAAAATTATAACGTAAACGAAAAGTTTAAATTAAGGATAATGGTGAGTTTTGTTAGGAGCAGGAAGCCTTCCTATTATACATTATTTGATATACATCGAAATATTAAGCAATAGAGTTTCACTATATAATATATAGGGTTAATTAAATATAAAATCATGAACTTTAAGTGTATTGCAAATTAATTCCTTTTTAAAATTGTAAAAAAAAAAAATTATAACTTTTATGAGTTGTGCAAATTGCACCCAACAAGCAGGTTAACCCTGTCCGGCTGCTCACGTGTCATTTTAATTCCACATCAACCTCCATTCCATATTAAAACGTCGTATTGTACGATGAGAAGTAGAACAAAAAACTTATTACGCGTTCCGCCATTGCTGTACTTTTTCAAGCTGTGAATTTTGAGATATGGACATCCTAGATTGGTGTGGCCAAGATTAAAACCCTATTTCAACCTCAATTTGATTTAATATATTTGTGAGAATTAATTATGCAAATATATATATATATATATATATATATATATATATATATATATATATATATATATAAGAGTTGGAAAATTTCATACGCAGATGTAAGAAGGATGACGTGTCTTGAATACGCCTTCTTCTCCGAATCCCATGTCTCCCTCATTTTGGATACTAATGAGCCAATTAGGAGGAAAATCTCATTTCTCTCTAACGGTGGCAGCGAGAGGACTTTCACCCTATCCCCATCCACAACTCTTTGAATAGCTGTAATTACCACCGCCGGATTCCAGTTGGGCCTGGAGCATTATAGGCAGGCAACGCGTGGACCAGCTGGGCTATGGACGTGGGCGTGTTTGAAGCAGCAGACCCACTTGACGAAGTGGATTGAGCTGGTGTTCGTTGAATCATTTTTCAATTTAGGAATTCCAACCCTAATTCTAAAACGACGTCGTTTCGTTGATGACATAGTGGCATAACATGGAATTAAAACTCCACGTGGGCAATCGAGCAGGGTTAATATACCCGTTGGGTACGATTTGCAAAACTATTAAAAGTTATGATTTTTTTTCAATTTTAGAAAGGTAAGGATTAATTTTGTTGTTGGCGTTCGATTGTTTGGTTAAAGTGGACCGTTAGGGTTCCATGCGATTCTATATCAGCGGAAGCAAAAGTACAGAATCGTATTACCTTTCACCATGTTGAAGAAGAACAGCTGGAGAAAACAAACTCTTGATCTTCTGCTGTATTACCAAGTCCAATCTTAACGTCGTATGGGCAACGATCTTCAAGATCCTCTCAATCTGCTTCCTCCTTTACTTCTAACGTGTTTTAGGCGTGTAAGTTAGGATTCCGAAAAGCAGAGATGACTTATTTATAGGCTACAGCAGGGACCATGAGGAGAAATTAGAGTCGGACCTTCATTGGGCTTAAGTATCCAAGTTTAGCCCAAAACTTATACTTAAGTCCAATAATAATAATATATTCCACTAAAATATTATTACTGCACTGCCGTTCTAATCTCAAATTACGTTATAGACTCCTTATTATGAGCCCATTAGTCTCTTCATTTTAAGATATACAATGCTCATTAATTAATTAAGTTACTGACAACTCCATTAATTAATATCTCATCCGAGAGTAGTACCATTCAACCTTGTTATCATGCCGGAATAAATCCACCTGTAGGGTTTACATGATAATCTTTATGAGCTCCTCAAGGTGACATCATTAACCTATTTAATAGGATAAGGATTCCTTCTACAATCAACAACACACCATAGAGAAAATACTATTTCCCAACTCAGCGAGCTTGTTAATTTAATATATGTAAATCTCACCCATTGATAATTAAAGAAATACATACTGGCTTACGTGTCAAGATTATTGATAGGGATTAAGAGCACGAATATCCATAATAACTGAGATCAAGTTCTCTTATATAGTTAGTATAAGTCGAACGATCTCAAGTGGTCATTCTCAATACACACAAGCATAGTAATGTGATTTTATAGTCAAGACAAACTAATACCAAATCACACTACAACCATCCTGATAGATTGTCCCCTTCTATCTCGATTGTGAGCATCTGTTTATACTTTATAAGGAAACCGTATCTTCCGCGTGTTATCGCACAACATATTATCTACAGTATAAAGTAAATGGATTATTGCATCGACATATAATTAAATTATAAGATGTAATCATTTGATCAATGATTCTCATTTCAAATATTGTTAAAACATTGTTCATACTAAAGCTAAGCTTTTAGTATACAATTCAACATTTACAATACGCTTAAAGTTCGTGGTTTTATATGCAATTAACCCTAATATATAATACTCCATTATGTACCTTCTTCTGAACCCTAGCCAACACCATTTTCTACTTCTTCTTAACGAAAAAAATTGCCCAACTTATATTTGCCTTCACTCAAGTAGCCAAAATAAATGCTAGGAGATTTGCAGTGAGACTGACGTATCAAGTGTTTGAGTTTATTAATTACTACAAAAATTGATGTGAGAAATATTCTAATTATATTTTATTTGTCACTTGTTAAATATTGTCGTGCGTCAGGTTATATATATAGTTATGAATGCATGAATTAATTACTTTGGTATAAATCCACACAGATAATGAATCATAAGATGTCTTGTCATTATGATGTTAATTAAGACATATTATATATGATCAAGTTATATTATTTTCACTTGCTACTAATTTAAGTGATTTATTTGTTTGAATAATTTTTCATATTTAATATAGATTATATATGATTAATAATCTTGTTTTGTTGAATTTGAGGCGTGATATTCCATTCCCAATCACATAAAACTAAGTAAGATTCATATATACTACGTAGAGATTAAATTTGAATTAACTCCATCGATCCCACGGGGATAGAAATTGCCATGTTTGGGGTGTTCTATCTCATATTTTGCTACCATCTTGCTTCAGCTCTCACAAACATGTCACATTCTGATGAGTTGTCTCTTTTAGCACTCAAAGCACGATTTAATTCCGACATATTGGCCAAGAACTTGTCACACAGGAAGCCTCTTTCTATACTTAGATTAGCGTGACTTGCAGCTAGAGGCACTACCCATGAGTAATGAGGTTGGATCTCTCCAGCATGGGCTTACAAGGAATCATCACAAGAGAAATCGGCAACCTTGCCTTCTTGTCCTTCCTTAGCATCCACAACAACAGCATCAGAGGCCAAATCTATGATGAAATCAGCAACTTGACGCGCCATGGTGTATTAGACATCAGTGATCAAATTCCTCAGAGTATTGGATTGCTGACTAAATTGAAGACTTTAAAGCTTTATAACAATTACCTGAATGGAGATATTCCAGAAAGTATATCAACTCAATAAACTCGATCTGACTTATATTAACCACACTAGAAACATTCCTCTCACATTGGGGAACCTGTCGCAACTTCAATGGTTCTCCTTAAATAGTAATCAGTTGACAGGTATATATCATTCTCTAGCAGCTTTTTTTTCCTCTTTTTTTCTCTAATTTACGCTTCGGCTCCTTCGGTGCTCTCAGGTAGGAGTATTGCATATGGAATGCATCCATAAATTCTGATCAATTTCTAATTGATGCCGCCGGGATAGCCCTAAACCATGAATGAGCCTTTTTCCCGAGAGTGAGTGGAAACATTCGGCATTGCGTAATCTCATTTTCCCCTTGTGCCCTCACCCACATTAGATACTTTCCAATATGTGCATAAGGGTATTGAACGTCGGAAAACTTGATCCCATGTTGTGTCGGCTCATCGCAGATTTTTATTGTAAATGGTGATGGGGCTACCGTTTGCTGAAGGACTCCAGCGGTCCTTGCCTTCCACTTCTCCAAGTCCATCAATTGTTTGATGACTTCTTCATTCAACTGTTCTTGCGGACTCCTCCTCGGACCACAGTATTTGACCAGTCCTCAGAGTATGACTCTAACGCTCTATGTGCTCTTCTCCTGGAAGCTGCCCTTCTGCTTCTTTGATTTCTGGGTCTTAACTGTTCAGGTTGGAAAAGTTCTTACAACGAAAGACTGTGTCTCTCGCATGGTTGTAGTGGTAGCGATGGATGTCTCCCACGTTCCTGTTGTCTATGACTTGGCTAGAGAAAGGGAATATCAGGGGCATACCCGAGGAGATATGGATGATAGTATTTCCTCGGTGGAGGTACAGGTGTCCTTGGGTGTCTTCATCCACTTCTTGATCTTGCCACGGATGCCTCCTAGGGTAGAGGACATCCCTTCCCTGGATCAACTCCTTCTTACTTACCTTTGTTTCCTGTGGTCTCTGGTCGTCTGAGATACTTACTGTATATCTCAGGCCTGGGGGTTTCGTTCACACTCTCCTCCAAGATGGTATTCCTTCTTCAGATGGCATTGATGGTCTCCCTAGCGTCACTCCTCTCTGTTGCCCGGCCGCTTTCCTTGTCGAATCTCCCTCTGTCTTTCCAGATCATCGAGTAGATTGGAACTGGTCGAGCCCCACCAAAGCTTAACTTTGTCTTGGTGGTGTACTCGTGGATAATGTGCCCAATCATCTCGTTCATTTTTCCTAGTTTTTTGGAGTATGGGAACCGGAATAGATTTATACCCCTGTTTCTGGCACCTGCACTTGGATATTTTTCATGCTTCTCGTCACGTTTTGATAGACTCTAGAATTGCCTGGTAACTCAACATCACAGTGACGTCTCCTTCTCCCATCTCTCCCAAATCTCAGAAGAACACAAAAAAGAATAAAACACCCGAAAAGAACAGGAAAAAATCAAAGAACAGAGCTCAAAGCCCTTCCTCTAGCGCCAACTATTGATGGCTTGATTAGTATGAAAATTTACATGTTTTGGGGTCCGATTTAGCATCTTCTGTGAAATTGATAGGCTGTCGCCGGCCCACCAAAAATAATATTTATAATTTTTCCGACTCAATCCAATTAAATGTATTAGCGTGAGTACGAGTCGAACCCAAATAAGTAAAATGAAATTTATATTGAATAAAAGTGTTTGATTTGGACAAAATAAAATAAGCAAGGGGGGATTTTGTTTAAGGAAATTATACTAAAATCATGCAATAATAAAATGACAATTTTTTTAGGCATTCAACGATTCAAGATCTCAATATATTAAAATGTAAAGTTGTGAACAAATGTTAAATGAGTCTGACCCAAGGAATTGATCCCCTCCCGATATACTAAAGCAAATTATTCTATAGAAAGTAAAATCAACATGAAATAACTTCAAACCCTTAGGTTGACGGTACGACCTACCAACCCGAAAATTTCCTTACGTTAAATAATTTAGGGTACAACCACTAAATTATTCTACTCACCTAGCGACCTAAAGAGGTTTGAACTAGACAAAGCATTACACACAAGAAATAAGGATTACCAGGCTATGAAAACGGGTAGCGAATCATATAACCAAGACCTATGAATTCTAGAGGTACTTCCTCACTTTGCCACTCGATTCACAAAATTATATCAATTACTGATCATAAAAATATAAATTGACAATGGATTATGCAAAATAAAACATAGATGGCCAATCTACCTTAACAATCACACAACACTAATTCAAATCAAAGCCATTAATAGAATAAAATTATAAACATATTAATTAAAAACTCTTTAGAAAACAATTGCTAAAGTTTACCGCAGGTTCACAAATTCCTCGAATCAGAAAGAAGACTTAGCTCATAAAAGTCATAACGAAAAAAAATTAGAATAGAGTAAATCAATTGTTGTGTCTGATTGCTCTCCTCCAACGTGAGGGTGCAACTTTTCTCCTCTTCTCCAACCTGCTTTCCACTATGTCTCGGTGTTTTTGATGGCCTGCAATCTGCCCCCTTTTATTCTTATTTTCCCGTTTCCTTTTCTCTCTCCAGGGAATTTAATTGTTTCCTTATTTTTCTCCAATTTTGCGTAATCTCCAAATCCCCAAATTAATTCCCGTTATTTGACTTTCCTTTTTGCCTTATTATTTCACTCGATTATGTAACAACTCGAATGGATTTATTTCAAATTTGCCTTATTTAATTCTGCCAAAATCCTTCAATTTTCAACCTGTTACAATATGATTTTGCAAATCAAAGTATATGGACATAATACATAGAATAAGTCATAATTAGTATGTAAAGAACACATAATTGATCCAAATTGATATGAATTTCATCCATAAAGAAGCATACAATTATGACTTATCAGAAAGTTATGTTCATATTTTATCACTAAATTGTTAATTTCCATATATTTAAGATATTGGTGCATTTAAGGTGTTATTTCGTATTTTTAGGTTGAAAAAGGATTAAAAGTGCAAATTTGGAATGAAGAGTGAAATCGTGAAAGAATACTGAAAAATGCATGTCCTCTTTGCATAATTTTTATGTATCTTTGTGGAAGTCCAAACTAGTCAAGTGATATATGGTTGGAAATCCAAGGTAGAGAATATCATTTTGGCTAAAGAAACACCTCAATCAAAATTCAAATGAAGAAGTTATGATCGAAATGGTGAAGTCGCGCAAGCTATGCCGACCCAGAACGACTCGTGCCACATTTACACAACTCGTGCCCTTCAAATGTTGAAGTTTTGTGAGTTCTATATATGGATAGAAATCTAAGGAAGAGAAGATCATGTGAGTGTAAAAATCACCTCAATCGGAGTTTGGATGAAGAAGTGATGGTCAAAACTATGAGGTCACGCAGGCTGCCGGTAGGTGGCACGACCCGTGTGGACGTGTGGCACGAGTGGGCGGCATGACCCTTGCCATGGCAGTCACGACTAGTGCCATGTCCCAGCGTGCCCAAACCGCATTATTTCGACCCGCTCGTGTTTTTGACTTGAAAAATCCTTATTTTGAGGTGGAATCCGAATTTTATCAGTACTCAACTATAATAGGAGCCCTTGAGGAGTCCCAAATTGATAACTCTTCATAATTTTTCATATCCTTTCCCTGCCACAATACCAAAATCAATATCCGCCATCCCTTCCACCCATCCCAATTAGAGAGTTCATCAGTGTTACCTACTTAAGAAGGAGAACAGAGAAGATTCAAAACCACAGAGGAAATAAAGGAGATCTACATCATACCTTGGTTTTTCTTATTCTTTCTTTCTTATTCTTTCTTTCTTATTTTTGAATTATAAATCTATGGGATTATTTTCATATCTGTGTTGCTTGTAACACCATAGGTTAGTACTTTTTCGGATAGTTATAGGATTTTGAAGGTTTGAATTAGATTGAATTAGATTGAATTGATAATCTAGACTAAGTTATTGATTTATGCAATATTTTTATTCATTTATTAATGTTTTTATTAAAACTTGTATTTTTGTCTTATTTGATCTGTCCTCATTCATTATATGTCATTGTCTTAAGCATGTATATGATTGTTGCTTGTGTCATGGAATGATTATATTTGTCTTTCTGTTATAGGTAAAGGGGATCAAACCATATAACCTTAATTAATTAAAATAATTAATATTAGACACTTAATATATCTATTAATTATCATTCTATAGGATTTGGTTTCTTAGATTTTTAGGTGGGAATTGAAGTTTAATTCTTAAGTATCTATAAAGGAAAGTCTAGTACTTTAGCCTTTAATGGAATTTTGCATGAAGTACCTAGAGAGGGAGTAGGAATTATTCTTCTGCATTTGAGGATTTAAACTAGATTTATACGTTAAGTTTACTTTAAAAAAAAGATTTAACAAACTTAAGTCAGTACTTTCTTAAAATCTGCAAGAATTCTAACTAATTGTCTAGTGATTTAATTTGACCGAATTAAACTGGATTTCTTAGAGCTATCTTGTCTTCTCTCTTGAACACTTGCGCATTATTTTTATTTGCTATTTTATTATTTTAGTAATTATTTTTTGCATTATTAGATTAATTAATTCTCTGAAAAATCTAGATTTGTCTTAAATTAGAATTGTTATAAATATAATTTAATAGTTAATTTAAAATTATCCTTTAGGTTCGATATTACACTTGGTCACACACTGAATTGCAACTGATTTCCTACACTTGGAGATACACTTTTAGTTCACACAAATCAGTAAACAATTTTTTTGTGATGGCTGTTCTTAGCGAGTTATATAATAAGGTTAATTAAGCTTTGAGTAATAATTAACAAACACTAAGAATGAACACATCAAACACCAGAGATATGGGAGAGAAGGGATCCAACCAAAGACACTGTATTTTATTGATGCTCTCAAGAACAACACTCATACAAGAACTTTTTCTCTCTCCAAGTGTAATGCAAAAGATTGTTAAAATCAAGTAACCTGCTTCATCCTACAAGGGAGAAGCCTTTTATATATTTTTCCTACAACAACCCTAATCTTGGAACAATAAGAGCCCTCCACGTATGCTGGAAAATATCAAACACCAGAGATATGGAAGAGAAGGGATCTAACCAAAGACACTGTATTTTATTGATGCTCTCAAGAACAACACTCATACAAGAACTTTCTCTCTCTCCAGGTGTAATGCAAAAGATTGTTAAAATCAAGTAACCTGCTTCATCCTACAAGGGAGATGCCTTTTATATATTCTTCCTACAACAACCCTAATCTTGGAACAATAAGAGCCCTCCATGTATGCTGGAAAATCCGTTGTCCTGCTGATGGTGGAGCATAAAGCTGGTCCAGTTGGGGGCTGTTGCAGGTGGCCACGGATGGTGGCATACGTCTTTTTTCCTACGCTCGCATCCTATTGGCGGATAGAGAGAGCATGCTCTGTGAGTGTTGTCCTTTATATTAAAAAAATAATAATAAGTTTGTCCTATGTACTTTCATTCATGATAAGTAGTGACCAACACAATATTTTTATTTGTGTGATGAGGCATAAAAGTATATTTGTACAAATGGTGTAAAAAAAGCTATGTCATAAGAATTTGAGTTGATATTTCAAGCATCCAATCCATATTAGTTTTATTTAGTTATGTATATATGCTTCTTAATGAATGTATGTAGCATTTATTTATATTTAGTTGTTCATTAATTAAAAATTAATAGGAAATTCGCTTATAAACTATTTATGTTTTTATTTATTAGTGTATATTGTTTTTATTAATAAGTCTATTTATTTACTAATAAGTGAATCTATTTGGAATGTAAACATGTTCACATATGAATCTTTCTCTCTTTGATTGAAATTAGTGCTAACATGCTTGGATAATTACATGTTCTTTGTTGTTACTGCTTTATGCCTTTTTATTCCTTTCCATTTACATGTAGACACTGTAGAAAGGGCAAAAGCAGTCAAGTAGTTGGAGCAGGAGTATTTTGTCGGACTAAATAATACCCTAAATACAATACTTTTATGTATTACACTCTCACAATTTTACTTTGTATTTGTTGGTGAATAACTCCACCAATCCATGTATGGGGAGGTTTTTTATTAATTATTATTAGTGTTTTTAAAATTTATATTGATTGGTTGTTTATAAATATACGAAAGAGGTTTGATTAGGTTTTGGTAATACAGATTAGCATGTTATTAGAATAGAATATGCCTATTGGTATCCAAGCATTTGATACTATATATAATGAAATTTTGGGTACTATAATGTAATGAATTATTATCAATTGCTTTGATACTCAAATTTGATACTATAAGAGATTCTGATACTATAAACTAAAATTTTGGTATTCTATCATTTTAGATACTGTAGCATGTATCTTTATTATCAGATAATGTTAATTGATACTATGTCTTTAACAACGCACATATAAGTATCAAAACAGTAACAGAGATAATATTCAATACTAAATCTTATTTGTATCAATTATTGAGTTTTTTGTATCTAAAATCTTCTAATACAAAAAGGCATTTTTTTTAGTTGTGAATATAGTTAACCCGAATACAAGTACGAGTACTCCAAAATAAGTGGGTATCCTACCCATTGTCATTCCTAGATACGGGTGGTGAAAATTTAAGTGGATACATGTTTCGGGTTTTTTAAATCATACATGCATCAAGATTTAAGTTTATTTTTTATAAAGAAATTAAGAGTTATAATATTTTAATGAGTGGTGAGTTGAGAGATATAAATTTAATGATTAATATGTACTTGTAAATGGTTTTGTGAAAGTTTCACTTGAAAAAAAGGAAACTTTAGGTTTATTCATAACTTCACAGTAAAATATTACATTTCTTAATTCCCATGTAAAAACAAATATAAATATTATTGCAAGACTGATAAGTTTAAATTAAAATTTGTATGGTTAATATAAAAATATCAACTTAAACATAAAAATAAATAGTTGTCTTATAATTCTTTTTCATGCAACTCACGGGCCGGTAAATGCTAGAAGAAATTATTACATGAGATGCACGGGTGTTGAACAAAATCATTATCAGAAGTGTTTGCCTACTTTAAATAGATGATTAAACTTGAAATAGATAAATTGAGGGAATAATTTTCTCTTCTATTGAGATTGATTTTATAGTGATTTTACAGACTAGTTACAGCATAATTACAGCCCAATATCAGGACTAGAATCACTGATTTAGAGGGAAATAATAAAAGAACTTACTAAAAAATAACATGACAACTAGCTAATATAATTTACAGTTCAATATACCCTATTTTCAACACTCCCCCTCAAGCTGGGCTAAAGATGTCTTCCATTCCCAACTTGCTTAATAATCATTCGAACTGTCTCCTGAGTAGTCCCTTCGTAAGTAGATCAGCTACTTGTTCCTTGGTATGGACATAATCCACACAAATCACGTTATTGTCGATTTTTTCTTTGATGAAATGCTTGTCGATTTACACATGCTTTGTGCGATCATGAAGTACTGGATTGTGTGCAATCGAAATTGATGTCTTGTTGTCACAGTACAACTTCATAGGCATTGACTCTGTAATCTTCAATTCCAGTAGTAATCTCTTGATCCATTAAACCTCACAGATTCCCTGGGCTAAGGCTTTGAACTCAGCCTCTGCACTGCTTCGGGCTACAACATTCTGTTTCTTGCTGCGCCAGGTTACTAAATTGCCACCCACAAATGAGCAATATCCCAATGTGGACTTTCTATCAGTTACACTTCCTGCCCAATCTGCATCAATGTAGGCTTCAACTTGCAAGTGTCCTCGCCTTTTAAATATATGACCTTTACCCGGTGTTCCCTTCAAATACCTTAGGATCCAGTATACTGCTTCAAAATGTTCAGACCCAAGAGAGTGCATGAATTGGCTAACTACACTCACTGAAAAGGCTATATCCGGTCGAGCGTGAGATAAATAAATTAGCCTCCCGACGAGTCTCTGATAGCTCTCCTTCTCCTTCATAGATTTTGTTCCTGCCGTTTGTAATTTGACATTAGGCTCCATAGGCGTCTCAGCCGGCTTACATCCTGGCATACCGGTATCACTCAACAGATCAAGGACATATTTGCGTTGATTGACAAATATACCTTCTTTGGATCTTGCAAACTCCATTCCAAGAAAGTATTTCAATCAAGTCCTTGATTTTGAACTCTTTTGCAAGCTTCCCTTTAAGCTCCCCAAGCTCCTCATAGTCACTTCTTGTTAAGATGATATCATCAACATAGACAATCAACAAGACAATTTTTCCTTCCTTCGAGTGTTTATAAAACATGGTGTGATCAGCTTGACTTTGAGCATAACCAAGTAACTTCACAACTTTGCAAAAACGTTCAAACTAAGCTCTTGGGGACTACTTAAGGCCATGCAAGGACTTTTTCATATTAGATTGTATACTAAATGTCTGGATTTTATATAAAATAATGTTTTAACAATTTTATTTGAAATGAAAATCATATGATCAAACGTTTTGCATATTATAATTTATTTATATGTTTGAGAAAAAGTCCATTTACTTTATACTGTAGATGATATGTTGTGCGACAACACGTGAAAGATCATATTATTGGTTTCCTTGTAAAGTATAAACATACTCACAACTGAGATAGACGGGGACTATTTATCGGGATGGTTGTAGTGTGATTTGGTATTAGTTTATCTTGACTATAGAATCACATTAGTACGTTGTGTGTGTATTAAGCAGGACCGCTTGAGATCGTTCAACTTGTACTTTCTATATAGGAGAACTTGATCTCAGTTATTATAGATGTTCGTGCTCTTTATCCCTATACAATAACCTTGACAGGTAAGGCAGTATATATTTTTGATTTATCAATGCGTGAGATTTAAATGTATTAAATCAACAAACTCGGTGAGTTGGAAGTAATGTTGTCTCTATTGTGTGTTGTTGATTGTAGAAGGAATCCATGTCCAACATAGGTTGATGATGTCCCCTTGAGGAGCTCATAAGGTTTATCTTGCAAATCTTGTAAGTGGATTAATTTCGACATGATAATAAGGTTGAGTGGTACTACTCTCGGATGAGATATTAATTAATTTGAGTTGTCAGTAACTTAATTAATTAATGGACATTGTATATCTTAAACATGGGGAGACTGTCGGGCTCATAATAAGAAGGAGCTCATAACGTAATTATGGGATTGGAGCGGCAGTGCAGTAATAATATTTTAGTGGACTATATTATTATTATTGGACTTAAGTATAAGCTTTGGGCTAAGTTTGGATACTTAAGTTTAATGGAGGCCCAACTCCAATTTCTTCTCCTGGTCCTTGATGTAGCCCGTATATAAGTTATCTAAGCTTCTTGGAACCCTAGACTTGCGCCTGTTTTGATGTGAAAAGAGGTTTGTAGCAGATTGAGAAGATCCTGAGGATTGTTGCCCCACACAACATCATGATAGAACTTAGGGAATACAGCAGAAGATCAAGAGGTCGTTCTCTGCAGTTCTTCAACAACAAACCCTAGTGAAAGGTATTGTAGACTTTGATTTGTTGCTTCCGTTGATATAGTTACATGGAACCCTAACAGTTCACGCTAACCACACGATTGAACGCCAACAATTGGTATCAGAGCATCGATTTCGTGGTGAAACGTGACACGTTAGGTTAGGGTTAATGTGCTATACGTGATTTAATTATTGTATAGAAAGCATGAGAATTAGGGTTTGTATAATTCTGTATTATCCTGTAAACCCTATACTTGAATTGCTGGTTATTGCCATGTTATCTTGCTTATTGTACACGCTGGACACATACACACTGGACTTGTGTTGGCACCACTGCGCGGGAACGTCACATGGTGAGCTACCCGGCTATCGTGGTGAACAATGATGGCACTTGCTTCTAATCTCGTCGGCAAGTGTTGGTAGCCGATGGTGAAGGCTAGCCTCGACGTGGATGCGGCTGGTGGGTGGCGTGAATTCTCTAAGCGGCTTGATCAACAGCAAACTTGATCGTGGAGATGGCGGCCCAAGGCGTAATGGCGCGCGTTGCTGCATTGCTGTCGTTCGACTGTAAGACGGCGAGGTTGGAGTGGGCTGCTGATAGCGATCGTCAATGACGATGGCTGAAGCGGGGACTCTAGTCGGCGTTGTTGGATGGTGACTCAAAGGCAGGCAACTGCGTGGCAGCACTGATCGCATTGTATCACGGCAACGATAGGCGCTGTGGACTGGCGATCTGAGTGAGTCTCCCCATCTTCCGAGCGGGTCTGGTGTAACTTTCGATCGAGCCTGCTTCTTCTTCGAGAGGGTCTGTGCCAGATACTAGTCGGGCATCTTCAGTCGATCGAGTTTGACGAAGATGGAGTGGCGATAGGTTCCGGTAGTCCGCGCTGCAGACTGGTGCCCCGGGCAAGTCGACTGCAGAATCATGGCGCGTCCATGCTACTTCCAAGCAATCACCACAGCGTTCTAAGAATGTCAGTGGGGCGGTGTTGGGCGGACTAGGAGCAAGATGTGGGGCGCCGTCTCGGACTGAACGTGCACGTGACGTGCTGCTTTCGCACAGAATGGTGCACGATAGTTGGGCAGACGTGCATTTTTTCTTCTGCTGGGCTGCAGGCAGTGTGGTGCGGCATGTGCACGGGTAAAGGCACGCAGGGTGGCAAACGTAAGGTGGGCTGACGGCACGACTTCGGTGGGCTGACGGCACGACCGTCAAGAGCAGCGGGCACCAAGTCGTGCCGGTTAAAGCTTGGCGTGTGAATGCATGAAGCGGCTGGCGAGAAAAGGGCAGGGTTAATGGGCATGATTTGTAAATAACGAGCTACTCATTTTGTGCAATTGTTGTTTTGGGCCAGCTGGGCCCATTTGCTTGATTCACCACTTATGCAATTAATTCATGATATATATAACTGCTTTAATTGTTATATTTGACTATTATTGTTATATATGTAGCATGTTCTATGTGATTTATTTTTTTTTAAATTATTTAAAATAGAAGCATGGTAGGATGTGTATTTTATTTTTTGAATATTATATGCATGTTAAAAAACCATCGGTGTTAAATAACTAAGTGGGAGAGAGGATTGATAATTAATTCTCGCGGCCTGCATTATTGGTTTGTTAGTGGTGTGAGTAAACTTGCACGTTGGCAATAGAGCCTTCCTCCTCATCGGATGAGTTTATTCATGGATCACTGGTACAAACTTCTTTATGATGATCGTAGGAAGTTATCCGAGCACGTATGTTCTTCTCCATCTGTAAGGCACACAAGCTTGGGCCGCGGACTTAGGATCAAATAATAGTATACACTTAGATGCAAATAATAAGTATCCTCCCCATTAGAGTCACTATTGTCATTTGCATGGCTAAAATAGAAATCGATTATTAATTATTTTGTCATAAAGTTAGGTTGACAAATGAAATTAATGGGTAAAACCTTCTCTTATAAATGTTCGGGTTTGTACACATCCACACTATCGTGGCATGCAGGTTCACGGTGCTTGAGATATTGGTGAATTTTATTTTATATTGTTTTGACGGAATCAATATAAATTGGTAAATTCAAAGTGTTTGATCTGTTTATTATTTATGATTCTCAGGATTTTCAAATGGCACTCAACTCACTTTTTGTTATACTTAAAGAACACAAACTTACTGGCACTAATTATGTTGACTGGAAATGGAAAATGGATATTGTTTTAACTACTAAAGATTATATTTTTATTCTCACTGAGAAATGCCCACCGGAACCCACTGATGCCTCTACCGAAGAGCAAAGAATTGTTTATAATAGGTGGGTCAAAGCTAATAGAATGGCAAAGTGCTGTATTTTGGCTTCTATGTCAAATGTGCTTCAGACTCAGCATCAAGTTATGAACACCGCCTATGATATGATGCATAATCTTGGGGAACTCTTTGGGCGTCAGAGTCGTCCTGCTAGGTCGAAGGGCATGTCTGTTCTGATGAACACCAAAATGGCTGAGGGCACTTCCATAAGGGAGCATGTCCTTAGGATGATGGGTCAACTCAATGAGTTGGAAGTTCTTGGAGCTGAAATCGATGGGAAAACCCAGGTTGATATCATACTCCAAAGCTTGCCTAGGAGTTTTGAGCAGTTTTGCCTGAACTACGGTATAAACAAATATTTGTACATGCTGGTTGAACTTTTGACAGAACTTGTGGTGGCGGAAGAACTGTTTCGTAGAATTCCTCATGTTCATGTTGCTGAAAATGCTGCTCAGCCTAGGCCGAAAAGCGGTAGGAATAAGAAGAAGCAAGGAAATTCAGCACCGATGAACCAAGTGAAAGCAAAGACTGGTGCGGTCAAAAAGTCTAAAGGCAAGTGTTTTAAATACAAGCAGCCAGGACACTTCAAGGCTGACTGCCCTCTTCTAAAAGGGAACAGGAATGGTAAGTCTTATATACTGGTTGTTGAATCGTGTTTAGCGGTTGTATCTGATGACACTTGGTGTGTAGATACGAGAGCCACTGACCATGTCTGCAATTCTTTGCAGGGGTTCCACCAAACCCGATATCTTAGTGATGGCGAGATTACCATACTCATGGGGAATGCTACAAGAATAGCGGCTGTTGCAGTGGGAGACGTCTATTTATTTTTCAATAAGAATAAAACTCTTGTTTTGAGGAATTGTCTTTATGTACCTCATTTTAGAAAGAATTTAATTTCGGTTTCTAAATTATTTTTGGATGGATATTCAGTTTCTTTTAATGACAAGGTTGTTTTAAGTAAAAATAGAATTTTTATCTATGATGGTGCATTGATAGATAATTTGTATATTCTTAATCCAATTTCTCCCACGGTGCAACAAATTGAATCGAATAATACATCTACTAATAAGAGAAAAGAACCTTCGAAAATGAACCAAACATATCTTTGGCATCTAAGACTGGATCATATTAACTTGAGTAGGATTCAAAGGTTGATAGATGATGGACCTCTAAGTTCATTAGTAGTGGAAAATTATCCAACTTGTGAATCCTGCTTGGAAGGAAAAATGACCAAAAAGGCCCTTTAAGGCAAAGGGGTATAGAGCCAAGAATCTGTTGGAATTTGTTCATTCTGATTTATGTAGTCCTATGTCTGTCCAGGCGAGAGGTGGTTATGAATACTTCATCACTTTCATTAACGATTATTCTGGATATGGATATATTTATTTGATGCGTCGTAAGTCTGAGTGCTTTGATAAATTCAAAGAGTACAAGGCTGATGTGGAAAAGCAACTTGGAAAATATATCAAGACACTACGATCTGATCGTGGTGGTGAATACCTCTTGGGAGAGTTTAGGAATTATTTATCGGAGAAAAGGATAGAATCTCAATTATCTGCACCGGGCACACCCCAACTGAATGGTGTAGCGGAAAGAAAGAATAGGACTCTTATGGAAATGGTAAGATCAATGATGAGTTATTCGGAATTACCAAATTCGTTCTTGGCACATGCCTTAGAAATAACGACTTACATTTTAAACTTAGTACCTTCTAAATTGTTAGCCTCCACACCCACAGAACTGTGGACCGGGCATAAGCCAAGTCTAAAACAGGTTTGAATTTGGGGTGCTCAGGCGCATGTGTTGAAGGCTGATCCTGATAAGTTAGAATCGTGTACTGATGTTTATCTGTTTATAGGGTATCCTAGAGGAACGAAGAGTGGTTTATTTTATAGTCCTAAGGACTAAAAGGTGATCGTTAGCACAAACGCCAGATTTTTGGAAGAGGATTGTGTAATGAACCACAAACCCAAGAGTAAAATTATTCTAGAAGAAGTAAGAGGGGAAACACCAAACATAATACCAACTGTACAAGAGGATATACCACAGGACACTACACCGCATGTCACACCTGATACACAATTTCCTGCGGAGCCTCATCGTAGTGGGAGGGTTGTGAGACAACCTGATAGATTCATGGGATTGGGAGAGTCATCTGACTTGGTCCCGGGTGAACATGAAATCGATCCATGGAATTACAATGAGGCACTGCAAGTTAAAGATGCTCAGTTATTACAAAATGCAATGAAATATGAAATAGAATCCATGTATTCTAATCAAGTCTGGGAGGTTGTAGAACCACCCGATGGTGTAAAAGCTATTGGATGCAAGTGGATCTATAAAAGAAAAAAAGGATCTGACGGTAAGGTGGAAACATTTAAAGCAAGGCTTGTTGCTAAAGGATATACTCAGAAAGAATGAATCGATTATGAGGAAACCTTCTCGCCTATGGCCATGCTTAAGTCGATCCGGATTCTTTTGACTATTGCTGCTCATATGGATTATGAGGTATGGCAAAGGGATGTCAAGACAGCTTTCCTAAATGGAAATCTTAAAGAAAACATCTACATGAAGCAACCAGAGGGATTCATTGCGAAGGGCGAAAAACATCTTGTTTGTAAGCTTAAAAGGTCCATTTATGGATTGAAATAAGCTTCAAGATCATGGAACATCCGTTTTGATGAAGTAATCCAATCATATGGATTTATTCAATGTCCGGATGAATCATGTGTGTACAAGAAGTGTGACGGAAAGTAATGGTATTTCTTGTACTCTACATGGATGATATTCTACTCATTGAAAATAATGTAAATTTATTGTCAGGCGTAAGGGTATGGTTTTCTAAGCAGTTTGAGATGAAGAACTTAGGAGAAGTCGAACACATTCTTCGGATCAAATTAATAAGGAATCGCAAGAAAAGAATGTTGTGCTTATCCCAAGCTTCATACATTGATACAATCCTGGCTCGTTTTAGCATGCAAGATTCCAAGAAAGGTTTTCTACCTTTCAGACATGGAATACCTCTATCTAAGGAAATGTGTCCAAAGACACAACATGAAATTGAGGAGATGAAGCTTGTTCCTTATGCTTCGCCAGTAGGAAGCCTCATGTATGCTATGCTATGTACGAGGCTAGATATCTGTTATGCCATGGGCATAGTCAGTAGGTATCAAAGTAATCCAGGACAAGGGCATTGGACTTCGGTAAAGCATATTTTGAAGTACCTGTGAAGGACTAAGGATTATGTGCTGATTTACCGGGTAGATACTTTGTTAACTTTGGGTTATACTGATTTGGATTTTCAGTCAGATAGGGATGCTAGTAAATCCACCTCGGGTTATGTGTTTACTCTAGGAGGAGGAGCCATAATATGGAGGAGTTTAAAGTAAAAATACGTTTTGGACTCCACCATAGAAGCTGAATATGTAGCAGCCTCTGAGGAAGTTAAAGAAGCAGTTAGCTTAAGAACTTCTTAATGGAATTGGATGTGATTCCTAGTTTGCCCAAAGTGATCACAATTTATTGTGATTACAGTGGTGTAGTAGCAAACTCGAAGGAACCACGAGTCCATAAGGCGAGTAAACACATTGAGCACAAGTACCACTTGATACGATATATCGTTAAAAGAAGGGAGGTCGTTGTCGCTAAGATTGCATCAGAGGATAACCTGGCTGATCCTTTTACTAAGAGCCTTCCAGCGAAAGTGTTCAATGGGCATGTAGAAGGAATGGGGATTAGATGTGTGTCAGCAGATATGATAGCGTAGTCTTTTAGTATAAGTGAGAGATTGTTAGATTGTATACTAAAAGTCTAGTTTTTGTATGAAACAATGTTTTAACAATTTTATTTGAAATGAGAATCATATGATCAAACGTTTTGGATATTATAATTTATTTATATGTTTGTGAAAAAGTCCATTTACTTTATACTGTAGATGATATGTTGTGCGACAACACGCGGAAGATCATATTATTGGTTTCCTTGTAAAGTATAAATAGATGCTCACAACCAAGATGGACGAGGACTATCTATCGAGATGGTTATAGTGTGATTTGGTATTAGTTTATCTTGACTATAGAATCACATTAGTACGCTTTGTGTGTATTGAGCAGGACCGCTTGAGATCATTCGACTTGTATTGTCTATATAGGAGAACTTGATCTCAGTTATTATGGATATTCGTGCTCTTAATCCCTATATAATAATCTCGACACGTAAGGCAGTATATATTTCTTTGATTCATCAATGGGTGAGATTTAAATGTATTAAATCAACAAACTCGGTGAGTTGGGAAGTAGTGATGTCTCTATGGTGTGTTGTTGATTGTAGAAAGAATCCATTTCTAGCATAGGTTGATGATGTCCCCTTGAGGAGCTCATAAGGTTTATCATGTAAATCTTGCAAGTGGATTAATTTCGACATGATAATAAGGTTGAGTGGTACTATTTTCAGATGAGATATTAATTAATTTGAGTTGTCAGTAACTTATTTAATTAATGGGCATTGTATATCTTAAACATGGGAAAACTATCGGGCTCATAATAAGAAGGAACCCATAACGTAATTATAGGATTGGAGCGGCAGTGCAGTAATAATATTTTAGTAGACTATATTACTATTATTGGACTTAAGTATAAGCTTTGGGCTAAGCTTGGATACTTAAGCCCAATGGAGGCCCTACTCCAATTCTCCTCCTGGTCCCTGCTGTTGCCCGTGTATAAGTTGTCTCAACTTCCTGGAACCCTAGACTTGCGCCTGTTTTGACGTGAAAAGAGGTTTGGAGCAGATTCAGAAGATCCTGAGCATTGTTGCCCACACAACATCAGGATTGAACTTAGGGAATACAACAGAAGCTCAAGAGGTCGTTCTCTACAGTTCTTCAACAACAGACCCTGGTGAAAGATATTGTAGACTTTGATTTGTTTCTTTCGCTGATCTAGTTTACATGGAACCCTAACGGTACACGCTAACCATACGATCAAAAACAACATTTCAGTCTACACACCTTTCCAGTTCCAAATTTTGTTTCAAAACTCGGAGGAGGACTCATAAATACCACTTCATCTAGATCTCCGTTTAGGAAGGCATTCTTAACATCAAGCTTATGTAAAGGCCAATTGAGATTGATTGCAAGTGACAGAAGAACTCGAATTGAATTAATTTTGCAACAGGAGCAAATGTTTCCTGATAATCAAATCCATATATTTATGTAAAGCCTTTCGCTACGAGCCTCGCCTTATATCTCTCTACACTACCATCCGCCTTGTTTTTTATTGTGAAAACCCACTTGCACCCTATTATCTTCTGATCCTTAGGTGCTTCAACAATTTTCCAAGTCTCATTTCTTTTTAAGGCATTCATTTCTTCAAACACTGCTACTCTCCAATCTTGATCTCCAGTGCTTCCTGAATGTTTCTAGGCACAAGTTTCGAGATATTAGTAGTAAATGCCTTATGTGTTTTGGACAAATGATCATAGGTTAAGTATCTGGCAATTGAATATTTGGTGCAGGTTCGAGTACCTTTCCCAAGGGCAATGGGAATGTCAAAGTAATTTTCTTGTGGGACAATCAGGGTTGAATTATTGAGATTGACATTGGAAGGCTTGTGAAAGCAAGTGAAGGAGTATTTTTTGGTGAGTTAGGAAAAGAAGTACCTTGAGTCTCCAAAGATCCGTTGTCCGAGGATTCCAATGAAGCTTGTGCTGGAATGATTAATTAATCTTCACCCTTTTTGAGGACATTTCTCCTAGAATAAACCCAAGGTTCAAGGATATTTCGATTTTTTCCATTCGCAGTATTTCCTTTTTCGATAGACCAATGTCATGGTTGATAATTATAGATTCAAGCTCCTCATTTCTGAAAGGTTGGTCAATAACTAATTTGGAAGGGGTTCCCAAAAATTAGGTTCCCTTATATTCTCCCCCTGAAGCAAATTTTTGGTAAAAAATGGTTTTGTCTCCATGAAAGTGGCATCCATTGTTATGAAAAAATATTTTGTGAGAGGATTAAAAAATTTGTAGCCTTTGCGATTTGCAGCATAGCCTAGAAAAACACAATTTTCTACCCTAGGATCTAACTTTGATCGGGATCTCTTAGGTATATGAACAAAAGCAGTGCAGCCAAAAATATTTAGTGGTAAATCCGAATTTATCCGAGATTCCATAAATTTTTTTTCAAGCAATCCAATGGTGTTGTGTGCTTTAAAACTCGTGTAGGCATCCTATTAATTAAATATGTTGCAGTTAAAATTGCATCTCCCCACAGGTATTTTGGAACATTCATGTAGAGTATTATTGCCCTAGCAACTTCAAGTAAATGCTTATTTTTTCTTTCTGACACCCCATTTTGTTTTGGAGTATCAGGACAGGTCGATTGATGTAACACACCCTTTTTTTTTTAAAAAATGTCTACATATTGATTGAAATACTCTGTTGTTCGCAAAATGCTTATTTTTGTTTGAAATTGGTTTTCAATCAATGAAAAATATATCAAGTCACTGTGATTCAATCGTAATGGCGAGTACCTCTTAGGATAGTTTAGGAGCTACTAATGAGAGGATAGATTAAATCTAAAATAGTCTACACCGGGCAAACCCCAGCTGTATGGTGTGGTGGATAGAAGGAATAAGACTCTTATGGATATGATTAGATAGATGATGAGTTATAAAATTCATTTTGGGAAATCCTGGAAAATGAAGGGTGGTATATTTAAAGGTCCATAAGATCAGAAGGTGATTGTTAACATGAACACTAGATTTTTGAAAAGGATTGTGTAATAAATCATAAAAGCATGTATAAAATGTTCTAAAGGTTGTGAGAAAGGAAACACAAATTTTAGTACCAAGACTACAAGAGAATATACTACAAGTAAACTGCATTGCGTGTCACATCTGATACATAATTGCTTGTAGTGTCTTGTCGTAGTGGGAGGGTTATTTTACAATATGATAGATTTATGTGTTGAGGAAAGTCATGAGACTTGATCCCTAGTAAACATGAAATCGGCCTATGGACACGACAAATCATTACAAAATCGAAATGCAGAATCTTAGTAAGTTGTAATGAATTTTGAAATAAAATCTATGGATTCTGAATCAAATCTGGAAGCTCGTAGAACCACTAAATGGTGTAAAATCCATTGGATGTATGGCTTTACAAAATTAAAAGAGGATCGATCACATTATGTCGATCCGGATTCTTTTATTTATTACTGCTCATATTAATTATGAGGTAAAATAAATAGATGTCAAGACAACTTTCCTGAATGGAAGTCTTGAGTAAAACATCTATGTGTAGCAACCAGAGTAATTCATTGCAAAGGGCTAAAAGCATTTTGAATGTAAGCTTAAAAGTGTCCATCGATGGACTAAAGCAAGCTTCAGGATCATTTTAATTAATGCTTGGATGCATCCTGTGTATTGCAAAGAGTGACGAAAACATGGTGGTATTTCTTTTATATACGTAGATGGTATCTTACTCATTGGAGATGATGAAAGAGTATGGTCGGGCGTATGGTATGGTAAGGCATTAAGAAAAGCAAAATATATTCTTGTGATCTTGGTAATAAGGATCACTAGAAAGGATGTTGTACTTATCTCAAGCTTCATATAAATGATACAATCCTATCTCATTTTAGCATGTGACTTTATCTAAGCATTTTTGTGTTAAGACACAAAAGAAGATAAAATAGATAAAGGCAGTTCCCTATGCTTCGGCAATAAGGAAGCTTAATCTATGGATTGCTATACACGAGATAAGATATCTGTTTTGCCTATGGCATAGTCAGTGAGTATCAAAGTAACCCTGAACAAGAATATTAAATTATGGTAAGACATATTTGAAGTGCCTCAAGAGGACTAGAAATTATATGTAAGGTTACCGTAATAATTCATTACTTCTTAATGGTTACTTAGATTTGGATTTTCAAATCATAGGGACGGCAGTAAATCAACCTCAAGGTTGTGTGTTTAATGGAAGTAGATCCATAATATGGAGGAGTGTCATGTAGAAATATATTTCGGACTCCATCATGGAAAGAGGATAATATTGGAGCCTCTTTATGGTTCTAGAAACTTCATAATGGATTAAGATGTGATTTTAAGTCTGTCCAAGGTTATCACAATTTATTGTGATAATAATGGTGCAGTAGCAAACTTGAAGGAATCACGAGTCCATAAGGAAATTAAACACATTGATAGCTAGTACTACCTAATACGAGTAATCATATAAGGAGGGAAAGGTTGTTGTCGCCTAGATTGCATCGGATGATAATCTAGTAATCCTTTTACAAGGACCTTAAGGTGAAAGCATTTAATGGTCAAGTAGTAGGAGTGGTAATCAGATATACGACAACAGATATGGCAGCATAATCTTTTAGTATAAGTGGGAGATTGTTGGATTATATACTAAAAGTCTAGCTTTTTGTATGAATAATGCTTTGACAATATTTGAAATGAGAATCATGTGATCAAACGTTTGCAATTAAGTTATTGCAAAAGTCCATTTACTTTATACTGTAGATAATGTGGTGTGCGGCGTCATGCGGAAGATCATATTATCGGCTCTTTATAAAGTTTAAACAGATATTCACAACCGAGATAGACGGGGACTATCTATCGATATAGTTGTAGTGTGATTTGGCATTGGTCTGCCTTGACTATAAAATTACACTAGTGCACTTTGTGTATATTGAATAGGACTGCCGTTGAGATCGTCAGTTTATACTGACTATATAATAGAACTTGATCTCTGTTATTAAGGATGCTCGTACTCTTAATCCCTATACAATAACCTCTACACGTAAGATAGTATTTATTTGTTTGATTCATCAATGAGTGGGGTTTAAAAGATAAATCAATATGCTCGGTGAGTTGGGAGATGTTGTTGTCTCTGTGGTGTGTTGTTGATTGTAGAAGGAATCCATGTCCTAACAGAACTAGTTGATGATGCCCCTTAAGGAGCTCATAATGATTATATCATATAAACCCTGCAGGTGGATTTATTCCGGCATGATAATAAGGTTGAGTGGTACTATCTCGGTAAATATATTAATTAATGAAGTTGTCAGTAACTTAATTAATTAATGGGCATTGAATCTTAAACACAGGGAGTCTAACGTGCTCATAATAAGAAGGAGCCCATAATGTAATTTGGGATTAGGGTGGCAGTACAATAATACTTCTTTAGTAGACTGATTTATTATTATTGGACTTAAGTATAAGTTTTGGGCTAAATTTGGATGATTAAGCCCAATGGAGGCCCAAACACTAATTTCTCCTTCTGGTCCCTGTTGTAGCCTATATAATAGCCAATCTCATCAATCCGAGAATAAGTTAATCATGCCAAACACGTGAAAGATAAATTAGGGTTGTAGACTGAGATCATCTTGTAGATCGTTGCCCACGCAATGTAAAGACGTGGCTTAGGGATACAATAGAAGACCGAAAGGTCGTTTGATGTTTCTGTCTGTAAACTTCCATGATTTTTCTAAAATCGTACGTAAGTCCAATCTGTACGTGTGATACTATTGGAAAGCTACAGAAGAGAGGATCATTTTGGCACATAGATCACTCCAATCAGAGATCGGATAAGGAAGTTATGGCCAAAACCGTGCAACTGTGCAGGTTGCCGACGAGAATCCTTCTTCTTCAACATACCCTGGTGAAAAGATAACACATTTCTATGATTTCTTACTTCCGCTGATTTAGAACGCAAAGAACCCTAACGGTTTCACTTTAACCAAAAGATCTAAACGCCAACACTGTCATGTGTCCTACGTGCGCCGCTGCATGATAACATGGCCGGCAGCAATGCCTACCCAGCACGTCCAGAAGACTCGCCAGATACACACCAAAACTCGCTCGAAAAACAGCAACAACTCTCCTGGAATAACAGCTAGGACTCGCTCGGAGAATTGAGGGACCCGACCGAAAAAACTGGAGACTCGCTCAGAAAGCTCAGAATTCCCAGAAATATGTAGGACTCGACCAGGAAAACATCCAAGCCCGATCGAAAAACTACAGACATGCCCGAAAACATCGCAGACCCACCCAAAACCATTGCTGCCTGCCTGAAAACCCTATCGCATGCAGTCAGGAAAAAAACGGCAGTCATGCTGCCGTAGGTACGACCCATACCATCTACCAAAGGTCACTCCATCGTGCCACCAGCACATCTCTGCCGCCATCCACTCCAGCCACTGATGCGTCGCCGTGCAGGTTTCGACAAACCCTAACCACTGCTGACAAGTGTATTTTGCCAGCCATCTGTCTGTTCAGCCGCGAGATTCGTCAACCACCAGGCCCCATCTGGTTATGGTTCGTACAACCATCACCGACACCATGATGTATATCGTTGTCCAACTCCATTATCGCTACCAACTCACAGCTATCAGCCACCGCACTCTCGTCGGTGGCCAGCCCATACCATCACCGTGAAACCTCGCGGTGTAGTGAAGTTTGTGATGTGTACAATTAAGGTTTCAACAAGGATCAATCATTAAACCCTAAACCATAATATCACATATTCCAGTCAAACCCCTAGCCTAACGTGCCACATTTAGCCTTAAAACCTATGCTCTAATACCAATTATTAGCGTTTGGATCTTTTAATTAATGTAAACCATTAGAATTCCATGCAATTCTACAGCAGCGAAAGCATAAGTGCATAACTGTATTACCTTTCACCAGGTTTGATGTAGAGGTTGAACAGTAAGAACAAACAACCTTCTGATCTTCTGTTATATTCCTAAGCCACGTCTTGACGTTGTGTGGGCAACGATCACCAAGACTAACTCAATCTACAGTTTGCTCTAATATCACAATTTTTAGGCTCGTCTAATGAGTTACCGGACTGCTGAGATTGGCTATATATAGGCTACAATAGGGATCAGGAGGAGAAATTAGGGTTTGGGCCTCCATTGGGCTTAAGCATCCAAGTTTAGCCCAAAACTTATACATAAGTACTTAAGTCCAATAATAATCAATTCCTGTTTATCTGCCTCTACAGTGACCATCTTTGCGGCAACATCTTCAACCTATAAAATAAATAAAGATTGATTCATATAATTTATTCAATACTTATACTTAAGTGAAACAATATTACTTGTATATTCCCATGCTGCTTTTGCTCCTGCGACATCAATTCCACATCCAGCCATCTTTCTTCACATCGTCATATGAAGATGACTCCACAGACGTGCCAATCGTGCAGCGATACTTTCCCTTCATCAACAGTAGGTGTGGTAAGAGACTTATCCTCCAACTCCATCGGATCTGCAATAGATAGCGAATAAGCTGATGCGATACCCTCTCCACCTCTGCAGCATCGACCAAGGGTTCTGGACTCGCTTGAGTTGACAGATTCTCCTCCACCCAAACATCACCTCCATACTCAGCCTGGTTCGTGCATACCCTCTGTCCAAGCACCATATCATTTCTTTCTTCCTCCACGATAAAGAGCGGATCTTCCACATCATCCCATTCCGACTCCTTCTGTTTCTCATCTGTGGTCATAATTTCCAGCTGGCTTTTTAGAGCCGGCTCGGTGGCCTTATCCACTCCTACATCCTTCTTGTTTTGATAATCCACAGTCTAATCTACCTGCTGCCTTTCACCCGCCGGCTTTTCTTCCATGGGATGCCCTACCATGGTAATCACGTCTGTGATCCCCCATGAGGTCAAATTGCTCCATCATTTTCTGATGCGTTTCTTCAATTGCACTGACCCGCTACACTAACCAATCAAGCTTCTTCAAGACCTCTAGCCGGAATTAATTTTTATCAAGAGGGACGGGATTACTCGGTGGACCATGCAGCACACTGGTACTTGGGATATTATCATCGTGGGGGACATCTGCATCCAGCTCCCCCAGCAATGCCTGCACACTTATGTACCACCTGGACTGCTCTTCGTCTTCTATAAGTACCAGGCTTCTTCTCACTTCAATCTATAACACACACAAAAATATAGCATTTTTAGATTGATACGAGTCCAACATATTAACACATTACAAGAAGAATACAGATGATGGTAATAATTCAAGTATATTGAGCTACGATTTATGTGGAAATTAAGTACGATTTGGTCTATTATCAAGAAAAATCAGGATGCTTACGAAAATTCCACGAATCAGATGCTACTAAGGCTATTTAAGATATTTGTACAGGAAAATGAGTCAGAAGTGTTCAAAATTGGAAAACATATTTTTCGAGGCGTTGCTCAACCACGGTGGTGTAGCTCGACAAAGCTCAGTCGGGTCGAGCTACATAAGGAAAATCGAGCTTGAGGTGTTCCGTTACATAGTTGTTGTTTGACTAAGGTTGTGTAACTCGACCAAGGGCGATTTGGTCGAGCTACAACAGTTAAGTCGAGCTAAGCAGAAGACGAAGTTTTAGTTTAAAGACACGGAGCTCGATCACAGCTCGACCAAGACCATTCTGGTCGAGCTGGGACACGTTAGCACCAAAATATCGGGATTTCACCTCCAGTGCATGCATTTGTGTATTTTCTACGAAAAAGCCCAGTCTTGGTCTATAAAGAGAGTTTACAAATATAAAAAGGGATGCAGATCACATCAAAAAGAGAGTTAGATTCCACATCCATCCTACACCACATCCAAACCCCAACTCCATCCAACAGAGCTGTAGAGAGAGATACGTGTAGCGAATCAAGTGAGAACCAAGTGATGTTTCAAGACGGAGCGAGAAGCGATGACGCCCACATCTAGGGTTTATTTCTCAACTTAATCTTTCTTGTAATTTTCAAGACCATGGGTAAGATCTATTCAAACACCATGACCGTTCTTTGAAGCGTCATGGGCTAGGACCGCTTCGCTAGTTCTAGGGATTATGAAGGTTTTACTAGTTAATTGATCTTCCGTGTGTATACTCCGTACAACTCTACTTGTGCATTTATTTTATATAAGACTATGCGTTTTAATTCATACTCAGAATTGTTTTGTGCGTCATTAACTGTTTTATGGAGTCTGAATATATATCTTGGTTATTGATTGAGTGCGTTCACTGCTGAGCAGAATTTCATGTTATGATTCTAAGTGAGGGGACTCTGAAACTTCATTAGAACTATATTATATAAATACTTGTTAATTAAATTAAATTCGGATTAGTGAGTAGGCTAAAGAGGATAATTTCATAGTACCTATAAAGGGAGATAATGTTGGGTTAAAGTACATAGTCAACGGGAAATAATTGATATTGATAGTACTTAAAAAGGGAGGTGAAATTATATTCTTATTCCGAGGTAATTTACATGTATTACACGCTTATCTGCTTGTGTTTATAGAGTATATCTGCATGGCTTAGTGATGCGTCCATAGTCCACAAGGCAGAGTCGGACATTGATATATGAAAAGGAGATTAATTGGTGAAACTGGATGCCCCAAAGAGCTACCTATTTTTTCACTTGATCAACTCTCGTTATTCTCTACTGTCTCTATTTTATTTGTTATTTAATTATTCTAGTTCTTAGTTTAATAATGATACTCCAATTAAATTTCCAAAAAATAATTTTAATTAATTTAGATAGTAATAAATTGATAATCAACTGTCTTTTAGGTTCGATATATAACTTGATCGCTTATCTAAGCTACAATCGCATCCTTCATACTTGGGGATTAATTGTGTGTTGAGAAAACGCCCATGAAATACAATCTTGGATTAATTATGCAAAATACACCAACTCACGTGTAGCATTCATATCGGTAGTTCGAACTTGCTTGAATACTGAATTTGTCAGTACTAGGATCATGGGAGACTCTTTGGATGCCACCTCTGAGTATTCGGGGTTTGAGGCCACGCCGATCATCGATGATGTTACCATACTTCTCCCCCAACATAGGTATGGTCTCGTATGCCCAAGCCATCAATGCGTACAAGAATCCATTCACATTAAAACCCTCTATGTTCTTAATCGTTTGCTTATTTTCTTGCATTGTAATCCTTACTTCTCCCCCAACATAGGTATGGCCTCGTATGCCCAAGCCATCAAGGCGTACAAGAATACATTCGCATTAAAACCTTCTATGTGCTTAATCGTTTGCTCATTTTCTAGGATTGTAATCCTTCACCCTCGTCCGCATTGATGAACGGATCTTGGACACAAGGGATTCATAGGCAACCCGTCCCCAAGGGTACTCATTGAATGCTTCAATGTCCTCGCACAAGTCAATGTGTGCAAAGTCAATCTTCCCGCATCCTGATCTATGCGGAAGCAGCAATCCACCAACTACTAGAAGCAAAGCTAGTCTCAGACGGTACTCCTGATCTTCCGCGGTCGCTATAGCCCTTCACACCTCCCTCACAGTCACTGATTTTGTGCCTCCAAATATTCTATGACGAAAAGCCCCGTCTCGCCTCCCTCTAGGGTATGGCAGAACCTCAGCCTGATCACAAGTGAAAACACCTCCGATCCAAAGTCCATTACCGAGTTGTTCACATGGAACCTCACTAGTTCCTTCTGTTTTGAATCATCTTGGGCAAATAATAGTTGTAAATATACATGCCCCTGCATGTTCTTTATTCAAAGGAAGTGGCCAGTGTATGTCTCGCTGAACCTTGCAATGCTTGCCTCGTTCAGATGTTGTCTCAAATCGTCGATCACTTTCAGGTCTGCCCTGTTTCCAACCTTACATTTAAATTGTTGTGCGTGAGGTAACTTTGTTATTTTCTGTTGGATGAAGCAACCTACATACAAGCACAAGCATTACACACATCAGACTTCCAAATCTTCTCTTTTTAAAGGCAATAACTCCAACTCTTCACACTTAACAATTTGACATATCAATTAATGAGTTGTCCATATACACGCACCAATCCCTCCGACACATAGCATCATAGATTAGCATGCGTATTTTATTGAATAAAGATTTAGACCTTCACAGCTCATGCATTAACTACATCAATCTAATACATGAATCCTATCCAAAGAATTATATTGAGATAAACTGCAGACAATATTAGAAGCTTATTTTTTGCAGTTGTGTTTTCCTTTTGTCTTCCACTTTAACTGGTAGCTAACCCTTATCGTGGATTTCCTAATTGTATGCCCCTTACCTTCGTTGACGATATTCCCCTGCTACAATCTACTTCTCTTGTATTCTTTACTTTCCAACAAACAAAAACATAACTGCTGATGTGTAACAAAACATCACTTGATAATAAATTTGTAATGACCTCCCTTGATTATATATAGAAATAAACAAAACACACAAAACCTTCTTTCAAACACGCTTCACAAATTATATTATATGAAAGTTCCATTTTAATTCAAACTTTTAGACTTCTTATATATCTACTAAAAGGGTTTAGAATTTTCCTTTTACGTACTAAATAACCAACCAACCATTCGGATTAATCAATTCTTTTAGGCTACCAGACCTTTTGTTATTGGTCCGTACTTCACATTGTTTATTGGGCAGCCTTATACGGAGATTCATCTTTTCTAGAATAAATAATCACTTACCAAATGAAGCCAAAAGCAAGACATTTTTTTCTTGACCAATAGCTACGTACTCACTTCACATTTTCAAATCAGATAAGTCCCTGCCTCATTCCAAATAAGGACAGGAAATATCAAATATAGAAAATATGATTCCAAAAAATCCATTACAAGACATCTCATCACAAATGAAATAGCATAAACACCCACCGTTTGCAACGTCAATTTTTCCTCCAACAGAAAACATCTACTGCCAATACCTTAAACCAACAACAAAACATTTCCTTCATCAATCCATTTTAGGATTTAGGGTCTAGGATATCCATTCCACTACAACAACAACAAAAAAATCAATTACTTTACACTCTTAGACAGATAACATGTTACACCATTCGCCATTCACACCGCATAAAGCATTGTCCAATCTACACTATGATTTACTAACAGGCATTTGTTCAAGCGTTTAGACTATGATTCAAAATCTCAACTACTTACTGTGACAATACTTAAAAAAAACAATGAAATAACCTTTCACAACAAAAATATATATGGGACAAAGTGGAATACTTCCGAGAACAACAGCTGATATATATAATGACATAATTTTACAACACAATCTCATATTCGAAATGCGTTATGAAGAGAACTTTTTACCGAACTATCGAGATAATAAAGATTGAGGATTCTAGGGTTTGGCTGCGACCCAGTGGAAAAAAGTGCGATATATTTTGACCTTGTGTTGATTGCTGCCGGGGTTGTGGCTGAGATGGTCAAAAAAAATTCTCGAACTTTACCGTCAGAGAGGAGGTGAATCGAGGGAATTGGGGAGAGCATTGGAGAACTGAATGTTGATTCAAAATGAATAATTGGCAACCTACTCAGCCGATAACCCGTTAAAGGTATTTCTGTCCAAAAGTAAAATTTTGTCAAAAATGAATTGAAGTGCATTTATGTGTGGTATTGATTTTGAACTTCCCAAATGGGTTATTTTTATAGATTTGCACAATTATTTTCACACTTTTAGTTTTCCTTAATTTCACAATAATTTGCACCATGAAAAAATCATAATTTTTTATAACATTAGATTAATCCTATAATAACATAAAAAAGAATAATGTCACCTACAAAATTTCACTCACTTAACAAACATAACACGCGTTAAAATTTATTTTTTATTACCTAAAAATAATATTATTATTCTTTTGAGTTAATAAAGTTAACAAAAAAAAATTTTGATCTCTCTACTTTGTCACTAATATTGGTATGTAATTTTGGTATTTCTGGTATCTGTTTATTTTTAATAATATTTTTATTGTCTGATAAAAAAACAAAATTTAATCTTAAACTTTGTATATATATTATTGGCTTACACTAATGCGGCATTGTATTATATAACAAGTTAAACAGGTATATAATACATTATTTCAACCAAATATAAATTATTATATTAAAAAAATAATCATTTACCCCCTTACATATTAAATTAAATAATTATATCACATATACTCAAACTATTGCAAACGCGTATCACACACATGATGTAAAATAATTTTTAAAAAAATAGTTTTTATATAATTTTCTTTTACTTTGAAATATTTTCTATGTTTTTCTTACATTAAAATATTTTCAAAGACTATAAGTAAATTTTAAAAATTATAAAATTATATTTATATCATTATTTATTAAAATATTTTTAATAAAATATTTAATGATAATAACTTAGTGAATTAAATTTTAAATTTTAAAATAACGGAGTATTATGTTATTACGAAAGAAATTTGATTTGCATAATATTTTAGATTAATAATTATTCAAAATTAATTGATTATGTATAACGAGAGTACTTATGAGATAGAGTTTATGAGGGATGAGCTATAAACGGATCGATTCATTATTAAAGTATATTTATTATATGGATAAAATATGCTTATTTGTTGTTAAAATATGTTAATAGTAAATTATATTATAACTAGTATGAAATCCGCGTACTAAATGAGATCATTTAATTATTATTCTTACTTTTTATAATTAAATAAAATATGTGTCATATAACAATTCAATATTAATTAGGGATATTTTTTTTATAGCTAGATAATTTTTTTCATTAATGTAAAAAATTTGCAAAATATTACAACATTTGACTTTTAATAATGTGACATATAATTAAATCATGTAAAAAGTTAATATGTATTTACATATATTCTAGTTTTTTGAAAGAATCTTGACATGTATTTTTTTAATTACCTTATAATATAATACAATTAAAAACTATTTATTACTCCCTCTGTCTTTCTAAAAAAATATGAAACCAAATAGGGGCAATTTTATCTATTTTCTGTATATTAATGTAGTTGATAGTATTTCATTTTTTCATCGTATTTAAGTGTAATTTTTATCAAAATATGTACCTTCTAGTAGTAAATCCCTTCATTTTATTGTTTGTCTAAATTAAATATCAATTATAAAAAAGAATTTTTATTTATTCCTTTTTTTTCTACACATGATTTAATTTGATACTAGTTAATTTATTTATATCGAAAGATTTATTTATTTTGAAATTAATAATACTAAAGTAAATATTCTTTTAAATATTCATAAATTTGTAATGAATTTATTATCTTTATTTTTTAACTTAATTTTATTAGTTTCAAATTACATAAACAACTAAAGAAAACCAATTATAAAATTCATATGTCATAATTGAATAATTAAGATATATATGAATAAATATATAAATATTAATATACTAAATTTAAAAAATTAACATACATTTACAAACTCGATTTTAATGTTACTTGATATGAAATTGTAAATCGATTCAAGAATACTTAAATTGATCCTCTTCCTCTTGAAGAATCTCTTCTTAATATGTAAATCGATTCAAGTATTCTTGAATCGATCCTCTTTCTTTTGCAGAATCAATTCTTAAGATGTAAATTGATTTAAGAATACTTGAATCGATCCTCTTTCTCTTGAAGAATCGATTTTTAATAGGTAAATCGATTCAAGAATACTTAAATTAGTTCTCTTCCTCTTGAAGAATACTTGAATCGATTCTTGAATAATAGATCGATTCTTAATATGTAAATCGATTCAAGAATACTTGAATAAATTCTCTTCCTCTTAAAGAATACTTGAATCGATTTTTTAAAAGTAGATTAAATCAAATATTTGCTTGATTTGCTCTATTGAAATAAATTTTTATACTTTTATAAATCAATTATTTAAATCGATCGTCTTCCTCTTGAAAAATCGATTCTTAAGAAGTAAATCGATTCAAGAATACTTGAATCAGTTCTCTTCCCTTGAAGAATACTAAAATTGATTCTCGAAATCGATTCAAGAATACTTGAATATGTTCTCTTCCTTTTGAAAAATACTTGAATAGATTTCTAATAATAGATCGATTCTTAATAGGTAAATCGATTCAAGAATACTTGAATCAATTCTCTTCCTCTTGAAGAGTACTTGAATCTATTTTTTAGAACTAGACCAAATCTCTACTTGATTCGCTCTATCGAAATAAATTTTTATACTTTTTATAAATCAATTCTCTAGAAGAAGTTGAAGAAAGCTCATATTCCTCTTGGAAAATCGATTATATGTATTTAGAATGAATAACAAAAAAGTTTTATTTATAGGTGGGGTAGGAGAGAATATTATATGGAATATATTTTTTTGCTCTTTATATATGATTTAATTTGATACCAGTTAATTTATTTATTGCATTATAAGATTGTGTAATTAATCAATGATACCCAAATAAATAAATAAAATATTAAAATTTTAATCATTATTAAAAATAAGCAACATATATTTAAAAAAGAAAATATTAAATAAGGAAGTTAATCAAAACTAAATAAGGAAAATATTAAAAAATTAAAATATCAAAAAATTGAAAATATTACAAGTCATTTCGAAGCATTCTGGAGGCGAAACGTCACCAGGAAAAGTTTCTGTTGCAGTATACTTAAGATATCCTAAAATCATACTTTAATGCATCATTCATTATACTTAAAAAAAACATACTTTAACAATATTCATTATACTTTAGAAAAAACATACTTGAACAATTATTAAACATATTTTATCTATATAATAAACATATTTTAACATATTTTACAATTCTTCTCACAAAAGACTTTCTCGTATAACAAATAAGGCAAAAATTTATGTGAGGCCGTCTCACGGATCACATTCTATGAGATGGATCCTCCATTTTTCCAATTTGACCTCTATCTAAAGTATAAATATATTATAAGTGAGGTGAAACGGGCGTGTATTGATTGTCTACTGCAAAGGCCATGCATTTCTCGTGGACATGTCTCGTGTTCGAAGAACTTTACCATGCTATTTTTTAATTATTATTTTAATTATAATATTATTTTATTTATTTTTAAATTTACATATCTTTAATGTATTAATACTTAAGATTTTTAATGAGCTTAATATAATTATTCATTTATATTTAATACTAATGATGACCTTTTTTTTTTTTTTACAATTTACATAATACAAAGTGATACATGATCCAAAAAAATGATGTTTATTATATAACATTATTTTATAAAAAAAGTTATATGACAACAAAAAAGTGAAAACATTTTTATAAAAAGTGATACATGTTCAAGAAGATGTGATAATCCGTCAAGCTAAAATGTTACATAAATAATTCCTAAACTAATTGAACTAATTCTTAAAAGTGATATTTGGGAATGGGAATAATTAAAGTTAATAATATTTTATTAAAAATAATACATGATCAAGGAAAAATATAACCACATAATTGAACTATTTTATAAACAATTGGATGGATAAAAAGTAACAACTTTTATAATGAAAAGTGATATTTAGATCAATGAAAAGTGATATCCCTCAAGTTGAGCAATTTTATGAATAATTTATAAAATGAATAAAGAGTGACAACACTTTTAATAAAAAATAATATCACTTTTAATTAAAAAATATACCTAATCATGGAAAAATTATAGAGTATCTGATAAATTGAATTATTTTTTTGAACAATTAATAGAACAAATAAAAAAGTGATAACATTATAATAAAAAGTTATATATGATCAATGAAAAATGATAACCGTCTAATTGAACTATTTCATGAACCATTCATAGAACGAATAAAAAGTAAACGTCAGGGCAAATGGGACATTGTACGTATGGAGAAAGATGAAGGGGACTTGGGCATTCGAAATGTGGGGAAATTTAACATTGCATTACTTGGTAAGTGGATTTAGGAATTCTTATATGAAACATAAAGGTTATGGACGAGAATCATTAAGTCCACACATGGCGGTTTAGATGCATTAACCAGGAGAATAAATAGTAGAGAGGTTGGACAAAGGAGTGGACAAAGAAATATTCATAAGTTTTCAAGATGGTGGAGAGATATTTGCAATTTATATGTGGAGAATGAAGGACATGGAATGTACAGATATTTTACTAGAATTGTGGGGAATGGCCAATCTATTATGTTTTGGTATGATATTTGGGATAGCGAGGTACCATTGTGTAGAAGATTTAGGAGATTATGCAGGGTATGTATACAAAAGGAGGTGAGAGTAAGTGAAATGGGTTTCATGAGTGATTCGGGATGGCAATGAAGTTTAATTGGAGAAGGGAATTAAAGAGATACGGAGGTGGATCAATTAAGTGAGCTTTTAGATTGCCTTAATTTGATAGAGCTTCGCCCGACTGAGGAAGATTAATGGAGCTGGAATCATTCGAATAATGGAATGTTTTCGACTAAGCTTGCATATTCTAAGCAAAGAGCTGAGAATAATGATGTTAAAAATTCAGAGATAAAAAAATTGGCATTTCGTAGACTTTGGAAGAGTTTTGCACCAAGGAGATACCAATCAATCATTTGAAAACTACTACATGATAAAATGCCAACCAAAGATTAGCTTTAGAGAATTGGAGAGGGATGAACATGACAGGAAATGTGCACTTTGTGGTGAGGAGGCAGAAAATTTAGAACACTTATTGGTAAGATGCAAAATATCTTACCAAGTTTGGAGTAAGATTTATGAGTGGCTAGATATTGAAATGATGGCACATTCAAATCTGATTATTCACTTTTTACAGCATTGAGAAGTACTTGGGAGTGGAGATAGCATTCGTGTTGCTTCGACGATTTGGATTTGTACAAGTTGGGTGATTTGGAATCATAGAAACAATGCTATTTACAATAGAGAAGTTATCAATGATCTGAAAATGATCAGTGATATTAAGGCCCAAATATGGAATTGGATTTCAGCAAAATCTAACCTCCTTCAACATCATAACTTCTCTGACGGTGTGAAAAATTCGGAGCTGCAAGAACTAGACCAATCTAAGTTCATGCAGTCGCCCGTGAAGATTAAAGGTGGAAATGGAAAGAGAAAGGATACTAGTGTATGGAAAGAGAATGGACACTGGTGTATGCAGGTGTATGCGGTTTGTAAGCTGCTGTCAAATTCTATTTTAGGAAGTGGAGATGGGTTTTTCATGAAAGTGAAAAGAAAATGACTGTAAATTTTCTAAGCACCACTAGTGCTAATTTTGTCACTATAATAAAATCATTTGGTTGAAAAAAAAAGTGATAATATTTTTAATAAAAAAATGATACTGAATCACGTAAAAGTGATATCCATTGAATTGAACTATTTAATATATAACTAATAGGAAAGAAAAAGGTGATAATAATATTTTAAGATACATGATCAATAAAAAGTGATATCCGTTCAGTTAAATTATTTTATGACTAATTTGTAAAAAGAATAAATATTTATAATATTTTTAAAAAGTAATTGTAAAGAGTGAAATATTTAAAAATTATTTAATAAAATAATATTGATTAAATTTTATTTAAATAACAAAATATAAATTAGCATAACTCATTAACGACACAATTGGCGCATCGTATTAACTTCTCCCTCCATTCAATATCAATGTATCGATTTTCTTTTTGCACTTGAATTAAGAAGTGTTATTATTTTATGTGTAGTAGGTAATTGTATTATGGAGGATGATAGTCTCATATTTTATTTGTATTAGTGAAAAGTGTGGTCTCATATGTCTAAAAAGGGAAATTGATAAATTAAGAGAGGATAATTGAAAATAGTAAAATGAATAGATTAAGGATGAACGAAAGGAGTAATAAGTAATCTAGCACTTCAAAATTAAGCAATTTTAAATAAATAAGGATTTTTTTCAATACAGAACCCGAAAGATATGCAAACTATCAATTAAGGGCCTTAAAAGTTTTTTCTATCAATTTAGAACTTGAAAGATATGAAACTATCAATTTTGGACCAAAGTCATAAAATTAATTAAAATAATAATAATAGCTTAAAATTTCATATATTAAAATTATTTTTTAATATAATATTTTATAATTTATTATCAATAAAATAACATACTAATTAATGGCAACTTTATATAATTATGTTATTAGATTTTTATTGATTTTATAATCATAGGTCCTGAATTGGTAGTATTATATTTTTCGGGTCCAGAATTGATAGAAAAAATCTTTCAAATCCCTAATTTATAGTTTACTTATCTATCGGATCTTGTATTGGAAAATTTTGGTTTGGTGGAGATCCATCTCATATAAAAAAAAATTATGTGACTGTCTTACACAATAATCACTCAACAAATAAAGGATGTTAATTATTTTATGACAAATACTTGTGCGAGACTATGTCACGGATTTTATTACATGAGACGGATTCTCCACAAACCCATTTACAATATTATTATTTATTTATTTATTTTTTAAAAGGCAGCATTGCCCAGTAGTGCTAACTGCTAACTTCCACTATTAATTTTAACAATAACCAAATAATGCATTCGGTTAATTTCAATATAATCGCCGATCTTTTATTTTTCCTTTCTTTTCTCCTGTATTGTTTTGCTTTTAGTATTTTAACTAGTTATACACATGCCTTGTGCGTTGCACGGTATGCATTTTCATTAAGTAAATATATTTTAATTTAAGATTTATCTTAACTTGCACTTTATATAATATATAATCCCTCAATTTCTACGTATGCTCCTTTTTAGCAGTACGAAAATAAAAAATAATGCATTTTAAATATATAACGAAAGAAAATAATGGTAAATATTAATGAAACTCCATTCATACTACATATGTTCATTTTAAGCAATAAGAAGATCAGAAAACAGTAATCAGGGATTTATGTCAAATAAATAGTTCTTAACTAAAAATATACCTTAAATGATTTTTATATAATATACTTCCTCCATAATATATGCTATGTAGACTCTTAAGGTACAAGATACCATAAACTATTGGGGTAAAATCTTAATTTCAACCTTGGAAAAAACACTATTTTTTACCAGTAAATATTAAACCCTCGGGGTATAGTATGTCCTAAACCATTAGGTAAGTGTATACCATAAACATTCGAAATGTCACAATTGGAACAAACACTAAACCATGCTGATAAATATTAAACCCTCGGGAGACATTATACCCTAAACCACTGGGTAAAAGTATACCATAAACAATAGGGGTAAAGTAGTAATTTTACTTTTGGAATGAACACTAAACCCTGCCGATAAATACTAAACCCTCGGGGGACATTATGCCCTAAACCACTTGGTAAAAGTATATCATAAACCATTGGGGCAAAGTTGTAATTTCACCCATGGAATGAACACTAAACTTTGTCAATAAATATGAAATCCTCGGGGTACAATATGTCTTAAATCATTAGTTAATACTCGTACACGTCTCAAACTTATTTATCAATATATTATGAAGTTATACCACTAATTCTTTACATATTATATCCAATTTTATGTAATATCATATCACTGGGTAAAAGTATATCATAAACAATAGGGTAAAATCGTAATTTCACCCTTGGAATGAATACAAAATTTTGCCGATAAATATTAAACCCTCAGGGTATAGTTTGCCTTAAACCACCGATTGATACTTGTACACGTCTCAAACTTGTTTATCAAAATATTCTGAAGTTATACCACTAATTCTTTACATATGATATCCAATTTTATGTTATATCACATCACATGGTTGTATATTTATTAATTAGTATTTAGGTACTCGTACTTATTTAAAGGTACTCTACCATATTTATTTAAATATCAACCACTCATACCCCTTATCCGTGCTGTTTAAAAATTCATTACAATATTCGTAACTATTCCAAATTATTTATTAATACTCGTATGTTATTCGTATTCATTTAATAGTACTATTTTTTTTATATATTTGTGATAAATTATGGAGTATAATATAACTATTTACCTTTTATTTTAATGTTGGTAATATTGTGTTTAATAAAGAAAAATTATATATATACTTTTATTTGAATTATATATTTTAATATTATAATCTTAATTATATATTTATATATTGATTAAAATTAAAATTTTAAATCAACTTATACTATTACTAATTAAATATAAAATAAATATAATATAATATAATTTCATTACATAAATGTGATAGAAAAATTTACTACTTTTAATTAAAATATATAAAATATTTCATAACATATATATTTTACACCTAAAATTTCATACACAAATTTTTTCATGTGACCCTGTACGCCATTTTATGTGCACATGCTTTATTTATTAAAATATGTTTATTGTCGCACACGATTCTATGCGCAACTATGTATTAATTAATTATACAATGAAGAGTTGTAAAATTTTCAAAATGACAATTTTTAAAGGTACTCTACCATATTTATTCAAATATCAACCATTCATACCGCGTATCCATGCTGTTTAAAAATTCATTACAATATTCGTAACTGCAAAATCATTTATTAATACTCGCATGTTATCCGTATTTATTTAATAGTACTATTTTTTATATATTTGTGATAAATTATGGAGTATAAGATAACTATTTACTTTTATTCTAAAGTTGGTAATTTAACGTTTAATAAAGAAAAATTATATATATAATTTTATTTGAATTATATAATTTAATGTTATACTCTTAATTATATATTTATATATTCATTAAAATTAAAATTTTAAATCAACTTATACTATTACTAATTAAATACAAAATAAATATAATATAATTCTATTACATAAATGTGATAGAAAAATTTACTCCTTTTAATTGAAATATATATAAAGTATTTCATAATATATAAATTATACCTGCAATTTCATACACAAATAAGCAACACACTTTTTACTGAGACCAACATCCCAACGATTGCTTTGAGACTCTTTCATAATCTGTCAAATAAAATATGCAATTAGAAGTTCTTACATGCTAAGATTTATGATTTAGGGCAAGCTCAGAAACAATACTGTACCCATACATGATTAATAGAAGACTGCCCGTGTCCGTAGTTCAAAATTTAAATTATGATAGATCCTTGCACATAAATACATATGCTGACTCTTAATTTCATGAGTTGAGATGACATATGAACTGTAAATAAGTTAGAAAAATTAATGAACATGAGTTTTAATTTGTTTTTCTGCTTCACTGTCCTAGACTCCCAAACAAATCAATTAAGTTAATTCAATCTCTGATACTGAAATAATTCATACAACCAAGAAAAATCATTTGAATTCAGCAAGCATCTTATAAAATTTTTGTTTTTCCGTAAATAGTTGTTGACTTTCAAAAGCATATAAAAACTTCATTCAAGACCAAATCAACAACAAAATCACTGTTTCCATACAACAATCATTGACTTTGAGGAAAAACACCATCTGATTTGTATAGTATGAGAGAAAAAAAACCATCCTACATGCATAGGCTCTACCTTGATGATCAACAGCCAAGAAATGCCAACCACCAATAATAGCTTGAGATCAAACTAATTAATTATACACATCCAACACACATACTGAATCATTTTAGTAGGCACTTCTAAGTATTGAATTTAGATGCACCTTGATAAATAAATAAACTAATTAATTATACACACATGTTGTTAAACCTACTAAAATGTTGTGACTATTTTTAGAAATATCAAAGATGATGCAAGACCATGATCATCAGGGATTCATACTTGATTTTTGGGAATAGTGAAGTCTACCTCACAAAATGAAACCTGCCTCAACATTTTATAAAATTCTTTTGTTAAGTTTGATGTGAATGAAGAAAAGAAAACCACGAAAAGAGCATTCCTTTAACTAATTTGCTCATTAGTAAACAAAAATGTTACAATGGCTTATATATTTAAAAGACTTGCCACAATAAAAATAAATAAAATAAGGATAAGAGCCAGCAAGTAACAATAAAAATTTAGTTGATATTGAAATAAGGTCTTCAACCCAACTAAGTAGCAAAATATAGATTAAGATATCAAATTCATAACATTAATTATTCTTCAATCTAGCTTAACCAAAGGACATTAAAACAAAAAAAGAAGTGATATTCATAATGTGTGGCAGATGGTGTACTACAATTGAAATTACATTATTAAAAATCACACACAAAACAAACTAAATTCATAATTATTTGATTTAACGAACATATAATTCGATAAATTTGATCAACAGAGGGGTATATGTTAGCGTTGTTGAACATGCATGCGAAGGAAGAGTTGCAATTACCTTAAAATTGTTTCCCACTAGGGGAACATAAAAAAAAGCAGTTTAGAGATAATACTGCAAGACTTAGAACAATTCCAATTAGATTCGAGAATATAAAAAAAACTATTCTTCATATTAATTGATTTATGCAGCTTTAACATGAGAACCAACCTCATCAAGAATTTATTATGAAAAAAATCAATGATCTTAAGCATTAATTCCAGTAGTAAACAATATGGAATAACATATATTATTACTTAAGAGTTGAATGCAGACATTAACAACCTTAAATGATAAATTTTAGACGACAAAAATGCAACTCTCAGTATAGAATATAAAAAAGAGCCCATGCATACCAGTTTAATGTGACAATCTGAATTGCTGTGGAAACAAAATTTATAAAATCATTTTTCATTAGCTTACTTCCAATTAGTGTAGTGCAAATGTAACATTACACTAATCTATTCATGTATATATGTTGCAAGGCCTCTCCATGGATGAAAATGATTTCACATTTTTTATTTTCAGGTTCCATAATCTCTATTGGAGAACCAGGAAGTTTGATACTATATATCTTTCCAAGCACTATAATAATGAAATATTGTAGAATCAGTTAAGCTAAAATAAAGAAAAAATAATCTTTAAAATGATAAATCTTCTCAGTGTCTTTATTAATTGTTTCCTCTCAGGCATCTATATAAATAACATGAAAAGATGAATTCCCAAATGATGCATTAGATGATATTAAAATTTTTTGTTCTGAAAAATCAGCATATGAGCTTAAGATATTATTTCATATAATGCAATTTAAGATATAAAAAAATTTAGAATATTCATATAATAATTGGTCAAAAATAAAAATTATGACGCCCAAATCAAAGGAATCGCATATAATCAAAACAATTCCAGTTAAGCCATACATATATTAGAAATTTATTGTTATCTATGGTGCAATAATAAACCAATTACGTGGTTAACAAAATTATGTTGTCTGAATATAATTTTAGTTTTTTAGTGAAGAGACAATTTGTATAGTACAATCTTTAACCAAGAGAGAACAAAAAATTTCAAAGAAAATATGAAACACGTTTTTTTATCAGTCAATGCATGCTGCTACAATCTTTAAACACCCCCCATCATAATTAGATGGCCTTTAGCAGCTTAGTTAACTATTTTAATAAAGGCCAATGAAAATCAAGAAGAAAAAAAATGTACTATTTATTCCAAGAAATTAAATATAAATTACATTCAAAATCCCAGCAAGGATTGTGTATATGCAAAAAATACAAAGATGGTACCGTCGAATGTATAGCATTTGTCAATGCAGAATGATCTGAGAATATAGGACTTAGTGTCAGTTTCTGTAGTGGCGCAACATTTTTGACAAACGAATGATCCAGAAGATGAGTAAGGAGGAGGACGATGCCGTTGATTCTGCTGCAAGTATAGAATGACAAAACATTTTCATTCATTTGAGAGGTAATCTAAAATTTTTTAAAAATACTTTACTATTTCCAATCTTGAAAATAGCTACAACCTGTAAGCCCATATTAGATACCCATGAATATATCATAGTAGCATTTTGAAACACCAAACCAATGTATATATCATCAAAAATATAAAATGCTCAATCATACACAAATGTGAATAAAGAATAGCAATTTTGAATCAGAGTCTAAATACTAACCCTTGCGTACTGGGACCAAGGTATTCCATGTAGGACTAACTATCATATCCACCTTTTGAATATTTTTGAATCATAGTCTAAGTATTGAATCCACCTTTCTCGTGACACATTCCGTGTGAAGGATGGGACAATGCAATCCCAAACTTTCATCCACCAATAGCTACAATAGTTAAGAAGAACATCATAATTAAAGTTACATGATGAATATTCATTATATAATAATCATGAAGAACATCATATAAATCAAAAGTTTTATCACCACCATTACCGTGACACTTTCCGTGTGAATGAAGGGACAACGCAGCCATGAACTTTGCAACAGTTAAACAAAAAATACAACATAAATTAAAGGCATGAATATCAAAACACATCACAGTTGATGACATGTAATACAAAATTGGTCAAATCTAATAGAATATCAGAATAGATCTCTAATCTTGACCCAAACAACAAATTTAAAAAATTAAAAATAAAAATTGATTGCATGTAATACAACAAAGATCAATACCAATAGAAAACCAACATAGATCTGTAACTTTGACCCAAACAACAAAGATCAATACCAAATATAAAAAAGAAAAAAAAAAAAAAATATATATATATATATATATATATATATATATATATATTGACTAACCATAGCAAGTAAGAACCACGATACACTGTTCAGAGTGAAGATCTCTAATTTTGACCCAAACAACATAGATCAATACCAAATATAATATATATATATATATATATATATATATATATATATTTATTTATTTATTTATTGACTAACTGTAGCAAGTAAGAACCACAATACACTGTTCAGAGGGAAGATCTCTAATTTTGACCCAAACAACAAAGATCAATAGCAAATATAAAAAAAAACAGAAAACAAAAAAAAAATCTCCCTCCATCCCATTTCAATATTTATATTTTTATTTTGCGCTTCCTATTTCAATGTTTACGTTCTCCTTTTTAGAATATGAGACCCACCTAAAACAATTAATATATCATCCAAAACTAATACACCTATCCACTTTAAATTAAATATTATATTTTTTCACCCACTATCTATAAAATATTATACTTCTTAATCAAAGTGCAAAAAACAAATATAAATATTGAAACGGGACGGAGGAAGTACATATATATTGATTAACCGTAGTAATTAGGGAATATCTCGAAGGAGGAAAATCGACGACAATGATTGAGGAAAGCGAAGCCAGCGGCGGAGCATGGAAGAAGATGGTAACGGCGAAATGGAGGAACGAAATAGCGAAGGAATTAGGTGCAACGGAAGAATATGGTAAAATGTGAGATTAGACTTTAGAAATGAATTTTGTTGAAATAGTTTAAAATTTTGTAAAAATGGCATAATATTTTGTGTAAATTGCTGAATTGGCACCGAAATTGAGAAAGGGGGAAAATTGAGTCAAAATTGAATCCAATTTTGGGTTGACTCTTGTTGCTATTATATATGTATGGATGGATAAATTACCTAAATTAAATTTTTTATTTCAAATTTTTTTTACAAGTATAATATAAATATTAGAATAAAAATTAAAATTAATTTATCCTATACATTTTTCATGTATGAAATATTTCAATTAATAATTATCACTTTTCCTTCATATGTATCACTTTTTACTAGAAATATTTATTTTTTATATAAATTGTTCATAAAATAGTTTTGTAAAGTTGATTATCATTTTTTTCTTGCTTAGGTATCACATTTATTATAAATGTTATCATCTTTAATTCACATTATAAATTATTTATAAAATAGTTTAATTTGATGATTTTTACTTTTTATTTTCATGTATCACATCTTATTAAAGATGTTATCACTTTTAATCCATCCTATTAATCGTTAATGAAATAATATAATTAAAAATTATTATCACTTTTTATTAATCAGATATCACTTTTTATCTATCTTACAATTTTTTTTTTCAAGACAAGTTATCACTTTTCCTTGATCACATGTCACTTTTTATTAGAAATATTATCACTTTTATGACATACTAATTGTAAAAATAAAAAATTATTATTTAAAATTTTATTAAATATATGTACATATAAACCTGAAAAGGCATATATATGAAAAATTATATCAAATATAAACGAGATAGTATTAAACTTTAAAATTAAAAAAATAATAATTATTATAATAAACTTTTACAATTTTATGTTGATGATAATAAAAAACTAAAATAAAATTATTTAAAACAAAATAAAAAAGACAACGCATGAGGGAGTCGATCCAATGACTCCGTAAGAGGGATGGACAATTAACTATTAATATAGACCTAAGCACGGAAATTGTAAATAGGTTTTGGAGGAATCTGTGAGACGGTCTCACCCAAGACCTACCCTTATTTTATTTAAATAAAAATCTAATGTCATAATAACTTTGGGTCAATTTATAAGACGGTCTCACCCAAGACCTACCCTTATTTTATTTAAATAAAAATTTAATGTCATAATAACTTTGGGTCAATTTATAAAAACCACCCTTTAATAATTATAGTAGGGCCCAGAAGGCTGGGCCCTCAGAAATAGGACGTGGGCCGCGTGCGATTGGGCACAGGAAAGATACACCTTTAGTTGGTTCCATTAAGCCCAAATCGAGAGCTCACGATCGAAAGACAGCCGAACGCGTTCTCTCCACTCTCTCGGCAGGGACGAGTCCTTCGCCCGCCCCACTAGGCCACTTGTGCCACCTAGCTTGGATGCTACTCAGATATCCCCTAAGATTCGGACATAGGGGATATCCTAAAACAGATTGTACAAATAGTCACATGAGGCTATAGCATTTAATGTTTACAGTGTCTACATTTATTATGATGTGACTTGACGATATATCCGGAGATTTGAATGACATCAGGCCACCCAATATATAGGGCATGCGCCAAATAAATGAAAACACCATAATATTCACCTCCGAAAGGCACAAGGTTGTTTGGAGGGAACCGACGATCATTCTTCCTCTCCCTACTAAATCATTATGTTAGATTAGTACGGATAATCCCCATATCGTCCCTAAATAGCCACATTACTCCATCATTAACGGATAAAATCCGACTATCTACATTTGGCGCTAGAGGAAGAGCCCCCGGTACCCTGAGGCGTTCTTAGTACTGTTATCTCAGCTTGATCTAAGTGACGACCGGTTGAGAGGAGACCACCCCCAGCAAGGTGGGTGCGACGACTAGCCAACATCATGAGGGGTCGAACCCCCCTCGGACAGTTGAAAAAGAGATCCCGCCTCGTGAGATTAGCTCAGAGGAAGATGATACCGAGACCAACTTCTGCAAAAAATGCTTCACCCTTCTCAGACAGGTGAAGAGAAAACGGCCGACTGGACCTAAAAGTATCAGTCGAAGACTAAGTTTCGACCACAAGGAAAACACAGCGGAATGAACAGATGAGTGTCAATACGACCAGGCTCTGCCTCGAAAGCCAGTGCACCAATGGATGGGCCCGAAGAATGCCCACAACGAACCACGAAAAGCCCAAAAGTTGGTGGACAAAGGGTGTGAAAGGAGGCAGGCGGCCTCTCGAGCCAACTCCGCGGCTAGTACAGCCTCCGCACACACAATCAAGCATGTGATCGTAAGAGACCATCTCGGCCCAAATCCAGTCAAGTCCCGTCAAAAGAAAATGGGAGAAAGTGTAGGGGAGGGCCCCTTGGCCCAGTTCAAGCGGCAACACGATTTGGAACTAGAGGCCAAGAGGAAGCGCCTTGATGAGATGGAAAAGAGGAACAATGCTGGGCTGCATAACATCCCTGTCCCAGAATCTGGAAGAACCCCGTTCACTTATCGAATTGTTGCGGCAGCCACTCTGAAGAAGATCCAAATCCCCCAGATCCCCCAATATGTCGACGACTCTAATCCAACCACACATCTTAACAAGTACGTGGGGTGGATGTTGGAGCAAGGGAGTTCAGAGGAGGACCGGTGCAAAATGTTCTCCTTGAAACTGGGAGACAAAGCGCATTCATGGTTCAAATCACTTCTGATCAACTCGATCAACTCGTTGGCACAACTCGCTACATCCTTCTCATCTCATTTTGCCTATCTTGGGCAGTGGAAGGAGCCGAAACAGAAGTTGGGTTACCTGTGACAGGGAACAAAGGAGTCGCACAAAGATTTCATGAAGATATTCAACGAGTAGCATGCAAATACGAACGAAATATCGGACGAAATATCAACCATCTTGGCAGCAGCGGCTTTGCTCCTAGGTTCCCCGATGTGGACAAGTTGCCAACAGAAGTTATCGATAAACTACGTGTCCTTTATGGCCACGGCACAAGCCTTCATCCGCGGCGAAGAAATACTTCAAGAATACAAAAAATCCATAGGTGACTGCAAGGAAAGCGATAAAAAGAAAAAGAAAGGAGACAAGGATTATAAAACTCCATCCTCGTTCAAACCGTTACTGGAGGATGATCAGGTACAAGAAATGATCGAGGTGCTCGAGCTGACTCCTAAAGACATATTCAACAAAATACAGGATACCAATTTGCTGAGTCCCCCACCAAAAATACGAGCGGACCCGGCTAAGCTAAACAAAAAGAAATTCTGCAAGTATCACAAATCCATAGATCACGACACCAACAATTATCGGGATCTGTTAGTAGAGCTAATAAAGTTGTTCGAGGATGAAAAACTGGACAGATTGGTGACGGGCCCAAAGCGGAGAAGGGAGTTGTCCCATGCACTGAACGAGCAGTCGAAGGAACCCACAGGCCCACAAGAACGGGATGATCCGGGTGAGTGTCTACCTTCATCGCCTCAAGAAGTGTATATGATGGAGGGAAACTACGTAGGGACATCTCAGACGTTGACCACTCAATCCCGTGGAAAATGAAAAGCCAACTTCGAGATCTCGACAAGTTCCAGTACATATTGATGGCTAGCCCCTGGCCGCCCACTGACGAAGCCGATGTATTCTTCACCGAAGAAGACCTCTCCGAGGTATGAACCTCCCATAATGACCTGTTGGTCATTTCTACCACAATCTCAGGAGTCAGGGTCCATCGATGCCTGATTGACACGGGTGCCTAAACGAACATAATATCCAAAAGGGCATTAGAGTCCATCCAGGGACCAGGCCACCACAAAGTCTCTTCGTGTGTTGATAAAATATGAGGGTTCGGTAACACCATCACTACCCCCTAATGCAAGCAGACCTGTTGGTCCAGCTGACGGATGAGAAAAAAGCAGTAAGGGCTCAACACACTCTTGAATTTAAGGTAGTCAACTTCCCGTCTCCCTACAATTGCATTCTGGAGAGAACATTCATATATAAATTTAGTTCTATCCCTTTCACGCTCCATCATTGCTTGAAGTTTGTAACCACCGACGGCAGAGTCGACACCATCAGAGGCAATCAGAGGAGAGCGAGGGAGTGTTCATTCATCGAAAAGAGAGAAGGACTCAACTACCATGACCCGCATTTTTAGCTATTAATTGTAGAGGAAGGACGGGGCGAGGAAGCCCCATCTATTGTTGACCCACCGCCAGAGGACCTGGAGCCAAAGAACGCTCGGAGGTTCCAACCTTTCGGCAATAAGGAAATCAACTTACCCCCAATCACCGATGAGGATCCAAGATCAAAAAAGAAAAGAAAGAGAGGAGAACCAGTCGAAAGAGATCCAAGCCATAAGAATGGAACCAAGTAATCTGGATCTGGAACTATATGTTGGGTCACAGCTGAAGGAACCGCACATGACATCTTAGATAGAATATTTGAAAACCAACCTAGACGTATTTGCCTGGGCACCAACGAACATACAAGGGATTGAATGTTGGTATTCGATCATTTGGTTAACATGAACTGTTAGGGTTCCATATGATTCTATAATCAGCAGAAGCAAGAAAACATAGAAACATATTACTTTTCACCAGAGTATATTGAAGAAGATTAATTCTCGTCGGCAATCTGTGCAGCCTACATATTTTGAGCATAACTCTCTCATCCGATCTTAGATTTGAGTGATCTACGCGCCAAAACGATTTTCTCTTCAGTGGCTTTCGAACGGTGTATTACACGTCTAGTTTGGAGTTCCACACGATTTTAAGAAAATCATAGAATTTGATAAATAACAGCAACAAACAATCTCTTGATCTTCTGTTGTATTCCCAAGTCCAAACTTGACGTCGTGCGAGCGAAGATCCTCAAGATCTTCTAAATCTGCTATTCTCTCAACCTCCTCATAATATTAGGCATGTTCAATTAGAGTTTCCGGATAGCTTAGATGACTTATATATGGGCTACAGCAGGAACCAGAATGAGAAATTAGAGTTGGGCCTCCATTGGGCTTAAGTATCCAAGCTTAGCCCAAAGCTTATACTTAAGTCCAATAATAATAATAATAATATATACCACTAAAATATTATTACTGGACTACCGTTCTAATCCCATAATTACGTTATGGGCTCCTTATTATGAGGTCGTTTGTCTCCCCATGTTTAAGATATACAATGCCCATTAATTAATTAAGTTACTGACAACTCCATTAATTAATATCTCATCCGAGAGTAGTACCACTCAACCTCATTATCATGCCGAAATAAATTTACCTGTAGGGTTTACATGATAATCCTTATGAGCTCCTGAAAGGGACATCATCAACATATAACGGACACAGATTCCTTCTATAATCAACAGCACACCATAGAGATAACACTATTTCCAAACTCACCGAGTTTATTGATATAATTACGTGTAATTCTCACCCATTGATGAATCAAAGAAATACATATTGCCTTACGTGTCGAGGTTATTATAAAGTATTAAGAGCATGACCATCCATAATAACAGAGATCAAGTTCTCCTATATAGTCAGTATAAGTTGAACGATCTCAAGCGGTCCTGCTTAATACACAAAGTGCACTAAAGTGATTTTATAGTCAAGAGAAACTAATGCCAAATCATACTACAACCATCCCGATAGAGAGTCCCCGTCTATCTCAGTTGTGAGCATCTGTTTATACTTTATAAGGAAACTGATAATACGATCTTCCGCGTGTTGTCGCACAACATATTATCTACAGTATAAAGTAAGTGGACTATTGCATCGTACATATAAATAAATTATAAGACACAATCATTTGATCATATGATTCTTATTTCGAATAAATTGTTATAACATTGTTCATACAAAAGCTAGACTTTTACTATATAATCCAACAATCTCCCACTTAAATTAAAAGACTATGTTGTCATGTCTTCTGCCATACATCTGATTCCCACTCCCACTACACTACTATCAAAAGCTTTCGCGTTAAAGTCCTTGTAAAAGCATTTATTAGGTTTTCATTGATGCAATCTAGTCGACAACAACCTTTCGCTCATCATATGATTTCTCATAATAGGTGGTACTCGCGCTACATGTGTTTAATTGCTTATAGGTTCGTGATTCCTTCAAGTTTGCAACTGCACCATTAATATCACAATAAATTGTGATAATCTTGGGCAAACATAGAAACACTTCGAAGTCCATCATGAATATTCTAGAGTCATATAAATACTTTGGCTGTCTCAGAGGCTCTAATTTATCATCTTTCCATAGTGGAGTCCGAAATATATTTTTATATAACACTCCTCCATTTTATGACTCTACTTCTTAAAATTAAACACATAACCTTTGAGGTTGATTTTCTGTCGTCCCTATCTGATTTGAAAAATCTGAATTTATGTAACCCATAAGAAGCAGTGAATCTGTTTGGTAAGTTCACATATAATTTCTGGTCCTTTTCAGGTACATAAGTATATGTCTTATCCCAGTTCATCATTCTTATTTCGAGTTACCTTGATACTCACTGACCATGCCTTCGGTAAAACAGATATCCGATCTCGTGCATAGCATTTCTTAGATTAAGCTTCCTTATTCGGCGAAGCATAAGTAACCGCTTTCATCTCCTTTATCTTCTTTTATGTCAAGACACATTTCCTTAGATATAGTCACATGCTAAAACGAATAAAGATTGTATCATTTCATGAAGCTTGAGATAAGCATAACATCCTATCTTGTGACCACCATGATCGCAAGGATATATTTTGCTTCTCTTAAGTCCTTCATTTCATACTACTTTATCAACCATACCCATACAATTGATAATACTCTTTCATTGTCTCCAATGAGCAATATATCATCTACGTACATTACAAGAATTACCACCATGTTTTCATCACTCTTTTCAATACACAAGACACATCTGCGCATTGAATAAATCCATATGCCTGGATTTCCTCATCAAAACGGATGTTTCATTATCTTGAAGCATGCTTTAGTACATCGATGGACATCTTTAAACTTACAATCAAAATGCTCTGAGCCCTATGCAATGAATCACTCTGGTTGCTTCACATAGACATTTTCTTCAAGACTTCCAATCAGGAAAGCTGTCTTGACATCTATTTGTTGTACCTCATATTCAATATGAACAACAACAAATGAAAGAGTCCAGATCGACTTAGGCATAGCTACTGGTGAACAGGTTCCCTCATAATCGAATTCTTTCTTTCTGAGTATACCTTTTCGCAATAAGCTTTGTTTCTAAGGTTTTCACTTTACCGTATGATCCTCTTTTATTTTGTATGACCACTTCCAATGGCTTTTACACCATTTAGTGGTTCTATAGGCTCCCAGATCTAATTTAGAATCCATGGATCCTATTCCAGAAATCATTGCATCTTGCTATATCGTATTTTTATTTTGTAGTGCTTCATCTTATCTGTGGGTCAATTCCATGTTTACTAGGGACCAAGTCTCAAGACTCTCCCAAAATATATATCTCACGGGTTGTCGAATAACCCTCCCACTACGACAAGGCACTACATTCAATTGTGTATCATACATGACATGCATTGCAGTTTACCTTGTGGTATCTCCTCTTGTACAATTGGTACTAATACTTTGTGTTTTCCCTCCCACTTCCTTTAGAACAATTTATACATAGGTTTGTGATTTATTACATAGTCCTTTTCGAAAAATTTAGTATTTGTGTTAACAATCACCCTTCGATCTTTTAGACTAAATAAATCATCACCCTTCATTTTTCTTGATATCACTTAAACAGACAAACATTCTACGACATGTTGTTTCTAGGGCATACCCATAAAATGAATTTAGTAATGACACGACCCACCTTACATAACTTATAATTCAAATACTAATTAACATAAACATTATCAGTATAAAAACTGTATATATTTTTTCTCACATAATGTATTTAAAACCAAAATCATCACACCAATTCAACATGCGTAACTGATTTCTGACATCAACTCAATCCATCCAAACTTATCACAATAGTTATTATATTATATAACAAAATATCAGCGGAAACAAAATAAACCCACAGCCTAGCCCAACAGGTCATCATCTATGTACATTCTCTCAAAACCCTGTAGGAGCTCCACAGCTTGCACAGTCACATCACAAAATCAATCATCAACAAGCTCACCTACAATGCATAAACTAGTGAGACAAAAATCTCAGTAAGTAGAAATCATGCATGCTAGTGTATGCCCTAATATGTAGGGTATCGAACAGCACTCTTCGAGTGAGCGCAAACTCCTTAACGAACAAGAAGAAGATTGAAGAACAGGGAGAAGATTGAGGAAGAAGGTTGAGAGAGAGATAGAGAGAGATATCGAGAGAGAGGGATGAGGGAGAGAGACCGATAGATAGGGGGAGAGAGATCGACATAATAGGGGAAGAGAATAGAAAAGAGCGATATTAAGAATAAGACAGATACAGAAAATATCTTAATTTTAATATATCCAATATCAATCCCTAACAACATATTTAAAGGATGTTTAATTTTTAAATAAGGAACATAAATAAAATAAATAATTAAAAGATCATATAAATCAATCCTAAATAAAATAAATAATAAAAAGATATGACCGTATCATTCCCTCCTACTTGAGAAACCACCTTATCCTCAAGGTGGGTCATATATGAACTGATGTTAACCTGGTGTTTCCAATTCTTGCACCTCATCTTGGCCTCTATCATCAGATCTCATAAGCAGTAAGAATCGACTTTGACAACGATAATTCACTGATCACTTTTGTTCACAATTATAGTATAGGCCTTTTTCACACTTCACCTTAATCTCTTTGGCGGATAATCGTCGTACTGGCAGGCTGGGCATCCCATTAGTTGTTTTGGCCTAAGCGATTTCCCCTCGTGACTGTACTCATATCTTGTTTGGTTACTTTAGCCATAGCATCCGAATTGTGCTTAACGGGGTTGTCATCAATATTGGCATTTAATCCTCCTTGAGAAGAGAATCGTGACTTGGAGTGAGAGTCGTTGGCTCGGGCTTCGAATACCCTTGCAAGAGCAAACGTTTCCATCAAAGATTTCGATCGGGTAATAAGCATCTCAAGCTGAATTATCGATTCCAAACCAGCCACAAATATTAAGATTAAAAGTGGTTCTGAAATACCTACGACCTTATTCATCAACCTCTCAAACTCCGATTGATAGTCTTCTATTATATCCTTTTGAGTTAATTTTGATAATTTTCCTTGATAATCTTCAAATTGGGATGAGCCAAGATGAAGTTTTCTTTCTCAAGGAAATCTGTCCAACCTGCAAAAAGATTATTAGTCTTAATATATTGGTACCAGTCAGAGGATTTTCATTCGAACGTAAAAGCCGCGATGCGTAGACGTTGATCTTCTAGGGTTTCGTGAAAATTAAAATACTCTTGTATGCGAAATACCCACCCATGTGGATCAATTCCATTAAATTTTAGCATATTCAATTTCATGGTATTGAACTTGGGGGCTTCTCAAACCGTTTCCCCTGGACTATATTAAGCGGCTTAATAGGCAATGGTCCCAAAACCCCCGCCGACAAACTCGAGGCTTCCTAATTTTGTAAGGTTCAAAAGGTAGACTTGATCTCTCCATCATGTTAATCAATTGTTATTGTGACTAGTGATGAATGAGGATCTGTTTGTCAAATTGCTCTTGCAGTTGCTGAAAGGTAATTTCCCAAGGTTGTTTTTTCGATTGATCATCCATGTTGAGATCTCTCAAAACAATGTTGATATCTCTCAAAATGATGTTGAAATCTCTCAACGAGTGCACCAATGATACGCCCTAATATGTAGGGTATCGAACATCACTCTTCGAGTGAGCGCAAACTCCTTAACGAATAAGAAGAAGATTGAAGAACAGGGAGAAGATATAGGAATAAGGTTGAGAGAGAGATAGAGAGAGATATCGAAAGAGAGGGATGAGGGAGAGAGACCGATAGATAGGGGGAGAGGGGGAGGGATCGGCAGAATAGGGGAAGAGAATAGAAAAGAGCGATGTTAAGAATAAAAGAGATATAAAAAATATCTTAATTCTAATATATCCAATATTAATCCCAAATAACATATTTAAAGGATTTCTAATGTTTAAATAAGGAACATGAATATAATAAATAATTAAAAGATCATATAAATCAATCCTAAATAAAATAAATAATAAAAAGATTTGATCGTATCAAAATTCATTTAGTTTTCTATCGCCTATTTCCTAATTTTTCTAGTTGGTCTCTTTTATTTTGAAAACTGTTCACGTTACAGGATCCCCATGACACACTTATGATATGCACCCCAAATGAGTTCAATGGGGACGATTTTTCTGAACCCTGAATATAGTGCCGGGAATGGTTTTTCCAAACCTTGATAGAGTGTTGGGGATGATTTTTCGGAACCCCGAATAAAGTGCTGGAAATGATTTTTTCAAACCCAGAATAAAGTATCGTGAACAATTTTTCCTAAAGTGTCGTGAACAATTTTTCCGAACCCTTATAGAGATGCATATATAGTGGCCGCACACATCATTAGTATCTTATTAATTTTGGAGAAAATACTTTTCATGTTTATGCATGGTATGCAACCAGGACAATTAAATATGCATCATAAACCATTTACGAAATCAATATTAACATTTAATCACAATAAAACAACAATTTAATTTCAAATTACACAGATCCACTTCTGCAATAACAACTTTACTTCAATTACACAGATTCATTTATAAAATAATCACTTCACCTTGGATCACACGGATCCCTTTTTGGAATAACAACTTCATTTTGGATCACACAGATCTTTATAACCAATATCTTCTCAAATCATATAGATATATTTTTAGCAGTTTCCAATCACATAGATCTATATAGGACAATAATATTATTTCAAATCACATAGATCCACAACTTGTATTGCAAATTTATTACAAATAATGTACAAACAATATTGTTGAATATGAACCATACTTTTCTCAAACCACATAAATCCACAGCTTGTATCACAAATTAATCCTAAATAATTCATAACGTAATTAAACTAGTCATAAACAATCCGTAACATAATTATCACATATTAATCACACATAATTCACAAACAGCATGTTTATGCATTGTAGTTGGACTTCTACTTACTTCAAGTCGCATAAGTTCACAACTTATATCCCAATTTAATCATAAATAATTTACAAAACAATATTCACCAAATAATTACAAATAATTCACACACAACATGTTTTTGCATTGTAGTTGGACTTTTACTTACTTCAAGTCACATAAGTTCACAACTTGTATCCCAATTTAATCATAAATAATTTACAAAATAATATTCACCAAATAATTACAAATAATTCACACACAACATGTTTATGCATTGTAGTTGGACTTCTACTTACTTCAACTCACATAAGTTCACAACTTGTATCCCAATTTAATCATAAATAATTTACAAAATAATATTCACCAAATAATTACAAATAATTCACACACAACACGTTTATGTATTTTGTTGGACTTCTATTTACCTGGCCTCCATATAGCAATAATACTATAGACCTCGTAAAGAACTAGAATTACTCTTCTCCTTCCCGTTTCGGCAAGCCTTCTCCCTCTCTCTTTCTTCCTTCCCCCCTCTCTCTCTTATTCTTTTTTATTTATTTTCTTTTCGCTGAACTATTTCTTGTAATTGCTCAAATGAAGATTAACCCACATATATATAAGGTGGTAAAGGTTGGCAATTGTGGTGAATTACATTTTTTGAGGCTGAAGCCACGTAAACACATTTCAAGCCATTAAATCATGTGGAGGATTATTAACCACGTAGTAATTTCATTATTATTATTATTATTATTATCCATTACAAATATATGTGTAATACTTAATAGCTAAGATATAATACATTTACAAATTAATACACATACGTGTACATTTTTCCACCACTATTATTACGAGCACACGTGTGATACTTAATAATTAAGAAATAATATTTATATACACAAGACAATTTAATTATATATCCAAATGAATGCAAGTAAATATTTATGTACTTATATATATTCACAAATTGTCACCATTATTATCACGGATATGTCAAATAAAAATATATAAAATAAATAAATATGTAAAGATAATTACCATATAATTGTCACATAATTATCACATAATTATCAAAATACATAAAATACAAATTATATTATCATATAAATAGGAAAATTATTGGGTATTACAACTAATTTCAAATAATTCATCACCTATCTAATCATTTAAGAATCTTTCTCTTATTAGGATTTGAAGCCGCGTTATTAATTACTATTTGTTGTATCCGTGGGATAAACATGGTTTAAGAGTGTACAAATTATCCACCAACGTACAACAACGAATTATAGCTCTATCCTTCATTATAATGATCATGTCATTTAAATAAAATAGAGTGTCCATCCGTTAATTCATAGAAACTGAAATAAAATTCTTTATATGAAAACGTACATAATGACAATTTTGCAAAATCAAACGTTTATTCATATCGTAAGATAAATAAACAACTCTCACTGCAACAACCACTATTTTTGTAGCTTACCCATGTACTCAATAATCTCATCATCAAATAGTTGCAGGCTTTTAGTGATTCCAGTATCTACACAAAACGTGTCAGTAGATGCCATCACTAATCATGCTTCAACAACTAGTGAATGAGATACTAACCTTATTCACATCTTGATGAAAATTGACTTCCTTCGCCACTTGTTTTGTCAAAAATTTCCCACCGAATACAACCTCTTGTATTTCAGGCAGAACTTGCTCAAAACATCTAGGTGAAGAATAAAATTGACTTGGGTTTCCCCTTCAATTTCTACTCCAAGGATTTCCAATTCTTTCATCAAGTCAACCATGATCACTCGCCTTTCAATCTTACTCAAGTATCCAAAGAGACGCATGAGACCATCATATTTCTATGAACCTCTCACCTCTCCACTAGAGACTTTAATAGGCATCATAGGACATCCTTATTGAGAGCACGCATGTATTTCTAAGTAGTAATCGAAACCAAGATTCTTTTAATCATCTAATTTTGGACCAGTAAATATAATTCTTTTAGTAAACAATAAGCGAGATAAAACCATTTTGAAAATTTAGAGAATCATAAATAAATGCACCGATCAAATCTTTGAATTTATCCATTTATATTGATTCACTGAAAATAATATAAAATAAAATTCACTGACATCTCAAGCACTGTGAGTTTGCATGCCACAATAGTGTGGGCGTATATAAACACAAATATTTATAAGAGAAGGTTTTACCCATTAATTTCATTTGTCAACCTAATTTCATGACAAATAATTAATAGTCGGTTCCTTTTAAGCCATGCAAATAACAGTAGTGACTCCGATTGGAAGGATACTTATTATTTGCATCTAAGTGTACAATATTATTTGACCCCAAGTCCATTGCGCAAGTTTATGTGCCTTATAGATGGAAAAGTACACACGCCCTCGGATAACTTCCTACAGTCATCAATTATAAGTTTGTACCAGTGAACTGCATATAAACTCATCCATGGGGAGGAAGACACTATAACCAACGCGCAAGTTCATGTGCATCACATTATAAACAATAAATTTTTAAAGAAGTCTGTACCAGTGATATGTGAATAAACTCATCTGATGGGGAGGAAGACCCTAATGCCGACGCGTAAATTCATTCACATCACTTACAAACCAATAATCGAGGCCGCGGGAATTATTAACTAATCCTCTCTCCTACTTAGTAATTTAAGACCGAGGGTTTTTACATATATATAATATTCAAAAATAAAATACGCAACCTAGCATGCTCCACTTACAGCTCATAAGGCACTAAATCACAGAGAATCATGCATAATATATATAACAATAATCAAATAATTAAATAAATTATAAACAATTATATATCAACAAATTTGATTGTTCGCCACCAAGCACGAATATGGGTAATGCAGATGGGATCAACCTAACTGGATAGGTCGCAGGGCTCGGGACAGCACCCCAAAACTTAATCTGAAAATCAAAAGTCGGTCTTCACGAATTTTCCTCCAGATTGCTTGCCCGACAACTTGACCAGCACCACAATCCACCAACCGTTAACATGCCCGTCTATTCGCGTGTCCACCGTCTATCATTATGAAACTCGACTCGAGCTTATTCCTATGGTGGAGCTCAACACGAGCATCTGAGCCTTAGCTTGTGCCACAAGCCAACCTGCTCGTTACACCGCCCGACGCCAACCGCACAACATCGAGCATACCGCATGATGCTTCTGAGCTCATCGTTCGATGCCGTGCTGGTTCGGCTGGCATCAATCTTGAAGTCGTGTGCCTACCTTCCTACCATGCGCCAGCCCGCCTTGTACCGTTTGCGCATACGCCCGCCATGTACGATTACCGTGCGCCAATCCTATAAAATCGTGCGCCAGAAGCTTCTCAGCAACCATGCGACCCTTGCACGCCCATCTGCACACCGCCGTATGCTGGAAACCTACCGACAAGTGCGGATTCGCGCCACTGTTAGCTGGTATTACCTGCTCGAAACGACACTGACCTGCCCAAAAAAATAGCTGGACACGCTCGGAAAACAGCAAGGCCTGCTTTGAAAGTGGCTGACAAGCCCGCCTACTCCCGCGTGCACATCGCCCAGCAGCAAGTGCCCAATGCGCGCTTACTTTTTTGAGTCTATGCTTGCGCAGCATGCGCCATCCACCGCTGTCGCCTGCTTATTCTCCGACAGCGAACTCGCCATCCCATATGCCATGTGCCGCCTGCTAGTTTTGATTGTGCCCTGCGACAAGCAGCCTAGCGCCTTCGATGTTCTGGCCAGCGACCGACTCGCTCGGAACCAAGCGCCGACCCAATCATAAAGAAGTGAGACTCGAAAATAACTATTCTGCAGACCTGTCCGGAACCACGCTAGACTCGACCAGAACCCATCTGCCCCACACGGAAACAAGATGGTGCGCTATGTAATACAGCGCAAGTAGCCTGGAAATTAGGCCTGCCGCCATCAACGCCCCACAAGCACGCTGACATCCGTCTGCTCTGCCATGGTGCTCAACTTTTCCTGCATCACATACCATCTGATTCCTCCAGCCGTGTCTTTCATGTGCCACCATGTGCACCATCGACAGTGGAGCAGCGATGTGTCATTATCTGTCCTGCCGTATCCGTTGGCCACCAGTTATGACCATGCTATCATCGCTTGCATCTTGTCCGAAAATCACACCAACGAGCGTCCATCTGCCCATCAATTTGCATGCCATCGTGCATGCTAACAGGTGCCTTCCCCAGCAAGCTTCGTGCCTTTGTGCGTACCCAGCACGGCAACGTGATCGCATCAAATCATCACCACCACCATACTGCCACCTTGCCATCATTCATCAACTCTTGTCGTACCATCGTGCAAGGTGTTGCCATCAAGTAACAGCTCCGTGATGTCAACTAGAGTGAATAACGCCGTGCAGTGAACATGTGCTTTCGTGTACAGTTAGGGTGTTCACCAAGAAACCAAGTTCTAAAACCTAATCATATATAAAGCACATAAACCCTAGCCTAACGTGTCACGCTTCACCACAAAACCAAAGCTCTGATACCAATTATTGGCGTTCGATCATTTAATTAACGTGAAACGTTAGGTTCCCTATGATTATATAATCAGCGGAAGCAAGAAAATATAGAAATGTATTACCTTTCACCAGGGTATATTGAAGAAGATTAATTCTCACCGGCAGCTTGCGCAGCATACCTGTTTTAATCATTACTCTCTTATCTGATCTCAGATTTGAGTGATCTACACGCTAAAATGATACTCTCTTCAGTGGCTTTCGAACGGTATATCACACAAATAGTTTAGAGTTTCACACAATTTTAGTAAAATCATGGAAGTTGACAAACAACAGCAGTAAAAAACCTCTTGATCTTCTGCTATATTCCCAAGTCCAATAATAACGTCGTGTGGGCGAAGATCCTCAAGATCTTCTCAATCTGCTGTTCTCTCACCTTCCTCACAGTATTAGACATGTTCAATTAGGGTTTCTAGACAGCTGAGATGATTTATATATGTGCTACAGCTGGGATCAGGAGAAGAAATTAGAGTTGAGCCTCCATTGGGCTTAAGTATCCAAGCTTAGCCCAAAGCTTATACTTAAGTCTAATAATAATAATATATACCACTAAAATATTATTACTGCACTACCGTTCTAATCCTACAATTATGTTATGGGCTCCTTCTTACTATGAGCTCGTTAGTCTCTCCATATTTAAGATATACAATGCCCAATAATTAATTAAGTTACTGACAACTCCATTAATTAATATCTCATCCGAGAGTAGTACCACTCAACCTCATTATCATGTCGGAGTAAATCCACCTGCAGGGTTTACATGATAATCTTTATGAGCTCCTTGAGGGGACATCATCAATCTATAACGGACACAGATTCCTTCTACAATCAACAGCACATCATAGAGACATCACTATTTTCCAACTCACCAAGTTTATTGATTTAATTACGTGCAAATCTCTCCCATTACAACCATCCCAATAGAGAGTCCCCGTCTATATCGGTTGTAAGCATCTGCTTATATTTTATAAGGAAACCGATAATATGTTCTTTCATATGTTAGCTCACAACATATTATCTACAGTATAAAGTAAGTGGACTATTGCATCGTACATATAAATAAATTATAAGATGCAAACATTTGGTCATATGATTCTCATTTTGAATAAATTGTTATAACATTGTTCATATAAAAAGCTAGACTTCTAGTATACAATCCAACATAGACCCCAAACACGCGTGCCAACAGCTCAACACGAACTCGTCGTACCATCTAGTCGAACAAAAGAAAAGGAAGTACAGTCCATGGAAATATGAGATCATTGAAATTGAAGCCATGAAACTGCTAGCAAATAATCTTGTAAGGGAAGCTTTATTCCCCTTATAGATAGCTAACCCAGTCCTAGTCTAAAAGGCTAACAAATCCTGGAGACTCTGCGTAGATTTCACATATCACAACAAAGCGTGCCCCAAGGAAAACTTCCCCTACCTTAGATTGATCAAATGGTGGACACGATGGCAGGCCATGAGCTGATGAGCTCTATTGACACATACTCAGGCTATCATCAAATCCCCATGCACCCAGACGATGTAGAGAAGACAATGTTCTACACCAAGAGAAATCTACTGTGCTGGGTAATTATGTCATTCGGTTTGAAAAACGCGAGCGCCACCTACCAGAGGCTTGTAAATAAGATGTTTCAGGAAGAACTAGGCAAAACCATGGAGGTATATGTGGACGACAAGTTGGTCAAAAGCATAACCGTGGTGACCACGTACACCACCTAAGTAAGGCGTTCGACATCCTATGGCAGTACAGAATAAAACTAAACCCAAAAAAGTGCACCTTCGGAGTGTCAGCGGGGAAGTTCCTTAGCTACATGGTGAGTAAAGGGAATAGAAGAAAATCCAGATAAAGTGAAAGCCATACAAGACATGGAGGCACCCAAGCACGCCAAAGGAGTACAAAAATTGGCCAGAAGGATTGCATCCCTCGAGCGCTTTCTATCCAGGGCATCTGACAAGTGTAAACCCCTCCTAGATGTGATCCGGAAGGAAAAATTCGATTGGACACCGGTGGCCCAAAATGCTTTTGAAGAATTGAAAAAGCCATTCTGGCCAACACACAGACTCTCTTGAAACCACAGCCGGGTTAGGCCCTCAGTTTTTACTTAGACACTTCAAAGTCTGCGTTAAGTGCGATCCTGGTCTGCACGGAGGGAAAATAACAAGAACAAGTGTATTACATAAGCCAGATTCTCTGGGACGCAGAACTCAGAGACCTCGCAGTTGAGAAAGTTACTTATGCCTTGGTGATGAGTGCGCGGAAACTGAGGCCTTACTTCTTGGGGAACCCAATTGAGGTAGTAACATCTTCCCACTAAGGCAAGTACTCTCAAAACCAGACTCGACGGGAAGGCTGATAAAGTGGGCTGCGGAATTAAGCCAATTTGATATCAAGTACGTCCTAGAACAACCATCAAGGCGCAAGCCCTAGTAGAGTTCATAGTAGAACTCACCATACCAACCTTGCCATGAGAAGTGATTACTAAACCTTGGCAACAGTTAGTAGACGGATCATCCACGGCTCATTCTGATGAAGCCAGCGTGGTCCTCACAACCCCCACTGGCGAGGAGTTCTGTTTGGCCATCAGATTCATATTCCCCACAACCAATAATGAAGTCGAATACGAGGCCTTGCTCTCCGGTATGAGAATGACGTTGACAGTCGGGGCCAAAAGGGTGATGATCTTCAGTGATTCCAAGCTTATAGTAAACCAAATAAAGGGTTATTATGAAGCAAAAGACCAACAACTGGCGGGATATCGGAAGTTAGTCGTAGAGATGATCCCAGAGTTCAATCACATATATATTACACAAGTGCCCAGACAGTGTAAAATGCAAGCCGTTGCGCTAGCCCAGTTGGCAACCTCAGAGAATGTCGAGCAGCTGGGGAGTGTTAGTGTGTTAAAGAAAGAAGGCCCAAGTGATATGATGATCTGGCAAATTGAAGAAGAGGAAACATGGATGACCCCCATCAAGACCTTTTTAGAAGAAGGAAGGGAGCCGGAGGATAAGCTAGAAGCCAAACGATTGTGACTCTGAGCGGCCAGATACACCTTGGGGAATGGCGTGCTGTACAAAAGAGGATACTCGATGCCGCTGCTAAGATGCCTGAACAAAGAGGAAGCCACCAAAGTTCTCTCCGAAGTACATGAGAGTGTTTGCGGAAACCACTCGGAAGAACAAGTTCTAGCTTAAAAAATCATCAGGCAAGGGTTTTTCTGGCCCATCCTCAGAAAAGACGCAATTGAGTATGCTAGGGTGTGCAAAAGTTGCCAGATATACGCCACCATAATCAAACCCCCTCTACTGAGTCAATCACGACGGCTGCACCATGGCCCTTTACAAAATGGGGAATTGACTTAATTGGCCCGTTCCCACCCAAAAAAGGAGGCGTTAAGTACGCGATAGTCGCTGTCGATTACTTTTCTAAGTGGGCGGAGGCAGAAGCGTCAGCAACCATCAATGAAGCTAATATGATAGGATTCATATGGAAGAACATAGTCTGCATCTTTGGAATACCTAACGCCATAGTAACCGATAATGGGAAGCAATTCAAAGGAGCATAACCCCAACGATTTTGCGATGGGTTGGGAATTAAGAAGCTATTCTCGTCACCATATTATCCCCAGTCAAACGTGTTTGTGGAAGCAGTGAACAAAAGATAAAACACACTCTCAAAACAAGATTAGAGAGCCTCAAGAAGAGTTGGGGCCCACAGCTACCCGGAGTCATGTGGTCATACCGCATCATTGTCAGGACATCAATAGGAGAAACTCCGTTCTCCTTGACGTATAGTATTGAAGCAGTCATCCCGGCAGAAGAAGCCCATCCAACCTTCCGAGTATCCCACTAGGGAGAGAACTTGGAACTCAGCCCTGGAACTCAGCCTTGATTTGATGGAAGAACTCCAACTAGAAGCAGCGGAGAGGCACGCGGTTTATAAATCCAGGCTGGAAGCAAATACAACAAAAATGTCCACTTAAGAGATTTTACGGAAAGAGAATTAGTAATGAGATAAATTTGTCAATAAGGAGGTAGTGTGTTTGGTGGAAACTGGGAAGGCCCATACCTAGCGAAAAGAAATTTGGGTAATGGAGCGTATAAGCTCAGCGAGCTTAATAGCGAGAGCATAAGGCACCCATGGAATGCTCAGCACTTAAAGCGTTTTTATGCTTGAGACACGCCTTGGCCAAATCGCAACACGTACATACTATAGGGAAAGTGGTAAGGCCGCATGAGTATAATCTCATGCAAAGGCCCATGCTAAATAAAAGTGCGAGAAAAAAAGAAAAACGCACACAGTACCACAACCTATTATCAATAGAACTTACAACCCAAAACATGTTCAGAATAAGCCTCACGAAGGCTACAGAAGTTTCCTAAGGACATAACAACAGTCAAAATAAAGACATAAAATTTAGAGGGCCTACTAGCTACTCCACCAGCACCACTCGGATCGACACCATCACCACCACCAGAAAAGTCGCGAAGGCTCCTCATCCAAGCCACCTTCGCTTCCAGTTGAGCCACACGCTCTCTCTCACGCTCCAGTTCATTCTTAGCAAGATAACGAGTAGCCTCCAACTGATGAACTTGGCTCTCAGCCAGCCGGCCCATTTTCCTATAAGCCGTGGATCGAGCATTCATGACGGAGATCAGCTGGTCAGCCACCATGGTATGCCGAATCTCTGCAACAGTTGGAAAGTCCTCAGCACGAGCGGAAGCCCCAACGCTAAGGTCGACTCCAGGAGGAATAACTTGTCCAGACTCAGTTAGAAGGAGGAAGCGACACAAAAAATTCTGCGTGACCAATGCTGACTAAGGCGGTGTTTTCGATCTCATGGGGCCCAGCGCTCTGAAGCCAATGGGATAACATAAGGTTCCACGAACGGGCAGGAACGAAGCAGGCCTCTGGAATACTTAGTTTTGTCTCATTGGCCAACCGAGCCTCGCCCATGCTATGCAGTCATAATAGCTCTTCCAAGGTGACTAGAGGAACACCACTACCGACACCACCTCCCATGGCGCGTGTACTCTTCTCCATGCGGGAGCTCAGAGATGGGCCCCACCGCGAATGCTATCCCTTCCAGCATCTGTATCGCCTTCTGTGCGGGGAGGCTGAGGCTGACTTGTACAAAGCTGATCTGGAACATGGTTAATTCGAACTCCAGAAGCACGGCCAAGATAAAAGACAGATTCAAAAGCATCGCTATCCTGCGCTTTTGCCTCTTCCATTGGTGCTTTTCCCTTGTCCAACTAATGGGCACGCGCCACCTCGTCATCCCCCGAGGGGCCTCTATTCTCAAGTCCCACCCCCTGGGCTACTTTCGGTCTGATTCTCTCGGTTCCATCATCATTGACGGCAACCACATCGCGAAGTCTAGATCAACTTCTAACTGCTAGGAGGTATTCTCTGCCGCTCCAGAATTTGGACTGGCATTCTGACGTGGCCTTCGAGGCGCAGGGGCACACATGACCTGATTAGGAAAATACTCATCAAGGGCAACGTCTAAAGAAATGTAATTGTAACTTACCCTCCCTACGTAGCTAACTGGAGGAGCCCGAGTGGGAACTTGAAATAGGTTAGCATCCGAAAGGCTCTTATCAGTCTGAAGTGGAGAAACATCATAGGAAAGAGCCATCTGGTTGATCACATCAAAGGCCCGATGAAAACCAAGGGACATTTCTTCATCAGTCGGACGAATCGGGGCTACCAAAAGAAAAGAAATCCAAAATAAAGCCAAGAGCCGCAAGGGACAGTCGAAAATCCAACAGTTTAAAAAATCTAAAAAGAGAAACACTTACGAGATTTGGGAGTTCGAAAGGTTCAAGGGACAAGCAGATAATTCCCAAGACGAACACGATATTCAAATTCGTAGACCCAAAACCATTGGCGCCTCCAGTGTTGGTAGTCGATAGAGTGCTGGTTGAAAATGGCATGGACGCCTCGTTGCACTTGCAAATAGTAATGACCTTGGTAACCATTATCATGAACGAAGCGATACACATAATTAATATCTCTGGCGGTGGGAGAAGTGCACCCACTCTCATGAAGAAGCACTAAGAGACCAATTAGATTAGCCCAGACCGAAGGTATTATCTGCATGGGAGCCAAACCCTAATTTATCAACACTAGGCCAATGGTATGGGCTAGCAGAAGTCGTACACCAGCAGTAAACATTCCCATATTAAAAGCGACATGATCAGGCTCGCCCCCTAAGGCCGCTCGCGGTGAATAGGGGACACAAACCCTATTCTAAGATAACTATATAAATTAAAAGCACTATCCACATCCTCCTCCCACATGCTGGTAACGTGACCCCTCAGTGTGGAGTTGGTCATGGCGTGACTACAGCCAGACGAACGGCTAAGACTAGAGAGCTCAGCAGAATCCTTCAAATTCACAAACGAGGAGGAGGCACGACCTTCCGTCTTGGGCACCACTCGAAGTCGTGACGACCCTTCCCTAAAGGGTGTACATTCATGGGAAAGCTCATGACGAGGCTATAGAGGAATTGAGCGGTGGCTGTTGGAGGTTACGGAGGAGCACTAGCATTGCTAGCCTCCTCGTCTTCCTCCTCAGAACTGAGGAATACCTGGGAAGACCTCGAGTTGACAGCCAAGAGCGGAAGGAGAAAACCATCGAAAAACAAAAGAACAAATATAAGTGCCTTAAAAGGAAAAACAATAGCCATGGCACATAATATTTGCAGAAATAGTTGAAGGAAAAGAAATTTCAGAGGGAGTAAGAAGAAAGTGAGCGTGGTCTTGGCATTTTCATGGCCAATCCCTTTTTATATAAGGAAAAAGAGAACGGGGGATAACTGTTCTCCCTAAAATTCAAAGCGATCACACAAAGACGAAATGAGAATCATCAGGTCATAACACGTGGCTGCAATCGAGCAGGAAGACGTGGAGGAATGACAACTGATATGACAGTTCAAAAGAAGGTGGCGACAGGAATATCGGGAGATCAAATGCATTAAATGACAATTAATGCATGTCAAAAGCCACTATTAAATGCAATCATTATCATTGAAGAACAAAAATACAAACTAAGTAAAAAAGCTTAAAATAGAAAACAAGAGCTTTTGTCTTAGAAGCTAGGTTCCTCTTGAAGGGCCAGTTGGGGCGGGAGCAAGATGAGAAGGTATTATTGCAGAAGTCGACCCCATGGATGTCTGGGAGGCGACTCGAGTCGTGCAGCCTGGCGTAGGGAAAAAATCAAACACATACCCCAGTGGAGTGAATTCATCTCCTCCGGATCCAAATCAATGCATGCTGAAAGTCCCGAAGCAGCTATCCGAGCCTGCAGCATCTAATGGAAATTCTCCAGAAGACTAGTAGCTCCAATCCCATTCGCTAATTGCGCCAAGTGCGCTAGAGCCTTAGCAAACCCGATTATGCCAGCCACCTTCCTCTTAGAGTTTATCAGGGTCGAGAAGTCGGCCTAATACCTGTTAGTGAGAGCATTCACTTCAGCCTCCTTCACCTCCAACTCTCTCTGATGATCGGAGAGTTGCCTCTTAACATCGTCCAGCTCTTGGGCAAGTCGCTTGTCTCTCTCTTTCGACTCCTTCCAGGCCTCTTCGGTGGCCGCCCTCAACACCGTCTCACAAGAAAGTAGGCTTTCCTCAGCCAGCTTCAACTCTCCTTTGATAGCTTTTAGGGCCTCCTCCAAGGCCCTGCGACCACGAGCCCCCTCCTCCCGAACCGATGCGAGGTCTTTCGAGTGCCTCCGTCCTGCCTTCTACATCTCTTGCTTCACCCGGGCCAACTCTGCTTCATGCCAGCAGTTGAGAGCGCCAGATTGAGCTATCTGTTGACCCTGGCAGGCTAGGACAATAGATGTCTGATTCAAGTAGTTTAGAGCCCGCAACTGATACCTGGTCGCCCATGGATAAGGTCATCGGAGTTCAGAGCCCCGATGATATCACTCTCCACCTGGGTAAATCTAATAGGAACCGCCTCCACAACCCTTTGCATATAGGCGGGGAGATTCAGCTGAGTAAAATCATACAAGTTTGACCCATAAAGGCTGCGGAGTACTGATGGAAGCAGGCAGACATCTGGGGTGGAGGCATTGATCTTGAAACCCAAATAAGGGGTCTTGGTCGAAGGGACCCCCAGAGCGACCCCACTGGTGAAGAGTCCAAAGTTCTTAGCCCGAGCTCTTTAGCTCGTGGGCTCGGAGGGACCACTACTAGACAACGGCCGGTCACCCAAGATGACTCCACTAGGACCTCCAGGCTGTCGCTGTACGGGATGAACGATCGGGGATGAACAGCCGGAATCAGGAAGAAGGTAGTCTTCCTCCTGTCCCCCTTCTCGCTCTTTGGCTATGTCACTTATCCTAGAGGATCAGGAACCTCTTTATCTGCATCCTGCCAGAAGACCTCCCCGACTACCCGAGCACCTGTCTCGGACTCTAGTACGAGAACACCCTCCGACGGGGCTTGGGGGCTTGGCTCCGTGGGCAAAGCATCGTCCACTTCTATTATTTTTGCTAAGGCACTCGATTCGACGATCTCAGAACCAAGTGGGATAGATGGCCCACCTGACGCCACCACTACCCCAACCAGAATATACGGAACAGCGATTGAGGCCCCTGGCAGCTCGGAGCTTGTCTCGGCATGGGCAGCCACGGTCACCGCCAATAAAGGAACGATCGATTTTGGATCCACCATGAGCTCGTGTTTAATCAGAAGCTCATCAATAATTATATCAGTTCTCCTCTCCTGTGGACTCAGCTTACTGATGACGTCCACAAGCTCTATAAACCTCTTAGAAAGTGGGGACCCCACACATTTATCTCTATCTCCAAGAATGAACAAAAACCTTAGTCAGTAAGCTGCAAAGTGAAGATAGAGACAAGATAAAATATATGCCTAAAAACTGAATACTCACATGCACGAAGAAACTAGAAGGTGGAAGGAACCCTAATCTGCGCCGGCTTCCACTGCCCAGCCGCCCCAAACTACTACTCTTTCCAATTCTTGATGGAGGAAGACTTCCTAGAAAGTGCTATCCTATTCTTGGGATTGACTCTCCTTTAGCTGAATTCCTCCGAAGATCGACACAGGTACTCGATCTCCTTTGGGGACAGATGGCGGTAGCCTCTTTGGCGGAATAAAATGATGTACCCAATCATTGTTGCCCAGGCATTTGCGGACAGTTGAGTCGGTGCTAGATTATAATCAAGCAGGCGGCCCAAACAGGGGTGAAGAGGCAAGCGAAACTCTAACTTCAATATTGAGCCATTCACCGCTACACGCCCTTTAGTCGGTTTACTCGCTCGATCACCGGCAACGGGTCTCATAAACTCTACCCCCACCGCCGTATATTTCGAGGCTAACTCCTCAAATTGGGCGAGAGGAATCGAGTTATCTTGGAAATGAGCCTTCATGCTATTATGGGGCTCGTCGTGCGACGCGATTCGGGACTAGATATTCGGCGGATCTGGCACGTCATCCATCATCGCAAACGAAGATGGCAGAGAGCGAGAAATAGCCGGGAGGCGCTGCAAAGAAGAGGAAACCTCGTTCTCCCCGCACAGCTCTTGGTATCCCCTTTCCAGAGACTCCAAAACTCCCTCCGCGTCGATCACCGCTCGTCTCGGACCCGCTCGACGGCCAGAATGATTGCCTGGCTTCATACAATCACTCGACAACAGAGAGAAAATACTATACGAGGATGTGAAATGAGGGTATGGGAAAGACAAAACGTGAAAATAGGAGGCAAGGGTGCATCCTTATATACTGATCCACCTTCCCCAACCGACGTGACTCTGACAGAATAACAATAAATGCGGAATGCTCTCTTTAATCGACGCAATGATTAAATGACGCCTTGAAAAATTGGCCTAGATTCTGAAACATCAGACTAAAATCTTCTCAAAAATGTCACGTCGCATCAGAGAATTTCAAAATTAAAATCAGAAGAATTAGGGCACACGCGCTTTGAAGGAATACTCCACCTTCATTCGACCATCCTCCTTGAAGCTGGAGCCTAGGGGGCTAATGTAGTAGGGCCCAGAAGGCTGGGCCCTTAGAAATAGGACATGAGCCGCGTGCGATTGGGCCCAGGAAAGTTACACCTTTATTTGGTTCCATTAAGCCCAATATCGAGAGCTCACAGTCGAAAGATAGCCGAACGCGTTCTCTCCACTCTCTCGGCCGGGACGAGTCCTTCGCCCGCCCCACTTGGCCACTTGTGCCACCTCGTTTGGATGCTGCTCAGATAGTACCTAGGATTCGGACATAGGAGATATCCTAAAACAAATCGTAAAAATAGTCGCATGAGGCTATAACATCTAATGTCTACAGTATCTACATTTATTAAGATGTGACTTGAATATATATTCGGAGATTTGGATAACGTTGGACCACCCAATATATAGGGCATGTCCCAAATGAATGAAAAATACAACAATATTCACCTCCAAAAAAACACAAGGTTGCCTAGAGGAAACCGACGAGGATTCTTCCTCTTCCTACTAAATCATTATATTAGATTAGTATGAATAATCCCCCGATCATTCTTAAATAGCAATATTACTCCATTATTAACGAAGGATAAAATTCGGCTATCTACAATAATTTAGATTATTAGGTGCATTGTGTACGTAGTGTGATGCTGGACTCTTATTTTTGTTAATAATAAATAATAAGTTAATCAGGATTGCCGACAAGAGTCAAAAAGCAAATCCGACATCCGTAAAAACATCCACCACACTATGCAAGATACTCTAATTTCTCGGTTAATGGAAAGACCGTGTTTAAATCGTCTCAACTGCCGTGCTTGCTTCTTAATTCCTCTCTTTCTCTCTCTACAGACCGGACCACCGCTTGCAGACAGAGTAAGCTTATGCTTGCCATTACAGGGATCACTACGAATGCGAGTTCAGCATTTTCTTCAAGTTTCTTGGTCTTCTGTCGCTTGTTTTTATATTTATTTTACTCGTTCGTTGTTTTCTTGTGCAGATTTGCTTTATCAGCAAGCAGCATTGCAGAAGATCCATATTTGTAGTTTTCTCCTTGGATCAGTTTCCAGATCTCACTCACCTTTAATGTTACCACTCTAATTATGAATTCATGCCTTTTTTTTTACTGCTGAATCTCTGTCAAAATCTTCCCCATTAACAATCTTTTTTTGCTATTCACTTTTTTTGGCCATTTAGGTTCAGTAAAATCCCACTCCACAATTGATTCTTCTATTTTGTTGCCTTCCTTTTGTTTTTCTTCACCAAATCCACTCATTTCCCACCCATTAATTTCTCTCTCAAAATCACTAAATGGTCGTTCTTGATTTAACCATTCTCGGGTGGATTGGGGTTTCTGTTGTAGTTGTAAATTGGTGGGCAAGTGCAGTTGCCGATGATGTAAGTTGCTCTGGAATAGTGTCGATGAAGTATCGTGATGACAACATTTCGATCGCGGAATTTGGAGGAGTGGGTGATGGAGTGACATTGAACACAAAGGCATTTAGAGAAGCAATATCCAGAATCAAGGAATTGAACAGCACAAGGGGTACTCTTCTGCATGTTCCTCCTGGGGAATATCTAACTGCTCCTTTTAATCTCACCAGCAGGATGACTCTCTTCTTGGCAAGAGGTGCTGTAATAAAAGCCACAGTGGTATGGACATCACCCCCTAGTTTCTACATTTTGGTGCTAATCTACTTTGCATATGTTAGTTGGGTTGTTTCAACTTAGACCTTATTGATTGATCCATAATTTCATACACGAGTGTGGAGGACAAGAAATAACATGTTTTTAGAAAAATAGGTTATAGAAAAGGTCTCAACCAGGTTTCCTTTGGTTTTAATTTTGTCAGCTATGGTTGTAATTGTATCTACTTTGCATGTGTTTGTTGGGATTAGTAATTAGTTTCATTTGACTCTGGCTATAGATTGGCAAAGATCATGTATGGCTGTGTTATTTGAATTGGAAAGTTAAATGATTGTTATTGTTATGTTTATTAGTACAACATTAGATATTGAAGCATTTTGGGGAGGTTGGTAATGACTAAGTAGACTTTTTTGGCAATTAAAAATTCGATCTCTAGTATCGTGTTCAACATATAGTAATTCTTAGGTAGACATATATCTTGTGTAGGAATTTACTTGATACGTGAACTCATCTTCTGCTTGTTTTCCGGTAATCGCAATGCAGCTCTACATGTGATGCAGTTCCTAAGGTCTTAGTCTATTTTATGATTTCTGAATATAATTCCTTCATCTTTTGCGGCTTCATGAAACTTATCCTTTTGCGCATTTTGTATGTAACTAATTTTATTAATTGAATTATGACTAGTTATTTGTATCATATGTAGTGGGGAAGAGCCGAAATAGTGCAGTTTGTACTTTATATTCAATTCTTTATTAGTTCTTTGATCTCTCTTAGCGTGGCCTTCATGTCAAACTCGAACAAGATCAGTCTTAATGGCATGATTTTTTGATTGAAATTTTTATTGCATTTGGCTGTCTATGATAACTTACTCTTCATACTCTATCTATTATTATTTTCACAGTTCATTTCCATAATTATTTCTGTGGTCAATGCTGCAGGATACTGATTCATGGCCATTAATAGCACCCTTACCTTCTTATGGGAGAGGGAGAGAACGACCCGGTGGAAGATATATGAGCTTAATCCACGGCGATGGGCTCAATGATGTGATAATAACAGGTCAGTATATGTGAGATGGTCTCATGGGCGATATGTGTGTTTGTGTTTGTGGCAATACATGTTTTACCTTGATGAGAGAAAAAAACATCTAGAAATATTTAGGGCAACTTGCAAGATTGTTACTTGAAAAGATGCGTTTGTGGATTTAAGATGATTATATCAACAGCCATCAGAATTTTTCTATCTGAAAATGATATTGGAATGAAATAAAAGAAGCAACATTTGAGTATTGAAAATTTCTTTATTTATATTTAATTCTCCCATTTGTCTCTTTATAAGGTGAAAATGGGACGATCGACGGCCAAGGTGATGTCTGGTGGAATATGTGGAGGCAAAGAACTCTTCCCTTTACTAGACCCAACCTAGTTGAATTCATGAATTCCAGAAGTCTAATAATTTCCAATATAGTTTTCAAAAATTCACCATTTTGGAACATACACCCTGTTTATTGCAGGTAATAATAATGTGTACTCATCTCTAAGCTGCTGTTTATAAATTGTTTATATATACGACTATTTTATAACAAGAGCTTCTCTTCCATTTATTCTGACACACTTGATTTGTTTCGCTTACTCTTTTCAGCAATATTGTCATTAATTATGTCACCATACTAGCACCAGCTGACTCGCCGAACACAGATGGAATAGATCCAGGTAAGCTACAAAAAATGGATGTTCGAACTGCTTAAAGGTTATTGGTTAAGTGTCTTTTGCATCCATGATATGTGCAATTGATCTGTCTCTTTCAATTTAAAAGAAAATACAATAAGACTTATAAGTAAAAAGTTAAACCTTGAGAAGAAAAATTAAACGGTCAGGGCAAAACAGTAATATAGCACCCAGGTTTTTGCCTTGTTTAGTGTTTTTGTGACATGAAATGCTCGGAACGTTCATTGATTCACTGAATATGCTCAAGCAACAAAATTTCTTTTGAGATACTGTTGACAATTTCTTATTTTGCATTACAGATTCAAGCTCAAACGTTTGCATTGAGGACTCGTATATATCAACGGGAGATGACCTCGTAGCCGTGAAGAGTGGGTGGGATGAGTACGGAATTGCTTACGGTCATCAAAGTCGTGATATAACCATTAGACGGTTGACTGGATCATCGCCTTTTGCTGGAATTGCAGTTGGAAGTGAAACATCAGGAGGTGTTGAAGATGTCCTTGCTGAGCACATAAATTTATACAATATGGGAGTTGGTATTCATTTGAAGACTAACATTGGTCGGGGAGGAGTTATAAGAAACATTACTATATCGAATGTTTACATCGATAAAGCACGGAAAGGGATAAAGATTGCAGGTGATGTTGGTGATCATCCCGATGATAATTATAACCCGAATGCTATCCCTGTTCTGAAAGATGTTACAATTAAGCATGTGTGGGGTGATAGGGTACAGCAAGCCGGTTTGCTTCACGGGCTGAGAAATGCTCCATTTACGGGCATTTGCCTCTCCAATATCAGCCTCGGCGGCACGACATCGAGAAACATGCCTTGGCAGTGCTCTGATGTCAGCGGAGCTGCCGTTCAAGTTAGCCCGATGCCTTGCTCTGAACTGACTGGCAGAGAGGAGACAAATATATGCTCTTCTTTCTTGTGAGGGTTGTGAACTTATGAAGTAATTATTATGCAAGAAATATTCTTATAATTTGTATTAAGTGAAGAAACTCATACACATAATGCTACGTCGTGAGAAAATTAAACCTTATTATTTTTTACTCAAATAGGTGATCCATTTGATTAAAATAATGCAACACTTTTTTTTGACACTTTTTAAATAGGTCGATGTTATTGTTAACGACATCATTACTAAGGCCACGCCGAATGCTATAAAAAAAATAATGAAATTACTATTACACCTCATCCCTCAAACTTACAACACCACCACCTTAACCCCAATCTACACTAATAATCCCATCTGCACATTTAATAATTGGAAAAAAAGAAATGCAAGCAAAAAAATAAAAAATAAAATAAAGGGGGAAAAAAGAGCCCGTCTACACATTTAATAACTGAAAAAAAGAAATGCACGAAGAAAAATAAAATAAAATAAAGGGGAAAAAAGGAGAAGAGAAGAAAAAAAAGAAGGGCAAGCAACCTTTAATGCAAGTAATTCGTCATTGAAAAAATTATGTAATCCAAACACTAATCGAACAATTAAAGGAAACATGCGGGTTGCTTGACCGTTCTTTTTCCTTCTTTCTCTTCTTCTCTCTCCTTTTTTTTTTTGGTTGCCTGCATTTTTTTCTTCTTGTTTTCCATTTACTAATGTGTGTGTGGATGGGAGTGGCTACACTTATTAGCGGTGTGGGTTGGGTGTAGTTAGTAATAATAAAGAAATCCACGAAGAAAAAAAATAAAATAAAGGGGAAAAAAGGAGAAGAGAAGAAGAAAAAAGAAGAGCGAGCAACCTTCAATGCAAGTAATTCGTCATTGAAAAAATTATGTAATCTAATCACTAATCGAACAATTAAAGAAAACATGCGGGTTGCTTGCCTGTTCTTTTTCCTTCTTTCTCTTCTCCTTTTCTCTCCTTTTTTTGGTTGCCTACATTTTTTTTCTTGTTTTCCATTTTCTAATGTGTGTGGGGATGGGAATGGCCGCACTTATTAACAGTGTGGGTTGGGTGGAGTTAGTAATAAAGGATGTGAGTGTAAGAGTAGGAGTGGGAGTATAATTAAAAATAATTACACTATTTACAAACTCCACAAAACCCCATAACAACCCTCACCTTAATATTCAGGTGCTCTTAGTAATGTTTTGGGGTGGCAATAGCGCCGCCCTTTTAATATAGAACACTACATTATAACATTTTAATAAAAGTGACAATCTTTAAGTAACCGTTGAGTGAAAATCAATGTGTTTTATGGCCCGATTTAATACCATTTTGTTAGAATTGTTATTGCATATTCTTACAAATCTCTTACTATTCATAATTTGAGAAATATATACATTTGAGTTGTTTTATTGTATTTTAAATAGAAATTAAGGAGGAATATGAGAAAAATCAAAAGCACGAGTCATACCAAATAGTTATTTAAATTAAGGAAAAGAGGCTTGTTTGAGCGCAAGAATCATTTAAATTGGAGTCCAAACATAGAATTTCTGCTCGAAATAATGCAGATGCTCACATGACTACGAGATTTCAAGAGTTTCCTGATATTTTCTAAGAAGTCCGTAATGAGGCCTAAAATATTACTTTCCTTACACTACACTATAATTCATGCCCCTGCCCATCTTTCAACATATAAATACATCTCATACCTTATTCCATCAATCATTCATCACGAGAAACACTGCAAGAAATCTTAATCCATTGGAGTGAAAACACTCAACACCATCCGCCATCCACCATCTACCCTTCATCTACGATTAACCACCACAATTAGAAATTTGTCATGTGTTTGTTATTTGAGAAGGAGAAAAAGGAAGATCTATCAAAATTGAAGAGAAGACAGAGGATTACGCCGGAATACGAGCTACTTTTCTTTTCCTTTTAATTCTTGTATTCTTGCTCATAGACTTATGGGTAAGAATTGTTGCTTGGATCACCCTAAACTTATTTTCTTAGGATAGTTTTGGAGTCTTGAAGATTTTGATCACAAGACATCAATTTTCATGTTGCTGCAAAATATTTATTCCATTTTGATTTTATGAGTTTTATGTGATTATGTTCTATTTTTTGTTTTTATTGCATATTAATGATTGTGATGATTGAAATTAGTTATGTGTTTCATGATTGTATTGAAAATCTTTTATAATTGAAGGAAAATGACCAATATAGCCTTTGATTATTAGAACCCTCAATTTTGGGCGCTTGATTAAATATTCATGACCATTGTGAGAAAATCCAGTAAGCAGACCAATGACGGATCCATAAATTAAATTCAGGGGGGGCCAAAATAGTATTGTGAAGTAAATACTTCATTCGTCTTGCAAAATCATTTGCGTTTTCTAAAAGAAGTTACTATTAGTTTTGATATTTTTTTAATAAAAATAGTATATTATCGAACTATGCAATAATATTATTAAAGATAAAAGAATAGAGAAAGGGGAGATGTACATAATTAAGAGCAGAAAAATATATTTAGAAAAAGCCAAACACGCGACTATTAAAGGAACCAAACAGTAGGCCCTGTAAAAAACTTAACCAAATTCATTTTGTTATTCTCTTAATTTCATGCAACTGGTAAGTTCATGATGTCAACCGGCTTTGAAGCTTTGAAGCCGGTTGAAAAAAATTCTTGTTGCGCCCCCTTTTGAGTTTGGTCTTTCTTCTTTGAAGAGTTGGAAACTCCTCAATAGAAGGTAGGACAGAGAGATCTTGTAAGCTCAAGTTAGAATAATATGTATGTTATATATGTTAAAAATGATGATAATTTTAATATTAGAATATACTTTTAATATTTCTAATTAATATTTATTAAAAATTTCCATAGCGGATTTGAAATGTTGTTTATGTATATCAATTTTTCTCACTCTCAATTGGTGATATCCTGACCTTTAATCAATCTTGGAAAATGTTCAAGCTCCTTTCAATTAATAGAACAAGTCCTCTATCCTTGGTAGTGTATATTGTTATTGATTGTAATTCAATTTAGCTCCATATAATTGATACACATTCTCATCGTCCCATCATTTTTCTTTTCAAATAACACTGGCACACCCTAGGATGAAACGCTAGGTTGGATAAATCCCATATTCAGTAATCCTTATATTCAGGCCTTCAATTTCTCCAACTCTTTCAGTGCCATTCGATAAAGAGCTTTAGAGATTGGTGCGGCATCTGGTATTAGATCATAATGAACTCTACTTTACGTTCAGGAGCGATTCCCGGCAAGTCATCCGAAAAAAATCTAAAAATTCTTGCGCCATTAGAACATTATCTATGCTTGTTCCAGTTTCTTACCTTCCAACCAACTTGATCAAATAACTTTGATTGTGTCTTTTTGTTAACATCTTTGCAACTTTCATCGACGTTACCACCCGTGGCATTATTCTAGCCTTTTTTTCCACAAAATTTTATGTGTTCCTCATTAGGTAAACGCAGCGTGATTTATTTCTCATGGCAACTAATGTCTGTGAGATGATTACTAAGCTAATCCATCCAAAGACGTACATCGAAATCTCTCATGGCCAATATATATAAGTCAGCATCAAAGCTATTTTTGTCCACCTTTATTTGTGTGTTCTTTGCTACTAAGTTTTCAAGTATTGTCTTCCTAGATGGCATAAAAATTTCTAGGGCTTCATGTATTCCAACACTTTTACTACTAGTTAGGGAGTGAAATTTTGAGGAGATGAATGAGTGTGTGGCAACCGTGTCAAAAAGTGCTAATTCTATAATACCTTGAACCGATAACATACATGACATTGTTAAAGTATACATTCGAGTAGGTCCTCCTGGTCAAGGAGTTTGTGCAAAAGTCCACTTACTTTATACTATAGATAATATATTGTGAGACAACACGCGGAAGATCATATTATCGATTTCCTTATAAAGTATAAACAGATGCTTACAATCGAGATAGACAGGGACAATCTATTGGGATGGTTATAGTGTGATTTGGTATTAGTTTATCTTGATTATAGAATCACATTAGTATGCTTTGTGCGTATTGAGCAGGACCGCTTGAGATCGTTCGACTTGCACTATCTATGTAGAAGAACTTGATCTCTATTATTATGGATGTTCATGCTCTTAATCCCTATACAATAACCTCGACACGTAAGTTAATATGTATTTCTTTGATTCATCAATGGGTGAGATTTACATGTAATTAAATCAATAAACTCGGTGAGTTGAAAAGTAGTGTTGTCTATATGGTGTGCTGTTAATTGTAGAAGGAATCCGTGTCCTATTTAGGTTGATGATGTCCCCTTGAGGAGCTAATAAGGATTATCATGTAAATCTTGCAAGTGGATTAATTCTGGCATGATAATGAGGTTAAGTGGTACTATTCTCAGATGAGATATTAATTGATGGAGTTATCAGTAACTTAATTAATTATTGTGCATTGTATATCTTAAATACATGGGGAGACTAACGAGCTCATAATAAGGAGTCCATAGCGTAATTATGAGATTAGAGCGGTAGTGCAGTAATAATATTTTAGTGGTATATATTATTATTATTATTGGACTTAAGTATAAGATTTGAGCTAAGCTTGGATACTTAAGCCCAATGGATGCCCAACTCTAATTTCTACTTCTGGTCCCTGTTGTAGCCTATAAATAAGTCATCTCAAGTGTCCGGTAATCCTAGTAATTCATGCCTAATATTGTGAGAAGGGAAAGGGAATAGCAGGTTGAGAAGATCTTGAAGATCGTCACCCACACGACGTCAAGTTTGGACTTGGGAATACAGCAGAAGATCAAAAGGTTATTTTCTGCAACTGTTCTTCATCAACATACCTTGATGAAATGTAATACGTTTCTAATATTCTTTCTTCCGCTATTTTAGAAACGCATTGAACCCTAACGGTTCACGTTAACCATATGTTCGAATGCCAATAATTGGTAATAGAGCTTCAATTTCATTGAAGACGTGACACATTATGCTAGAGTTTATGTGTCAAACGTTGATTAGGGTTTAGAATATTAATTGCTACACTTGGATGCCCTAAATGTTTGACGGCGGTGAAAATGGTATCACAAGGCGACGACGGCACGAATGTTTGCGAGGGATGGCACGAGTCGTGCCACATGTTGGCACGAGTCATGCCGCCTGGAAGAACTCAATGTTGTCAGCATAGCAAGGCAAACGACGACAGCGGTGGCTGGACGGGATTCAATGCATAATAGGAAAAGCTATGTCACACGGAAGCACGAGGTGTGCGGGTGAATTGCATGACTCGTGCCTGTTTGCAAGTGGTGGGTGTAGGCGAGCAACACGTAAGCGGCACGAGTCATGCCTAGAGTTGGCACGAGTCTTGCCCGCATTGACAAAAAGCACGAGTGGTGGTTCTACCGGCGTTTATATGCCACGCTGACGGAGCGTGGTGATACACCTCGGCATGTGGCACGAGCACGATCGACAGGCGCGAGGGCCACTGGAGGCTAGCATACGAGTGGCACTGGAGGGGCCATACGACTGTCGAAGATTAACGAGATGAATGTAGAGCGGCGCAGTTGGCGGGTGAATGCAGCGGCACGACATGGGCTGACGATCAGCACGAGTCATGCCACCACTAGCACGACAGGGAGTGATTTCCAGATGCAGTGGTGGGTGACACGAGTAGCGAGGAATGGCGGCACGAGTAGTGCTGATTGGCGGCACAATCGCCAGAGCTGTGGCGTGCAGGTGTGTACATAGTGAGCACTCCTGCACAAGTCGTGCCTGCGTATTTGGTGTCCAGCAGGGTCATTTTACGTTTTTAACGTGTTTTTGTGCTTTTTTCGTCGTGATATATAACTATCATAATTTGATTTAATTATCTGATTATTGTTATATATGATATGCATGTTTTATATGATTTATTGTGTCTATATTGCTGAATATAGAAGCATGCTAGGATGCGTATTTTATTGATAGATGTTATATGCATAAAAAAAACCCTCGGTGTTTAATAACTAAGTGAGAGAGGGGATTGATAATTAATTTTTGCCGGCCTCCATTATTGGGTTATATATGATGTGAGTAAACTTGCGCGTTGGCAATAGGCCTTCTTCCACATCAGATGAGTTTATTCACGAATCACTAGTACAAACTTCTCTTTGATAATTGTAGGAAGTTATCCGAGCACGTGTGTACTTCTCCATCTGTAAGGCACATAAGCTTGGGAGGCGGACTTGAGATCAAATAATGGTGTACACTTAAGTATAAATATTAAGTATCCTCCCCATCGGAGTCCCGACTGTTATTTGCATAGCTAAAAAGGAACCGACTATTAATTATTTTGTCATAAAGTTAAGTTGACAAATGAAATTAAAGGGTAAAACCTTCTCTTTTAAATGTTGAGTTTGTATACTTCCTCACTATCGTCGCATGTAGATTCATGGTACTTGAGATGTTAGTGAATATATTTTATAATTTTTTGAGGGAATCAATATAAATTGACAAATTCAAAGCGTTTGATCTATTTATTTATTTATGATTCTCAAGATTTTTAAATGGCACTCAATTCAATTTATGTCATACTTAAAGAATACAAATTTACTGGCACAAATTATGTTGACTGGAAACGAAACAAGGACATTGATTTAACTAATGAAGATTATATCTTTGTACTCACTGAGGAATATCCTTTGAAACCTATGGATGAACCTAGTGAAGAGGAGATATCTGCTTATAATAGGTGGGTTAAGGCTGATAGGATGGTTAAATGTTATATTTTGGCTTCTATGTCAAATTTGCTTTAACATCAATATTAAGTTATGAACTCCGCCTATGATATGATGCAGAAACTTAAGGAACTCTTCAGACTCCAGAGTCGTGCTGCTAGGTCGCGGGGCATGGCTATACTAATGAATACCAAAATGGCTGAGGGCACTCCTGTAAGGGAACATGTCCTTAGGATGATGGGTCAACTTAATGAGTTGGAGGTTCTGCCGCTGAAATCGATGGGGAAACTCAAATCAATATCATACTCCAAAACTTGCCTAGGAGTTTTGAGCAGTTTTGTCTCAACTACGGTATGAACAAACATTTGTACACGTTGGCAGAACTTCTGACAAAAATTGTGCTGGCGGAAGAACTGTTTCGTAGAACTGTTACAAGGTAGACTACTCTCTTCTGAAGGGGAACAGGAATGGTAAGTCTTATTTACTAGTTGTTTGGTTAATGATATTTTTATCTAGATATTAGTGTCTTTTTATATCCATTTTCATAGTATTTTGTCCGTTTTGTATATGTTATTTGGATGTGTTAAGTGTTTTTATTAAAAGGTGTGAGAATGATCTTAACGTGCTAACAACAGGTGAAAACGAAGCGAAAACAGAGTCGGGAGAAAGAAGAAAATAACGCAGCACAAACACGTCCAGCCGTGTAGGATACACGAGCTGTGCGCATGCACACGACCTGTGTACTGCACATGGCCCTATAAGAGATGGCCGTGGACGAGCGTCGGAACATCCAACACGCCCACCGGTATAGCCGTGTTCCGCGCACGAGCCGTGTTCTGTCTAAAACTGAACATTGACCAGAAACCCTTCACGACTCGGGCTGTGTGCTTACACACGAGCCGTGTAGGTGCAAAAATCAGTAAAAATTCAAAATTCTTCTAGAAGCTCCCAAGGGGTATAAATACCCAATATTTCAACATTTTCATTATCCATCTTCGAAATTCAGGGCTGCACACACACATCATACACCTTTTCTCCAATTTTCCACCATCATCTTCATCCTTTCATCATCCATTCCATCCATCTTCATCCCACCATTAAATCTTCATCCAATTGAAGAAAATAAGCAAAGAAAAAGGAGTATTGCAATGGAAGGAAGAACATCACCATTGAAGCACTTCAAGGGAGTTTTTATCCATACTTTGTTCTAAACCTCATGGTTTTGTCATGATTTATGATGATTTAGTTGTCTATATTAATTACCTTATGAATATGGAAGGCTAATATCTCTTGTGAGATTAGCAACATGATAGCTGTAGGATAATTTTAAGATTTGTGTATTTAAATTCATGTGTTGATTGGGTAAATGGATTTTCTATCATTAATGTTTGAGATCTTGAGGTTTATGATGATTTGTGTGTTTAGTTGATCTAATTATATAATTAGATTGAGAAATCAATTATGTGTTTAGGGTAATTAATTGAATCATTTCATCAAACACTTCATGTGCATTATAAATTGTAAAGAGATTAAGAAATCCTTTGGAATTTAGAACCCTTTGATAGAATATGTGATTTGTCAGATCGAGAGGTCAATTGATCATGTGAAGGGACTCTCCAATCGAACTTAGTACCTAGTTGGAATTGTTTGATCGAGAACCAACCTTAGAGCTTTTTTGAGACCTTGTTAATGATCTACATCTATCCATTCCGAGAGGGAGTTTAGGTTGAAATCGTGTTGGCCCTTAGTCTTATACCCTTTACACATATGAATTTAGTACATGAATCTTAGAATTACCACTCCTTAGTGTTGTTAACCTCACTTTTGTTCAACTTAGAAAACCATCCTTCATCTATCTATTTTACTTGTTTGAGAATTGCTTGATACTTGATTTGATTATTTTAAATTACTTGTTTAAACAACCAACCCTTTCATGATTCATCTCTATAAAATTACAAGAAACATGAGATCGCTCAAGTACTAATACCTTCCTCCCTGTGGTCCGATAAATTGTTGAATTGGTCATCCCAACTATAAAATGGCTAATCATTGTTGAATCATGTTTAGCAGCTGTATCTGCTAACACTTGGTGTGTAGATACGGGAGCCACTGACCATGTCTGCAGTTCTTTGCAGGAGTTTCCACCAAACTCGATAGCTTAGTGATGGGGAGATTACCATACTCATGGAAAATGCTACAAGAGTAGCGACTGTTGCAGTGGGAGACGTCTATTTATTTTTCAATAAGAATAAAACTCTTATTTTGAGGAATTGTCTTTATGTACCTCATTTTAGAAATAATTTAATTTTGGTGTCTAAATTGTTTATTGATTGATATTCTGTTTCTTTTAATGACAAAGTTATTTTAAGAAAAAATGGAATTTTTATCTGTGATGGTACATTGATAGATAATTTGTATACTCTTAATCTGATTTCTCCCACAGTGCAACAAATTGAATTGAATAGTACATCTACCAATAAAAGAAAAGAACCTTAAAAAATGAACCAAACATATCTTTGGCATCTAAGACTAGGTCATATTAACTTGAGTAGGATTCAAAGGTTGATAGCTGATGGACCTCTGAGTTCATTAGTAGTGGAAAATTATCCAACTTGTGAATCCTGCTAGGAAGGAAAGATGAGCAAAATGCCTTTTAAGGAAAAGGGGTATAGAGCCAAGGATCTGTTGGAATTGGTTCATTCTGATTTATGTAGCCCTATGTCTGTCCAGGCAAGAGGTGGTTATGATTACTTTGTCACTTTCATTGATGATTATTATAGATACGATACGTTTATTTGATGCACGGAAAGTCAGAGGCTTTGATAAATTCAAAGAGAACAAGGCTGATGTAGAGAAACAACTTGGAAAATGTATCAAGACACTACGATCTGATCATGGTAGTGAATACCTCTTAGGAGAGTTTAGGGATTATTTATCAGAGAAATGGATTGAACCTCATTTGTGTAGGCTTCTTTCACAACATGAGGGCCTTCCCATTTGGGTAGAAATTTATTCCCCACACGATGAGTGACCACAATAGGCCTTCTCACAGGAAGCACCAAGTCGCCAACTTGGAAAGATGTATTTTTATCTTTTTGTTGAACGTTCTATATAGGCGAGATTGATAGCACTCGAGTCTTTGTTGTGCCTCTAATCTCTTCTCATCTGATGCCTCTAACTCTTGAAGGTGCAACTTTGCATTTTCCTCTTCGGTCAAGCCTTCTTGTATGGCCATCCTCAAAGATGGGATCTGCTTTTCGAGAGGTACCACAACTTCAACACCATAAACCAAGGAATATGGAGTAGCTTGAGTAGGTGTTCTATAGGTGGTGTGGTACACCCATAAAGTTTTGTTTATTCTTCAATGCCAATCTCGTTTTGACTTGGAGACAACTTTCTTTAACAAATTGCACGAAGGTTTGTTGAATGCTTCGGCCAGACCATTGGCAGCTGCGTTGTACATTGATGACTTCCATTATTTGAAGTCGAACTTATCGAACAACTTATCTATCCAACTGTTGCTGAATGGCTTCCTATTATCTGAGATGATGTAGCAAGGAACACCATATCTATAAATGATGTTGATTCGAATGAAATCAACAATATTTTCTTTCTTCACTTCCCTTAAAGGCACAACTTCGGCCCATTTGGAAAAGTAATCGGTGGCAGCAAGGATGTAGAGATGATCACCAGAAGATTTTGTGAGAGGCCCCATCACATCTAATCCCCACGCATCAAAAGGCCACAAAACGACTGTTAGGTGTAGAGGCATCGGAGGTTGATGGATCAAATTCCCATAGAACTGGTAGGCTTGACATTTCTGTGCATACTCCATCCAATCTTTTACCATTGTTGGCCAATAGTAGCCCATCATCTTGATTCTAAAGTGCAGCTTCGGCCAAGACTGATGAGCACCGCAAATACCAGAATGAGCTTCCTCAATTGATTGAACAGCTTCTTCTTTACTTAGGCATCTCAAGAAAATTCCATCAAATGATCTTCTATACAGCGTGCCTTTGAAGTAAGTAAATCGAGGTACCCGAAGCCAAATATCAACCATTTAGCATGGATCATTTGAAAATTTATCATACTTCAGATAATCCACGAATGGTTGGCGCCAATCCTCTTCTTCAATTTCGAAGACTTCCACCAAATGATTTTCAACTTCTTCATAATCATCGCCCTCGAAGATTGGTGGTACAACCCAACTTTCACACACTAAAATTTGAATTTGCGCCTCCAGCATAGCTATAGTTTATGCTAGCTTGGCGAGGGCGTCAGCTTGCTTATTCTTTCTTCTGGACAGATGCTCAATATCAACATCACCAAGCCAACTCATCAGCTTTTGAGCATATTTGTGGTAAGGGAGCAATTTAGGCTTCCTCATTTCATACACTCTGAGTAGTTGGTTTATCACAAGTTGCGAATAACCATACACCTTAAGGTGTAATTTCATTATGTCAAGAATCATTTCTAAACCAAGTATGAGTGCTTGATACTCGGCCACATTGTTAGAGAAATTTTATGTTAAGGAAAATGAGAATGGCAAAACTTCTCCACTGGATATTACGAACATGACTCCATCACCGACTCCTTCTCTATGAGATACTCCATCAAAGTACATCTTCTAAGGAGAAGTTATTTCCACAGCGAAAACATCTTCATCAGGGAGTTCATCGGACAGTTCCCACTCAGCAGACATTGGATGATCAGCTAGAAAGTCTGCCAACTCTTGTCCTTTTACAGCTTTCTAAGGGACGTATGATGAGTGATATTTTCACCTAGATTTTAGTGTCTTTTTATGTATGTTTTCATATTATTTTATCTGTATTTGTGTTCTATTTGGTTGTGTTTTGTGTTTTTATGAAAATATATGAGAATAAGCTTAAATGTATAATTTACAAGTAAAAAGAGATTCTAGACGCAAAAAGAAAGACGTAGGAAAAAGAGGATCTCAATTCGGAGTTGAAACGAGGGAGAACATGCCAAAACAAAATGAAGAAAAACAGGGGCAGCATGAACACGACCTGTGTTCCGTACACGGCCAGTGTACCAAACACAGCCCTGTAAGCTTTGGCCATGTTCCGTCATCCGAAACACCTACACGACCACCCCTGTGGCTGAGTACCGCACATGGCCGGGCATATTCAGTACACGGCCAGGATACCGTACACGGCCCGTGTAGGTGCAAAAAATCATAATCCTTCTAGAAGCTTCCCAAGGGATATAAATACCCAATACTTCAATATTTCATCAGATTTTCGTTGGTTTGGCCTGTACACACACATTTTCTTTCATTTTACACCATCATCTTCATCCTTTCTTCATCCATCCATCTACACTTGATCTCCTCCATCAAATCCACCATCCAAGTGATCAAGGAAGTAGGAGAGAGTGAGATCATAAGAAGAAGAAGACCTCCATTGAAGACCTTCAAAGGGGGAATCTAATTCTAATTTTGTGATTTTCTTTATAGTTGATCATGGTTTGTAAGGATTTTGATGTCTATGTTGAGTTTCTTGTGACTATGAGAGGCTAATCTCCTTTGTGAGATTAGCTCCATGATTAGTGTTGGATAATTTAATTTTTATGCAAATTGATTTTAATCTTGAATGGGCTTTGTGTTATTTCTATCATTAATTGTTGATTGTTTGATGTATATGATGATTTGTGTGATTAATTGTCATGGGCATGTGATTAGATTGAGAAATTAATTATGTGTTCAGGATAGTTCATTGAATCATTTCATCATAAACTTCATGTGCATTAATTTAGAATGAGATAGAGATATCCTTCTAGATTTAGAACCCTTTGATAGAACATTTGATTAGCTTAATCGAGAGGTTAGTTGATTAAATGAGGAGACACAAATCATTAGTAAATTCATAGTACCTTAAAAGGAAATATTGCCTATGATTTAGTTCCTAATTAGGGAACTCATAGAGTAATTAGTACCTAGTGGTAGGTATTTGCTATGGTTTCGATCCTATGTGCGTTTAGGAGCCATATTGAGGGCCTACATCTTATCCATCTAGAGAGAGAACTTAGGTGGTATTAATGATCGCACCTATGCCTTGTCCATGAGAGATTAAAACTAATTGCATAATTACTTTATTATCTATGTCATGATTGTTGTTAATCTCATCTTTGCATCATTTGGAATCCATTTATTTTTCTTTTCATTCCTTTTATCCTTCATTTCTTGTATTGCATTTCTTTGCATGCTTATCTATCCTCCTTTTCGATCATCCTTATAAAATCACGATAAACTTGAGATCGTTTATACTCTATTACCTTCCTCTCTGTGGTTTGATAAATTCTTTAATTGGTCATCCCGACTATATATGACCAATCAAATGGCGCCGTTGCTGGGGAGATAACGGTCGCTAGTTGTTTGACGAAGGATTGTTTAGAGTGGTCTTAATAAGAATATTTTTTTAATTTTTGCATCTTATATTTGCTTTAGAAAATTTTGTTCAAATTTTTCTTTTTCTTATAGGTGTATACCTTGAGAAAGAAGAAGAAGGAGAAAAAGCCTAAAAATATGAACTACATGGATATTCTTCGAGATATGGTGAATAGAAGAGCTCATCCCACTCTGAACACACATGAAAATTTTCAAGGACATCAAATGCCAAATTTTGAGCCAAACTTGCAACCGGATTTCGTAATACAAATGCCTAATATGCAATTCCATCAACAAAGATATGAATATTTTGGAGTTCTTCATCAAATGTGTTAACAAGTATACCGTCAAGGTGTGAAAGATGCTTGAAGGAAATCAACCACAACTATGGGGAGATTTTCAAGACTCCAACACCTCCTATTCCACCCAAAATGACCACATAGAGATGCTTGGAGAAAAGTTGTTTGAAATGGTTATGGATTGCTTAGAAGAGGGGAGGAAGTCTAATCAAGCGTGGATTGATAGAAATGGAAACTTGTGTGAAATGATGAAGAATACGATGATAGCATTCAATGCTAAGTTGAATTCATTGGAGCACCAAGTAAGTCAAATCGTGTCCACCGTGGAAAGACTTCAAGAAGAGAACAACAAGCCTTCTACCTCCGGAACAAAGAGTGAATGCGTGGTCATTAAGGATAGAAAAGAGGCTAGTTTGGGGGTTGATGAGGTTATGAAGGAAAGAAGAGAAAGGGTGCCTAAGTGGGTGAAAGCTAAAGAGTTGAAAGAAGAGTTGAAGGGGGAATTCAAAAGATTTGTCGAGTCTCTTGAAGTGATGGTTGAGAAAGTAAAGCTTCGAAACCAAGAGGAGATTCATGCCTTTATAGAAGAAAAGAAGCCCCCGAAAATCAAGATCATTGACGATGCCCTATACAAGCCAAAACCTTCTCATTCTATTAAAATTTCAAATTCTCTTAAGAACTTCCATTATTTTATTGATAAAATTTTGTTTGGTGATTGTAGGAAAAAGGTTGCAAGTGGGCAACAACATTTGTCAATGCCTGAATTCTTATCGGGGGATGTGATGGAAGTTCAAAATTCATATAAAGCCCCATGGAAGAAGTGGAACAAGACCACTATGAGAGCACAAGGCACTACTTCAAGAAAAAACCTATGATAGTGCCTAAGGACTATTCAAGACCACTATGATCTAAAGACTATCATCCGTCTTGAAGACGTTAAACTTAGTGCTCGATGGGAGGCAACCCATCATTATCTTTATTGTTTTATTTCTTGCTTTCAATAAGGATTGTGGATTTGATTTTGTTTTGCAATTTTTGGTATCTAGGTTGATTGTGCTCGTGAGGAGAATGCGTATTGAAAATACGGGAAGTGCTTGATTTGAAATGTGTAAGTATATCACACCACTTTTTGCAAACTTAACTCGAAACTCTTGTTTCCATTTAAGTTTCGGGGGATATGGCGTGGTGAGACATACTTTGCCTTGAAAGTATATACTTTTCGTGTTTTTGAGCTAATTTTAAATTTTTTCTCATGAGCATTGGTTTGATTTTGGTATGGTTGGTGGTGTTGAAGTGCATGATGATCTGTATTTTTAATGAAATTGTCGAGCTAATGGTTTTGTTGAGCATGTATGAAGGGTATTGAAAGCATGAATTGAGCTTGGAGCAAAAAACTTCTACTACCAAATGCCTACTGAGGGAGTTCGCTCTACACCCTACCACTTCTATATGTTTAGCATAAATTGATATGGAGTTGAATTGTTGGATTAGCATGCTACTTTATGTGTTATGTTTTTGGGAGGTTTATTTTTGTAAGCTAGGATTTCTTTTTCAATTAAAGATGGGGTTGTTTTTTAGCCTAATTGATTTTGTATGATATGAATGTGTGCTTCATTTTCTTATGGTGGTTTAATTTAATTTTTGCATGTTATGTGTTTTTGTATTGTTTCTTATTTGTTGAGTCTTTATTTTATATTTTGTGTGTATTTTTATTATGGTCTAGGGTTACTTGGTGATTTGTTTTGGGTTGTCGTAAGTCATTTTTGAATGTAAGTAATGACATGTCATGGTGATAAGTGATGGAATGTTATGATTAAGAATCTCTACACTTTTGAATTGTGACATGTTTTACTTAACTTGTTCAATTTTGAGATAAATTTGGTGTAATAAGTTCCTTAATGTCCAATGCATAAGCTTGTGAGCATTTGAGCCTCAACCGTGCATACATGGTTTTTCTTCATGAGTGGATCGATTGAGAGTTGATAAGCTAGAACTTGCTCAAGGACTATAGGAACGAGTCCGATTAGTGGAGATTAGTGACATGATCTAAGGCCATCTTTGTTATTTAATAGTCATTGCCATATATTTCCACACCTTGAACATCTTCCCTATTCAACCACTTTGATCCTATAAGCCTATTTCTTGTGAATTTAGCACATTACAAGCCTTGATGTCCCACTTAAGCCTTATATATTGACCCTTTGTGTGAGTAATCAAGGAGATGGTAGCTAGGAAAAAGCAATGAGATGTTTTGCAAGAAAAGAAAGGAAATGGTAAACAAGAAAGAAAAAAAGATGAAAAAGAACAAGAAAGAATGGACATGCAACCTCAAAAATAAGAAAATGAGCAAAGCAACAATAATATGCACAAGTACTTAAAAATCCAAGAAAGGAATCATGTATCATAAGAAGCTCAAGAAATCCAAGGAAAATTGATGAGTAGTGCTTGTGATTACCAAAGTTGAGAAAGGAAGAAAGAAAGTGAAGAAGTTGCGGAAATTGGCCATCTCTTCGATTACTTACACTTGATTAGTCACTATTACCTATATTCTTCCTACCCTACTAAAGAGCCTATCATTACATCCTAATGAAAGACCTTTTTGATCACTAATGGAAACTATGATGGTTTGTAAATGTAGTTTACGAGCAAACTTATTGCGAGTCGAGCTAATCGATTGATGAGTGTTGTTTTACCACCTTAAAGAGTGTTGAATGACATTTATAACTAATGTGAGGCTTGTACTAAAAGAGACTATATTACACTATCATTCTCTTGTAATTGAACTTGTTAATATTTTTTGCATGTTATGATTTTGTTGTAGGATGACTTAGCATAACTCGTAATTCTTATTGCTATCGATGTGTTATTACTCATGTTCGTTTAGTCTTTTCCTAGGTGAAAATCTCACCCCTTGGTTTATCATTTTATTTGTTCGGGGATGCACAACACTTTAAGTTTGGGGGTGCGATGAGTAATATTTTCACCTAAATTTTAGTATCTTTTTATGTGTGTTTTCGTATTATTTTATTTGTATTTATGATCTATTTGGTTGTATTTTGTGTTTTTATAAAAATATGTGAGAATAAGCTTAAATATATGATTTATATGTAAAAAGAGATTCTAGATTCAAAAAGAAAGACGTAGGAAAAAGTGGATCTCAATTCAGAGTTGAAACGAGGGAGAACGGGCCAAAACAAAATGAAGAAAAATAGGGGCCGCACGAACACGACCAGTGTTCCGTACACGGCCAACACCTACATGGCCAGTGTACCGAACACAGCCCTGTAAACTTTAGCCGTGTTCCTTCATCCGAAACACCTACACGGCCACTCCTGTGGCCGAGTACCACACACGGCCGGGCTTATTCAGTACACGGCCAGGATACCGTACACGACCCGTGTAGGTGCAAAATATCAGAATCCTTCTAAAAGCTTTCCAAGGGGTATAAATACCCAATACTTCAATATTTCATCAGATTTTCATGGGTTTGGCCTGTACACACACATCACACATATTTTCTTCCATTTTACACCATCATCTTCATCCTTTCTTCATCCATCCATCTATACTTGATCCACTCCATCAAATCCACCATCTAAGTGATCAAGGAAGCAAGGGAGAGTGAGATCACAAGAAGAAGAAGAAGATCTCCATTGAAGACCTTCAAAGGGGGAATCTAATTCTAATTTTGTGATTTTCTTTATAGTTGATCATGGTCTGTAAGGATTTTAATGTCTATGTTGAATTTCTTGTGACTATGAGAGGCTAATCTCCTTTGTAAGATTAGCTCCATGATTAGTGTTGGATAATTTAGTTTTTATACAAATTGATTTTAATCTTGAATGGACTTTGTGTTATTTCTATCATTAATTGTTGATTGCTTGATGTATATGATGATTTGTGTTATTAATTGTCATGGGTATGTGATTAGATTGAGAAATCAATTATGTGTTTAGGATAGTTCATTGAATCATTTCATCATACACTTCATGTGCATTAATTTAGAATGAGATAAAGATATCCTTCTAGATTTAGAACCTTTGATAGAACATTTGATTAGCTTAATCGAGATGTTAGTTGATCAAATGAGGAGACACAAATCATTAGTAAATTCATATTACCTTAAAAGGAAATATTGCCTATGATTTAATACCTAATTAGGGAACTCATAGAGTAATTAGTACCTAGTGGGAGGTGTTTGTATGGTCTCGATCCTATGTGCGTTTAGGAGCCTTATTGAGAGCATACATCCTATCCATCTCGAGAGAGAGCTTAGGTGGTATTAGTGATCGCTCCTATGCCTTGTCTATGAGAGATTAAAACTAATTGCATAATTACTTTATTATCTATGTCATGATTGTTGTTAATCTCATCTTTGCATCATTTGGAACCCATTCATTTATCTTTTCATTCCTTTTATCCTTCATTTCTTGCATTGCATTTCTTTGATGCTTATCTATCCTCCTTTTCGATCGTCCTTATAAAATCACGATAAACTTGAGATCGCTTAAACTCTAGTACCTTCCTCCCTGTGGTTCGATAAATTCTTTAATTGGTCATCCCAACTATATACAACCAATCAACAATATGATCTCAAACTGTTGTAGTTGAAGATACCACCTTGCAAGCCAATCAGAGAGTATTGGCTTCGACATGACAAACTTTAGTGGGTTGTCTTTTGAAACTAGCCAAACTGTGTGAGCTTCGTATGGAGTCATTGTTCTACTCAGATAGTAGAGGGCAGTTTCTTTACCATCATCGTTTTCTTGTGCAAGTAAAGTTCCCACAGAATGCTCTTGAGCAACTAAGTAGAGAATTAATGGACGTCCGGGTATTGGTGCATCAATATTAGTGCCTTCATCAAGTATTCTTTAATGCTATTGAAAGCATTATTGTAAGCTTCATCCCACTCAAACACGCTGCCTTTCTTCATTAGATGACTAAATGGTTGGCATCGACCAACAAATTTTGATAAGAACATCCTCAAGTATGCTAACTTTCCTTGCAGACTTTTGAGTTCATGTATGTTCTGCGGCACATGCATCTTCAAGATAGCATTAATCTTTACTTTCTCAATTTCGATCCCTCGACAGCGAACAATAAATTCGAGAAATTTTCCGGATGTAACTCCAAATGCACACTTGAGTGGATTCATCTTGAGTTGTGTTCTTTTTGCCGTTCAAACACTCGCCTTAAATCATGGAGATGATTTTTCTTCTGCTTTGTTTTCACCACAATGTCATCAACATAGCATTCGACATTCTTATGGAGCATATCATCGAATATCTTTTGCATGGCTCGCTGGTAAGTGGCTCCAGCATTCTTCAAGCCAAATGGAATGACATCGTAGCAATATATTCATTTCGAAGTGCGTAAGGTTGTCTTCTCTTGATCTTCTGGAGCCAGACTGATTTGATTGTAGCTAGATAACCCATCCATTAAAAACATGACTTCGTACCCTGTTGTTGCATCAATCATGAGTTCAGCGATTGGCAACGAAAAATCATCTTTTGGACATACCAAGTTCAGATCACAAAAGTCAACAAATACCCTGAGCTGCACATTTGTCTTCCTTACTGGCACAATGTTGGAAATCCATGTGGGATACTTGACTTCCCTTATTTTTCCTGCTACAAGAACCTTATTAATTTCATCTTCAATCAATGGAATCAACTCTGGTCGAAATCGCCATTGCATTTGTTTAACTAGTCGAGTTCTCTTTTTTATTGACAAGTGATGCACTGCGATCTTCGGATCCAGGCCTATTATTTCTTTATGCGACCATGTAAAGACATCTCTGAATTCCCGCAAAAGGCTGATATATTTTTCTTCTTCCTCAACACTTAGCAGGGTACTTATGTAGGTAGGACGTGGGTTTGCTTTCGTCACCTAAGTTGGTTTCTTTCAATTCATCAACAGTGGCATTCACACCTTCCTCAAATTGTGGAGGGGCATTCGCAGCATCCACTTCCTCCACTTGAGAATCCTCAAGAGCAGTGATATGGTTGGTGGAAGCTACACTTTCTTTATCATCATCATTGTGTTCTTTAGTAAAGGCAATTGTCTGCATCTTGGCCTTTAACATTCTTCCACATGAGACTGTTAATATATTTCGCCTCTTCATGCGAGAAGGGATTCGACTTCGGAGTTTCAGGAAGCTATGAGACTTGAAATTACTTTTCTTCCCACACTTGTTCTTTTCACATAGTCCGATCCTTTCGAAAACACTTCCAAGCCTTTCGAAGACAGAGCTTTTCTTGATTTTCATTCCTCCATCAAACATGTTTTCTATGGACGAAGCTTCTCCCTCTGTGATATAATTTACATTTGCTCTTCTAATTGCAATGCGGACTGGCTTTTGAGGGACATATTTCAAACCTGGCTTAGCATTCTTGACAGTGTAGCCACTATTTTTCAATATTTTCTGAGTGGCATAGAGCCCATATTCAGGTGGGTTGATAGTCTCTTGAGGTAACTTGCTTGTCATCAGTTTCTCCTTCAGTTCATAACCAGCCTTCTTGAGGAGTTTGAAAGCTTGTGGGCCATATGACTTGGCTACTTCTACTTCAAATACTTTACCGTGTTCGGTCTTTGCTCCTTTAACAGGACGTATGAATCCTTTGAGTTGAGGAGAACAAGTCTTACCTTCATCAATTTTTGTTAAAGGCAACGTCAATTCTTCCAAGGCCTCAAGTTTTTCTTTGTTCTTCTTGAGAGCGGCGGATGATGTGCTACCTTCATCCTTTATTTGTTTTCAGCCCCCATCATTTTGTGGTGGAACTTCTTCACGCTTCACTTCTTTAGTATTCTTAAAGAAATACTTAGCATCTGCAAAGTAAGCTTCAGCTTCAGTAAACGGCTTGTCATCACTGAACACTCTTTTCACATTGTTGCCTTCGCTATATTTGAAGCACTGATGTAATGTAGAAGGGATCAAACCATTCTCATGCAGCCATGGACGCCCCAAGAGCAAGTTGTATGAAGTTTTTACATCAATGACGTGGAAGAGCACCGTTGATTTCATCTCATCAATCATCAAATCAAGAACAATCGTGCCGAGAGTTCTTTGCCCTTCATGGTTAAACCCTTGGATCATCAATCGGCTATTGTTAAGTTCATCCACTAGTATTTCTAACTTCTTCAACATTCTTAAAGACAGGATGTTCACTCCTGAGCCTCCGTCAACAAGTATACGCTTTACTTGCAGTTCTTGCATATAATCAGTTACAAATAGAGGTTGGTTGTGAGGCTGTGAACCCAACAACATGTCTTCATATGTGAAGGTCACCTTCATAGAGTAAGCCTTTTCCTTATCCTCAACTCATTCATCTTTACTGCCCTTCTCACTCACCACGTGACACGAGCTTTCATTATGAATTTCCTTTATAGAAGTGAAGTTTGAGGCTGCTTCCTCCTCCAACACAATTTTCCCCTCATTGGCCAGCTGCATGATCTTTTTCTTGAAGATGAAGCAATCATGAATGGGATGACCCACTAATCTATGGTACTTGCAATATTTTGGGTCATTATTTCGATTGTCTTTTTCTGGGCGCTTCATCTCAGGAAGTTCAATGAGTTTTTTTTTCATCAGGTCATCAAATATGCCAGAAACATCAGAGTTCAGGAATGGATACTCTTTTTCTTGCATCTCCTTCAGGGTTAACCCTTTTTGCCCCCACTCTTGACTAACTTGTTTCCTATTATCTTTCTTGTCATCTCCATTCTTTTAAACCTTGACAGTAGCAGTGTTTATGGCCATTAAATCTTTATTGGAGTTTCTTGCATAAGGCTTGTCTCCCTTCTTAGCTTCTTGTCTGTCTCTAAACTTGTAAGAATCCGATACTGGTGAGTGTTTGATTCCATTAGCAACCATGCTCAATTCCATGTCATAAGCTCTCGTAGCCAACTCCTTAAAAGTCTTTACCTGAATCCCTTTGAGTATGTAGAGTAAATTCCACTCCATCCCTTGGATGCACATTTCGATAGCAGACTCTTCGGATAATCGGTCTTTGCAGTTTAAACTCAAATTTCTCCATCGATTGATATAATCAATCACATGCTCTTTCTTCAATTGGTAAGTATTAGTTATCTCAGTCATGCTAACGGTTCTCCTCGTGCTATAGAAACAATTGAGAAATTCAAGCTCCATTTGTGCCTAACTATCAATGGATTCAGGCTGCAAGTCGATATACCAGTCAAAGGCATTTTCTTTGAGAGAGCGAACGAATTGCCTCACCATATGGTCTTCATAAGTACTAGCATCATTGCACGTCTCAATGAAGTGTGCAACATGTTGTCTTGGGTTTCCCTTGCCATCAAATTGTTGGAACTTGGGAGGCTGGTAGCCAGCTGGCATCTTTAAGTTGTTCACTCTTTTTGTGTATGGCTTGGCGTAAGTGATGGTAGGCTTGGAAGTCTTCTAAAACCTTTATTTTATTGTTCAAAGTATAATATCCTTCAATTGATCTACTTGGAGCATTCCATCAGCCGAAAGTTGCACTCTCCTTTCTGTTTGCTCTTTTTCAGTAGTTTGACATTTTTTGAACTCTTCTACCTCACTTTCGTCCACAACTCCTTTTCTATTTGCACGGCTAGTCTCTGTGATGTCTCTTTTTCCATCAGTTGGGAGATCTTTGTGTCTTGGGTGTGATACCCGAGCTTCTCACTACTCATGTGTCAATATAATTTAATTTTTGTATTGTATATTTTATAATTATGTGATAATTATGTGGCAATTATGTGATAATAATGTGACAATTATGTGATAATTATTTCTATATTTTATTTATCGTTACATTTTATTTGAGATAGTCGTGATAAAAAATTGGGACAGTGTGAATATATGGGTGCATAAATATTTACGTGCATTAATTTGGATATATGAGTAAATTATTTTATGAGTATAAATACACTTTTCTTAATTATTAAGTATCACACGTGTTCTCGTAATAATAATAGTGGGTAGAAAAATATACACGTATGTGTATTAATTTGTAAATGTATTATATCTTAGCTATTAAGTATTGCACGTAAATTAAGAATGGATAATAATAAAATAAATAAATAAAAAAAGAAAAGGTTGAGGCGGTGGACAAGTCGAAATCGACTTCCACCGAATACCCCCACTTTCATATATAAATAGAGAGTTACCCTCATTTGTGAAGAGGAGCGACCAAACCTCAACAGAAAAGAAAAAAGAGAGAGAGAGAGAAGAAAGGGAGAGAGAGGAGAGAGAGAGAAGAAAGGGAGAGAGAGAGGAAGAAGAGAAAGAGAAGAGGGAGCGCGCCGGAACATGCGTGTCGGAGCAAATTAGTTACAGTTCTTTATGGGGTTTATATTACTGTCGGAATCCAGGTAAGTAGAAGTCCAACTACAATGCATAAACATGTTGTTTGTGAATTATATGTGATTAATATGTGATAATTATGTTATGTGTTATTTTTGATTAGTTTAATTACGTTATGAATTATTTGGAGACTAATTTGTGATACAAGCTGGGGATTTATGTGATTTGGGGAAAGTAGGGTTCATATTTAACAATAGTATTTGTAAATTATTTGTGATAATTTTGTGATACAAGTTGTGGATCCATGTGATTGGAAATATTATTATTATTATCCTATATAGATCTGTGTGATTGGAAACTGTTGCAAATATATTTATATGGTTTGAGAAAATATTGGTTATAAGGATCTGTGGGATCCAAGATGAAGTTTTATTCCAAAAAGAGATCTGTGTGATCCCAGGGTGAAGTGATTATTCTATAAATGGATTTATATGATTGAGGTGAAGTTATTTCAGAAGTGGATTTGTGTGAATTGAAATTAAGTTGTTGCTTTATGGTGATTAAATGTTGATATTGATATTGTAAATGGTTTATGATGCACATTTAATTGTTTTGGGTGCATACCATGCATAAACATGAAAAGTATTTTTCCTCAAAATTAATAAGATACTAATGGTGTGTGCGGCCACTCTATATGCATCTCTGTCAGGGTCCGGAAAAATCATTCCCAACATTTTTATTAGGAGTTCGGAAAAATCGTCCCCACCACTTTGCCATAGTTCGGAAAAATCGTTCTCGGCACTATTTTTGGGGTTCGGAAAAATCATCCCCATTGAACTCATTTGGGGTGCATATCATAAGTGTGTCGTGGGGATCCCGCAACGTGAACAGTTTTCAAAATAAAAGAGATCAATTAGAAAAATTAGAACATAGGCGATAGAGAACTAAATGCATTTTCATGCACGGACATGCATGATTTCTACTTACTGAGATTTTTATCTCACTAGTTTATGCATTGTAGGTGAGTCTGTTGATGATTGAGTTTGTGATGTGACTGTGCAAGCTGTGGAGCTCCTTCAAGTTTTGAGAGGATGTACATAGATGACGACCTGTTGGGCTAGGCCGTGGGTTTATTTTGTTTCCGCTGATGTTTTGGTTGTGTAATATAATAAGTATTGTCGCGAGTTTGTCTGGTTTGAAGTGGTATCAGAAACCAGTCATGTATATTGAACTGGTGTGATGGTGTTGGTTATAAGCATATTATGTGAAAAAAATTATATGCATGTTTTTTATAATGATGATGTTTATGTTAAATAGTATTTGAATTATAAGTTGTGTAAGGTGGGTCATGTCAGAGTGGTATCAGAGCATGGTTTGGGTCCTGCAGACTGTCTATGTACATGAACTCATTCTTTAGGAGCGCAGCTTTGCTAGTAAGTGTTATTTTCATTCTGTGTTGTTATGTGTCTTATAAATTATATTGGCTATGTGGTATAGGAAGTGTAGTTAGTAGACAAAATGGTAAGGGCTACAGGTGAAAGTTCTGAAGGGGATAGGACTGTTGAGCAAGCAGCACCTCCTGAAGGGAATAATCGTGATGCGGTGATTACTCGACTAATGGAACTGGTTGAGCGCCAGTCCCAACAGATACAGCAACTGATTCAGCAGAGAGATATGGGTGGACAACCAGAGGGTAATGCAAACCAAGATAGACGTCAAGAAGAACGTGTAGAAATGGTTTATGAGAGGTTTCGAAAGTTGAGCCCTCCAATATTTGAGGACGCATCAGACCCCACAGATGCAGAGGATTGGTTACGCACGGTGGAAAACATGTTTCAATACAGTAGAATTCCAGATGGGGACAGAGTGTTATGTGCTTCTTTCATGTTACGAGGAAGTGCAGGCCACTGGTGGGATACGATTAAAAGTATCGAGGATGTCACGACTATGACATGGGAAAGGTTCAAGGAGCTTTTTAGAAACAAGTACTTTACGGCACCAGTGAGAGCCATGAAGATGAACGAGTTCATACAGTTGAGGCAAGGTGGCATGTCAGTCACAGATTACCTTCGTAAGTTTGAGCAGTTGTCGAGGTTTGCTGAACATTTGGTTAGTACGGAGGCACTGAAAGTGGAGAGATTTGTGGAAGGCTTAAGGCCTGAACTTTACAGAGATGTGAGTATGGCGGGACTGCATGGAGTAACATACTCACAAGTTGCAGAAAGGGCTCAAATTGCTGAGCAAGCGGAGACGAGGATCAGACAAGCGCAAGCTATCAGACGTCAATTTCAACAGAAACCAATGCAGCAGTTTGGGAGAGTTGATAAGAGGCTGATGCCATTTCAGAGGCCGAATTTAAATGTTCAAGTGGAGCAAGGACAGAGACGAGGAGAACCCAACAAGCATCCTAAATTCGATCAGGGTAAAGTGCCACCGGCGCCGCCACTACCTATATGTCCTAATTGTCTTAGATCACATGGTGGGGAGTGTCAAATTCCTCCGAGAATGTGTTACACATGCGGGGAGAAAGGACATGTGACTACTACTTGTCCTAAGAAAGGGAAGCAGGCACAGCAGGGAAGAGCTCCAGCTAGGGTGTATACTTTGACGCGAGAGGAGACAGACGCGAATCCCTCAGTTGTCACGGGTAAGTTCTCTATTTTTGGCACTTCTACATATGTGCTATTTGATTCTTGAGCAACACATTCATTTGTATCCACTGAGTATGTGAAAAAGTTGGGTGAAACACCTAACTTGATAGAAGCTAATTATGAGGTGATGATACCTTCTGGTGAGTCAAAGCAAACTAATCAACTTCTTCGAGGTTATGTTATTCCTATTGAAGGAAGAAGACTCCTCGCTAATTTGATTATGTTAAGTATAAATGATTATGATATCATATTGGGCATGGATTGGCTGTCAAAATACAGTGCTACAATAGATTGTCAGAAGAAGAGTATCACTTTTCAGCCAGTGAAAGGAGAACCGTTCACTTTTATTGGAATCAAGAAAAGCTTTAGATTTTCGATGATATCAGCAGCAAAAGCACAGCGGTTGTTGGAAAGTGGTTGTGAGGGGTATCTGGTGAGTGTAATGAATGTTGAGGGACAACAATGTCCAGTTCTCAGTAATGTACCAGTAGTTCGGGAATATCTGGAGGTATTTCCAGATGATCTTCCAGGTTTGCCACCAGACCGAGAAATAGAGTTTGTTATTGAGTTGCAACCAGGAACTGCTCCTATATCTAAAGCGCCATACAGAATGGCACCAGCTGAACTGAAGGAATTGAAGATACAGTTACAAGAGTTGCTAGACAAAGGATTCATCCAACCTAGTTTCTCTCCTTGGGGAGCACCAGTTCTGTTTGTTCAAAAGAAGGCTGGCACATTGAGGATGTGCATTGATTATCGGGATCTAAACAAATTTACGGTGAAGAATAAATATCCATTGCCTCGCATTGATGATCTGTTTGATCAGTTACAGGGTGCAGCTATCTTTTCAAAGATTTATTTGCGGTCGGGGTATCATCAGTTGAAGATAAAGAAGGAGGATATTCCAAAGACTGCATTCAGTACAAGGTACGGGCACTATGAGTTCTTAGTGATGCCGTTTGGATTAACAAATGCTCCTGCAGCATTTATGGATTTGATGAATAGAGTAATTCAGGAATTTCTCGATAAATTTGTGATTGTGTTTATTGATGATATTCTAATTTACTCTAAGAATAAGGAGGATCATGCACTGCACTTGAGAAAGGTGTTAGAGATTCTGAAGGAGAGGCAGTTGTATGCGAAGTTCAAGAAGTGTGAATTTTGGTTAGACCGAGTTATTTTCTTGGGACACGTGGTATCGGGAGAAGGAATTTCAGTAGATCCAGGTAAAGTTAAAGCAATCCATGATTGGCCACAACCCTCAAATCCCACTGAGGTTCGTAGCTTTCTTGGATTGGCGGGATATTATCGAAGGTTTGTTGAAGGATTTTCTAAGATTGCTTCACCATTAACACAGTTGACCAGGAAGAATGTGAAGTTCACATGGACGGAGGAATGTGAACAAAGTTTCAAAGAATTGAAGAGACGATTGACATCAGCACTTATCTTAACTATTCCTACGGAGACAGGAAACTTCAAGGTTTACAGTGATACTTCAAATAATGGTCTTGGGTGTGTATTGATGCAGAATGGGAAAGTGATAGCGTATGCATCCAGACAGTTAAGAGAGTATGAGAAGAATTATCCAATTCATGATTTAGAGTTAGCCGCAGTGGTGTTTGCACTCAAGATATGGAGGCATTATCTGTATGGGGAACGTTGTGAAATCTATACTGATCATAAGAGTTTGAAGTACTTTTTCACTCAGAAAAAGTTGAACATGAGGCAAAGAAGATGGTTGGAATTGGTGAAGGATTACGACTGTGTTATCAAGTATCATCCGGGAAAAGCCAATGTGGTTGCTGATGCATTGAACCGAAAGGCAATACAGAGTTTAGCTGCTATGACCGTAAATCAGAAACCAGAGTTGCTTGATTTGCAAAGGATGGGTGTGGAGATCATTCAAGAAGGATCGTTGGAAGCAAGGATGGCAGCTCTGACACTTCGACCAACTTTGATGGATAAGATTCGACAGAGCCAACAGGAGGATAAGTTGTTTCACAAGATAAAGAATGATATCAGCTCTGGAAAGTCTTCTGAATTCCAATTAGGAGATGATGGCGTGATTCGTTATGGAGGTCGATTATGTCTACCTGAATTGAATTACATTTGAAACGAAGTGATGGCAGAAGTTCATTCAACACCCTACTCTGTACATCCAGGAGCTACTAAGATGTATAGAGATTTGAAGGCACATTATTGGTAGCCAGGGATGAAGAGAGATGTTGCTCAATATGTGGAGCAATGTTTGACTTGTCAGCAAGTGAAAGCCGAGCATCAGAGACCAGCAGGAACTTTGCAGCCTTTATTTATTCCAGAATGGAAGTGGGAGAATATCACGATGGATTTTGTTATCGGGCTACCAAAGACAGTGAAAGGTCACGATGCCTTTTGGGTTATTGTGGATCGATTGACTAAGTCAGCTCATTTTCTTCCTATTAGCTCTACGTATTCCATGGATCGTTATGTCCAACTATATATACAAGAGATTGTCAGACTCCATGGAGTACCACTTACCATTGTGTCAGACAGAGATACAAGATTCTTGTCTGCTTTCTGGAAGAGTTTACATAAGGCGTTGGGGACACAGTTAACTTTCAGCACAGCATTCCATCCACAGACAGATGGTCAATCAGAGCGTACAATACAAATCTTGGAGGATATGCTCAGAGCGTGTGTGTTGGATTTTCAAGGTCAGTGGAGTAAATTTTTGCCTTTGATAGATTTCTCGTACAATAACAGTTATCAGTCTACTATCGGGATGGCTCCATATGAAGCATTGTATGGGAGGAAGTGTAGATCTCCAGTTCATTGGGATGAAGTTGGAGAGAGGAAACTTTTGGGTCCAGACTTGATTCGTGAAATGTCAGAAGTTGTTACCCGTATACGAGAGAAGATGAAAGTTGCTCAAGATCGGCAGAAGAGTTATGCAGACAAACGGATGAGAGAATTAGAATTTGAAGTGGGTGATCAGGTATTTCTGAAAGTATCTCCAATGACGGGGATAATGCGGTTTGGAAGGAAAGGGAAACTCAGTCCACGATATGTTGGTCCGTTCACTATCATTGAGAGAGTTGGCAGTGTTGCCTATAAATTGGAGTTACCAGCATCGATGTCTAGAGTACATGACGTGTTTCATGTATCTGTGTTGAGGAAGTATGTACCAAATCCATCTCATGTTCTCAGATAGGAACCAGTTGAGATCTTGTGGCGAGAAGTGAAGAAGCTCAGAAATAAAGAAATACCATTAGTAAAGGTATTATGGAGGAACCAACTAGTTGAGGAGGCCACTTGGGAAAGAGATGATGAGATGATGACTAAATACCCAGACCTCTTCAGGTAAATAAATTTCGAGGACGAAATTTTTATAAGGTGGGGAGGATGTGATACCCGAGCTTCTCACTACTCATGTGTCAATATAATTAAATTTTTGTTATGTGCATTTTATAATTATGTGATAATTATGTGGCAATTATGTGATAATAATGTGACAATTATGTGACAATTGTTTCTATATTTTATTTATCGTTACATTTTATTTGAGACATTCGTGATAAAAAATTGAGACAGTGTGTGAATATATGGGTGCATAAATATTTACGTGCATTAATTTGGATATATGAGCAAATTATTTTATGAGTATAAATACACTTTTCTTAATTATTAAGTATCACACGTGTTCTCGTAATAATAATAGTGGGTAGAAAAATGTACACGTATGTGTATTAATTTGTAAATGTATTATATCTTAGCTATTAAGTATTGCACGTAAATTAAGAATGAATAATAATAAAATAAATAAATAAAAAAAAGAAAAGGTTGAGGCGGTGGTCAAGTCGAAATCGACTTCCACCGAATACCCCCACTTTCATGTATAAATAGAGGGTTACCCTCATTTGTGAAGAGGAGCGACCAAACCTCAACAGAAAAGAAAAAAAGAGAGAGAGAGAGAGAGAAGAAAGGGATAGAGAGGAGAGAGAGGAAGAAGAGAAAGAGAAGAGGGAGCGCGCCAGAACGTGCGTGTCGGAGCAAATTAGTTATAGTTCTTTACGGAGTTTACATTACTGTCGAAATCTAGGTAAGTAGAAGTCCAACTACAATGCATAAACATATTGTTTGTGAATTATATGTGATTAATATGTGATAATTATGTTATGTGTTATTTTTGATTAGTTTAATTACGTTATGAATTATTTGGAGACTAATTTGTGATACAAGCTGGGAATTTATGTGATTTGGGGAAAGTAGGGTTCATATTTAACAATAGTATTTGTAAATTATTTGTGATAATTTTGTGATACAAGTTGTGGATCCATGTGATTGGAAATATTATTATTATTATCCTATATAGATCTGTGTGATTGGAAACTGTTGCAAATATATTTATATTGTTTGAGAAAATATTGGTTATAAGGATCTGTGGGATCCAAGATGAAGTTTTATTCCAAAAAGAGATTTGTGTGATCCCAAGGTAAAGTGGTTATTCTATAAATGGATTTATATGATTGAGGTGAAGTTGTTATTTCAGAAGTGAATTTGTGTGAATTGAAATTAAGTTGTTGCTTTATGGTGATTAAATGTTAATATTGATATTGTAAATGGTTTATGATGCACATTTAATTGTTTTGGGTGCATACCATGCATAAACATGAAAAGTATTTTTCCTCAAAATTAATAAGATACTAATGGTGTGTGCGGCCACTATATATGCATCTCTGTCAGGGTTCGGAAAAATCATTCCCGACATTTTTATTAGGGGTTCGGAAAAATCGTCCCCACCACTTTGCCAGAGTTCGGAAAAATCATTCTCGGCACTATTTTCGGGGTTCGAAAAAATCGTTCCCATTGAGCTCATTTGGGGTGCATATCATAAGTGTGTCGTGGGGATCCGCAACGTGAACAGTTTTCAAAATAAAAGAGATCAATTAGAAAAATTAGAACATAGGCGATAGAGAACTAAATGCATTTTCATGCGCGGACATGCATGATTTCTACTTACTGAGATTTTTATCTCACTAGTTTATGCATTGTAGGTAAGCCTGTTGATGATTGAGTTGTGATGTGACTGTGCAAGTTGTGGAACTCCTTCAAGTTTTGAGAGGATGTACATAGATGACGACATGTTGGGCTAGGTCATGGGTTTATTTTGTTTCCGCTGATGTTTTGGTTGTGTAATATAATAAGTATTGTCGCGAGTTTGTCTGGTTTGAAGTGGTATCAGAAACCAGTCATGTATGTTGAATTGGTGTGATGGTGTTGGTTATAAGCATATTATATGAAAAAAAATTATATGCAGGTTTTTTATAATGATGATGTTTATGTTAAATAGTATTTGAATTATAAGTTGTATAAGGTGGGCCGTGTCATTGGATCTATGTGTTTTGCGAGCCCTTCGATAGATTTCATCATACTTGCTAACTGTTCTTCAATAGTTGAAGTACCGACCATCATTACTGGGGCTGCGATAGAGTCAGATGAAGAGCTTGAAGATGAACGATGGTATGAGCATGCAGAATCTTCATCACTATCCTCCTTCATGGGTGGTTGTTTTCTCAAAGTCTCCTCAACTGAAATGTTGGATACAGATGAGGTCCCCAACTGAGCTTTCTTTGACATGCTCCTCATAACAATAGCAACATGTTCACTCAATGAATCATAGAGTTTTAAAGCAGGTGTCCTTCCCACTGTGATCTTGACAGGAGTCATTTTGTATCTTCAAAGTTTTAGAGAGAAGAGATGAGAGGAAGAGATGGTCCCATAGGGCGTGCCAAAATTTATAACAACAAATTTTATATTTATAATAAAATAAATACAAACTGCGTACAAAGATAATTTCAGATGGATTTAACTTGGAGAATATGTAAGCGGGTTACAATCTCAATCAATCATCTGATTCTTCTCTCGAACCAATTTGGCTTGACTTGACTTTGACTTAACTTATGTTGTGTGTTGACTTTGACTCCTTTGATGAAGTGTATGCTGATTGTGTTGACAGCATGTGTGTTGAGCTGGATCTTCAAATGAAGCTTGTCCGAGCTCAAGTGTGTAGTCTTGATCGTTGACCTGGAGGCATTGAACCTTTGTTCGGATTGAACATTGACTGGAGAGCCTTCCTTGAAGAACACTTGATCTAGAAAACTTGAAGCCTTGATCCCGGATTAGTAGCTATTCTTGACTTGAAGCTTGCTTGATGCCTTGAAGATCTTGAGCTTGAAGCTTTGTTGAAGATCCTCAGTTTGAAGCTTTGGAGACTTGTTCTTCGCTTGAAGCTTTGAAGATCTTGAAGACTCGAAGATTGCTTGAAGATCCTGCGCTTGAAGACTTGAAGATCCTCGAAGATCGTTTCAAAACTTGAAGATCCTTGAAGGCCTTGTGCTTGAAGTTTTGGAGGGTTGAAGACTTGAAGATAACTTGAAGCTTTGAGCTTGAAGCTTTGAAGACTCGAAGACCGCTTGAAGATCCCGCGCTTGAAGACTTGAATATGGCTTGAAGATCGCTTGAAGACTTGAAGATCCTCGAATATTCTTCGCTTAGAGCTTGAAAACTTGAAGATTTGAATATGCTTTGAAGATCGCTTGAAGTTCTTCGTTCGTTCTTTGCTTGAAGATCTTGAGGGAGCCTTACTCGTGTTCTCGATCTCTTCAAGAGTGTCGTCTTCGAGTGCTTGAGTGTGTGTCCAGAATAAATGGAGGAGACCCCTTTATATAGGGGAGAAGTGAAGTTCAAGGCTATTTGGGCCTTGTTCCACGGGCTTGGGCCTCCAACTTGATTGGATCATAATCGGGCCTATTTTACTTGGGCCTGATTTAATTTGTATGGGCTTGTTTGACTTAAGTCAGGCCTCATTTAACTTGGGCTTGTTTGACTTGAGTCAGGCCTTATTTAATTTAAATTCCATTTAATTTGTTTGACTTAAATTAATTATCAATTATTTATTAATCTATTTTTAGGAATTAATTTATTTAAATTCCAAAATAAACTAATAATTGATATTTAATCGAGAAAATCCACATGTCGCCATTTAATTGGATCGTAAATTTTAATTGCTTACGGTATGCTTTGTGTGTATTGAGTAGAACCGCTTGAAATCGTTTGACTTGTACTTTCTATGTGGGAGAACTTGATCTCTATTATTATTGACGTTCGTGCTCTTAATCCCTATACAATAACCTCAACACGTAAGGCAATGTGTATTTCTTTGATTCATCAATGGGTGAGATTTACATATATTTAAATTAATAAATTCGGTGAGTTGGGAAGTAGTGTTGTCTCTATAGTGTGTTGTTGATTGTAGAAGGAATCCGTGTCCTATTTAGGTTGATGATGTCCCCTTGAGGAGCTTATAAGGATTATCATGTAAATCTTGCAAGTGGATTAATTCCAGCATGATAATGAGGTTGAGTGGTACTACTCTCGGATGAGATATTAATTAATGGAATTGTAAGTAACTTAATTAATTAATGAACATTGTATATCTTAAACATGGGGAGACTAACGGGTTTATAATAAGAAAGAGCCCATAATATAATAATGAGATCTGAGTGGTAGTGCAGTAATAATATTTTAGTGGTATATATTATTATTATTGGACTTAAGTATAAGTTTTAGGCTAAACTTGGATACTTAAGTCTAATGGAGGCCCAACTCTAATTTCCCCTTCTGGTCCCTGATGTAGCCTATAAATAAGTCATCTTAGCTGTCCAGTAACCCTAGTAATTCACGCCTAACATTGTGAGAAGGGAAAGGGAACAACAGGTTGAGAGGATCTTGAAAATCGTCGCCCACACGATGTCAAGTTTGGACTTGGAAATACAACATAAGATCAAGAGGTTGTTTTCTGCAGCTATTCTTCATCAACATACCCTGGTGAAAGGTAATACGTTACTAATGTTCTTGCTTCTGCTATTTTATACACGCATGGAACCCTAACGATTCACGTTAACCAAACGATCGAAAGCCAACAGTTATTACCACAAGTGGTACACATCAGGCTCTCCATTCTTTCTCTAGTTTTACCCTGTTTGTTATGGTGAGGACCCTGATTTTAAGGTCTTTCCCTATATGAGCTTGGGTCTTGCCACTGACCATTTTCCACTAGCCTTGATTTCGATCAATCCATCTTGATGTTTGCAGTTATCTCCTCAGCTCAATGGTAGATTCTACATAACTCAACTCTCCTTGACTCTGTGAACGGTGTTCGTATCTAAGCCTTCAAATCTCTTTCAAACCTTTGAGCTTTCTTGAGATCCGAGTAAACCAAAGGTGTGGCAAGCAACACATCTAATTAAATTTTTTTCAAAATCCATCACTGACATCTCTCCTTCTTTTAGATTCAGAAGTTCTATTACCATATGTGTGTGAAAAGTTCGTGTGTCCTACTTTTCCATAACCATGCGCTTGAACCCTTTTTACATCAAGTTTTTTGTTCTTTTTCGATCATTGACTTATAATAACCAATCTACCAATAATACGCATCTTCTTTCAATTGAAAAAGTTGCACAAGTAACCCATTGAACCTCCATGCTGTTGATTAGGTTCAGAATTTGCTCTATTGTGTCAAGCCATTCTTCAACACCCTCAGATCATTGATGTCCATTGAAGGTAGTCGACGATGTCGATGGAACTGTTCCATGATCTTAGCTTGATTATTCCCTCCTTGTTGTGCCATGAATGCATTCATAAATATTTGATATTTGTTGTTCTCTGCCACCAACTCTTATGGTGGATTCCGATCATTTCCAACACCAATAATACAGTCTTGTACTTGTTGTCCATTTTATTTGTTCCATATGCCTCTTTCTTGGTGGCATTTTTCTAACAAACACATGTACTCTCTTTAGTGTTCACTACAACCTCTCCAATATATAAGATTACTTAGTTGCCTAAAGTTGTTTTGTCTCTCAAACTATCTATTTGATTTTAGTAGTCACTTTTATTTCTCCCAATTCCTGTCCGACTTAATGGTTTTACAACAACAACAACAACAACAACAACAACAATAATAATAATAATAATAATAATAGAGAAGCATTAGGGTGGAACCGGTCCCATGAATATTTCGTGGAACCGGATCATAAATCCACACCCATATGAATCTCGCGGATCTTGTCATATGAACTGCTCCCTTTATTATTTCTCCTCTCTCCTAAAAATACGTAATTTTCTTCCCTTTATTTATCCTCACTCCTCTCTCTTTCTAAAATTAAGTCAACTTTCTCCACTATTCAATGTTTTCCGACTCACATCTCTCTCCTAAAAATCTCCACACCGTCATAACACTCCACTTTTCACGTCACACTCACACACACTCGTACACTTTACTACACACTCGCTCGGTCATCATGGCGGGTTTGTGCAGCACCATCATAGATGACGGCATTTGCACCCTCATCCTCGCAGAAATCTAGTTGCGTCGCCAGCGGGTGGGAAAACCTCGAAAATTTGGAATTTTCGTCGGTTGGATGTTGGGACGGGTTAGGTGAGGTTGGAGCTAGATTTATCAATGGAGGTGTTGGATGGACGGAGTTGCCGAGGGTGAAAATCAGGATTCCACTTGGAGTAGGACATCTTTATTTATTCCCGATGGTGGAATTCGGCGCTACGGTGGCTGAGGGCGGAGCTGATGATTCGTGTGAATTAAGACATTGTCATTTTAACCTTTAGGACGGGAAAGGGTGAGAAGTGTTGTTGGCGGGTGGTTATGACAGCGTTCAAGACTTCCAATGGACGAGGTGACGTTGACTAATTTGTGGAAAGGGAGTAGCAGTGTTTTCAAAATGGACCGATCGGTTACCAGAGTAGGCTAAGAAAGATGTTGGAATGAAGGGCTTGTCGTTGTGTTCTTCTCGGAGAAGACGAAAGGATTGCTCCATCTGGTCGCGGAAGCCGAGGCAATATTAGGGCTAGAGTTATTTATGTGCTTTTCAATAATGAATCCAATTTACAAATTGAATGTAAATTCTCATCTGTTTAATTATGGTGTGGGCCACCTGGCCACTTACCCTTTCATTTTTTATTTTTTAATTTTTTTCCAGACACTTTATTACTCTTCCTTTACAGATTCACTCTTTCAAATTTCAAATTGAATTCTTATGTTTATTTAGGTATCTTTTTTAACTTTATTTCACATATTCTATGTAGTGATTTGTTGCATTCAGTAAAGTAATAGTCATGAAAATGAATAGTAAAATAAAATCTATCAAGTGAAAAGAAGGAGAATGTGAGGGGAAAATGAGAGAACTGGTTAAGCCCAGAAGAGGATAGAGAGTAGAAGGATTAGAGAGGTAGAGAGAGAAGAAAATTATGAATGAGATTTGCAGATATTCAAAGAAGCAAATTGACTTTTGTGGAAGGTTGTTAGGTTACTATTCCAGCATATATTTCGTGTTGTTCTCAAGCTCTGGATAATTCTTGCTTGTTCAAATGCATCAATATTGATTTTTTTTTAGATTACTCTTTTTAATTAATTGAGTTATCATAATGATTTGGATTACTATTAACATGTTTTTAAATTAATCTTGATGGGCTAAAACTATTGTACACAATTGTTAAGGTCCAACCATATATATATATATATAAAATTTATCCATGGGTCATTAGGGTTTCACAATTCACAGCGCCGTTTCTACCTTTCTCTCTGTAAAATCTTTCTCCCTCACCTAGCGCTTCCACCTGTTCTTCCTGGCAGCCTCTCGCCTTAGCAGTGCTTCCTCCTGTTTGCGATGTCAATTCGATAAGTCTGGGTTCGTACTCAAATTTCATAGCGTCGTTTATACCCTTTCTCTATGCAAAATCTCTCTCTCCCTCACCTCGAGCTTTCTCGGCAATTCCACCTAATCATCGGTCTTCCTCACAGCCTCTCGCCGCGCATCGGAAGGCAGTGCTTCTCTCTCATTCGCGGTGCCTATTCGGTGAATCTAGAGTTTTGTCTAGTTCGTGTTCGTGATTCTTAGGTTTTCTTGAGTATGTTTTGTATTTTGGCTCATGGTTTATTTCGATTTTTGTGATTCGTACATATATATGATTTCAAAATTAGATTTAAGTTCATTGAATTTTGTATACTTATTTCATTTCAGAATTTCAATTTAAAATTTTTATGTTTAGTTTGACATCTTAATATGGTATTGATTTAGTCTTTGTTGGAGCAATTTTATTTTTTTTCTCTTGATATGAAGTTGAAGTTGCTTTGCAAAAGATGAAGTTGAAGTAGTCGAAGTCTCTACGATGAAGTTGATCCTTATTTGCAGAAGATGAAGTTAAAGACGATATGTATATCTTATTTAAAATAATTGTATTACCTTTTAATCTTTAATGTATTTATTAGATTTTTATTTATAAGATTTGGATATAAATGTATAAGTATTTTCAAGTTCATGTATATCTTATTTAAAATAATTATAGTATTTTATTTTTTCTTTAATGTATTTTTAGATTTAGATGTAAATGTATAAGTATTTGCTGGACTGAGATAGTACATTATATAAAATAAATGTATTTCTTTTATTCATAAATGTATTAAATAATTAATACGTAAGATACATGTTGATAACTAACTGTATTAGTAGCAATTCAATAATGTATATGTTATTCTTAATAAATGTATTTTTTTATTTTTAAAATTTATCAATATTGATATTTTATTTTGATAAATATTGATACTTATTTTAATAATTAACTGTGTTATTTGAAATTAAGTAATGTATATATTATTTTTAATAAATGTATTACTTAAAAAAAAAACTTATTACTATCAATATAACATACTATAATATTTTACACATCAATTCATTTATAAAATATATGTAAATTAATAGTAATACATAATTTCCGGAATATAATCAAAATCCATTCATTTTATATTTAAGTATAAAAGGTTTATATATTTATGAAGATAAAATCATAAATTAATGAACAAAAATTAATACGGTCTTTTAACATATAGAGATTTGAAAGAATAACACAACAGATCTGGATATCACAAAAAGGAGATCTGAAAGAGAAACGCAAGAGCGTGGAGATAGAAAAACACAGTTATGAAAGAGAAACGCAAGAGCATGGACAGATTAAATTTGAGCGGAGACAGAAATATGGTGGTGCTCCAAGGCATTCTACACGGTGCTTTGCCTGAACAATGAAAGCGTGAAAGAGAGCGACGAAAGGGGCGCCACCTCTGATGGAGAAACGTGATGAAACAGCGAAGGCTCTCAGGTGGAGGTAAAACTTGATGGAAGCACAGCGAAAGGTGGAGAGAAAATCGGAGTGTGAAGGTGGTGGTGGAGCGAAGGTGGAGCGGTGGTGGAGAGGGAACCGGCGAAGGCTCTCAAGCGGAGGTAAAACTTGATGGAGGCACAGCGGAAGGTGGAAAGAAAATCGGAGTGTGAATGTGGAGGTGGAGGCGGTGACGGAGTGGGCGCGAAGCGTGAGAGTGGAGGAGGCGTTGAGAACGATGGATGAGGTAGAGAGAGAAATGGGCGTTGAGAACAGATTGGGATGAATGATGACAATTTGACCAAATTTTACTTGACAAAGTCTCTTGTGAGACGTTCTTTACGTGACACGGTTTGTGAGACGTGTTAATGTATATTTTCTAAAGTATAACGAATTATACATTAAAGTATAATTTTAGCATGTTATAATATGATTTATTATTGACATACTTTAACTACAAATAAGCATACTTTATCTAAACAATAAGTATACTTTAATGATGGGTCGACTCATCTCACACACGTCTCACAAATAACCCGTCTCACAAGAGAGTGTCTCCTTTTACTTATTTAAATGATCCATTTTTTATGAACTGGGTCAAACGACCCGCATATTAGTATACATATGTGTACCATAGTCCTACTCATCTTGATGTGATTTGTTTTTTATGTGATCAATAAGGTTATTTTTTTTAAATTCTTGAATTATTTTTTATAATAAATTGGGTTACTCTTTATAATAAATTAGAATATTATTTTATTTGACACTCTAATTTTCTAAAAATATTTTAATTAATTGGGTTATTATTTATAATAAATTGAGTTACTCTTTATTATAAATTAGGTAAATTAGGTTACTCTTTAATTTGACATTAGGTAAATTAGGTTACTCTTTAAGTTGACACTCCAATTTTCTGAAAATAAAATCATGTATGGTGAAGAATTAAATTATACTCCCTCCATCCCAACTTCAACTTCACACTTTCCATTTTGGTCCGTCTCAAATTCGACTTCACATTTTCATAAAAGGAAAAATCAAATAATTAATATTCCTCTAACAAACTTTAATTTCAAATTTGTAATCACCTTTTTAATACACATAACATATTTTAGCATTTATTTATTATCCTAAAATATTATATTATCCTTAAAAGTAAGTAAAAAAGTTACTTTTCTTAAACTTCGTGTTTACAGTAAATATGAAGTTGAATTTGAGATGGAGGGAGTATGTGAATTGCATTATAGAAATAATTAGATTACTTTATAAAATTAAATGGAAATTACAGATTCAATATAATTTTAATTAAATTCAAAGAGTAATCCATTTATTTCTAAAGACTGGTCTAATTATTTTGAAAGAGTAACTAATTATTTTTATAGAGTGATCTTGCAAAATATATATTCCATACAATTTAACTAAATTTAAAGAGTAATTCAATTAATTACAAATAGTATCCTACATATTTTTTAAAAATTTTATTAGATATGACAAGAGATATTACTTTCATCATCTTGAAACTAGTGGCTTGTTCTCACTTTCTAACCATGTTTCATACAATTTTTTTTATTTATTTTTTTATGTTTCCTCACACACATCCCACACACTTTTTCATTGACTTTTTAAAAGTTTAATTCCCCTCTCTCTCCATATAAAAAATTTGAACCCAATGTCTAATCTTTTCAAATCAAATTTTCATCTTCTCTCTCTTTAACCTTCTCTCACATAAGAGATTGAAACATTAATCTTCAGCATCAATATTCCCTTCGTCTCAACTTCATACTTTTCGTTTTGCTCCGTCCCAAATTTAACTTCACACTTTCATAAAAGGAAAAAGCAACAAACTAATATCCCTCTAACATACTTTAATTTCAAATTTGTCATCATCTTTTTAACACGCATAACATACTTTATCATTTATGTATTACCCAAAAATATCATACTACCCTCAAAAGTAAGTCAAAAAGTGACTTTTCTTAAACTCTGTATCTACAGTAAATGTGAACTTGAATTTGGGACGGAAGGAGTATAAATTTTCCTTTTAACATTTCTTCACAAAATCATAAATTTTCAATGAATACTAAAATAAAAAACAAAAACAAAAACAAAAAAATCTAGAATGCAATCATGCACTATGATGGTAAATTTTCAATGAATACTGAAAAAAAAAATTCATGTGAAGGCTAGAATGTAGTCATGCACGGTAATATGACATTGAAGTCAGAAATCCTTTCCTTTACTTTAATTGAAATTTAATTCCCTCCTTTAAATTTTATTGTGAATTGCACTTATCAGACAATCAAAGCCATGTGACCAATGACGTGACGTTAACATTTATCACATTAGCTTTTAGTTTATTGCAGAAAAAATCACAATCTTTACTTAAATAATTTAATCCCAACCTTTACAATTTTGAAAAAAAAAAAAAAGAAAAACATCAATTTTTTTTCTTTCAAATTGCACCATTTAATAAAAATTTATATTTTATATTTAAATTTAAATTTGATTCCTATATTTCTAAGCAATACGATGTCACATCTTTATAGGCTGATACCATCTTCCCATTTGAATCTTATTAATGTAGTTGGGGGTATTCAAAGAGTGCAATGGCTGCTAATAGTTTTATGTAAAAATCTATTTTTGTGCATATTCTAAGATATCCTGGTCCCTGGAATCAGTCATCGAAAAATCAAACATGATAACTATTTTGATGCCACTGGAAAAAACTTGAAAAAAGGAGATCTTGATTCCAATTTTGTTTTCAAATAATCTTTAGTCACTATGGGTACTTAGACTTACTGCCAATCCAAATGTGACTAAGGCTAGAGATTTAACTTGGGGCATGCGCAGTCTAAGATCCGACTACTTTTTATTTAAAATAATTCTTGCATATGATCCGACTACTGTTTATTTAAAATAATTCTTGCATATTAATTTATCTAGTATTATTTTACTTTAAATGTAGATATACCGGTTTATGGTCCAAGGTCACCCCACTGGTGTCGAAGATCTGCAAAGGACATACAAACAAATGATAAATGTTATTCATTGAAATCTTGTGCACGGGACCTTCTCGAACAATGGCATCTTTATCTATACCTCAGGTGTCAAAGACAGGTTAAGTACAAAAATAGCATGTCAGCCACAGCATCTAAATTCTTAACTTTAAACTGCACTAATCTCTGCTTCAGAACACATGTAGAATCCCTCTCTTAACAGCACAAATCATTTTCATCAGCACGTCTATATATCTCTACTTACCGATGAAGCCAAACCACTGAAAGATGAATGCTAAAAGGAGCATAAATATGGCCAAAATCATTCCAGGTCTTCCCAGAAGCCAATTCTTTGTCTTCTTCGCACCTTCCACACCACGCTGAACTCTGTCTGCCCATCTCACCTACAATCATATAATCCCATATCAGACAGGAGAAAAACAAGTTACAATTCATATAATAATCCTTTCAATCTTGGTTTCATTGAACAGAACAAAATATTCCTAAATATTTAAGGTATGACAAAATTACCACCTTTTAACAAAGTTTTAGTTAAGATATAAAATAAAAAAATAAAAAAAGAGAGAGAAATAGCTTCCTAGGAATACAAAAGTTACAATCTAAGATAACATTTCTGTAGAATGCATTTTTTACTTCAATCAAGAACTTTCTTGAGCTTCACATAGTTAAGAAAACTCAAAACATCCCATCTCCGCTTCTGTAAATTTACTGACAATATCTTTGTGTGAAATGATATTTATCCAAGTATGCCAAACTGGATGAATTCCATATTCTAAAGCAAGGCTATATCTCATTTTTAAACAACAAAAGAGATCAAAAATCTATATCAACTCTTGTTCTTTCATCACTAAAAGTGACTGATGAATAAAGAAATCATTTAGGCATGAATGCAAGCAAACCAAGCCGCTCATGAGCCATTCATAAGCTCAACAATAAACCAAGTGAAATTTTTGATGTTCATTTTAATAAAGGAAACTAAACTCAAACATGGTGATGTTCAACATTAGCTCTCAAACAAGTTTCAAGTTAGTAAAGGGGATCTAGCTCATCAATTTGAATCTAACACCTGAGCAATTGATTTAAATTTTGTGGAGTTTTACTTGAGATAAATACACAAATATTTAATCAAATAGTCATCACTATACGATTATAGACACAAGCATATTTTTACTTTTTTAAGAATATAGATACTATATTTTTTAATGAGTTTATGACGAATGATTAAATTTATACGCATATATCACTAAGCCTGTTTAGACTCAATTAACCTCTAGTAACCATGTGAGTAATCAACATGGAAGAATTAAGCTCAATTTCACTCAATCATAAATAAACCAAGCTATTAAAGTTTGACTAAACTTGGTTCGATCACATCCCTAAAGATAGTTCTAGATATCACTAGTACCAAAATATCCAATTAAAGGAATTGGGTGAAACGGACAGGGAATAGAAACATAGTAAAATCTTTATCACGCACCATTGTGTCCAAAGCATCGGGAGACAAAGATGACATGGCCTGCTGAGCTTTCTCTGCATCCTCGCGCGTAAGTTTGAATCCAAATTGCTCACTCATATTAGCCATCATTTCAGGGCTCATATTTTTAATCATTGAAGTAAACATCTGGAAGTAAAGACAGAAGATACTGCCATCAGGAGTAAAATCTAAAAACACATTTTCCAGAACCAGGGCTGCAGGCGAGAGCAGCCAAACAGAAACCAAACAAGCTCAGGTTTCATTTCCACCAATGGTCCAAGTCAAGCTACAAAAGTTTTCTACTAATCATTTGATGATTTAATCATTGAAACAGGAAATTCTAGATGCTACCCATTGAGATTTTATTGTATTGAATATATCAGTTCTCTTTTGGAACAAAAATACCACCACTCTTAACAGACAAAAGTTTGCCAGATAATAGTACTAAAAAGGTCAATATTACCCATGAGAAAAGAGAGAGTTTGGAAATTTTATTTAGAAATTATGCTCTAAATTCAATTAAAAAATTATTCAATCAATCATCAATTACAATCAACATCTGAAGAGTATCTTGTTATATGATTTATTTATAGAAATAGCAAAAGCAAACACAGAATTCGACCACAATGAAATTCTGTTGTTTCACCAATTTGAAATTACAGCCAAATTCTAACACAGTTATCTATTCACCCAAAAAAAAGAGATGGAATCTGAAAAAGGGGGCAAACAAGAAGAAACAAAGCACAAAAGGGAAGAAACAAAGCACAAAAGGTTTGCTAAAAAACAAGCAACAAACCTGCCGCACAGCTGGATCTTTCATTTGGTTTCTCATTTGCTCTTGCAGATCCACAGTAGAATTTTGGAAGCCTGATTGAAAACTTGAATCATGATTCTGAGCAGAACTACTTTCACCATCTGCACTGCTATTCACACACAAATTTTCCCGGGTTCTAAGTTCATCTGATACTAGTCCATCAGAAAAAGAATTGGCAGCAGAGCGTGAACTTCCCTGTCCTCTCAAGGATGAAGCAACTTCAAACATTTTTTGGCATTCTTCAGGTGACATCTTACCGATCATATCATTTGCCATCTTAAGCATGTCAGGTGTTATGTTTGGTGGAACTGACCCAGGACTTGTATGAAAACCTCCTGATGATGATTTTGCTGCCTCATCCCCTTTCAAAGAGGATGTCATCTCAAACATCTTCTGAAGGTCTTCCTGTGACATTTTTCCCATCATGTCAGATGCAGTCTTAAGCATGTCAGGTGATAGGTCTGATGGAATTGGACCAGGATTAAAACTTGCACCACTTTTCTGAAATGGATTTTCGCCTTGGAAGGTGGAAGTTAATCGGAACATTCTATTTAGTTCTTCAGGAGACATCTTCCCAATTAAATTTGAGGCAGTCTTTAACATATCAGGAGAGATACCATCAACTGTCCCACCACTCATAGCAGATAATGTTTCAGGATCAGTGCGAGAAATGAAGTTCTGGAATGATCTACACCAAAATAACAAATATTTTTAGCCTTCAACGAAATTGGCAATCACTAGTTAATTAAATAGGCAGCTGACTACTGTTGCAAATATGTTGCAGAATGTCAAACAGAACCAATAATACCACCCTAACAAATCTCAGAACAAAGTCGTTACCGTATTGTTCAAAAATATGTCAGTCAAATAAGCTGGAGAAAACAAATTTCATTATGAGAAGACAAGTTTCTATCATATTTACTCTTTAGTTTCCTCGTGTAAAGTGAAAAGAACTCATAAAGAAGATGCTAAAAAAGATTCAACATCATTCATACAGCAATATTTACACCATGTTTGTGGAAAGGAAAAATAAATTTTTCATCAGACAGCAACCCACCTGATTGATTCTGGGTCATCTTTTAAAGCCTTCAAAAAGTCAGCATTTGTCGATTCCGGTTCCCTCTGGTTAACAGTCTCATGATTATTAGATTCTCTAGTTTCTTGTAGTGGCAAAACAGAGCATTCAGATGTCAAATTCTCTTGGTTATCAGAAGACACAGTAGCTTCTTCAGTTATTTCTTCAATAACAAGCCCTAAAGACAAAAATGGACGTTTATTAATGATTTTTTATGTCTTCGAATACAAATAACAGATAATCAGAACAGTAATAGTGAAAATAGAAGCATAACAGCACACCTCTTGAATTAAATCTACCCCCTTCTTTGATCAGACTTTCCTCCATATCCCTACACATAAGATAAATAGTATATAGACAAAATTTCCTTCACAAGAAAGAAAACACTGAAGTGTAGAGATTCTCACCCAGGAGGAAAAAAACAACTTTAACACATGCTAGATGATATCTAAATAATGAGGCAACTAATTGACAAAAGATTTAGCACCTCAAGACATCTGCTATAGTTTCATCCTCAGGAGAAACATCATGTGCTTTTCTCAAGTCAGATACTGCTTCCTGAACATTTTTCAACGGTATAAAAAAATTAATAAAATTCTACGGTGGATTGATGATGCAAGCTTACAAACAAAATTATGTAAATTAGAGAACAGTAACTAACTCCTAATAGCCCCAATTCTTTGTATGCTTGGCCCCTTCGATATAGGGCTTTGACATTCTTTACATCAAAAGCCAAGACCTGCAAAATAAATCAGTTGTAGCACTTATTATTGTTAATTTACTACCCATGGTTGTCGGTGCAAGTAATCATAAAAAGGATACTCAAAAATCAATGTACAAACAGTCTACAAGGTTTTCATCAGCAAGCACCATTTATCACAGAGTAAACATAAAACAAATTTTCAAGGATGTCCAATTATTCATAGGGAAAAGAATTTGCAAGTACGTATGTCAATTTCATAGCATACATAAGTAGAAGAGGAACAAACGGGATAAGAGAAGTTCTCAAACACCATCATCATTGAAAATGAGCAACAAACATCCAGAAGATATAGATAATTTCTAAAGGAAAAAAATTCAATAAAAATTAGAACTACGCATACCTCCGTGCCTTCTGCGATACACTCGTCATACTGGTTCGTTTTTAAGTAACATGACATTATATTAAGAGAGCAAGCTAAAAGGAGATTCCTGCCTTTTGAAGTGGGAACATCATTAAGATTTTTCTTGGCCTAATGTTACAAAATAAAAAATTAGAGTAAAGACCAAAAAGAAGACCCTAAATTGGATGAAATATGCAGAGGCAAACTTACACACATATATTTCTCCAAGGCCATTTTGTACTTCCCTCGACTGTGAAGTTCATTTCCCTGACATCAGATAAAGCAATTAAGCAAACCACAATTGTTAAAAGCGAAATTCACACGGAGGCGCAATGGCTTTGATTGAGCAAGAGGCAAGGGCTACTTGGCCTAGTTACAAATTTATAAATATAAATATATCCAACTTAGCACATAATTACCTAACAAAATTAAGGTTTAAAAAAAATTATATCACATTATTATGAATAACTTATAAATAAAAAAGATAGTAACACATCGAACACGTGTATATAATCAACTTCAAAGCTCAAATAACTTGAAACTATTCAATTAAAGTTGAAACTTGAAAATAGACATAATATTACATAATGAATCATAAATAGCAAATTTAAAATGAGCACATAATGTAAATACTAATTTTAAAAAATAAACACTAAAAATATAGTAAAATTCAACTGTAAATCTCCAAGACAACACAAAGTACATCAAGTAAATGACTAGCAAAATAGCAAACAATTAGACATGCACCGATTAACCAAAACCGCCGGTTCGTGTTCCGGTTAAAACCGGCGGTTCCATAACAGGGGAAAAAGAACCGAAACCGGATGTTTGTTTACGGTTCCTAAAATGCAAAAGCCGAAACCGCCGGTTATAAAATAATTAATTTTTTTTTTAATTTGAAATGAACAGTCCAGATTAACTAGCCATTTGAATCAACGGCCTGATAAAACATCCATTGAGAACGCAAACTGCCGATTCAAGGGCGCAACCAAACCGCCGGTTTTGGCTCTAAAATTGGAATTTGAATTTCGAATTGTGCAGCCACGATTTGATGACCGTTGCAGACGGACGGTTGAGATTGAAGATTGAAACGGCGGTTCTGGTTAGATTCGACAGCTCGCCGATTTTTTTTATGGGGCGGAAATTTAATTGCATTTTGAAATGGATGGATGAGATCATTTGGGCTCCTATATAAATACCTGATGTGTGGGATCATTTTGATCACACAATCTTACTCTCAATCTCTTATCTCTCAACTTATCTCAACTCTCTCACTTTCAAGCTCTCAACGTCACTCGAGCTCTCAAATTTGATTTTTCTTCTCAATATTCAAGTGTTCAACTTCAATACTATACTATACCGAACTTTTAGCATATCTCTCTCGCAACTTTTAGTTGCTAAATTGTTAGAACCACTTATTAGAATGAATAGTTTGAAAGAATTCTTTACACTTTCCTATGATGCCTTGTACGCTAATTGTGATTTAAATGTTAGACAACAAGCCCCTAAACCTAAAGACATAGTATTTAATACTAATCATCTCTTAAGAAAACTTTTTGAGGTATACAAAGATCAACATGGTGCTAGACTGCTAGTGATGATCAATCTAGTGGTGATGATAGTAGTGGTAGTGGTGATAGTTCTAGTAAACATTCTTCACTTGAAAGATTTTGTAATTTTTATGATGTTAGATATCAAAAACGTGCAAGGGCTCAATCTAATCCTTATCAAGAACTTGAGCTTTGATATTTGTATTGGTGGTCTAAGAGAATTCACTCCTTTCCCATTTTATCATTAATTGTAAGAGAGGTATTTACCGCTCCTGCCTCTACTGTCGTCGTCGAACAAGCATTTAGCCTTGGTGGACTCAATTAGATCCAACAAGATCCAATTTAGGTGTCTCAAATTTAGAAAAGCTATGTGTGTTTGATGATTGGTCAGAAGCCGAAGATCGAAGTCAAGATCAAAATGATGAAGACAAGACGGGTGATGAATTCAATACCACCGGCACATGGGAAGAAACGTCACCACCGAGGTAAGTAGAGGTAAGTTTAAGAGAACTATGTGGGCTTTGATATCTTTCGGGGATGCGTAGGCAACTTAATTTTAAGTTTCAACTTGAAATTTCAAGTTAAAACTTAAATTTAAGCTCAAGTCCTTCTTTTTCCCTCTATTAGTCATCAGAGACGCACAAAAACGCTTTACTTGGAGCGGCGTCCTAGGAGTAGGAGTCAAGACAAGGCACACAACTATTGATGCAATGTACTTTTCAAGTAAAATATCACAGAACCCACATACCAAATTAAAGGAAAGGCCACAAAATTTAATTGATGCTACACCCAATATCACAAGGGATCCAATGTTAGACAGGTTAAAAGATATCAAAAATAGTTTTCTTGTCTATAAGGTAACTTCGGTGAATCTAAATGGCATCGTCTATCCACACCCGCAATTTTACAAAATACACTTATTACTAAATACACACACCAAATAATAACAAGGGATCCAATGTTAGACAGGTTAAAAGATATCAAAATTAGTTTTCTTGTCTATAAGGTAAATTCGGTGAATCTAAATGGCATCGTCTATCCACACCCGCAATTTTACAAAATACACTTATTACTAAATACAACCACCAAATAAAAGGCTTGGAAACGAAATATTTTATATACAAACACCTCACTTCTACAATAATACCCCTAAGCGTTAGTTCACCCACACTTTTAAAAATCATCACACATCTACATCATGCACCAACCAAAACTCAACCCACAACACCACACCTCACCCATTTGCCCACGTTGGAAAAGAAAGGAGAGAGGAAGAAGAGGATTCCATTTCATCACCACTCTCATCGAGTAAAAACATGATTTGTGTAGTAAATATGTTGGGTGTTCATGGATTGAATGAAAACAGTTGTTTTTTGCACTTGAAATCCTTAACCTAATGTCATCACTGGTCAGACGAATTTAGGGTTCTGTTCAGCTGTTTATGGAGAATTTTTTTCATTTTGTTCAGCTGATGCTGGTCAAATAGCATCGGCTCAATATAACCCTATTTCTCGAACAGCGTCGATTGAACGTAACCATGTGTTTTTACATGGGGTTATTTTAGTTTTTTACATAGTTGGTATTGGTATTTTTATAACTATAACATGGTGGACGTATTCGATAAAATTGCGGATGTGGATAGTCGGCACCTAACAAAATATATAATTGAACATTTAATTAATGAGTTACCTCTTTTTTCAGCATCTCAGCAGCATTAATTTCATAAGACACCCGTGCATCCATCCGAGCACGCATGGAAGCTAATTCTTCTGGAGAAGCTTTCGCCATCTTTGCACCAATCTCGGCCATCTCCTCAGGACGGGTATACTTCAATTGCTCAGCAGCTAGCTTGAAGTCTTCTGTCCTCAAGTTTTGCATCCCTTCAGTAGCCATCCTCATCAATTCAGGATTTGACATCATCTGAATAGAAGACAAACACCACAAGTAAGAATATAAGTAATTCATATATTCCAGTTCAAAATCGAGAATGTTAAAAAACGTAGACAAAAAATCATATTACATTACCAACTCGATAGGCCAAGCAATAAGAAACTAATTTTCAATTTTGCTCATTAACTTTCTAAAATACACACAAAATCTAAAGGTTAAAACATCACAAATATGAAAATCAAATTCTTCAAGAAAATTAATGTCCAGCATACCAACTGAAAACGGTCAGATCCCACTTCAACCCACAGGCCACAGCGAAAGAGAAAGGTGAATCAACAATAATCATAAATTCACCCTAAACTCAAATTATCAACCAGAATTGTTGTTTAATTGAAGGCAATCACCAATAGATCGCAAATGTGTCTCTAATTAAAATCTCCAAAGAAGAAGGTACAAGTTTTATGAAACCCCCCCATCAATTGGTATGCTAGGGTAAACTTGCATTCAATCCCCAAAGGAGTAAAAAATCCCAATCCGTTCGAAGAGAAGATCCACAAAATCACTATCAAACACACATAAAGGGGCATCAAAGAATCGGATAGTAATTGAAGGGCACAAGTACCTGCTGCTGTATTCTAGCCAAGTCAGAAGGCGACATGCGACTCATCTGCTCCTGAGCCATCCTTATCATTTCTGGATCCATCATTCCGTTAAACATTTCCCCTTTTAGCCTCTCGTAAAACCCTTGAAGAAATTAAAAAATCAAAAAGGGGCAAATCTTAATTTAATAAGATGAACGAAGAAAAATTGAAGGGGCGGCAACTCATGCAGAATTCGGTGTTGATTAATTCGGGTTCTAGTTAGGTTTATTTGATGGGGGTAAGAGTAATCGAAATCAGAATGATCTAGTCTAGTCTAAAAAGTGAAGGAGGGATTTATTCTGTAAGAAGATGTATATATTCGAGCTGGCGGAGGATTCAAGTTGAATATGATTGAATTGAATATGCCAAAAGTATAGTCTTTGTTGGACGGCACAAGACCAGAATATCAAAGGAAATGAGAATGCTTGCGAATTATACAGGGGAGGGTTCTTACCGCGCAAGTGGGGGGAGGTACCCCTTTCTATCGTAACCCACATTATTATCATATTTTACTCGTTTTAATTAACACTTCCTCGTCCCACTCCAAAAGTGTTCTTTTTGTCGTTTTGATAGTCTCACCTAAAGGTTTCTTTTTATTTTTTTTTATAGACATGTGACTCACACAACATCTCTAATACAATTAAAATATAAGGTTCACACTCTCACTAATACAACTATCAATTACATATTAAATAATAATATTCCTTAATTCACGTGCCAAAAAGCAAAAACCCTTTGGACGGGATGGGGGAGTAAATAATAGTACTTCTTTTTCATAAACAAATTCATATTTTTTATTTTTGTTTGTCCCATAAATAAGTTCACAAACTTAAATAAAGAAATACATACAAATCAATAACCCTAAACCACACTTTAATTTCAAAATTACCACTCATTTACAACTCACATAACTTACTTTATAATTTATTTATTACCTAAAAATATCAATCTACCCTTAAAAGTAAAGTAAAAAGCAATTTTTTCTTAAACTCCGTATTTATAGTAATCGGAAACTTCTCTTTGGGACGAAGGGAGTAGTAAATTACTATAAAGTACGCACATACTTCATCCGGCGTTAACGTTTACGTTTTTCATTTTGATCTATCCCAAATTAAAGTTTATATTTCTCTTTTTGTCAAATTGGGCCACACAAAATAAGTAATCATTTCCTATGCGGTTCACACACAACACTAATACAAATACTTACCTCAAATTAAATATTATTTCTCTCACCTCACTATACATTACAATTTTAGAATATTATATCTCTTAATCTATGTGTAAAAAGTAAATGTAAACTCGAGACAGATGGAGTATATTTTTAAGAATGTTATTAAATACACATCTATTTTTATTAAATACACACTTTTTTATTAATTTTTAAGTCTTTATTTTATTGTATACATACCCCTTAAAATTCCAAAATTACCCTTTTAATTTTAAAATTATACTATATACTTTCAAAAATCCCCTATTCTCTTACGGCTAAATTGATATGATGGAATTGAATGAATTCGTGAATGGTATAGAGATGGAAAATGATAATTAAAAATAATAATTATCGTGGTTAGTGTTGTTTAGGAGTAACTGAAGTAATAGAAAATGTATTGCTTAACTGATTCTAATCTCATTAATAATATTTTTATAGATTAAATTTAAAATTTATATAAAAAAATATTTAATTAATTAAAATTTCAATAAATAGTATGTAAAAAACGTATTTGAAAATTAATAAGTGATACATTCGCTTCAGAAAGTTATCGATAAATGCACAATTATATTTTGTTTTTCCTATAATACCTATACATATTCGTACATTAGTGTGCACTGTTAAGATGGAAACAAAAATACGTTATTTATATGAATGTACATTAGTGTACATTCTATTGAGTAAGAAACTGAAAATACGTGATTAAATTGAAAAACCCTACTAATGTACATTGCATTTTGAGAGAGAAACAAAAAATACGTGATTAAACTGAAAAAACCCCACGAATATACATTAGTGTGCATCTTTGAGAGAGAAACGCAAAATACACGATTGAAACTATTGTTAAGTACATTAGTGTCATTCTTAGAGAAACAGAAAATACGCAATTAAATTAAGAACCCTACAAATATACATTATTAGTGTGCATCTTTGAGAAATAAACAGAAAATACTTGATTAATTAAATTGAAAATAAAGTTTTTATAATTATCCTTAAATCTCTCCTTAAATCTCTCACCCATTGTTTTTATTTGATTTAGTGTACATTAATATTCAATGAAACTAGTGTTAAGTGAAAACATTGAAATATTCAGCGTTGCAAATAAGGGTAAAGCTGGAAAAAGAAATAAACGTTTAAATCAATGTATTTATTAGTAATTAAGTTATATACACGCATACCTATGAGTAATAATCCATTTTTTTAATATATATATATATATATATATATATATATATATATATATATATATATATATATATATATATATATATATATATATATATATGCTTTTGTTGATTAGTTTAATTATCTATTTGTAACCAAGAAAAAATAAAAATAAAAAATAAATTATTAGTTGAATATATTTTTATTGATTGACTTAATTATCTATTTTCAATAAAAAATATGATTAAAGGTGATATTCAATTTGAAGATGTACTTGAATAATAATATTAATAAGTTGGATATATTTTAGGCAAAAACTTGTGTGCACCCGGGCGCACGGGCACAATCCGTGCGCCTTTAGAATTTTGTGTTAAATTATATATCATTTAGTATAAAGATGTGTATCCTTTATTTTCAGAAGAAAATTAATAAATATTAATGAAAAATGTATACCCTTTAGAACAAAATGGTGTATCCTTATTAATTAAAGTGTATACTCTTTAGAACAAAACAATGTACCCTTATCCATAATACTAAATTCTAAATGTGCACATTATGTCCCCGAGGGCACGCAAGACCAACTCTATATTTTATTGATTATTATCTATTTCTTAACCAATCAAAAAAATATGATTAAAGGTGATTTTAATTTATAGATATCAAGTACATGATTTAAAGATATATACATGAATAATAATAATAATAATAATAATAAAAATAAATAAAAGTAGAAAGATTATATATGTAATATTAAAACAAAAAATAAAAAATATACGAAATTTAACCACGTTCCGACAGCTCATACTTTTAAAAAATTATTTATAACAATGTATTTATAATTAGTATATAATTTATATATTATATACTCATATATATACTAGCATGTAACTCAAGTGCTACGCGAGATCATTAAATATTTATTGAATAAAACTTGAAATAAATTAAAAATAATAATAAATTGTTATATTAAAAATATTTTTATTAAACTTAATTTTATTGTTATTATTATTGTTGTAAAGATTAAAAGTAATAATAATTTGTGATATTAAAAATATTTTTATTAAATTACATTAATTTATTATTATTATTATCATTATTATTATTATTATTATTATTATTATTATTATTATTATTATTATAGGTAATTCAAGTACCCTTTGGCCTCTGCGTACAATTTCATTTTATCTATACATGATATGATGTTTAAATAATTTTTTTTATACATATATATAAATATATATGATCTATTTTCTAATCAAATTTAATGTACCAAAAACTTTTAGAAGTTAATTAATGATCATAGAATTATTCAAAATTCTTTATACTATATATAATAATACAATAATGTATAATTTTAATACAATATAAATGAGTCTCTGACTCACTGTCATCAATGTCCTAAAAATACTAATTGGTTAAATCATTAACATGTACATATATACGTTACTCTTCATAATCAAAATTTCCATAATAGTACTTATTAAATCACGAGGTAATCAATTCGAATTTCAGATATATATATTCAAGTAATTTCGTTGAGTGAAAGATATATATATTCCAACTCTAGGATGTGAAAGATTTTTGGTGTCCAATTAAAGAAGAAAACCATCCCACAACCTTACAGTTCCTAGTAATCCACACACGTTGAGCATAGGGGCAATTGTAGGATATATATGACCTAAAATTAACAAACTTAATCAGAATAGAATCAAGACAGAACTGCAAAATATCATGTAAGAATTTAGGGTTAAATGGATCACTTGGGCTTTCCATCAAATATTGCAGGTGGTTCTGAAGTGGAATCAAGAACTGGCGGGAGAACTTCTTTCACAAATCTGCTACAAAATTGATACCAAGAAAATTAAAAATCATTTTTGCTGGGTAAACAGTAATCTTGTAAAAATCAAATTTGATAGGCCGGCGACAGCCTATCAAATTTAAGTCACCGGGTTGAGCTCAATTTGATTGACCACATATTAGGATTTTTCCTCTTTTAGAAACATTACCAACATCATCGTTGCTTCACTTCATAGCACTTCCTGAAAATAGCACACACCAAAAGAACAAGATTATTTATTAAAAAAATCAAATAAATAAAAATAAATTCTAAATTGGGTTGTCTCGCAACAAGCGCCTTTTCTTTACGTCGTTGGCTCGACATTCACTTCCCTTTCACGTGATAGGAGTAAAATGTTCAAACCAATATAATGATCTTATTGGTTTGCGGGAAGTGTTATCTCCCTTCAAAATAATATGGTTCTTGGTCAGCCTTTTGGTGCAAAGCTCCATGGAAAATTGTTGGATCACCTCAAGAATAGGATCTTTAATCACATCAATCTGAAACACTTCAATTGTCTCCTGTACTTGAGGATCAGCAACTTTTGACAACCTGTAGGAATATGGAAAAATATCAGAATGAATGGAAACTGATTCGGATAATTTAACCTGACTTTCGTTTTCAGCAGAACTGACACTGAAGACTTCAGTTTCAGTTTCTGCAATCTGAATTTTCTGCACATAATTTGTAGAATTTTCCGCACACTCTTCCTCTTCAATTTCTGCCTCAAACTCGAATTTCTCATCATGGGTGGACTCCTCAATACATTCCTCTTGGTTTACACCTTGTTGTGCCACCAAACATTCAACCTCAGTCCTTAATTTGCTACATTGTCACTCCAAATTCCAAAGACTCAAAGCTAACCAAATTTGGCGCCGTTTGCTTGGGGAGTAAAATTGAATTTTGTTCAATTTTTGTGTTTCTGATATTTTTATGCATTTTTACAGGTTCTAGAATTTTTTCGAATTTTTCTGGAATTTTCGAATTTTCCAGTTACATTGACACTGAACCCTTCAGTGTCAGAAGGCCCCTGTTTTTGAAATTTTTTCTGTGAATGATTACTCAATCTTCAGGTAAAAAACAGCTTGAATACATATTAGAAATCGAGAGAACTGCCCGGAGGTTGAGAAAGGAGTCCCGGAAGAAGAAGAAAATAAGTTCGTCCACTGACGAAACTGCCAAAAACCTTACCGAACTTGAACTTGCAGCTGGTCTATTTCATCTTGAAGAGGAGAATTCTGAATTTTCTAATTAGGAGGAAGAAGATATTGCAGACTCTGAGTTGGGAGAGGAAAACATGATTGGAAATGAGGAAAAAACTTTGAATGAATTGGCAAATCCGGACGTAGTCCATCAGCCATTATGCATTAACTTTCTGGCGATCACTGATAAATAGTATTTGAATTGAAATCGGGATTGATTCACTTTCTTCCTACTTTCCATGGTCTTTCAGGTGAAAATCCTCATAAATTCTTGAAGGAGTTCTCGGTTGTATGCATGAGCATGAAACCAACCAGAGTAACGGAGGAAATGGTCAAGCTTAGGGCTTTCCCCTTTGCAGTGAAGGACATGACAAAGGATTGGTTATATTATCTCCCTCCTGGATCGATAAATACGTGGGACGAGATGGAGAAGCTTTTTCTCCAAACTTACTTTCTGGCCATCAGAGTTGTCTTGTGTAAGGAGATATCTAGAGCTCGTCAGATGCAAGGAGAGAGTTTACATGAGTATTGGGAGAGGTTTAAACTCCTCACATCAGCATGCACTCAACATCAAATAAGCGACCAGTTGCTATTGCAATACTTCTATGAAGGGTTGTCGATCATGGATTGAAACATGCTTGATGCTGTTAGCGGTGGAGCTTTTATGATGAAAACACCTATTGTTGCTAGAGACTTGATTGCTAGCATGGCTGCCAACACTCAACATTTTAGCACACATGATCCATCGGTTAGAGAAGTGAAGGAGGTCCATGATTCTAAGTTGGAGGAAACTTTGAACAAGTTGACACTTGCTGTGGAGAATCTTGCTAAAGGAAAAGAGGTAAACCCTCAATCTTGTCAATATTGTTTAACTAACGATCACTCTACTCTTGATTGCAGGGTTACACCTAGTAAGGATCAAGTAAAAACGATGGGACGACCCAATGATCCCTTCTCTCAAACCTACAATCAGGGTTGGAGAGATCATCTCAATCTCAGGTATGGAAGTGGACAAGGAGGACATAGGGGGCCACAACTGTTTCAAGAGCAGAGAGTTGTGAATAGGCAACAAAATTACCCTCAAGATGGTGGAAATCGCCAACAAGGTGGTTCAAGTTCCGGAGCTTCATTTGAGGAGATGATGAAAGAGTTGGCTGCCAGCAATCTCAAATTTCAAGAGATGACACATTCATCCATTCAGGACTTGAAGATGATAACTCAATCGTTAATCTAGAACATGGAAAATTAAGTAACCCAATTGCCAACAACTGTGGGCCAGATGCAAGCTTAAAACAGTGGAAATTACATTCATAAACGGAGGTTAATCCTAAGAATGTGAGTGTTATTACACTGCGGAGTGGGAAACAGTTGGAGGAGGTTGAATCACCCAAAAATCTTGACCAAGAAGTGGAAAAAGATGATGAAGAACCTACTGGAACAGTGAAGGATCAAATCGATCAATTTGGGGTGGAAAAATCTGATGTGCAGAAACACAACACTGACACTGAACCCATTAGTGTCAGAAGGTCCGAAAAAAATCAGGTTAAAAATTCTGACCCTATTCCGTTTAATATTAATCATTTGTCTTTTCCAAGCAAGTTTAGGAAGCTGGACACCACTGAAAAGGATAAACAATTACTTGAGGTGTTTCGGAAAGTAGAGATCAACTTACCTCTCATTGAGGCGATTAAGCAAATTTCGAGATACGCCAAGTTCTTGAAGGAGTTGTATACCAACAAAAAGAAGTTGAAAGGAGATGAAAAAGTGGTGATGAGAGAAAACGTTTCAGTTGTCTTCTAGCAAATGTTACCTCAGAAGTGCAAGGATCCTGGCATGTTTGTGGTACATTGTAAGATCGAGAGTTTTAAGATTGAAAGAGCCATGTTAGACCTTGGAGCTTCTATTAATGTGATGCCTCGATCGGTATTTGAAACGCTGGGTGTGGGAGAGTTGAAAAAGACTGGAGTTGTCATCCAGCTTGCTGATCGAAGCCATGCATACCCAGATGGAGTCATTGAGGATGTTCTCGTATAGGTAGACAAACTCGTATTCCTTGCTGATTTTTATGTGTTAGAAATGAATAACCACCGATCAAATTTCACTCCAATTTTGTTGGGGAGACCATTCCTCAACACTTCATGCACTAAAATAGATGTGGGTGAAGGTACTCTCACAATGGAATTTGATGGGCAGATCACTAAATTTAACATATATGATGCTATGAAATATCCTGGTAATGCTAACCTACTTTCTGTTGTGAGTACTATTGACCCTATTGTTCAGGAACACTTCGAACTCACTATTAGGTATGCATTAGACACAGTAATTGATCATGGAATCATGAAGAAGGATGCAAACAGATGGGATAACAAGGAGTTAAATCACTATGTCAATGCTTTGCGTAGTTCTTCTCAGAGATCGAACATCGTAGATGTGGCTATGTTAAATTGCCTGATATTTTTCCAAAAATTCTTCTATCTATGGTGCAGGCACTGAAGCTGGAGTTAAAGGCACTTCCTGAACACTTGAAGTACACGTACCTTGGGCTGGATTCCACTTTACCGGTGATTATCTTATCCAAGCTGACGGACGAACAAGAGAACTCGTTGCTTGATATGTTGAAGAGATATAAGACTACTATTGGATGAACGGTAGCGGACTTGAAGGGTATCAGTCCCACAATTTGCATGTATTGTATTCTGCTTGAGGATGATGCAAAACCATCTAGAGAAGCCCAGCGCCGGTTGAATCCACCCATGATGGAGGTGGTAAAGAAGGAGGTGTTGAAACTTCTGAGTGTGGGAATCATTTATCCTATCTTAGATAGTAAGTGGATCGGTCCAACACAAGTAGTGCCAAAGAAATCAAGAGTGACTGTGGTTGAGAATGACAAGGGTGATATGGTTCTGACACGTTTGCAAGCGGGTTGGAGAGTGTGCATGGACCACCGCAAGCTTAATAACATGACTAGAAATGATTATTTTCCTTTGCCCTTCATTGATCAGATATTAGAAAAGCTTGCAGGTTATTCTTATTATTGCTTTCTTGATGGTTTTTCTGGTTATTTTCATATTGCAATTGCTCCTGAAGATCAAGAGAAAACAACCTTCACATGCCCCTTTGGGACTTTTGCATGTTGTCGGTTACCTTTCGGGCTTTGCAACGTACCTGCCACATTTCAAAGGTTTATGGTAAGTATTTTTTCTAAATTTGTGGGTAATATAATTGAGATTTTTGGATGACTTTAGTGTCTATGGAGAATCTTTTAATAGTTGCCTTGGAAATCTTGAATTAATCTTGAAAAGATGTGTAGAAACAAACCTTGTTTTGAATTGGGAAAAGTGTTACTTTATGGTCGTACAAGGTATTATTTTAGGTCATGTCATTTCAAAGAATGGGATTGAAGTTGATAAGTCTAAGGTGGACCTTATATCTGCATTGCCTTACCCTGCATCTGTGCAGGAAGTTCGTTCTTTTCTTGGTCATGCAGGTTTCTATCGAAGGTTTATCAAGGATTTTTCAAAGATAATCAGGCCACTATGTGAGTTGTTGCAAAAAGATGTGAAGTTTGAGATTAATGATGCTTGCAAGAAAGCTTTTGATAAGTTAAAGGAGTTGCTAACTACACCACCCGTAATTCAACCGCTAGATTGGAACTTGCATTTTAAAATAATGTGCGATGCTAGTGACTATGCCGTAGGAGCAGTGTTGGGTCAACGAGTGGACAAGGTTGCACATGTGATTTACTATGCTTAAAAAACCTTGGATAATGCTCAAGCCAACTACTCAACTATGGAAAAAGAACTCCTAGCTGTGGTTTTTGCTTTAGAAAAATTTTGATCTTATCTGTTGGGAACTAAAGTCACTATTTTCTCTGATGATGTAGCTCTTCGTTATCTTATGATGAAGAAGGAAGAAAAACCTCGGTTGATTCGATGCATTTTGCTGCTTCAAGAGTTCGACTTGGAAATCAAAGACAAAAAGGGATCGGAGAATCTAATGGCCGACCACCTAAGTCGGCTGATTAGAGATGAAGATGAGCATCAAATCCTTGAAAAATTCCCGAATGAACAGCTGCTGGCCATTCTGCAAAGTCTGGAAAATTTGGATGAACTGACACTGACCCACCCCTTCAGTGTCAGAAGGCTCTATTCCATGGTTTGCTAATTTGGCGAATTTTCTGACCTCCCATCAGTTTCTAGATTATATGAGTAAGGTAAAACGTAATAAACTTCGTAGTGATGCCAAGTATTACATGTGGGATGATCTGTATTTGTGAAAACGTTGTTCTGATCAAGTGATAAAAAGGTGCGTTCCTGATACTGAATTTAATTTAATACTTGCCTTTTGTCATAGTTATGCTTGTGGTGATCATTTTGGTTTTAGGAGAACTGCTTTCAAAGTGCTTGGGTATGGATTTTATTTGCCGACACTGTTTAAGGATGCTTATGAATTTTGCAAGTCTTGTTACAGATGCCAACATGTAGGAAATATTTCTCAACAAAATGAAATGCCCCAAAACCCTATAATTGTTTGTGAGATTTTTGGCATGTGGGGGATGGATTTTATGGGACCTTTTCCTTCTTCGTTTGGTTTTACTTACATATTATTTGCTGTTGATTATGTGTCAAAGTGGGTGGAAGCGAAGGCCACCCGAACTAATGATTCTAAAGTGGTTGCGGGTTTCCTTCGATCTAACATCTTTTGTAAGTTTAGAATTCCTCGGGCCATCATCAGTGACAAGGGCACACATTTTTGCAATCGAACGGTGGAAGCGCTTCTGCATAAGTATTCGGTGTTTCATAAGACATCATTTCATACCACCCTCAAACGAGTGGTCAGGCAGAGGTATCCAACTGTGAGATTAAGAGAATTTTAGAGAAGATGGTTAATCCATCTGGGAAGGATTGGAGCTCACGTTTGGAGGATGTATTATGGGCCTATCGAATGGCCTATAAGATACCGATTGGCATGTCCTCGTATCGAATTGCTTATGGAAAGCCATGTCACCTACCTGTAGAGCTTGAGCATAAAACGTGGTGGGCAATCCAAAAGTTCAACATGGATTATGACAAGGCCGGAGAGCAAAGGAAATTCCAATTGCAAGAGTTGGAGGAATTAAGGAACGAATCCTATGAAAATTCAGTGATTTATAAGGCGAAGACAAAGGCATTTCATGATGCCAGAATCTCAAGGAAAAATTTTAGCATTGGGAAAAAAGTTTTACTTTATCATTCAAAGCTTAAATTATTTCTTGGTAAGTTTTGTTCTCGTTGGATTGGACCGTTTATTGTGACTAATGTTTTTCCTCAAGGTGCAGTTGAAATAAGAAGCATGAATTCTGAAAGAAGCTTCAAAGTAAATGGACACCAACTCAAGGAGTATCACGAAGGCTTTCAAACGGTTGGGGTGGACCGAATGGAGTTGGAGGACGTGATCTACAATTGTTAAGAATACACCTTACCTAAGTCGAGCCAACAATAATAAAAAAAAGGCGCTAATTGGGAGGCAACCCAATTTTCTAGTTTTATTTTATTTTATTTTATTTTCAGTAAGGTGTTTACTTGTTCAATTTTAATTTCTTGGGGTTGCAGATATATCAGGTGAATTTAATTGCCTAAGAATATAACATTATATTCGTGAAAAAGAAAATAATGTTGTTGGGTCAAGAAATAATATTTCTGCTTTAAATTAAATATAACTTGTGGCCCAACTAATTTTTTTTCTTTCAGGAGTGGCCCAGCTATGATAGCCCATGAAGAATTTGAAGGAGCAAATAAGGCTCAATTAGTGAGAGACCCTACATTCCTCCTGCCACATTACTGACGCCAAATTCCCGCCCAACTCGTGAGAGATCCCTGCCCTAATTTTCAATTTGTCAAGTTCTACACCACTTCAACCACCACTCCGGTATTCCACCGTGAAAATCATCTCAGCCATGACCAAATTACGTTCCAGTGTTCGAGTAAAGAAGAAACCACGACGGGAGAAAGAGGCAGAATCGTCATAGGCTATTGTGGTTTGCTGCGGCTCTGACGATGCCACGACGAACCCAACAACAGTTGATTCTGGCGACTAAACTGCCGTTGATGCCTTTGAAGAACCCGCAGTTGCCTCTCCATCTTTAGCCACAGCCCGACCCATTTCGGGCGAAAACACCCCAGCCGCCGCTACATATTCTACACCTGTGGACCCTTCGTGAACCCCTGCCATCGACACTACTGATGGGGGTGAGTCCAGCGACCCTGCTGCCACTGCGAGTACTAAATCCGGAGAGGCCGCCAATGAAGGAGCCTAGCGAATCCAACACCGTCGTAGCTCAGCTCCGATGTATGTCTTCCGGAATCCCCACTCCATCATCATGTCAGGTCCAGAATAAATTAATAGGAATTACCCGATTTTTGCGGATCTTACATATGAATTCTTGAGTGCATTTACCAAAACTGAAGAAGAGGTAACGTTTCGGTTGGGGGGTGTTACGCATGAGAGGACAATCAATGCTTTCATGTTGTCTTTAGGGGTTCCATTGGTTGAGTATATTGAGAAGGCATTCAGAGCTGAGCCTCTGTGGAAGGAGATCACACTTGGACAAGAGGTTTACAGAGCAAGCAGTGAGAAGGGCAGTTTCATTCAAAATCCTTGCATTCGCTATATTCATGGACTGCTGGCTAGTACCATATTTGCTAGGGAAACAAATAAGAATGTTGCGGAATGGAAGGAGTTGAGGGTGATTGATGCGATGCTACATAGGAGGCCACTAGGCCTCGGGGAGATGGTGGTTGAGCACTTGTTGCATGTGAAGAAGAGTAGTGGAAGCATCGCCATTGGTGGGCTGGTTACGGCTATTGCGAAGGTTGCGGGAGTTGATTTTGCGAATAGAATCTTTATTGGACCCATCCAATTTGTTGATGACACTTTGTTGTAGCAAATGAGAGTTTTAAGAAAAGATGATGGCACTCACATATGGATGGTGTCCAAGAAAGAAGAATTAGCTCTTCTAAACCCCACTTTCACCACCATAGAGTTTTCGAAGAACATTCGAATGAGGCATGATCAGTGGCCGATGATTCCTGTCCCCTTCTTGCTAAGAGCTCTTCCTATGGGCTTTGGCCATCTGGAGGGGGCATTCATTGCTTGGATGGAGAGGTTTGAGGCCAACCATAACTTTTTGATGCGTCAGATGAACGATCTTGTGAAGCATTTGCTAGATCGTGGTTAGAGTTCAAATCAGCAATAATTCAGGTGTACTCGACCCATTTTCATATTTAGTTTTTTTTTTACTTGCTTTTGCTTGGGGATAAGCAATCATCTAGGTGTGGGGGGGAATTTTATATGATAATTGGGTTTGAGTTGTTATATGAATATGCTTTTTAATTTTCTGATTTTGTTCTTTCTGATTTTGCTGACTTTGGTGAACCTTTTTGGTTGTATATACTTGATTTTCATACTTGTGACTATTTTTGTTTGACTCTGGTGATAGTAAGTATTTATTATGGATATTAAGTGCTGAGTTTGGTGAATCCCTGTGGAAATGTGAAGTTAGAGATCCTGATTTGAGGCATGTTTAAGTGGAATTCATTCTGAAATTTCATGTGTTGGTGGGGTAAATTTGTTGAATTGTCTCATGTCTTACTCTTGTTATCCTTTGAATTTTATGTTGATGTGGAGTCTGGGAAGTTGAGGAATAAAATCTTTTGAGGTGATGAGGATGATGCATGATTGAGAGGGTGGCAGTGATGTTGAGGAGCTATTGGAACTTGATAATCGTTGCAAGATTTTTGTGATTGTAGTGTCTCATTTTGTTTTGAATTTCATGGCAAATTAACCAATTTTTGGTGAGCTTTTAAGCCTTAACGAGCTAACATCTATAAGCTCCATTGAATTTCTTTCTTGAGTGCATTGAAATTGAGTTGCTCATTCTAGAACTTGCTCTTTTGAATGCATTTCAAGACCATGTGATTGGTTGTGTGTGATAAAATGATATAGGCACTTAGGTTTAACCCTTTTGGCTTATATTGTCCCACCAAATCATGAAGACTCTAGGGAAGCCACGTTGAGCCAAAGCCTTTTCTTTGGATTGTAAGCGCATAAATTAACCCTTTAATTCCTATTTCTTTCTTAAACTCCTCCATTTGAACCATTCATCACTTTGCAATGTGTGAGTCTTGTGAAAGCACTGTGTGGTTGAATTGATGATGAGGGAGGGGGGAGTTGAAAATTTTTTGAAAAAAAAAAGAAAAAAGGAAGGGAATGAAGGGAGTTTTAAAAAAAATGAAAAGAGAAAAGTTCTTGAGGAAAAAAAAGAAGAAAGATACATGAAATGTTGAAAAAAAGGGGGTTGTTAGAAAAAAAAGACACTGATTTACGTGTACGCCTGTTGTTCCAAACAAAAGGGGCGGGTGTGGGGAAGTTTTAGGTGCAAGAAAATGTTTTGGAAGGAAAATGTGAGGATAGTGAACGTTTTGATTTATAGAAGATCACATGTTGTAAAGTTGTGCGCTTTAGCAATTCTTAACTCTCTTTTTACCTTACCCTGTCCTAAAGATCTATTACAACCCATTCAAGATTGTTGCACACAGCCCATCTAAAATTAGTCGAGATTTGATTTGGGAGCAAGCCTATGGTAATGACTGTTTAATTTTTGAGTGATATTGCTACCTAAATCATATACCTAAGTGTGATAGAGTGAATCTTTTTGAGGCCATAGAATTTGAATTATTTGATGCCATGAAAGTTGCAAACTTTGAGTGAAGAGTCATATTTCATTTAGTTCTGAATGCTCATTGGTTGCTTGTCTCGTGAAGTGTGTAACTTTCATTTGTCTTGGTAGATGTTCCTTGGTTTTCTATTCTCTATGATTTTGGTTTGCTTGAGGACAAGCAAAGTTTAGGTGTGGGGAGATTTGAAGTCATATTTTAGCATGATTATTTGGTGGTAATTAAAGTCTATTTGATTTAATTATATATTTTTATGTGCTAATATTGATTTATATTATTTTTGGGAGATAATTATTTTAATTATAAGGAAATATATCTTCAACATATTTTTAGGATTGGATCTCTCTCATATCCTGTGGAGAAGGCACGATAAATTAGATAATAAGAAAATAGGAGATCTTGAGATATTTTTGGAAGCACAAATAAGGAAAGAGATCAAGAGAAAGGAGAAAAAGATATGATTTGATTGTTGGGGGCTGTAATACACGGTTTTGGCAGGGAGAATGAACGTGAATTGAAGAAGCAGAAAAGAAGCAGGATCGGTTCTCCCTACTCTAAGGCAGATTAACGTGAATCAAGATTGCAATCAGACACAATCAGTTCTTTAATTTTATATTTTAGTTCTGTTTTAACTTTGAACATGCGGGGCTAATCCCTTATCTAGTTTAGGATTCGTGAACCTCCCGTTGAATTTATGTTTAATTATTTAGAGTTTTACATTGAATCATGTGTGCAAATTTATTCTATTACATACTTTGATGTTCTTAATAGTAGTTTAATAATTATTTTGGTCTGATCAACTAATTTAATTATTTTATTGCTTAATGTTATTCCATGAACTATAATCCATAATTGTTATAGAAATTAGATTAAGTAACAAATAGAGATTATTCCCTCTAGGTGTAATAGGTTTTGGTTGTATGATACCTAGTCGAATTTCGTAGCCTAGTAATCATATGTTTAGAGTATTAATGCATCTACGAGTTCGAATCCATAGGGTCACTCATAGATAGTTCAATTTAGTGGTCGTACCCTAGTTGATGAACATAAGAACATTTGGGTTGATTGGTCGTACCATTAATCTAGGGATTTGAGTTTGCACGTTAGGCTAGATTTTTAATTTTTATAATTAATGAATTTAGTAAACGGGAGGGAATCGACAACCTAAACTAGGCTTTAATCACTTGGTTAATCATATAAATAATTTTCATCTGTTTTGTTATTTAAGAATTGAATTAATTTTACTTCTGTTATTTTCGATTTGTCACAATCAAAACACCCCTACATTTATTTTATATGTTAGCAACACTTGAATTTAATTAAAAATTTATTAAACTCCTTTGGGTTGGATACCTCCGCCTGACCACTCGTTTGAGGGTGGTATGAAGTGGATGTCTTAGAAGACACTGAATACTTGCGCAGAAGCGCTTCCACCGTTCGATTGCAAAAATGTGTGCCCTTGTCACTGATGATGGCCCAAGGAATTCCAAACCTACAAAAGATGTAGATCGAAGGAAACTTGCAACCACTTTAGAATCAATAGTTCGAGTGGCCTTCGCTTCCACCCACTTCGACATATAATCAACAACAAGTAAAATGTAAGTAAAACCAAACGAAGAAGGAAAAGGTCTCATAAAATCCATCCCCCACACATCAAAAATCTCACAAACAATTATAGGATTTTGGGACATTTCATTTCGTTTAGAAATATTTCATAGTGTTGGCATCTATCACAATACTTGCAAAATTCATAAGCATCATTAAACAGTGTCGGCCAATAAAATCCACACTCAAGCACTTTGAAAATAGTTCTCCTAAAACCAAAATGGCCACCACATGCATAACTATGACAAAAGGCAAGTATTGAATTAAATTCAGTATCAGGAATGCACCTTTTTATCACTTGATCAGAACAACGTTTCCACAAATACGGATCATCCCACATATAATACTTGGCATCACTACGAAGTTTATCACATTTTACCTTACTCATATAGTCTGGAAACTAATGGGAGGTCAGAAAATTTGCCAAATCAGCGAACTATAGAACAAAGCCTTCTGACACTAAAGGGGTCAGTGTCAATTGATCCGAATTTTCCAGACTTTGCAGAATGGCCAGCAGCTGTTCATCTGGGAAATTTTCAAGGATTTGATGTTCATCTTCATCTCTAATCAGTCGGCTTAGGTGGTCGGCCACTAGATTCTCCGATCCCATTTTGTCTTTGATTTCCAAGTCGAACTCTTGAAGCAGCAAAACCGAATCAACCGAGTTTTGCTTACTTCTTCGTCATAAGATAACGAAGAGCTGCATGATCAAAGAAAATAATGACTTTAATGCCCAAAAGATAAGATTGAAAATTTTCTAAAGCAAAAACCACAGCTAGGAGTTCTTTTTCTGTAGTTGAGTAGTTGGCTTGAGCATTATCCAAGGTTTTTGAAGCATAGTAAATCACATGTGCAGCCTTGTCCACTCGTTGACCCAACACTGCTCCTACGGCATAGTCACTAGCATCGTACATTATTTTAAAAGGCAAGCTCTAATCCGGCGGTTGAATTACGGGTGGTGTAGTGAGCAACTCCTTCAACTTATCAAAAGCTTTCTTGCAGGCATCATTAATCTCAAACTTCACATCTTTTTGCAACAACTCACATAGTGGTCTGGATATCTTTGAAAATTTCTTGATAAACCTTCGATAGAAACTTGCATGACTAAGAAAAGAACGAGCTTCCCACACAAATGCGGGGTAAGGCAATGCAGATATAAGATCCACCTTAGACTTATCAACTTCAATCCCATTCTTTGAAATGACATGACCTAAAACAATACCTTGTACGACCATAAAGTGACATTTTTCCCAATTCAAAACAAGGTTTGTTTCTACACATCTTTTCAAGATTAATTCAAGATTTCCAAGGCAACTATTAAAAGATTCTCCATAGACACTAAAATCATCAATAAAGACCTCAATTATATTACCCACAAATTCAAAAAAAATACTTACCATACACCTTTGAAATGTGGCAGGTACATTGAAATTTTCGAAAGGTAACCGACAACATGCAAAAGTCCTAAAGGGGCATGTGAAGGTTGTTTTCTCCTGATCTTTTGGAGCAATTGCAATCTGAAAATAACCAGAAAAACCATCAAGAAAGCAATAATATGAATAACCTGCAAGCTTTTCTAACGTCTGATCAATGAAGGGCAAAGGAAAATGATCCTTTTGAGTCATGTTATTAAGCTTGCGGTAGTCCATGCACACTCTCCAACCCGTTTGCAAATGTGTCGGAACCATATCACCCTTGTCATTCTCAACCACAGTCACTCCTGATTTCTTTGGCACTACTTGTGTTGGACTGACCCACTTACTATCTGAGATAGGATAAATAATTCCCACACTCAGAAGTTTCAATACCTCCTTCTTTACCACCTCCATCATCGGTGGATTCAACCGGCACTGAGCTTCTCTAGATGGCTTTGCATCATCCTCAAGAAGAATACGATGCATGCAAATTGTGGGACTGATACCCTTCAAGTCTGCTACCATTCATCCAATAGCAGTCTTATGTCTCTTCAACATATCAAGCAACGAGCTCTCTTGTTCGTTCGCAGCTTGGATGAGATGATCATCAATAAAGTGGAATCTAGCCCAAGGTACGCGTACTTCAAGTGTTCAGGAAGTGCCTTTAACTCCAGCTTTGGTGCCTGCACTATCGATGAAAGAATTTTTAGAAAAATGTCAGACAATTTAACAGAAGCTACATCTACGATGTTCGATCTCTGAGAAGAACTATGCAAAGCATTAATATAGTGATTCATCTCCTCGTTATCCATATGTTTGCATCCTTCTTCATGATTCCATGATCAATTATTGTGTCTAATGCATCCCTACTAGTGAGTTCGAAGTGTTCCTGGACAATAGGCTCAATAGTACTCACAACAGAAAGTAGGTTAGCATCACCAAGATATTTCATAGCATCATATATGTTAAATTTAATGATCTGCCCATCAAATTCCATTGTGAGAGTACCTTCACCCACATCTATTTTAGCGCATGAAGTGTTGAGGAATGGTCTCTCCTACAAAATTGGAGTGGAATTCGATGGGTAGTCATTCATTTCTAACACATAAAAATCAGCAGAGAATACGAGTTTATCTACCTGAAAGAGAACATCCTCAATGACTCCATCTGGGTATGCATGACTTCGATCAGCAAGCTGGATGACTACTCCAGTCTTTTTCAACTCTCCTACACCCAGCTTTTCAAATACCGATCGAGACATCACATTAATGGAAGCTCCAAGGTCTAACATGGTTCTTTCCACTTTAAAACTTCCGATCTTACAAGGTACCATAAACATGCCGGGATCCTAGCGCTTCTGAGGTAACATTTGCAGAAAGACAGCTGAAACGTTTTCTCCCATCACCACTTTTTCATCTTCTTTTAACTTCTTTTTGTTGGTACACAACTCCTTCAAGAACTTGCCTTATCTTGAAATTTGCTTAATCGCCTCATTGAGAGGTAAGTTGATCTTCACTTTTCGAAACACCTCAAGTAATTGTTTATCCTTTTCAGTGGTGTCCGTCTTCCTAAACCTGCTTAAAAAAGGCAAATGATTAATATTAAAATGAATAGGGTGAGACTTTTTAACCTGATTTTTTTCTGACCTTCTGACACTGATGTGTTCAGTGTCAGTTTTGTGTTTCTGCACATCAAATTTTTCCGTCCCAAACTGATCAGTTTGATCCTTCTCTGTTCCAGCAGGTTCTTCATCATCTTTTTCCACTTCTTGGTCAAGATTTTTGGGTGATTCAACCTCCTCCAACTGTTTCCCACTTTGCAGTGTAATAGGACTCACATTCTTAGAAATAATCTTCATTTCTGAAGTCAACTTTCTACTATTTTGAGCTTGCATCTAGCCAACAATTATCGTCAATTGGGTTACTTGATTTTCTAAGTTTCGGATTGACGATTGAGATGTCATCTTCAAGTACTGAATGGATGAATGTGTCATCTCTTGAAATTTGAGATTGGTGGTAGCCAACTCTTTCATCATTTCCTCAAATGAAGCTCCAGAACTTGAACCACCTTGTTGGCGATTTCCACCATCTTGAGGGTAGTTTTGTTGCCTATTCACCACTCTCTGCTCTTGAATCTGTTGTGGCCCCCTATGTCCTCCTTGTCCACTTCCATACCTGATATTAAGATGATCTCTTCAACCCTGATTGTAGGTTTGAGAGAAGGGATCATAAGGTCACCACATCGCGTTTACTTGCTCCTCACTAGGTGTAATCCTGCAATCAAGTGTAGAGTGATCGTTAGTTAAACAATATTGACAAGATGGAGGGTTTAGCTCTTTTCCTTTAGCAAGATTTTCCACAGAAAGTGTCAACTTGTTCAAAGTTTCCTCCAACTTAGAATCATGGGCCTCTTTCACTTCTCTAACCGATGGATCACATGTGTCAAACTGTTGAGTGTTGGCAGCCATGTCAACACTCATGTCAAATCGCGATTTAGAACGGGTGGAGAGCAGATAGAGAGGATCTTGAAGATCATCATCCACACGAAGTCAAGATTGGATTTTAGAATACAGCAGAAGATCAAGAGGTTTTTTTCTGTAGCTGTTCTTCTTCAACATACCCTGGTGAAAGGTAATACGTTTCTATCTTCTATCTTCTGCTGATTTAGAAACTCATGGAACCCTAACGGTTCACGTTAACTAAAAGATCGAACGCCAACAGTTGGTATCAGAGCTTTAGTTTTGTGGTGAAGCATGACTGTTAGGTTAGGGTTTCTTGTGCCTACGTGGATTAGGGTTTAATATTTTTTTTGAATTATACTTGTATCCCTATGTGTAATCATCGGCTGCGAGCGGCGATCGAACGATGATGGTGGCAAAGTCGATGACTGATGGCAATGACGTTATCGACAGATGCTAACTGTACAATCGCTGGCATAAGTGAGCCTCGACGGTACAGCTCGCAAGGTGACATGTCGGCGTGACTTAGCATGGTACATGGCACGAGGTAAGTGATGGGATGTTGCTGCATGCCTGGCGATTCATGACGATCGCTTAAGTTGCGTGATGCTTTAAGCAGCTTGGACAGCGTCGGGATGAGACAATGCATGGCGCAACATGCAACTGCATATGAGGGCATGGCGACAGGGCAAGCTCACTAGACGAGCGGCGTTGTCGGAACTTCCACTGTGGACCACCTATAGCGGAAAATGGCGACTGGAGCAGGCTATGGGCGATGTTCCGGGTGTATCAAATCATGGTTTTGGGTGAGTCAAGCCATGTTTCTGGGTGGTTCCATCACCTGTTCCGAGTGGGTCACACACAATTTCCAAGCGAGTTTGCAGCGAAGCTCCGATCGGGTTTGCAAAAGTGTCAATCAGGTCTGACGTAGTTGGTGGCGAGCAATAGGTGCACGAAGGCGGGCTGGGCGCCCAGTGGCAAGCCAATTTACATACTGGGTATTCTCGCTGCCGGGTGCTAGGTTTTTTCGGTAGACGTGTCGTCGGGTGAATAGTCATGCGATGAAACCTAACACCATGGGTAGCAGTTCGTGGATGTGAAGGTGGCCGAGTGGTAGGAACGGGGTGGCGCACGGAAGATCGCACGATGGCGCATAGATGTCTGTCGGGCACAACATACATTTGCACGCTCGTTGGGGCATCCGATGGCGTGCTGATGGCTGGCAATCATCGAGTGATTTGCTCAGTGGTGGGTGCTTGGTGTTTGATAATAAGTGCTCGTTAGCATGCGCGCTGACTATACGGAGACGTGCACGAGGGTGAGCTTCAGCGCTCGAAGGCATGCGCGCCGGTGGCTGGGCATCTGGTGTTATGCACGGAGGATGGAAAGATGAGCGTGATGCCGGGTGGTGGATTGTGGTGCTGAGGAGGTTGGTGGGTAAGGAATCTGGAGGAAATTCATGAAAACCGGCTTCTGATTTTCAGATTATTTTTTGGGGCACTGCCCCGAGCCCCACATCTGCGACCTCACCGGGGAGGTCGATCCCGATCTGCGTTACCCACATTCATGCTTGGTGGCGAACAATCGAATTCACTGATATATAACTGTCTTAATTTGATTTGATTATCTGATTATTGTGATATATGTATGCATGATTCTCTGTGATTTACTGCCATATATGTTGTAATTAGAGCATGTTAAGTTGTGTATTTTATTTTGAATATTATATGCATGTAAAAATCCTTGGTGTTAAATAACTAAGTGGGAGAGGGGATAGGTAAACAATTCTCGCGGCCTCCATTATTGGTTTGTAAGTTATGTGAGTAAACTTGAACGTTGGTTCTAGTGCCTTTCTCCCCAATGGATGAGTTTATTCATGGGTCACTGGTAAAAAGTTCTTTATGATTATTGTATGAAGTTATCTGAGCGCGTGTGAACTTCTCTAACTGTAAGGCACACAAGCTTGGAAAATGGACTTGGAATCAAATAATGGTGTACACTTAGGTATAAATAATAAGTATTCTCCCCAGTGGAGTCACTGCTGTTATTTGCATGGCTAAAAAGGAACATACTATTAATTATTTTGTCATAAAGTTAGGTTAACGAATGAAATTAATGGGTAAAACCTTCCCTTGTAAATATTCGAATTTGTATACGTCCACACTAATGTGACATGCAAACTCACGGTGTTTGAGATGTCGGTTTATTTTATATTATTTTGAGGGAATCAATATAAATAGTTAAATTCAAAGATTTGATCGGTGTATTTATTTATGATTCTCAGGATTATCAAATGGTTTTATTTCACTTATTGTTTACTAAAAAAAAATCATATTTACTGGTCCAAAATTAGATGATTAGAAAAGAATCTTGGTTTCGGTTCTTATTGCTTAGGAAAACATATGTGTTCTCACTAAAGATGTTCTATGATGCCTATTAATTAAAGCCTCTAGTGGAGAGGTGAGAGGTTTATAGAAATATGATGGTCTCATGCGACTCTTCGGATACTTGAGTGAGGTTAAAAGGTGGGAGGTCATGGTTAACTTGATGAATGAATTGAAAAATATGGATCGAAATTGAAAGGAAAACCTAGGTGAATTTCATTCTCCATAATTTGTCTAGATGTTTTGAGCAAGTACCACCTGAAATACAAAAGTTTGTATTCGGTGGGGAACTTCTGACAAAACAAGTGGCAAAGGAAATCAATTTTAATCATGATGTGAACAAGGCCGTATCTCATTCACTAGTTGTTGAGGCAATATTAGTGATGACATCTACTGACACGTTGTGTGCAGATACCGAAATCACTAAAAGCATGTAACTAAGTGATGATGAGACAATTGAGTACATGGGTAAACTACGAAAGTAGTGGCTGTTGCAGTGGGAGTTGTTTATTTATCTTCTGATAGGAATAAACGTTTGATTATGAGAAATTGCCTTTACGTACGTTTTCATAGAAAGAATTTAATTTCAGTTTCTATGCATTTACGGATGGATACTTTATTTCATTTAAATGACATGTTCATTATAATGAAGGATGGAGCTATAATCTGTCATGGTACGTTGGTGACAATTTGTAAACTTTTAAATCATGGTTATCTCATGATACAATAAATAGTAATTAATAATGTATCTTCTAATCTTAGTAAGAGAAAGGAACCTTCGGAGATGAACTAAACATACTCTTGGCATCTAAGACTAAATCATATTAACTTGAGTAGGATTCAAAGGTAGATAGTAGATGGACCATTGGGTTTATTGGAAGTGGAAACTATCGAACTTGCGAGTTTTATTTGAAAGTGAAAATGATTAAAGGCCTTTTAAGGCAAAAGGGTGTAGAGCCAATGATATGTTGGAAGTAGTTCATTCTGATTTATGAGATCCTAAGATTATCCCGGCGAGAGGTGGTTATGAATATTCGTCAATTTAATTGATGATTATTCTAGATACAGATATATTTATTTGATGCACCACATGTCTACGTACTTTGATTAATTCAAGGAGTACATGGATGATGCAGTGAAACGTCATGAAAAATATATCAAGTTATTATGATTTAATTGTGGTGGCGAATACCTCTTAGGATAGTCTAGGAGTTGTCAATCAGAGGATGATATAAAATCTCAATTTATTTCACCGTGCAAATCCCAGCAGAATGGTATGACGGAAGAAGGAATAAGTCTCTTATGGTAATGGTTAGATAGATGATGAGTTATTAAATTTATTTTTGGGAAATCCTAGTAAAATGAAAGGTGATTTATTTAGTCCAAAAGATCGAAGGGTGATTGTTAACACAAACACTAGATTTTTGGAAGAGGACTATATAATAAATCACATACCCATGTATAAGTTATTCTAAAGGAAGTGAGAGGGAAAACACAAAGCATAGTACCAATTGTACAAGAAGATGTACCACAAGTAAACTGCATTGCATGTCACATCTGATACACAATTGCATGTAGCGTCTTGTCGTAGTGGGAGGGTTGTTCAACAACTAGAAAAATTTATGTTTTGGGAGAGTCGTGAGGCTTGGTCCCTAGTATACATGGAATTGACCCACAGATACGACGAAGTACTACAAGATAAAAATGCGATATCTTAGCAAGTTGCAATGATTTCTGGAATAGAATCTATGGATTCTAAATTAGATCTGGGAGCCTGTAAAACCACCAAATGGTGTAAAAGCCATTGGAAGTGGTCATACAAAAGAAAAGAGGATCAAACGGTAAGGTGAAAACCTTGGAAGCAAAGCTTATTGCGAAAAGGTATACTCAAAAAGAAAGGGTTCGAATATGAGAAAACTTGTTCGTCGGTAGCTATGCCTTTGTTGATCCGAATTCTTTTATTGCTAATCATATTGATTATGAGAAATAGCAAATAGATGTCAAGACAGCTTTCCTAAATGGAAGTCTTGAGGAAAACATTTATGTGAAGCAACCAGAATAATTCATTGCAAAGGGCTAAGAGCATTTTGAGTGTAAGCTTAAAATTCTCCATCGATGGACTAAAGCAAGATTCAAAATCATGGAACATCCATTTTGATTAGGAAATCCAGTCGTATGGATTTAATCAATGCTAGGATGGGTCTTGTGTGTTGACAAGAGTGACAGAAATGAGGTGGCATTTTTTATACTATACGTAGATATTATCTTGCTCATTGGAAACAATGAAAGAGTATTTTCGGGCGTATGTGTATGGTTGATAAAACAGTATGAAATGAAGGACTTAAGAGAAGCAAAATATATCTTTGCGATCATGGTGATCACAAGATAGGGTGTTATGCTTATCTCAAGCTTCATGAAATGATACAATCCTTACTCGTTTTAGCATATGACTTTATCTAAGGAAATGTGTCTTATGACACAAAAGAAGATAAAGGGGTTGAAGGCGGTTCCTTACGCTTCGGCGAATAAAGAAGACTAATCTATGGAATGCTATACACGAGAATAGATATCTGTTTTGTCGAAGGCATGAACAGTGGGTATCAAGGTAACCCGAAACAAGAATTTTGAACTGTGGTAAGATATATATTTATGTACTTAAAAAGGACTAGAAATTATATGTGGCCTTACCGGACAGATTCATTGCTTCTTTTGGGTTACATAGATTCAGATTTTTCAAATCAGATGGGGATGACAGTAAATCCACCTCAAGGTTATGTGATTAATTTTGGAAACTAGAGTCGTAATATGGAGGAGTGTCATATAGAAATATATTTCTGACTCCACCATGGTAACATGATAATATTGGAGCCTTGTGGTAGCCAAAGTATCTATATGACTTTAGAAACTTCGTAATGGACTTGGATGTGATTCTGGTTTGTCTAAGATTATCACAATTTATTTTGTGATAGTAATGGTGCAGTTGCAAACTTGAAGGAATCACGAGTCCATAAGTAATTAAACATATTAAGCGCAAGTACCACGTGTTACGAGAAATCGTATGATGAGGGGAAGGTTGTTGTCGCCTAGATTGCATCGGATTATAACCTAGTAAATCCTTTTACAACGACCTTAAGGCGAATGCTTTTGATGGTCATGTAGTGGGAGTGAGAATCAGATGTATGGCAGTGGACTTGACAGCATAGTATTTTAGTATAAGTGGGAGATTGTTGGATTGTATACTAAAAGTCTAGCTTTTTGTATGAACAATGTTTAACAATGAATTTTAAATGAGAATCATTGATCAAATGACTGCGTCTTATAATTTATTTATATGTTCGATGCAATAGTCCACTTACTTCATACTGTAGATAATATGTTGTGCGACAACACGCAGAAGATCATATTATCGGTTTCCTTATAAAGTATAAATAGATGCTCATAACCCAAATAAACGGGGACTTTCTATCAGGATGGTTGTAGTGTAATTCGGTATTAGTTTGTCTTGACTATAAAATCACATTAGTGTACTTTGTGTATTGAGCATGACCGCTTGAGATCTTTCGATTTATACTGACTATATAGGAGAACTTGATCTCAGTTATTGTTAATGTTCGTGATCTTAATACCAATACAATAACCTCGACACATAAGGCATTATGTATTTCTTTGATTCATCAATAGGTGAGATTTACATGTAATTAAATCAATAAACTCGGTGAGTTAGAAAATAGTGTTGTCTCTATGGTGTGCTGTTGATTATAGAAGGAATATGTGTCCTATTAAATAGGTTGATGATGTCCCCTTGAGGAGCTCACACAGATTATCATGTAAACCTTGCAGGTGGATTTATTTCGTCATGATAATGAGGTTGAGTGATACTACTCTCAGATGAGATATTAATTAATGGAGTTGTCAGTAACTTAATTAATTAATAGGCATTGTATATCTTAAATATGGGGAGACTAACGAGCTGATAATAAAAAGGAGCAACGTAATTATGGAATTGGAGCGGCAGTACAGTAATAATATTTTAGTGGAATATATATTATTATTGGATTTAAGTATAAGTTTTGGACTAAACTTTGGTACTTAAGCCCAATGAAGACCCGACTCTAATTTCTCCTCCTGGTCTCTGTTATAGCCCATATATAAGTCATCTCAACTTTCCGTATACTCAATTATTCATGCCTAATCTCGAGTTAGAGAGGGTGGAGAGCAGTTTGAGAGGATCTTAAAGATCGTCGCCCACACCACGTCATGATTGGACTTAGCAATACAGTAGAAGATCAAGAGGTTGTTTTTTGCAGCTTTTCTTCTTCAACATACCCTGGTGAAATGTAATACATTTCTATCTTCTTGCTTCTGCTGATTTAGAAATGTCGGAACCCTAACAGTTCACATTAACTAAACAATCGAACGCTAACACTTTGCACTCTTTCTAGTTCGTTATGCCTTTGAGATAGGAACATTCCTTTCTCTAACGTTTGTGTTAATTGATTCACGTACCCGACCATCTGCCCCATCATCAAAGTAAGGTCCTTCAACTTCTTAGATAAATCTGCATGCTTAGCATTCAAGTAGCCTCGAGTATATCCACTCTTGTATCATTCTTAGCCATGTATTTGTTGAATGTATCTTCAACACTCTTCACTTCTTGTTGTCGTATACTAGGTGATGAGAGTAAAAATAAGCATGTTCTAGTATCCAATTTAACACCTTTTTATGGTAATTGTAATCATATATTAGCACAAGTGTCTTATATTCGATATATTTGAGAAAAAGATGCATTTTAGGTGTTTTATACTGTTTTAGGTGGAAAAATGATCAAAAGTGCAAAGTTAGAGGAATGCTGAAAAACGCACTTACAACTTTCATAATTTTTCTGTGTTCTTGTGAATCTCATAATTGATGGTGTGATATATGGTTGGAAATCCATGGAAGAGAAGGGCGTAAGAATCACTTAAATCAGAGATCGGACGAGGAAGTTATGCACAGAATCATGAGGTCTTGCAGTTGTCGGAGAGAATTTCCGAGATTTTTGAAAATTTCCAAAAATTAGCCCATAATTCCTATTTCTTGGAGAACAGTTAATCTCCTTATCACATAATCCTCCATGATTCACCCATATCTTTTATTTCCTTATTTCATTCCCTTCTCACACATATATATTTTACATCATTATTCATGTGAGAAGAACACAACACAATCATCCTACACCCCACAAGGGGGGATCACCACCCAACCATCATCCACATCCTTTTATCCATCCATCCATCACTGTAAAGATTCATCTGTTGAATCAATAGGAGAACAAAGAGGAGGATTCAAGATGGAGAATGATGCGACGATGTCCAAATCTAGGGTTCTTATCATTTTCTAATTTATCATGTATTTTCCAGATATATGGATGAGATCTATCCAACCCCTATGTGTATTTCCTACAACACCATGGGCTAGAACCTTTTTGGTAGATCTAGGGTTTTGAAGGTTTTTATGAATTAATTGAACTTTCGTGTGTATACTACATACAACAATGCTTGTGGATTTATTTTATATATGATTATGCATTTTTAATCCATATTCACAGTCGTTTTGTACATCTTCAACTGTTATATAGAGTCTGAATATATATTTTTGTTGTTGATTGAGCGTGTTCACTGCTGAACAAGATTCCATGTTATGATTCTAAGTGAGGGGACTCCGAAGCTTCATTAGAACTATCTTATATAAATACTTATATTGAATTGAATTTGGGTTAATAAGTATGATAAAGAGGTTAAATTTATAGGACCTATAAAGGGAGATCATATAAGGTTAGAGTACCAATCCTAGGGAGAAATAATTGATACTGATAGTACCTAGAATGAGGGGTAAAATTATATATCTTGCTCCAAGGTTATTCACACATGTTACATGCATATTTACTTGTGTTTATAGAGTAGATTTGCATGGCTTAGTGATGCATCCGTATTCGACAAGGCAGAGTCAGACATTGATACACAAAAGGGAAATTAAGGAGTGAAACTGGATTATCCTAGAGCTACCTATTCTCCTATTTGATTCACTTTTGTATTTTCCTAGTTCCTTATTTATTTTATTTGTTATTTTAATTAATTTTTTAGTAGTTAATAATTCCATACATCAACCTTATTGCCACAATTCGTCTTAATTAATTTAGTAAATAATTAAATTAATAATACGTCGTCCTTTGAGTTCGATATTTAACTTGGTCGCTTGCTTAAGCTGCAATTGATATCCTTAATACTTGGGGATTAATTTTGCGAGCAAAGAAAATGCTAATCAAATTTTTGACGTCATTGTCGGGGACGGCTGTTATTATTAATTTATTATTTCTAGTTGATTAAAATTTTTATTTGTGATTATTTATAACTAACCCCAATTTCTTCTAGTACTTGTGCACTAGAAAAATGAGAGGAATGAAAGGATGAAATAACACACAGTGCTAAACATAGCCGAGTAAGGCAGATTCCGGATAATGTTGTCATACGTGAAATTTTTAAATACGATGGAAATGTCAACATGGTTGATAGGAGCAAGGGAGGAAGTTGATGATTTTGATATACATCCCGCACTTATCAACATAGTAGAGAAAAATCCTTTTTCTGGAGGTTGCTTTGAAAATCCATATCAGCATCTCAGAAGATTCCTTGGTTATGGTAAGCATCTCAGAAGATTCCTTGATTATGCTAACACTCAGAAGGGTGCTGGAGCTCATGACAATGCTAGACGGATCGTCCTATCCAATTTCTCTCTGATTGATTAGGCAGAAGATTGGTATGAGACTCTTGATGCCATAGACTGCACTACATGGGACCAACTGCAGTAGAAGTTCTTAGAGAGATACATGCCGCCCTCTAACGTGTTTAGAATGAAGCAAGAGATCACTCAATTTATTATGAATTAGGGTGATAAATTTCATGAGGCGTGGAACAGGTTTAAAGACACGCTTAGTATGTGCCCACAACATGGGATGTCTAAGGCTCAATGCATAAGTATCTTCTACTATGGTTTGGATTGCGAGACACGTATTCTCATTGATGCATAATCAGATGGAGCAATGTTATCTAAGGCAGCACTTGAAGCAAAAAATTTGTTTGAAGACATCTCTATGAATTCACGTGATTGTCCTACGGAAAGAGTAAGAGGATCTTTTGTACTAGGTAAGGTGGCTCAGGTTGAACATCAAGTGGTGAAGTTAAATAGGGATGGTGAGATTGTCTCTAGTTTAGCTAACATCAACAAGTTACTAGAGTCCCAGCAGAAGTAGATTATAGAGTTGACACAAAGTGGGGGCCTAGTATCCAGCAGCAAGAAGTGAAGAGTGTTGAGGATACATTCAATCGATACATAGCTAAGAATGATGCAAGAGTCGATCGTCTTGAGGCTACTATGAATGCTAATCATGCAGATTTATCTAAGCAGTTGAAAGACCTTACTTTAATTATGGGGCAGATGGCTGGGAACGTAAATCAATTGACATAAACTTTGGAAAAATGAATGTTCCCGTCTCAAGGCATAACGAACATGAAAGAGTGCAAATCCATCACGTTAAGTTCAGGAACGCAGTAAGAAGGTCTGATGATGCCGAAGGGTAAAAAAGGAGAGAAAATAAGCCCGCTCAACCATAGCTCGACCAAATCATTTGGTCCAGCAACGGTCGAGCAACACGTTTCAAAACAGAAAAATGATGCTCTATTTTTAGATTCCCCGCTCGACCACCACTCAACCAAATCCTTTGGTCGTGCAACGATCGAGCAACACACTGTAGGACTGAAAAATATCAATCAGTTTACTGGAACCTCGCTCGACTAAGAAGATCCCGCTCAACCAGACCATTCTGATCGAGCTGAGGTCGAGTGGCCACCTATAGAGCTAAACAGTCATATTCCGATTAGAGGGACCTTGCTCGACCAGTTTCACCTTACTCAACTAGACCATTCTGGTCAATCAGTGGTCGAATGACCCCATTCAGCTCCCGTTTCTATACAGTCATGCCCAGGAGGTCCATTCAATCAGTCGTCCGAGTCAAGAATTCAAGCAATGAAGATGCCCATGGAGAGTCAATCATACAAGAGCATAGATGTGATTTCTAACTTGTTTAATCTTGATTTTAATAGGACTGATGATTCTGAATTTGAGTGGAAGATTGCCAAGAAGGAGTCTAGACGACCATGTGAGGAATGAAATTCTGAGGATCATATTTTTGTGACCAAAAAAGGTGAGGTGCTAAGTTTAGACAAGAAGAGGGAAAGAAAGTACATTAAGGTGAGGATACGAGAAAACCGCCATCTGATCGAGTAGTTCAAAAGGCGGTATTCCGTCATGACTCTTCGACATTAAACATGAGCGCCTATTGGGGCTTGTCCCTTTCATTTTATTGCTTTATTATTTCTTTTGTGTGAGTGAAGAGTTATTATATTTAAGGTTCTATCGCTTCGATAATACATCCCTTTGCAAACTTAGTTTTGACTTACGTTTTTACTAAATTTGGAGGGTGTGATGTACTTACCTCATCTTATAAGCACTAAGGGTATAATTATTCCGTTTGTTAGTTGTTTGTTTGTTTGTTATGTATGTCGATTTTTTGCAACTTACCTGATGTTTTGGGTGTTGTTTTTTTTTTGTGTTCCCTAGTATTAGTGATTGAGTTTTAAAATTTTTATCTTTTTGATTTTTCTGGTATCTCCTAATTTATTATTGATGAATCATGTGATGATGAATGTGTTTGAGTTTTGATGAGGTAAAAGAGGGGGAGGAGACGAGTTCTACACTGAGGTTTGACCTGACCAAGTTGAACAACTCGAGAAGCTCGTGAATATGTTGAAGAAGAAATCAAGTGCCCTCGTTTCTTTATTCTAATTTTTTATGTGTTTTTTTAATTAGTAGGAGTGGAATGATTAAGATCTTGATTTTGTGATATTTTTAATTGTGCTTACAATTCATATGCCTTTGAAATTAATGAAGAAAGTGTACTTGAGTTATATTGTGATATGAAGTTCTATGTGTACTCGTGGGATATTACTTACCATGAAAAGTGCTCTATTACTTGTTAAAAACTCATGTGAGATTTTGAGCTTATTCATGAACATAATCATATGATATTTCTTTTCTGGTGAGTATCATTCTTGTGTGTGTATTCTAGAACTGCTGGAGTCTCCTTGAATATTCAAGATTAGTCTTGCGGATTATGGAAATGATATTAGGCCATCTATAACCTATTTGTTCCTATATACTTTACCTGAATTCATTAAATCCCTTGTCATCCCATTTGAGCCTTTTTAAATCCATTCTTTTGATTGCCAATAAAGCTTAATTGAAGAGAGTGGTGATTTGAGGGATGATAAGGATGATGATGGAGAATATTAAGGATCAAAAAGAAAATTCCTGGACTAGTGTTCTAGTACTCTATGGAAACGAACACCCTAGGGTAGTGCTTAAATCTATTACAATATGGAGGATGCGAGAGGTAGTGCCCGAAACTGGTACTTTGAAAGAAAAAAAAGGAGGAAAAGTGAAGAAAAGGAGAATGATGGAGTTGAAGAGTTAGAAAAAGTTTAGAAAGAAAATGTTGTGCTTGAAGGAGAAAGATGGGAGAGTTTGATGAGATGTTGTGCTTAAATAGAAAGTGATAGAAAAAAAAAGATTGAGAGAGACAGCCACTTGATTGATCTGAGTTTTGAGTTTCTTATCCATATATTTCCCACATTTTTTCCAAAAAGTCTACATTACAACCAAATAAAAAGACATTTTTTATTCATGATTTGCTAGCTACAAGAAAAAGGAGATTTGAGACAATAGACAAGTTTATGGTTACACATACACTTGAAGTGAATTTGAGCGTAAACACCTTAACTCATACGTGTACATCTTTTATACTTGAATGCGAGTGATATATACTTCTCGTGAGAATATGTCAATGGAGCATTTGAATTTTTGGTGATTGTCTTATCTTGTATCCTATGAATTAATTATTACATATAATGAGAGTTGCATGACCTAAGTTGAGGACAATTGTATTGTGCAAGACATGTTAGTCGTAGTCCTTGTTTCCCCGCTGATTTTCATACTCTCTCTCTCTCATCATTGTTATTTGGTTGCCTCGAGACGAGCAACAGGTAAGTTTGGGGGATTGATGAGAGTGAAAATAAGCTTGTTCTAGCATCCAATTTAACACTTTTTTGTGGTAATTATTGTCATATATTAGTACAAGTGTCTTATATTCGATATATTTGAGAAAAAAGTGCATTTGAGGTGTTTTATTGTGTTTTTTAGGTGGAAAAATGATCAAAAGTGCAGAGTTATAGGAATGTTGAAAAAACACATTTAAATTTCATAATTTTTCTGCATCTGTGTGGAACTCATAACTGATGTTGTGACATATGGTTGGACGCCACGGAAGAGAGGATCATTTTGGAGCAAGAATCACTCAAATCAGAGATTGGACGAGGAAGTTATGCTCAAAATAGTGAGGTCGCACAGCTGCAGGCGAAAATTTTCGAAAATTAGCCCATAATTCCTATTTCTTGGAGCACAATTAATCTTCTTATCACATAATACCCATGATTCACCCATATCTTTTATTTTCTTATTTCATTTCCTTCTCAAACATATATATATTTTACATCATTATTCAGATAAAAACAACACAATCATCCTACACCCCACAAGGAGGGGATCACACCCCAACCATTATACACATCCTTTCATCCATCCATCCATCATTATGAAGATTCGTTTGTTGAATCAAGAGGAGAACCAAGAGGAGGATTCAAGACGGAAAAGGACGCGATGACGCCCAAATCTAGGGTTCTTACCGCATCTTTATTTATCTTATATTTTTCAGACATATGTTTAAGATCTATTCAACCCCCATGTGTGTTTCCCACAACACCATGAGCTAGAATCTTTTTGGTAGATCTGGGGTTTTGAAGGTTTTTATGAATTAATTGAACTTTCGTGTGTGTATACTCCATACAACACTACTTGTGGATTTATTTTATATATGACTATGCATTTTTAATCCATATTCACTATCATTTTGTGCATCTTCAACTGTTATATAGAGTCTGAATATATATCTTGGTGGTTGATTAAGCGCGTTCACTGCTGAACAGGATTCCATATTATGATTCTAAGTAAGGGGACTCCGAATCTTCATTAGAACTATCTTATATAAATACTTATTAATTGAATTGAATTCGAGTTAATAAGTAGGACAAAGAGGTTAACTTTTTAGTACCTGTAAAGGAAGATCATATCGGGTTAGAGTACCATTACTAGGGGAAGTAATTGATACTGATAATACCTGTAAAGGGAGGTGAAATTATATCTCTTACTCCAAGGTTATTCACACGTGTTACACATATATTTACTTGTGTCTATAGAGTATATTTGCATACCTTAGTGATGCGTCTATATTCCACAAGGCAGAGTTGGACATTGATACACGAAAGAGAAATTAAGGAGTGAAACTAGATTATCCTAGAGCTACCTACTCTTCTATTTGATTTACTTTTATATTTTCCTAGTTCCTTATTTATTTTATTTGTTATTTTAATTAATTGTTTAGTAGTTAATAATTCCATTCATCAACCTTATTGTCACAACTCGTCTTAATTAATTTAGTAAATAATTAAATTGATAATACGTCATCTTTTGGGTTCGATATTTAACTTGATCGCTTGCATAAGCTGTAATTGATATCCTAAATACTTGGGAATTAATTTTGCATGTAAAGAAAACGCTCATCACTAGGCCCCCTTGTGTCAATTCTGTAATCTGCTTCTGCTGGGACTCTAGTAGCTATTTGATGTTAGCTAGACTAGAGACAATCTCATCATCCCTATTCGGCTTCACCACTTGATATTCAACCTGAGCCACCTTGCCAAGTACATATGTGCCTCTTACTCTTTATGTAGGCCAGTCATGTAAATTCATAGAGATATTTTCAAACAACTTTTCTGCTTCTATTGTTGTTTTAGATAACAGCGCTCCACCTGAGGATGCATCAATAAGAACACGCGACTCACAATCCAATTCATAGTAAAAGATGATTATGTGCTGAGCCTTAAACATCCCATGTAGTGAGCACCTTCTGAGAATGTCTTTAAACCTTTCCCACACCTTATGAAATTTCTCACCCTGATTCATAGCAAATTGAGTGATGTCTTGCTTCATTCTAAACACCTTAAAGGGTAGCATGTATCTCTCTAAGAACTTCTGCTGCAGTTGGTCCCATGTAGTGCAACCTGTGACATTAAGAGTCTCATACCAAGCTTCTGTCATATCAGTCGAAGAAAATTTGAATAAGGCGATCCACCTAGCATTGTCATGAGTTCCAGCACCCTTTTGAGTGTTTGCATAACCAAGGAGTCTTTTGAGGTGTAGATATGGATTTTCAAAACAACCTCAAGAAAAGGGATTCTTCTCTATCATGTTGATAAGAGCGGGATGTATCTCGAAATCATCATCTTCTCCTCTTGTTCCTATCAAACCCATGTTGTCAATACCATTGTACTTGAAAATTTTATGTATGATAATATTATCCAGATTCTGCCTTACTCTGGCCATGTTTAGCATTGCGTATTATTCCTTCTTTTCCTTCCTCTCCTTTTTCTAGTGCACAAGCACCTCAAAAAAAATTCAAAGTTAGATAGAAATAAATAATTACAAATAAAAGTCTTAATCAAAATAGAAATAATAAATTAATAATAACTATTTTCCCCGGTAATGGTGCAAAAAACTTGATGAACGTTTTCTTTGCACACAAAATTAATCCCCAAGTATTAAGGATATCAATTGCAGCTTAAGCAAGCAACCAAACCAAGTTAAATATCGAACTCAAAGGATGACATATTATCAATTTAATTATTTACTAAATTAATTAATACAAGATGACAATAAAATTGAGGTATTGAATTATTAATCTACCAGAAAAATATTAAATAACAATTAAAATAAAAGCACTTAGAAGAATTCAAAAGTGACTTAAGAATGGAGAATAGGTAGCCTAGGGTAATCTAGTTTCACTAATTAATTTTCCTTTCATGTATCAATGTCTATCTCTGCCTTGTAGAATATGGATGCATCACTAAGCCATGAAAATCTACTCTATAAACACAAGTAAATATGCGTGTAACACATATGAATAACCTTGGAGTAAGAGATATAATTCACCCCCCCTTTTCTAGGTACTATTAGTATAAATTATTTCCATGGTCAATTGGTACTCTAACTCGATATGATCTCCCTTTATAGGTACTGTAAAATTACCCTCTTTATACTACTTATCAACCCGAATCCAATTCAATTAATAAGTATTTATAAATGATAGTTCTAATAAAGTTTCAGAGTCCCCTCACTTAGAATCATAAAATGAAATCTTATTCAGCAGTGAACGCGCTCAATCAATGACCAAGATGAACATAAAGACTCTATTCAATAGTTAATGATGCACAAAATGACTCTGAATATGGATTAAGAAAGCACAATCTTATATAAAAGGGAAAAGGTTCATATTGGACCTCCATCTTATTTCAATGGATCACATATGCCCTCAATCTCTATTTTTATTCATCAATGCCCTTTATATTGTTACATTAGATCATTTGAGCCCCTTATTTTTATTTTTTTTAATAAAACAAATAAACACTTTGCTAAAAAAATCACTAATGACGTTAGATTTGAGCTTTTCTTTATTTCTTTTTTTTTTCTATTTCGTTTCTTTACCGCTTGTTTTAAGTTTAGCTGCGTACACCAGCCATGGCTAACGGAGTTATGTCTCCTCCTCACCGTCATCTCCAATGCCAACGGGATGATTCTTTTCATGACCAATTTTCTCAACTACCCGGTGTCCTGGTTCGCCGTCGTCGTCTTCAACATCAAAGTCACCATGCCCATCGCCCTCGACCTCTGCATCTCCCTCCTCTATCAATTCCTCGTCACTTTTCTCAAACGCAATGGCTGGGAATGCACCGTCTCTGCCTCCTTCCTCCTCAACCCCTCCGTCTTTCACAGTGGCTATTTCTGTACCTATATACACCAAGAGTACGTTAGGTTAAATTATATGCATCAGAAGAAGAAACACATCATTAATGCAAATTTAGGCAATTCCACGCCACAAATCAGTAGCTTGGAGAACTGAGGTGTACATATACCATGCTGATACTGAAGAAAGAAGTTGATTCCCTGCATTTGGCTTGCTATAATCAGTTCTCTTGAACATGTGTTGCTAAATATCATTCTAGTAGGTATCATCAAAATACTTCTCTAAATATTGGATCTTCGTAAGCTATCTTGGTGATTCTTCGTGAGCAATTTGGCAACCTCCGTAGGAAGAACCACATGTCTGTACACGTAGGTATCATCTAAATATTTCTCCAAATACGAGATCTGACCCATTTTCGAGTAGAAGTGTGATGCAACTGTTTCTTTAAATGTTCTCCCGTAGGGTTGAAGGGAAATTTTTCCAAATATGTAATGCCGTTAGTGATTTCTAACAGGGGTGTTTAATTGTTTTATTTAAAATAGGTAAAGGGCTCAAATGATCTAATGAATAAATGAAAAGGCTTTGAAGAACAAAAATAAAGATTAGGGGCCTAATTGATCATTGAAACAAGATGGAGGTCTAACATGACCCTTTGCCGTATATAAAATAAACCACAAGTAGTATTGTATGGAGTATACACACGAAAGTTTAATTAATTCATAAAACCTTCAAAACCCTAGACTACCAAAATGGTTATAGCTCATTATGTTACGAAAAACAATCATGGGGATTAGATAGATCTTACCCATATGTCTTGAAAATACAAGATAAATTAGGAAACGAATAAAATCCTAGGGTGATGTTTGGTATGGGGTTATGTCGGGTTTGAAAACTATTAATAGTGAGTTCTATGTTTGTTTTGAATTTTGAGAATGGTAGGTTTTAACTTAATGTCAAATCAATGTATTAATTTATTGAAAAAGTTAAATGAGAGAGGAGAGATGAAGAGAGAAAGTGTATTAATTGAGGAGAGAGTACGTGGTAGGTATATATAGGGGTGGTTTTTAAAATTTGGATGTGGGTTTTGAAACTAAAATCTGGGTTTGAAAACCGTAAATGAACATTACCTAGATGTGGGCGTCGTCGCGTTATTCTCCATCTTGAATCTTCCTCTTGGTTCTCCTCTTGATTGAAGAGACGAATTTTCATAGTGATGGATGGATGGAGGAAAGAATGTGGATGATGGTTGGGGCGTGGTCCCCCATTTTGGGTGTAGGATGATTGTTGCCTCCCAGATATAAATTGCATCCCTTTTATACTTGTAAAATCTCTTAATAGACCTTGAATGAGTTTTTTCTTGGAAAATATGTAAATACACGTACTTGGGGTATAAAACCCAATAAAAAAGATATGCGTGTCCCCGCTCGACCAAAATGTTCTGGTCAAGCAAGGTTGACAATGGTCGAGCGGCTGGTCGAGCAGCATTGAGCAGTCTCACCGTTTCGCACATAACTTACACATCCAAACTTTAATTTGAGTGATTATTATACTCACGTGATCCTTTCTTCCTTGGCTTTCTATCCATATAAAGAAATAACAAAAAGTGGCCCAATCGTGCTGAGTAGGAACAACTTACGCGACGTCACCATTTTAATTATAACTTTCTTGTTTGGACTCCGATTGAGGTGTTTCTCACGTCAAAACGATCCTCTCTTCTGTGGCTTTCCAACTATGTATGAAACTTATAGTTTTGAGCTCCACAGGAACATAGAAAAATTACATAAATTGAACGTCCATTTTTCAGCATTCGTGCACAAGTTACACCTTTTTCTCCAACTTTGCACTTTTAATCTTTTTTTCACCTAAAACACAATATAATAACTCAAATGCACCTTTTTCTCACATATATCGAATATAAGATATTTGTGCTAATATATAACAACAATTTTCATAAAAAAAATGTTAAATTAGACACTAAAACACGCTTGTTTTCACTCTCATCACCCCTCAACTGGCTAAGGGAGTTTAAACTCCGTGAGAGCCACATCTCATTTTGGTGCTTGATTCAGGTATCTTTTGAGATTTTATTACCTATTATAGATTTTTGTTTTTTTTCGCCACTAATTCTATTTTATGTTACTGATCGAATTTATGCTATCAGATGTGGCTATGATGAATGACGTGAAATCTGTAAAAATATGTTGTATTTAATTTCATAGGTGGGCTTGCGTTTCTTCACCTCCTTTTCTTTTTTGCAGCCTCTCTCTCAGATCCCCCTCTGTTTACTATAGGCAAATCTTAAGTTGCCAAGTGGTAATCAAATTAGCCATGTTAATACAGCTTGATGATGGGGTATATAATGGAGTTTGCGAAAAAATTAATATTGCGATTTATGGAAGAGAGACAAGAAAGCAAGAGATGATTTATAACTAAGCAGAGAAATGAAAGAGGATTTAGGAAATGCGCTGCTTACTCAGAGTTGTTTATCTTTATGAGTGAGCCATAAAGACATGCAAAATCTCCTCCTTAAGAGCTCGGTTGTGTAATAAATTCATTAACAAAGAATTGTAATTTGGTATATTCAGAGTCACTATTACACTATTGTAATTACTTCTTTATGAACCCATTTTTAGACATTAAGTAATTTTATATTCAAGTTATGTGCAGCAACAAAAATAATACGTCCAATAACAAATATTATGTGCAGAAAAAAGTCGTAAATGTTATGTGCAGCAAAAATAATGTTACGTATGTGCAAAATAAAAGTTATTAGGTCACATTAAGTGGAGTAAATATTGGGTAATTGATCTTTATTTTTTGTATCTAGGATTAATTATTTTAAATTAATGTATCTCATTGTAGTGTGTACCTAATAGTAATTATTCCATTATTTAAAATATTAATTTAATCACTAAAAAAAATAAATTTGTATTAAACGGATACGAGTAACTTGCATGTATTTATAAACGAAGTTTGAGACGGAATATTGTAATAAATTTTTTAATGTACAAACACGGGTACGTGTGGTGGATATTTAAATAGATAAATGAACATATACCCATACATAAATAGGGATATCTAAATAATTGATAAATATAAAATTGTGATATTCAAAAAATAAGAAATATTATATTAAAAATAGATATTATATGTATAGAAGTAATAGCAAAAAAAAAAAGTATGATATACATTTTTTTATATTTCAATCATTTTTTTCCAAATAATTTAAGAATATTTTCCGTCCAAAATAATGTAATAACTTGGGTATTCATACATAATGAAGAAACTCTTTTTTTACTCAATTATTTACATTTTCAAGTAGCTAATTTCAAAAGATTTTTTTTTGTTTATATTTTATATTTGATATATTTAGTTAATAACAATGTAATTATTTATAATACTAATTTAATCACTAAAGATAATATATATATATATATATATATATATATATATATATATATATATATATATATATATATATATATATATATATATATATATATATATATATCAAATGGGTACGAGTAACTTGCGTGTATTGATAAATGAGTTTGAGACGGACAGATATTGTAATGAATTTTTAAATGAAACAGGTATGGGTGGATATTTAAGGATACGGGTACGAGTCATAAATACATAGGGAATACCTAAATAATTAATAAAATAAAACTTCGTGATGTTAAAAATAAAAACATTAAAATAGATATTATATGCAAACACTTAAAAATATAACTTCAAAATATATATAAATTCATATAACTTAAAAATAAAAGGTAAAAAGTTGTCCAATATTTTCTTTCGTGGACTTAAGGGTTGGGTAAAATTTAAATAAGAGATTATTTATTGTAGAGTATTCCTTCCGTATAATGGACCGTATGAGTAAACACTAGGTGATTGGATTCTACAGGCGAAATTTCTTATTGGCCACAGTGCTTTGAACGTGTATTAATATAAAGACTTACTTTAACGCCTTTTAATATTAGAATTCCAAAATTTTTTTTATGTAGATAATTTTTCTTAATAGTATCATACGCAGTGACACAAACTTATGGATGGAAATGGGACATGTATTTCTGCATACCCCAACGGGAAGGATACGAGTAATTATAATCAGGTTTGGGACTGATACGTGTAATTGTAAAAAATTCCATTAGAATTTGGGACGGGTATGCGTAATGCCTCAATATCAGCGGTACCCCATTTATAATTAATAATAATGTAATAATTATTATTATATTTATTTAAACAATAAAAAAATATATAAAATAACACACAAAAACTATTTTTTACAAACGGAATATTCCGTTGGTAAAAACCTTAATTCTATTGTTAAATTGGTTTACCAATGGATTAGCAACAGAATCCGTTGGTAAATTTTCGTTGAGAAAGTGGTGGTTGGTAAATTTTTAGCAACGAAAAATCAATTTTGTTGGTAATACGTTGGTAAATTACATAAAGATTCCCTTGGTAATCCGTTGGTAATTACGAACGGATTGAATTTCGTTGTTAAAATAAAGAATAAATCCATTGACATGAATCATTGCTAATAGAAAAATGTCATTTTGGTTGCTAATCCATTAGTAATTACCAACGGATTGAATTCTGTTGGTAAATTCCGTTGTTAAAAAATAATTTTTTTGTAGTGTAAATGAATATTAAACGGGGACTTCTTGTTGTTTTTTAATTGGATACAAATACGACTACCTCAAAATAACTGGTAACTCTAACCGTTGTCATCCCTACACAGACCAATCATGATCCAAGTTTTGATAAAAAAAAAAGTTTAATAAAGTTTCTGTCCGTGCAACACATAGCCAGAAAAAAAACTAGTTTATGGTTAATAGCAAAAAAAAAAAAAAAACTCTTATTGTAAATTAATCTCATATTTTTGAAAAATTGAAAAAAACAACACTATCTTTAAATTTCAACACAAATAATACACTCATTATTAGTAAATTAGCAAACTATGAATGCTCATACCTAATTAGAAAAAATGAAATTGATAAATAAATTTCTTAATTAAGAAACTCTCTCCTCCCCTATACCATAAACTTCTTTATAAATGCTTTCTTCATGGAGATTAAAAAATAAGGATAATATATATATATATATATATATATATATATATATATATATATATATATATATATATATATATATATATATATTATGTAGCCAAACTGCACCGTAATTGATGCATTTGAATATATAATTCATCAAACATTTATTTAATTATAAACATTAAATAAAATAAAAAATTTAAAATATATTCCACACCTAACCTTTTACCGTATGAATTCTCAGAATATATTGTAGTACGTCTCTTTTGAATCAACTCCACCAATTGGATAGAACCAATATTTGATTAATATCTCTAAATATATATATATATATATATATATATCGTTAGAAAAAAATGGGCCCTATATCTCTTAAAAGTTTGTGGACTTGAGTGGATCGATCTAACTCATAGAAGGACCGGCCTTGCGCAAACTTGCATCTTAAAAAAACCCTAGATTATGATAATAACAATTTTATAATTAATAATATGAAATTAATTATATTAAAAGAAATTTCATTTTATGTCGTGAGAAAATAATGCAAAATAGATTTTAAAAAAAAAAGAAAAATGTGAGACATAATAAATAGGATTAAAATTAGATAAAAACTTGTGTGAGACCGTCTCATGTAAGAGTTTACGTGAGAAGTGATACTAAATTAATGATAATGTTATTTCATGAATAATTTATTGTATAAATGAAAAGTGATAATATTTTATAGCGAAAATTGATAATGTTTTATAAAGAAAGTGATAACTATATTTTAAAATGTGTAAAATGCTCTCATGTGAGACTGTCTCACACAAAACATACACTTAAAATTAATATTAAAGGAATTTAATTAAAAGTATTTTATATATTGTGTTAAATAAGTTTCTTTAGTTTCGCTTTACACTTTTAAAAGTAATTTTCGAATAAATAGGATTAGAATTAGCAAGAGGGGTTGGGAAAAATACCAAAAACTCGATATACCGCGCTGGCCGTATAAAAAAATATCGATGTTTCAACATATCGAAATTTTCGATACGGTATGGTTGTCGTACCGATAATTTTAGTACGGTATCAGTATTGGATATTAAAATTTTCGGTACAACGAAATTATTTTCAGTATTTCGATATCGGTATACCGATATCGATATATAAAAAATTTTATATTTATTTTTTTAAAATTTAATTATACATAATACTATATTTAAGTATATTTTATATTATTAATATATTTAAATTATTTTTATTTATTTTATTATGTATTCAATTTATTCATATATATTTTTTAAAATTTAAAATAAGCTCCAATAAAATAAATAAAAATATAATACACTTCTAAATTAAAAATTAGAGTATAAAAATATAATAATAAAAAATTTGTTATGTAATATATATATATATATATATATATATATATATATATATATATATATATATATATATAATTACGAATAAATTAAAAGGAACATAAGTGCTATTAAAGTAGAATGTTTGAGATTAGATAATTTTATTATTTTGATTAAAATTAAATATTATTTTTCGGTATAGTTTCGGTAATCGGTATTTTTCAGTATGTTGAATTTATGAAACGATATGTCAACATTTCGGTATTAATTAAGATTTATCGAAAAATCGGTATGATGTAAATTTCGGTACAATATTGGTATCCTATTTAAGTTACCAAAATTTCGATATGCCAAAAAATCAATATGTCGAAATTTCGATATCAATATGAATTTTTCAATACAGAAATTTTTAGTACAATATCGGTATTTTCGGTATATCGATATAACTCACTCCTAACAAGACTAATATTTCTGTAAAAGGGACAAAAACGTAATTGTAACCATCATTCCAAATCTAATTCAATTAATTCGAATTCGAAAGTGGAAAACTCGCGCAGAATATTAAAGGCAGTTAAATTTCGTTGCCAACCTGGTCTCCAATCTGTCCGTTCATTATCTCTCTTATCGACGGTTAGAATTTGCGATCCGCACACTACAGCGTGATTGGCCCAAGCGTGAAACCAGTACTATATAAAGCGACTCGACTCTTGCCCTACCCATTCAGTCTCATCTCATCGCCTCTGTGGAAAAAAACCAAGTGCAGTTAGTTTACGCATATAATTGATAGATTAGCAGTTTGAAATGGCGGGTCGGGGCAAGACACTTGGATCGGGTGCTGCGAAGAAAGCTCAATCCAGAAGCTCCAAAGCCGGGCTTCAGTTTCCCGTTGGTCGCATCGCTCGTTTCTTGAAGGCCGGAAAATACGCCGAGCGCGTTGGCGCAGGAGCTCCGGTTTATCTTGCCGCTGTCCTTGAATACCTGGCTGCGGAGGTATGCATCGCGTTTTTCCTTCGGGTTCTGTATTTGGATCGAGGGTTGTTAGTCTGAGTTTTGATTTTGAATTGACGGTACTTATAATTTCAATTTTCTATACGGCCGAGTTTGAAAAGGATTCTATTTTCGTAATTTTTATGGGTATTGAAATATTGTGGTGATTCCCTTGTATTAATTGCAAAATCTGTCGTAAAGGGTTTCTTCGTTATTTGAAAATTCCCAAATTCTAGGGTTTCTTCGTTGTTTGATAATTCCAAAATTCTAGGGTTTGACGAAGTGGTAATTTCAGGTGCTAGAATTGGCCGGAAATGCAGCACGAGACAACAAGAAAACGAGAATCGTGCCTCGGCACATTCAGCTGGCGGTGAGAAATGACGAAGAGCTGAGCAAGCTTTTGGGAGATGTGACGATTGCTAACGGCGGTGTTATGCCTAATATTCACAACCTCTTGCTTCCCAAAAAAGCTGGTGGTTCTTCCAAGCCCTCTGCAGATGAAGATTAGACTTCTCTAAGACCTCAACTTTATTAATTGTTCTGGTTTTCAATTAATCTCTCTCAATGTTTTAGTTGTAGTCTGATAATCGAAGTTGTTTTTTTAGTTGGTACATGTAAATGAATCAAGGCTAAGTTGGTGTTAATGAGAGAGTAAAGATTACTTTGTTGCTTCGTATGAATTTCTTCTGTCTTCTCCCTGTTAGTTATGAGAATTTTGTTACCATCTCTTGAGTTTTTTGGTTTTAGTGGACCATTTTAGTTAATTTGAGAATATTTGGACTATTTTGCGCGCAACAGTTGATTAGGAAAAGATAGTTTAAGTGCAACCTTAATAGTAAATGTGTCGAGCCCAGTTAGGTAAGGAGTGTAAGCAGATGTGTTCAAGTTTGTTTGTAATACCATCTTGGTTCAACATATATATTTGACAGGCAGTTGAATTGAGAGCTTAATCAAGCTTTAATTCAATTGTACATGAGTTAAGCTCTAAGTAATTTGATATTTCTATCCTTAATTTGCTGTTTGCGTGTATTGTGCTCGTGGGTGCCTTTGTGCATAGTTTCAAAGCGTCTCTTAAACATTGGTATCCTTCATTGTATTCTGCAAATTCAAAAGCTTAAAATGGACAACGAGGTGATTGTGCACAATGGTGGATGTCATTGCAAGAGACTACAGTGGAAAGTACGATGTCCACCCAGCATCATAGCTTGGGAATGCAACTGCACAATCTGCTCCTTGAGAGCAAGAGTTCAGTTCATCGTCCCAGCCCCCGGGTTTTCGAGCTCAACGAAGACTCCGAACAGTACCTAATGGCGTACGCGTTTGGGACACTACAAAGCACACATTCTGCAAAGTTTGTGGGATAACTAACTTCTAAGTTCCTAGGTCGACTCCCTTCAAAGCACAACTTCTGCAAAGTTTGTGAGAGTGAAGATTACTTTTTGTGCTTCATATGAACTGTCTTCTCCCTGCTAGTTTTTAGGTTCGAACCGGTTTTTTCTGTTTAACTTAGTTTTTGGTGTACGGACCATTTTTGAACCGGTTCCCGATTAAACTAGCCGGTTCGGTCCGGTTCCAAAAACATTGCTCCCGGCTTCCATCAAATCTTTATGAGTATACTTGTGTGAGATTGTCTCATGGAAAGATCAATTACATTTTCGCAAATAATCATCACTTTAGTATATATGTTATTACTTTTCTTTTAAAATGTTACTCCGTCCGTTTTTAAGGTATTCAATTTACTAATTTTGGCGTCAATTTCAAATGTATCTATTTTCCTTGTTTAGTAAAAAATTACACAATATGGCCCACCACTTCCTTCTAATACAACTAACCACTTTACATATAATAATAATACTTTTTAATTCACGTGCAAAAAACAAACGGACACCTTAGAACTGGACGGAGGGAGTATTACTTTTCATTTATAATATAAATTGTTCATTGAGTATCAAATTTTTTAATAATGATTACTGCTTCTTATTCTTCAGAAATTATTTCGTGAGACGAAATCACACAAGTTTTTGGGGATAAAATATTTTTTTGCCACATAAGTTTGATCATGTACAATTTTTGCCCCAAAAAAGATAAGCTTTGGTAGGGATGTCAAAAGTGGCCCGGCCCGCCCTAGCCCGTGACATTTGGGGCGAACCCGACCTGACTTTTGTATTGAGAATGGAGCGGGTCCGGGTAACAGTGATGACCCAGTTTGGCCCGTTCGGACCTGTTTGGACCCTTTTGTGAGATGTGTTAAAATATGTATATTATATAAATAAAGTATGTTTAATTGTTGTTAAAGTATGTTTTGTAAAGTATGATGAATGAAGAATTAAAGTATGATTTTAGGATGTTATAATATGATTCATTATTGATATACTTTAACTAAAAATAAGCATACTACCTATATGATAAACATACTTTAATAATGAGTCAACCCATCTCACAATTGTCTCACAAAAACTCGTCTCACAGGAGAGTCTATCATATTTTTTTTATATTTTTGTATTATATAGTATATTATTTATAAGATGTATTTGCTTAATTAATCAATTAAAGTAGAAAATACATGATATTACTATTTATATAATTACTATTAAATTAAATAATATAAATTACATATTATTTATAATAATTATAAATACTTAAAATAAAATAAATAAATAAGATGGGCCCAAAACGGGGAGGACCCGCCCCACCCCGTACGGGGCATGGGGCGGCCCGGACCCGCAACAAAAGAATGGGTCTGGGTCCGAGTACTCAACTACTCGGCCGCTCCGGCCAATTGACATCCATAGATTTGGACATTTATCCCCTTATCTTTATAATTGTGTCAATGTTGCCCCATTTTCGCTGGAATTGATCAAGTGCATGTCACGTGATCATCAGATTTGACATTTCATGATGGGATAAAATATTTTTTTGTCTCGTAAGTTTTATCATGTATAATTTGCCTCAGAAAATATAAAAGTTGAGCATTTGTCCCAATATCTATATAATTGCGCTAATGTTGCCTCATTTTCTGGAATTTAACAATTTCACTGGAATCAATCATGTGCATGTCATGTGATTTTCAAATTTGGTATTTTTCGGTGAATTTACTGATTTGGCAACACAGTGGCATCCACATCAACAACAATAATAATATTCTAATGATAATTTAATTAAAAAAATACCCTCCAGCGATGCACTCAGTTCTCACGTCCCTTCAATGTGCTTCTACCATCTTCGCAAACTCCCTCTTTTTGTCAATTAGGGAATCCCCCGTGTACCCTCTCACCACCATGGATGGCAGCTGTCGAATCTTCTGCTCCCATCATCAAGCTCTCCCTCATCATCTACTTCCACAACGAAAGATTCGTGTTCTTGAGCCGCTGCTGCATTCTTCTCAAGTCATGCAACCGTATGGCTGCTCAAGTTCCTCCCCTCATCTCTTCTGTTGAGTAATGCCAAGCACCGGAGAATCATCTTCCGGAGGCATACGACGACATCATGGACGCAGTGCAGTGGGCTAAAACCCAAGCATTCACCGGCCACGACGCCAACCCTTGGATCAAAAGAATTCACCGACTCTAAGGTTTTCATAATAGAAAGCAGCGTCGCTGGCAACATGGTCTACCACATGGGGGTACGCACACTGGATATCGATCTCCAGCCAATCAGGATCGCGAGACTGATAATGAACCAGTCGTTCTTCGGTGGGGTGCGAAGGACTAAATCGAAGCTAAAAAACACCAACGACTTTATCCTCCCTCTGTATACTCCGATATTCTGTGGTTGCTCGCACTGCCGGAGGGTGCGGATCGAGGCCACGTATATTGTGATCCATTCATTGGTGGTAGGCCCCCAGAGTAGATGATCCAACAGTTGTCATCCATGGTGATGAGATGGTACACGGGAGATTCATTGATTGACAAGAAGAGAGAGTTTGCGAAGATTGTGGAAGCAAGTGAGAACTGAGTTCATCGATTGGGGGTATTTTTTTAAATTAAATTATAAATAAAATATTATTATTATTGACGGGAATGCAATTGTGTCTCCGGATCAGCAAATTCACTAGAAAATACTAAATCTGATGATCACATAACATGTATGTGATCGATTCCAATGAAAATGTCAAATTCTTTGAAAAAATGGGCAAAATTGGCGCAACTATAAATATATTGGGATAAATGCCTAAATCTAATCTGGAGGGGGGAATTGTACATTACAAAACTTACAGGGCAAAAAATATTTTATCCCATTTGGAAATATCAAATCCGATAATCACGTGACATGCACGTGATCAATTCCAGTGAAAATGTCAAATTCTGACAAAAATGGGGCAAAATCGGCACAATTATATAATTAACGGATAAATGCCAAATTCTTATTTTTTTGGGCAAAACTTATACATGGCTAAACTTTAGGGATTAACCCAAGTTTTTGACAATCTTTAACTTTCAGTAATTTTTTAATTTGTCTTGCAAAAATTTTCACTCCAAATTAAGAAATAACAAAATTTATAGTAATGCACAAATTGTAGATTTAAGTATCCGTAAAACTTTGGTTTGACCAGACCCACTATAGTAAAGTTCTGTCAGAATCAGGTTGGACGACCCTTACTTTGATAAGAAGTATTCCCTCCTTTCAACTTGTTTTTTAAGTGGATTAAAAAATATTATTATTTAATGTGTAATGAGTAGTTGTATTAAGAAATGTTATTATTTAATGTGTAATGAATAGTAGTATTAGTAGGGGTGTGAGCTTCATATTTTAATTTTATTAGTGGATGTGTGTGAATTTCACGTGTGTAAAAAAGAAAATGAGCCTATCTGAGTGAGACGCTAAAAATGGAAAAAAGGTCTTTTAAAGTGACGGAGGGAATATTAGTAATACATTACTCCATAAAGTATTAATAATACTCCTTCCATCCCAACTTTAATTTCACACTTTTCATTTTGGTCCGTCCAATTTCAACTTCTCACTTCCATAAAAAGGAAAGGTACATAACTAATATCCCTCTAACATACTTTAATTTCAAATTTGTCATCAACTTTTTAACACACATAACATACTTAATCATGTATTTATTAACCAAAAATACCAAACCACCCCCAAAAGTTACTCAAAAAGTAAATTTTCTTAATTTGCGTATGTACTGTAAATATGAAGATGAAAATGAGATAGAGGGAGTATGAAAAATTACTATGCTCCACATATACAAATTTTGTAAGGGAATTGTAAAAAATATCCAAAATGAATAAACAAAAATCATTGTCATCTATAAAGTAAATTGTATAACTTTCATACCAAATTATCCATTTTGGGACCAAAAAATACCCCCACCCTATCGGAATACTATGTTGGAGTTCTGACACCGAATCCAATAAAAAAGCACACCAATTAGGAATACATGAAAGGTAGCGCACCTGCAGCTGCGGACCAATATATATATATATATATATATATATATATATATATATATATATATATATATATATATATATATATATTTGTTTTTTCGTCTTACATTACTATTAAATGTATTTTTACAAAAATATTAAACTTATGATTAATTGTAAATTTAATTAATAATCAAGTATCTCTCTTTTTGTCTTTTAATTATATTTTTATTGAATAACTAAACCAAATCATTAAAAGTAAAAATCAATTAATTTTTTTGAATAAATTAATTAATAATCGAGCCTCACTCTTTTTTTTCTTTTTCTTTTATTTTTTTAATTGAATAACCCAACTAAAACATTTACATGTAAAAATATATTAAAAATTATTATCATTATTTATTATTTTAAATATTAATTATAAGTTAATAATTAGAGGGCCTAATAAAATATTAGTTAAAATGTTAAATTACTTAATATAAAATATTAATTGTGAGATTAAAATTTTTAAAAATATTTAAATTTTTTTATTATAATCAAAATAATATTTTTTTATTAAAAAATACATAAATATTCTTATTAGATTAAATTAAATCATTATAAAAATTACTTATAATATAATATTAATTGTAAGATTATAAAATATTAGGGAGGATTACTACTAGGTAAAAAAACCCTTAATTACTATGAGATACAAACATACAAAAATATTACTACTAACTATAAAAATATATAGTGATATTCCAGTATTATACCTACAATGTGCTGCACATTAATGTTGTGTGCAGTAAAAGTTTGTGTGCAGCAAAGTGTGTGCATTAACAAGTGTGTGCCGTACAAAAAAAATATGTGCAGCAAAAAAGTGTGGTGGTCCGGCAGAGCTTTGGCGGCGACGGCGGTCTGGTAACTTTCGGTGGTCTGACAGTGCTCCGGCGATCGGCCGGCTGAGCTCCGACGACGTCAGTTTTCCGGCAGCAGCGGCGACGGCGATTTTTAGCGGTAGACGACCACCCGCAGTTTTTCGGCAACCGACCGCCGGCTGTCCGATGGCGGACCGGCAGTTTCCGACGACCGGCAGGCGGCGGTGGTGATCCGACGGTGGGTGAGGGTTAGAGTTTGTGGTTTAAAAGTGTATGTGTTTAGGGTTATATTTGGTATTTTACTTAAATATTTTGTATGTGATAGTAATTATTTTAAATCAATGTATCTAGTAGTAATTAGGGGTGCAAAATGTGTACCTATTAGTAATTTTTTCAAAATTTAATTATTTAAAATATTAAATTACTTAAATTTAATTATTAATTGCATTATGAAGATTATTAATGAGAGATATTAAACAAAATAATATTTAAAATATTAAATTACTTAAAATAAAATATTAATTTGAAGATTAATGTGAGAGCATCACATACACAATAGTTTCAAGAACGAACATGGTGATGCACATACACAAAATTTTTTGAGAGAAGCATGATGCTGCCACATACACAACTTAATAGTATTAATGATATTTTTATTAGATTAGATTAAATTAAATCTTCATAAAAATAACTTAAAATAAAATATTAATTGTAAGATTATAAATACTTTAAATATTAAATAACTTAAAATAAAATATTAATTGCATTAATAAGAATATTAAAAGTAGAGATTATAAAAAACAATATTTAAAATATTACATTACTTAAAATAAAACATTAATTGCAGAATTAATGTGTGAGTGACACATACACAAATATTTTTTAGGACGAACGTGGCGACGCCACATGCACAAATTTTTTAAGGAGCAACGTGGCGCCGCCACATACACAAATTCAAGATTTTATTTTTGGCAAGCACTTGTAAATTAATAGTATTAATGATATGAATGTAGTAACAACAAAGTACACACATCATTTATGAACAAATACAACGTAACTGAAGAGACGTATGTACAAAAGAGACATATGTACACAACGTAATGTTTGAAAATGAACTTTTAAATTACATTCATTAATGTTTATGGTACAAGTGTAGTTCCATCACTCATCTTGAACCTGAGGCACAAAATGAATTCAGTAAAAATATTTAAGGTTGATACAACTGGTCATGTGCTGAAATGAATATTAGCTAGCAAGTAGAAAAATAACAAGGATGACCTTAAATATAATTTAAATTACTTGAGTTCTGATCCAGAAGTACTACCTAAAGTGAGATAATATCGTACCTGTCCAGTATCTCTGGTGAGTGAGCGGGAGTCTTCATTTCCACTTTACCTAAACCTAAAAGGAATAAGCAGTATTTCAGTGGGAATTGTGTGCTAAAATATTAGGTTTAATACAAATTTCTTGGACTGAGGTCTTGTTAAATATGAAGGTGCTAGAATATCCACATGTATACAATTCCAAGAGACATCATAGTCAAGGAACTTTTGCTGCAGATTTCATTTTCTATTTGCATCTATTTTCCTCAAGGTTGTGCATATATACTTTACGTTGGGTATTTACATGAGCTGCATTGGCAATTTATAAGATTACTTGGAAGATGTATAACCTTTAACTGAAAATGAAACATGAGCTTCCTTTGTATGTGATGAATTTTCTTCATTATTATTCGCTCCACCATCATGACCATGTAAATCAACGACAAATATCTTTGAGAAAATGGAAGAAAAAGAAAGAATTTTAATCATCTTGAGATACAAATTGTGATGTATGACATCAAAACTGCACTAATAGATAGTACTCTATGAGGGAATGGAAAAATTACAGTCCAAAGAATGATTTACAAGTTAACTATATCTCTAAATTTGTAATGACATAAAAGATTAAGGAACAAAATAACAATAGATATTGGTACTCACGGTTCATTGGGGACAACTTGAAAGAATCAAGTTTTTTGTGATTCCCAGCTATATCTTCTTTACGATCAGGTAAATATACCAAAACCATGTAGATGTAGCAGTCAGCTGTCTTCCAAACCAGAAAAATCTAATTTGGACATCATACAGTGTAAAGAGACAATGGAATACAACACGATAATGTCAATGCATGAATTACAAAAAATTTCAGTCAACTTATATGTAAGCATAAGTTTGTTTATAAAGTAGTCATTTTGTATCTTTAAAGGATATAATTTCACATTGAAGCCTGATTACTTCTCTGAGTATTCATCCTCTGTGATGTAGCTTGAAGGAGTTTATGATATAAATACAGGATAATAAATCTCAATGATCAATAGCTATCATCTTAAGCAGAGGATAAATTTATTAAAACCAGAAGCATACATTCATCATTTATCTTAGATTGATCCACCGGAATGCCATGATTGGGGAAACTAACTTGAGAAAGGTGTGCATCTTGATGATTCGAGGCGAAGTCATTGTTCTGTGAGTTGTACCTTGCTTTCTGAGAAGAAAAGGAAAATTAATTAAAATGTGGAATAGACAATAACAAGAAGGTAAAAAATTTCATCACCGTATGCTATGGAGAAATAGAAATAACAAATCTATATAGCTTCCACTTATTTATGTTCTACTTTAACACTAATGTCTTGAAAATTTTGATTGCGTAGGGAATATTTAATGAAATGAAATATAAAGTTGGGTTCAACTTAAACTATTTTAAATAGACTAGGTTTTTAGACGTGCGATGCACGTCGAATGCACGTCATACTCTATAATGTGATTTTCGTATTTTTTTTCTTTTATTTATAGAATTAAAAAAAACTTATTTTCCAACATAATTATAAGTAATTTAAATAGATCTCCTATTTTTTAATTACATTAAAAAAAATTATACACAACATTTAGCGTCTAACAATGTTCATGTAGCACGTTTTTTCAGACGTTTTCTAGGAATTCTAAAAAAAACTTATTTTTCAACATAATTATAATTGACAAAGTCTCTTGTGAGACGTTATTTAATGAGACGCTTTGTGAGACATGTTAAAGTATGTCAATAATTTAGATAAAATATGTTTTTTAAAGCATGCTATATTATGCACTAAAATATGATTTTAGCGTGTTATAATATAATTTATTATTAACATACTTTAACTACAAATTAACATACTTTATCTATATAATAAGTATACTATAGTAATAGGTCGACCCGTCTTACATCCATCTCACAAATAACTCGTCTCACAAGAGAGTTTCTTATTATAATTATAAGTAATTTAAATAGATCTTCTATTTTTTAATTACATTAAAAAAAAATTATACACAACATTTAGCGTCTGACAATGTTCATCCGACGTAATAAATATTTGTAGGTTTTTTCATGAATACTCCTCTAATAAGGGAAACACATAGATACTTAATTGATTTACGATATTTTGCTTTATTGATTTATGTTATTTTGCTTTATGTATGTTTGTTAAATAAAAGAAAATTGACTTAAATTTTAAATTGATCATATTAGGTTTTTAAAAATTTTTAAGCATATAAATTGTAGCATATCAATAAATTTGTCAATAATTTCATTTAATACAGTTACTTAAAAATTAAATAAAATAAATTCTTTTTACATTTGATGCAAGGAGTAACAGGAAAAAAAAATTTCTCAAATTTTATATATCACATAATATGAATTAATATCAATTAAATTAAAGTATATTTAAATTACTGATTTAAATTAGGTAAATTTTCTTGAAATTATCACGAAAGGAGTGAAACAATTTGAATAATACAATCTAATTCACATAATAAGCTCTAAGTTACAAAGTGCATTCAATGTCATGGCAATAGCAATACTGCCGACCCAAAATATCAACACATATATATTGAGACATCATAACCTACTGACATTTACCACAGATTATGGAACAGAACTTCTCTTAAATACTTAATGAAATTCAAATTTATTTGGTGAAAGAGAATAAGAAACAGTAATGAATTATTAAAGAAATAAAGTGTGTGATTTATACCTAAGCACTGTGACAGTCACCGAAAAATCTCCACAGGCAAGATTCTGGAAAGAATTGAAGGAGACAGGCATGAATTCTGCCAAGAATTGAAGGAGACTTGTCATTGTTTCAATGAAGAGTGTCACTTTTATGATAACCTATTATCACTTTTCTATAAGTTTTCTTCTCTGAATAAAGTATTTTATAATAATCCAGGTACACAAAGGAACTGTTAATATAGAACTTTACATGCGAGTGTTCTAGGCATGCTGAAACCTTGATTACAGATCTGGTTGAAGAATTCACATGATTTATAAGCTTAATATACAAAAGTGAGCTCTTAATATGAGTTCTAAATTTGGAAAACTGATAAAAACATCAGCAAGCAACAGGACCAACAATAGAGAACATAAATACGTCAACAAAATATGCCAGTATGAAGAATATAATAGAACAACATGAACATAGAGGTGCATGAACGTAGGCTATGAGTTAATAACCCATTATGAGAAACCAAAAAATATAACTGTTTAGAAATTTTACAGGCAGTATGCACAACATCAAAGCATTTTATGTGGATAAATGCAAAGATTTAATCTACTGAAAGGTAAAAGGGAGTATGAAGACTACCAAGGAAAATATGCAAGCGAGACTTTTTATGCTGATTGTCCATTCTGAAGTACTCTAAGATATTAAAGTACTAAGAACAGATACAGGAAATGTGCATGTTTAAAAAAAGTTGTGTGATATGCTTTAGCTAAACACAATATGGATCCTGAAGGAGTTCAAAGAACCTTGAACTCAAATAATCTTTGCAATCCATTCTCTTTTGAAATTCAAATAAAAAAAATTATATAATCCTAGATAGCATAATTTTCCTATATAAAGTCAATGAAGAGACAACAAACCTTGACTTCTGATTTCGTCACTGTCTTGGTCATGAACCTATCATCCTGCGTTAAGTAAAAGAAACTTTTCCCTCTTCCAAGGAGATGAAGGCTCTCAAAGAGCATCATTACATATCATGTCTTTCTTTGAAATTTAAGTGTACTTTATAGGAACTCTAACCCTGGATGAGTTGCCAAAAGTTCCCAAAGCACACATTTGAAGTCATCCTTTGTCATGTTGTATTTTTTAAAAAAAAGTAAGCCATTAATACCTAGGTCAACCAAACTTTTTTTTAATTAAATTATCAAAGAATTTTCTTAATCTGGATAAAGCCTTTGAGATCTGGTTAGTTTAAGATATTAAAGTGCTGTTATATCTTGTGTCAAAATGTCTCCATTAATCCAACAATCAACAAATGCACCTCTGTGGCAAATCAAATGCAAAAATGAAAGTAGATACATTTATTAAACAACCATTTAAATATGAATCATTGATGAGAAAATCAATTGCAAATGCTTGCAAATAAAAAGAGAATGTAGCCTATCGCTATTGAATTTAGTAGGTCAGTTTTTGCTAACAGCATGATCTAACTGTTAGTCGTTGCAATATAATAAGGCAATAAAAAGACTAATGTTAGCTCGTATATTGTGAAGTAGAACATAATCTAAAGTTAAATTTATTTCTGGATAATCTTTGATCAGCTTGAAGTGTGATACTTATACGAAGTTCATAATAGCCAATCATTAAAACCATCTCATTTTGCTCTTAAAATTAATGCAGTAAATATTTTTGCCCCCCATCTTCTTAGTTCTCATGAATAAGATACTTACAGCTCTTATATAGCTGTTGCAACCTCAAATATGTCACAAAGTGGCACTTACAATCTTATTAGAAGTGACAAACACATAACAGAAGAATTAAAACACATAGGTAAGTCCTTAAAATGCCAACGCTAGTCCATGGCTGTTAATTATGTGAGGACAAGTACCAAATTATCACAATGAATGAACTTGCCCATCTTTCTAATATATTGGTAGCGAAGTTCAATTCCCATAGCCCCAATTATGTAAATTGTCCAGGTTACTCTAGTTTGAAATGGACTCAAGTAATTGAGAAGAAATGCCTTTAATGCATATGATATTTAAAATTTTAATGTATTTAAGTCATCCCCTAAATTTTTTTTCTAAAAAATTAGCATCTGGTGGACACAACAATCCTATTTCAAACCAACTAATTAGGTATGGAATATATCAAGAAAAGAGATTTTTTGGGAGAAGAATGCCATTGTAATCATAATCTGTCAATATAATGCAATCATAAAAACATTAAACAAAAATATGAATTCATGATATTCTAATGTCATCTTTTGGTAGCAGAACAGAGTTGGAGATTTTAAATAACAATTACCTGGTCAAGATTTAAGTGCACTTTGCATCAATCTTTCTAATCAGTACAATAGAGAAGAAAGATTGTAGCCTGCATATTTAAATTCTGAAACCACAAAAATATTAGTACATAAACACGGAAAAGGTCTATGATCTACTATTCACTAAGCAAGTTCCACATGCAAAATGGCGTCTCACCATCCATTTGGAGTCCATCTATGTGACCATGAACATATTGGTTTACTCCCATTAGGAGGTGGGATTAGTCCAAAGGCAATTTGGGTAGTCCTTATTAAGTTCTTATTATAATCAGTCTAGATGATTCACAACCAAAGTGTCTTTCAATTTTTTCACCTGCTCCAGCCGGCTTCTTCACCTCTAAAATAATTTTGATAAAATAATAATAATAAAAAATTCATGTAATCCAATATCATTCACAACATTTCGATGCTCATTCACACACGATAAAGAAACTTCATAAATATAGAGATTTTCAAGTGTGGAACAAAAGCGATAAGATAGATAAAGACATACTGTGTCTTGTAACTTTAAATCCTACAGCATCCTCAAGAACTCGAGCTTTACTACCATAAGGATCATGCTCAGACAATCCTAAAATAAAATAAGGCACATTAAGCAACAACTCAAGCAAACACCAAACATTTGGCAAACATAGAAACTTAACCCAAAAAATTCAAGCAGAAAAAATGAGATAAGGCAAGAAAGATTACCATATTTCAAAATAACACTTTATATGATTATATCCGCAAGCTAAATGTCACGTGAAACAAAATTTAAAGGACCAAACTAGGATATGCTAGGTAATTCAGTTTCATTAAGGTCAGATACTGCAGCTCCTTCATGCAAAAACTCTTTATATAAGCAAAAAAACAATTTAATTCATACTATCTCAAAAAGCCCATGCTACTTGAGATTTAACTGGAATGAAGTAATTAGCAAACAAGGGACCAACCTCATGACCTGGAGGACTAATGTGGTAGATGCAGATGTTGTGCAGAAAGAGAGAAATGTGTCTGGACAAAAGAACAATCCTTGTAAATCAGACATGTCTGTTTGGCAGCACAAAGGAAAATTGAGTCAATTTTTAAACACTTCCTGTGCATTGATACCAATAAAACTGAATAACACTTTTCAAGAAAGGAACTTATTTTACACCACAACGTTAAATATTTGTAACTATGAGAACCAGAAATTCAAGTAAAATCAACAATACAATAAGGAAACAAATCAGTTTAGTTTCTTACACCTTAAAGCCAACTCAAATAAGTTATAAGAGCTGGATTGTCCTGGTCTCCAAAAATAGCAACTGAGACATAACCACGACCAGTTTTGACTATATGGAACATGCTCGTGTAAACCTTTACGAAACGCTAGCTTGTCAAAATTACTGTTAAGCCACAAAATATTAGAGCTAACTATTCTATCAGCTAACACAACCCAGAAATTGATGTCACGGCTTTACAACATGAAATTGAGTTTGTGAATATTAATTTGCTAGGTTCGTTCCATAAATTCATAAAATATAAAACGAAAAATAGGCAGTATATAATGATGTGTAACCTTTTTTGTACAATGTGTTAAGAGGTGATTCGCTTATTCATGCTGCCGCGAAGCCTTCTGCTTTTCTTCTTCCTCTTGTCAAAACCACACGCAAAATATCTGCAACCAACTACAAAATTAATCAAATCTCTCAATTTAATTAGATCCTATGATAAAATTAAACCATCCCAAACCATTTCGTTGATAAAACCGTGGAGAGGAAGAAAAAAAAAGAGTGATTTGAGATCTTTCTTGATGAAGGATTTGGAAAGGTATTTGTTCTTCTGGGTTGTGGAGGCCACGCGAACTTTAAGTATTCATTGATTGCGAAATTTTCATCCGGCGAATTTCAAGAGTGTTTTACCTCTTCGCTTGACTGAAAAATGAATCGACATAATTATCTGAAGAAGGTCAAAACAATAATTTGAGAAAGGTTAAATTAAAAATTAATTATATAATAATTGGTGAGGAAAAAATTGAAAATAATAAAAATTGTTTGGACAAAAAAGTCTAAAATTTTTTTTCATTCTCTTCTTACTTTTAAGATATTAAAATTAAGATTAAAATTAAAATAAGATTAGATTTAATATATTAAGATTAACACCAAATTAAAAATTAGAGAAGTAAAACTGAATAACAGATAAAACAATCCAACTTGCATCATGAACATCCTTGTAGATTATTTTTACTTGTATCAGGTTACAGTAAAGTTGCACAAATCAGCCAACATATGTTCTGTACTTTTTATAAGTTGACTTTCTTAATTGCAATATTTCCATCCCAGCATGGTTGGATAGCATAACCACATGGCATAAAAAAAGATATTCATTTCATATATTAAATTGAAAATGAAATAAGTGACAAAAAATATTTGAAGTATCATGAACAACATCAAGTTTTAGTAATATAATATTTTTTAAAAATAAAATAAAATTCTAAGCGCAAGGACATGTGGCTTATTGCTCATAAAAGACACAAGGCACAACTAATTCCTGGAATAAGATGGTCAGATCTCAACTCAAAGAAGCATTTTAACATTAGTTCCGACTGTTAAGTTCAAAGATTAAAATAACTTTCAGAGAGACTTGATCATGAAAAGTCCATACAAGTTGAACATATTCTGAAGTTGTAGTTTGTAACAACAACAACAATAATAAGATAGTGCGGGTTAAGCATAAAGATCTGCTTCCCACCCAAAAGGTGTTAGGACCAGAGATAGTAGTCCATCAACTGCCCTCATATGTGTATCTGTACAATCTAGGTGTAAATGTTATGATAAATCCAGACCTCAATTATTTTCGTTTTCCACGTTTGGTTTCTTAGACATTAGTGACTTGCCTTATCATTCTGATTTCTTACAGTGTTAACACTCATATAGTCTATGAATGATATTGTGCATTAAAAATCGAAAAATGCATCACGAACTTTATCTCAGCAAAAATGAACCCATGTTGAGAAGAGTAATTGAATGGTGAACAAGTGTAACGCCCTAAATACTTTTAAATAGGATATTCTCATGTATTTTCAAATAAATAGACAAATAAGTAAACGATGAAATAGATATAGCCGCCTAGAACATGGGCGTCGCTGATGTAGCACATTAGCGGAACTCGTAATGAAATGTTCCAGGACAAGAGCTATCATATCCTGGAAATTATTTCACAAAACATGTAAATATTGCAAAGATGTAAAATCCACTTAAGTTACGCTTCCTCACCTTCTGCTGAATCTGAAATTCAAAATAAAAGGGGTGAGTGTCTAAAATACACCAAGTAGAAGAACATCATTGATTGCAATTGCTAATATATATAAGTAAGAAAAATGTAAAATAATGTAATGTGGCAGCTGATAAAATATGTATCAGCGACGGCTCAAAGTCCGCCAATATGTCAATTAGCACCGACTCTGGTTGCGTTCGACAATGTGTCAATTAGTGAGTCAGCGTCGTCTCGAAGTACGACAATATGTCAATTAATATCGAACTGCAATATGAAAATATATTTTAAATGTATATATATATATATATATATATATATATATATATATATATTACGTACACATATTAACAATAGCAATCATAACATGGAATGTAATAATTACCCTTTAAAGAGTAGAAATTACCCCTACATTTTAGTGAAGGAAAATTATGCTTGATAATTGGTAATTTGGATTCCTGAAAGAATCTAAATTTATGATTTTCTTAAAATAATAGTTTATTAACTTAAATTATTATTATTTAAATTTAAATTAAATAAGAATTGAATGTCAACCTAGGAATAAAAAAATGAAAGTCAGATGCATGAGAATTTTGGAAATATAGCTTTATAAGGTTTAGCTAATAAATTATCAAAAATTTTCATTTAAAATAAATTGTAACTACGTGTGTGTACGTGCATGTTGTGATCAAAATATAATAACTTCTTTATGTTTATACATTAGTCCTTATTATTATTCAAATTCTCATTTTATCAAACCTAAACTTTAGACTTGTTGCAAATTGTCCCAACTAGGCTTATATAACTCCTATTGAAAATCCAAAAATACCGTAGGATTCCTGACGAGATGAGGGTTGCAACTATGCTATTTATCTATCAAAATATTATAGAAAAATAGGACACACTTTTAACACTTTGTGAGCTTATACCCGCTTTGTTTTACGTCCAAACTCAAAATTAATTATATGATAATGACCCTTGTGTGGAGTACTTCAAAATGGTATGTAATGCAAGGTACCATGTTCACCGAGAAAAAAGTTGATATAAAAGAATCAAAACTTTAATGGAGAATATCTAATAGTTAAGATATCATAACAACAAACGATTTTAGTATTTAGCATCTATGCCACGAGACGAGCATTTTAAGATATAACACTATAGAGTTTCGTCTCCGTTGATAGAATATTGGAACAAATAGGTTTGTTAATAACTATTTCATTTCAGTTCCAAATCTAAAACAAATTATACCATGTTAATCAATGCAATGAGAGCTTCAAAATAGTGTATAATACATGAACTAACTCTTGCCAAAACAAAAGATGCCATTAATGCATAGCTTACTATCGGAATGATATACCTAACTAATGGGGTATCGATTCTATAAATAGTTTTGATATATGGAGTCTATGCGATGAGAGGATTATTTTGATATATAATGTGATAGGAATCGGTAACTATATGGAAAAATTACCTTCTATCCAGCAATCTCTCCTTCCTTCTTCTTTAATGGCATCTGCCCCTTGCTTCTTCTTTAATGGTGCATAGTGTGTGCGTAGGTTGTGTGTGGTTCCATGGAATAGTGCATGTAGTTCTATTTATAGATGGATTTTATAGTAGGATTATAGGCTAATCATTACTGCCTATGTGTATAGGTTTCTTACGTGCGACTGCACACGTTCTCTAATCGACATGTACTATCCATATCCTGTCAGTTTTAATTGAAGAGGTAATCTCCACGTTGTACTCTTTTTGTCCAAAAGTTACCATGCGCCTCATCTATACAATTATAATATGTATGTTTACTATATTTATTGTTATAATAAGTATATATATATAAATATATATATATTATTATAACTATTTTTATTATTAGTATATAAATATGTATTACTATTACAAGGTATAAATATATTTTTTATTATGAAAGTAAATATGTAATGCTTAGTATTTAAAGTAATTTTTATATAAATGTAAAATTTATGAGAATATAGATGAAGAAATATTGGGTGTTACATACTACCCTCCTAAAAATAATTACGTCCTCGAAATTCGACTTACTTGGCTAGTAGAGGTTTGTATATCTATCTCACACATCCTCATCTCGTTCCCATGTTGCTTCCTCTTGGTTGTGTCCGCTCCATTGAACTTTGACTAGAGTGACGTCACGATTCCTCAACTTGTGAATTTTTCTATCAAGGATGGCGATAGAAAACTCTTCGTAAGCAAGATTATCACCGACTGGTATTGTTTCTTGGTTGACCACTTGGTCTGGGTCGAAAACATATTTCCTTAGCATGGATATATGAAACACGTCGTGTACTCCTGCCAGTTCGGGAGGTAATGCCAATCGTTATGCTAATTTGCCAACTTTTTCCAATATTTCGTATGGTCCAATTAATCTTGGTTTGAGCTTTCCTTTCTTTCCAAAATGAGAAATTCCCTTCAATGGTGATACTTTGAGAAAGACTTTATCTCCTTTTTGAAATTGCAGGTCCTTACGTGTTTGTCAGCGTATGACTTTTATCTATTCTGGGCAGTTACGATCCTCCCCTTGGTTTTCTTTATTGCCTCAACTGTGTTTTCTATTAGCTCTGGTCCTAAAATTTTCTTCTCCCCAACTTCATCCCAATAGAGAGGTGAACTACATTTCCTGCCATAAAGTGCTTCATAAGGAGTCATGCCGATTGTGGCTTGAAAACTGTTATTATAGGTGAATTCAACTAACAACAAGTATTGTTCCCAGCCTCCGTCAAAATCTAATACGCATGCCCTCAACATGTCTTCCAAGGTTTGTATGGTCCTTTCAGATTGTCCGTCTGTTTGAGGGTGGAAAGCTGTACTGAAGTTTAACTTCGTTCCCATTGCATCTTGCAAGCTATGCCAAAATTTTGACGTGAATCTTGGATCTCGGTCTGAGACTATGTAAACTGGTACTCCATGTAGTCTGACAATATCTTCTATATATATGTGGAAGTCGGTCCAATCCATAGGTCATCTTGACTGGCAGAAAATGTGCTAACTTCATTAAGCGTTCAACTACAACCCATATAACTTGATTTTCTCGTGCTGATTTTGGTAAGCCGACAACGAAGTCCAATGTGATGTGCTCTCATTTCCACTCAGGAATCTCGAGTGGCATCAGAAGCCCTGAGGGTGGTTGGTGTTCTGCTTTTACTTGCTGGCATATCATGTATTTTTGTACAAATGATGCAATATCTTCTTCATGTTCTTCCACCAGAAAGTTTTCTTCAAGTCATGATACATCTTGGTACTTCCTGGATGTGCAACATAGGGAGTATTGTGAGCTTCAACTAAAATTTCTCTCACAAGTTCCTCATTTTTAGGCACGCATAATCTTTTTCCATATACCAATACTCCTTCATTAGTTAGGAAAAACCCCTTTCATTCTCCTGACTCGATGCGTTCCTTAATCTTTTTAAAGGACTCATTTTGCTCCTGAGCCTTTATCACATTCTCCTTTAATGAAGTCTTAACTATTATTGTATTTATCATCGCCTTGATACTACTTGGAGGTATTACCACTTCTAGGCTCATACTAGAAAATTCAGCCACCAGTTGTTTTTGAGTTGTTATAGAACAAGCTAATTATCCTTTATTCTTCATGCTTAAGGAATCAGCCACTACATTCGCTTTCCCTGGATGGTACAATATTGTGCAATCATAATCTTTCACTAATTCTAATCATCTTCTTTGTCTCATATTCAATTCCTTCAGCTCAAAGAAATATTTCAGGCTCTTGTGGTCGGTATATATATCACACTTACCCCCATACAACTAATGATGCCAAATTTTCAAAACATATACTACAATTTTTCCTTTTGCAGTATCTCTAGAATAATCCTGAGTTGTTCTTCATGTTGTTTATGATCCTGAGAGTACACCAAAATGTCACTAATAAACACGATCACAAATTGATCTAAATATGAGTAGAATACTAGATTCATTAGGTCCATAAATAATGTTGTAATGTCTGTAACATGTTTGAAAAGCTATCTTTAGAATATCACCCTCCTTGATCCTCACTTGGTGGTATCCCGATCGTAGATTAATTTTGGAGAATACACTGGCACCTTTTAGTTGATCAAACGAATCTTCAATTCTTGGCAATGGGTATCTGTTCTTGTTGGTGAGCTTATTGAGTTCTCTATAGTCAATACACAATCTGTATGTGCCATCCTTTTTCCTTACGAACAACATTGGTGCTCCCCATGGGGAAACACTGAGTTGAATAAAACCCTTGTCCAACAATTCCTGCAATTGTACTTTTAGCTCTTGCAACTCTTTCGGTGCCATCCTGTAAGGTGCTTTAGATATAGGTGCCGCTGCTGGGACTAAATCAATGGTGAATTCCACTTGTGGATTTGGCGGTAGTCCTGGTAGGTCTTCAGGAAATACATCCTTGTATTCCCTTACGATGGGTACTTTATTAATATCCTCTGATTTACTAAAATTCTCAATATTAACCAAATATGCTTGACAGTTGCCCTTTCTTAACATTTTGACTGCTTTATAGCTGTTATTATTCTTGGTGCATTCCCGTATTTTGTGCCTCGAAAGGTAAACTCATTGTTGTCGGGAATACGGAAAATAACTTCCTTTTCATGACATTGGATGTTTGCATGATTAGTTCTAAGCCAATCCATTCCTAAGATAATATCGAAGTCTTTCATTCTTATCACATGTAGATTTGCTAATAGGAATTTGCCATCGAATTGCGACTCTAAATTTCTATACAACCGTTCAGTTTGTATGGCTTCTCCCGATGGTATGGATACTTCAAGATTATCATAATCTACATTGATACACTTATCCTCCACCCTTTTATAAAGTTCAGAAAATATGAAAGAATGTGTGGCTCCAGTATCAAATAATACGAGTACTGGTATACCATAAATTATTATCATACCTGTCATCATGTTGGGTTCATCTGCAGTTTCAGACTGTGTCAGAGCAAAAACACGAGCGGTCCCTGTTGTTTTTCCTTCTCTTGCATTATTCTTTGGACAATTTGCGAGAGTGTGCCCTGGTACTTTGCATCGATAGCAAATTCCGAATCCATAAAGACATTCCCCAAAGTGTTTCTTCCCACATTTTGGGTAGCTTGGAGTGACGTGTTGTGTACTTTGGATTGAATTCTTCACTGCTTTGAATTGCCTCCTCTGATTACTGTTGGCCCCTTTATTGAAATCTCTTTCTACCCATTTTCTTTTAGCAGACATACTAATACTTTCTTTTCAATGTGCATGCAGGACTTGATTTCTTGGGCTATAGCAAAAGTTTTGGCAAATGTTCTTTCACCTTGTCCGGCAAGAATTGTGCTAATTTCTGGTCATAATCCTTTCTCAAATCGCCTTGCTTTCTTGCCTTTGTTTCGACCAAATGTGGTGCGTACCTTGAGAGTTGATTAAATTTTCGTTCATACTCTAGTACTGACATAGATCCTTGTTTTAGATAAAGAAACTCATTCTCCTTATGGTCTTGATACGATTGAGGCATGTAGTTTTGGATCAACATCTCCTTAAATTCTCCCAGGTGAGGTTACTTATCTGATCAGTTGATTTGGTTCTACAGTTGGATTCCCACCAGTAATCAGCTTCATCGACAGCTAGAACATAGCACTAGAAAACTTCTGGGCATCCCTTAATTCCATGTGGTTAAAAATACGTTCCATGGATCTAATCCATATCTCCGCTTCAGTTGGATCTTATTTGCTATTAAATTTTGGAGGGTTGAATCATCTGAATTGTTCTATTACCATATCATGCCGAGGTTCAAGACATTGTGGTGGCGGTGCTGGATTCCTTGTAATGTGTTCAGCTAAACTTCTAGGTACAGTTATTAGATCATCAGCAGGGTTAGTTCGTGGGTTTTGTGCCTCCTCTTCGAATTGATTATTTCGTGAGGTTCCGCGTCTCATGATCTATATCAATACGTACGTATAAATAACTTATCATGTGTAAGATGCAGTTCATAGTGTAAAAACTAAGTGATAGATATGATAAATAAATCAAGTTATATCAAAATTGGTGACTTTGCACCATTATATACATTAATAGGCATCATAGCAGTCATAGTCATATACATAATAGTCAACCTTGTAAGTAAACTACTTGGGTCTTAATAGGCATCATAGAGGTCATACAAAATAATCATACATGACAGATCCTTGTAAGTGAACTACTTGGGTCTACCTTTTTTTCTTTTTTCTTTTAAGATAAGTAGATAATTTTATGAAATCCTACTACCCCCTATACTATCTAGAGTCAATGGTAAGAACTCGTGATAGATCGGGGTGTGTCCATTTGGCACTGCTGCCTCATCAACTAGGTAATCCTCCTCAACTCCCGGCTCCATCTCAGGTACCACCGTATCAAGCTCCTGTATCACTACTCCAGTGGGAGCAGGTGGAGACAAATCAGAATACATCCACTCAGTCAACAATATGGAAATGAGTCCTCGGTAATCGATCATAACATAACTCCCGTCCAGAGGTAGGTATATCATCTGAGCGATCAAGGCATTCGCATGCACCTTTCAGTTTTCTGGAAGAGAGTTTGCAATGTAGAGGCTGAACTCCATGTCCCCATATGGGATACCACGTGCAATCAATTCCCGTTGAAGAAGAGCGGCATGTATGAGGTGATGACCAATATCGTTCTCCTCCGAACGCCCGATAAGACGCACCATATCTAGTCTCCACTATCGTAGGATATTATCCATCTATATAAAAAACTTTAGATCAAATAAACATGACCCCCCCACATAATACATTCAAGGTCAAAATAGAACATGCAAATATCTTCAAGTAGGAACACATAAAGACATGTTTTATCATATTACTACTTATGTGCATTTTCTTTGCACGCAAAATTAATCCTTAAGTATTAAGGATATCAGTTGCAGCTTAAGCAAACAACCAAATGAATTATCGAACCCAAAGGACAGTGTATTTTTAATTTAATTATTTACTAAATTAATTAAGACGTAAGGCAATAAAAGTTTAAGGATTGAATTATTAATCTACTAATAAAAATATAAAATAACAATTAAAATAAAATAAACACTAGAAGAATTAAGAAAGTGGATCAAGTTGGAGAATAGGTAGCCCTAGGATAATCCAGTTTCACGCATTAATTTCCCATCCGTGTGTTGATGTCCGACTCTGCCTTGTGGAATATAAACGCATCACTAAACCATGCATATCTACTCTATAGACACAAGTAAACATGCGTGTAACACGTGTGAATAACCTCGGAGTAAGAGATATAATTCCACCCCCTTTCTAGGTATTATCAGTATCAATTATTTCCTTGGCCAATTGGTACTCTAACCCGATATGATTTTTCTCTATAGGTATTATAAAATTATCCACTCTATCTTACTTAATAACCCAAATTCAATTCAATTAATAATTGTTCATATATGATAGTTCTAATGAAGCTTCGGAGTCCCCTCACTTAGAATCATAACATGGAAACCTGTTCATCGGTGAACACACTCAATCTACAACCAAGATATATATATTCAAACTCTATATACCAATTGAAGATGCACAAAATGATCATGAATATGGATTAAGAAAGCACAATCATATATAAAATAAATCCACAAGTAGTGTTGTACGGAGTTTACACGCAAAAGTTCAATTAATTCGTAAAAACCTTCACAACCCTAGTTCTACCAAAAAGGCTCTAGCCCATGATGTTACGAAGAACAATCATGGGTGTTGGATAGATCTTACCGGGATGTCTGGAAAATACAAGATAAATTAGAAAACGAATAAAATCCTAGATGTGGGTATCGTCGCATCCTTCTCCTTCTTGAATTCTCCTCTTGATTCCACAGACGAATCTTCGAAGTGATGGATGGATGGAGGAAAGGATGTGGATAATGATTGGGGGGTGATCCACCCTTGTGGGGTGTAGTATTGTTGTGGTCTCTCTCCAACCCAATCTAATTTCGTATGCCTTCTTGGTGTGATCTACATCCCCTTTTATACTTGTAAGCTCTCCTTATGGACCAAGGATGAACTTTTTCTTGGAAAGCACAAAAATTCATGAACAGTGGGTAAAAATCCCGATTTTGTGCTATTCAGGCTTTTGGTTCGACCACGACACGTGGTTGAACTGCGCGTGTCGTGTTTGAACTCCGGTCGAACTGCATTGCGCAGTCTCACCGTTTTGCGTATAACTTCCACATACAAGCTCCGATTTGAGTGATTCTTACACTCAAACGATCCTCTATTTCTTGGATTTCTAACAATATAAAGATCTCACAAAAACTCCAAGAATTGAAGGTGTAACAAGCCATGAAAAGTAACATAGTTTTTCTGTTCGGCACAGCTAGCACGACGTCACCACTTTGATCATAACTTTCTTGTTTGGATTTCGATTGATGTGTTCTTTACGCCAAAATGATCTTCTTTTTAGTGGATTTCCAAACATTTATCCCAACACCAGTTTTAATCTCCACAAAAATACAGAAAAATTGCACAAGTTGGACATGCGTTTTTCAGCATTCATTGCACAAGTTGCACCTTTTCTCCAACTTTGCACTTTTGATCATTTTTCCACCTAAAATACAATAAAACACCTCAAACACACCTTTTTCTCACATATATTGAATATAAGACACTTGTGCTAATATACAACATCAATTCCCATCATAAAGGTGGTAGATTGGACACTAAATACGCTTATTTTCACTCTCAACAATCCCCCAAATTTACCTGTTGCTCGTCCCGAGGCAACAAATAAAAATAAAGAGAGAGAGTATAAAAATTAGCGGAGAAACAAGAGTTATGACAAATACACCATTCAAAATACAATTGTCTTCAACTTAGGTCATGCAACTCTTATTACATGTAATACTCAATTCATAGCATACAAGTCAAGACAATCATCACCAATTCAAATGCTCCAATTACATATTCTCACGAGAAGTATATATCACTCGCACTCAAGTGTAAAAGATGTACACTTATGGGTTTAGGTGTTTACGCTCAAATTCAATTCAAGTCCATGCGTAACCATAAGCTTGCCAAAATCTCAAACTCTCCACCACTAGAAGTATGATTTAACAATGGGATAAAAAGGAACTTTTCTTTTGGATGTAATGTTTGCTCATTGGTAAGGGTAGGAAACATATGGATAAAGTGACTCAATTAGTAGAGAATTAAAATCGGAGATCTTTTGTACTGCAGATTTTTACACTTCAAGGCTATCTAGTTTCATGCTCTTCTAATTTTCTTTTCTCTCATTTCCTTCAAGCTCAACATACTTTTTCTTTCCTTTATTTTTTCTCGAGGTACCAGTTTCGGACACTACCTCTAACATCTCGGGGTACCAGTTTCGGGCACTACCCCTAAGCAACTTATTTTTCAGCTCATATTTTTCGACTCATAATCACTTGTACAACTCCAAATATTTTATGCCTTCCAAACTCCATGAAAATAAATTCACGCACTTTGACAGCATTTAATTCTCCACTAGATATAGGAATTTAAGGCTCAAATAAGATATCAAAGTGGCTATCTTCGTAGGTTGCCAAAGAAATAAGGCTTTTAGGCTCAAAAGGGCTAACTACGAATAAACATCATTTGGTAGGGAATTATTTGGCTAAGTGACTCATAAATTCAAGGATGACCTAAAATCATCTCCAATTATCTAACATAACATCCGGTCTCAAGTAAGACAAGAGGCAAGTTCTAGATTACACACACAAGAACGATACTCATCAAAAAAGAAACATCATGTGATTATGTACACGATCAACGAGGCTCAAAATCTCACATGGGTTTTTAACAAGTAACAAAATACTTTTCATGGTAAGCAATTTTTCACAAGTACACTTAGAACTTCATACCACAATATAACTCAAGTACATTTTCTTCATTAATTTCAAGAGCATATGAATTCCAGGCACAATTCTAAAAATATAAGTTCACATGGATCACCAAAAATATAAACTCAATCCTTCCACTCCATGAATTAAAAGCACATATAAAAATTAGAATAAGGAAATGAGGGCACCTGATTTTTCTCCTTCAAAACATTCACGAGTTTCTCGAGTTGTTCAACTTGATCAGGTCAAGCCTCAGTGCAGAACTCGTCTTGCCACTCTCCTAGCTTTTCCTATCATCAAAGCTCAAACACTCATCATCACAGGATTTATCCATAATAAAATAAGAGAACTATAAGAAAGAATCAATTGACTATCTAATCGACTCCACACACTAGAAACACCATATAACACTGGGCAAATTGTGAAAAATCAACACATCAAAACCGATTAAAGTTTTAACATATCGCAATAAATCAACTCCCCTAGCAAACATTACAAAAAAAAGATTATACTCTTAGTGCTTCAATGAGGTAATAAAATCACACACCCCAAACTTAGTAAAAACGTAAGTTGAAACTAAGTTTGCAAAGAGATATAATTGCCGATTAGTAAGCACCTTAAATATAAAATTTTTTTACTCACACGAAAGAAATAAAGCAATAAAACAGAAGGGAAAGCCCCCAACAGGCGCTCATGTTTAACGTCGGAGAGTCACAACTGAATACCGCCTTTTGAACTACTGGATCAGATGACGATCTTCTTGCATCCTTACCTTCGAGTACTTTTTTTCCCTCTTCTTGTCTATTCTCAGCATCTCACCTTTTTTGGTCACAAGTATATGATCCTCAGAATTATCTTCCTCCCATGGCTGTCTAGACTCCTCCTTGTCAATCTTCCACTGAAATTCAGAATCATCTGTCCTATTAAAATCAAGATTAAACAAGTTAAAAACCGCATCTATGCTCTTGCATGATTGAATCTCCATGGGCATCTTCACTCTTTCCCATTTCTTTTCCACAATAATCTCAATATTCTGCTATTGGAATAGTACTGGAGTACTTCGAACATCAGGTATAGCATTCTGCATGAAAACGCGGGAAGAGATGGTTCAACCTCGATTCGACCATGGGTGCTGGTAAAACAAGGTGTGCTAGTGGTCGAACCGACCATTCGAAAGTTCAAACTCACCAGTACAGGCTAGTTCGATCGTGGTTTGACCATGGAGTTTGGTCGAACCAGAGCTGTCATGGTCGAACTGGTTTTCAAAAAATTCAGCATCTCTCGTATAGGGTAGTTCGACCGTGGTTCGACCAACAAAATTGGTCAAACCAGGACTATGTTGGTCGAACCCAACTTCAGAGAAAACAGAGGGTCGCGGACAGGCTAGTTTGACCGTGGTTTGACCTTCAGGGTTGGTCGAACCACTGTGGTGTTGGTTGAATTGGTCTTCTGAATGCTCTAGAGGTTGCCCAGATGCTTGGTTCAACCTCTAAGATGTGGTTCGACCTGCTGGCTTGGTCGAACCATGGTCGAATCAAGCTCCTAGAGCTTCTGAATTCATTTTCGACATCATCGGTCCCTCATACTGCGTTTCAGACCTTAACGTGATGGTATGACACTCTTTTGGGAACATTCTTTTCTCCAACGTTTGTGTCAATTAATTTACGTTCCCGGCCATTTGCCCCATTTTCAAAGTAAGGTCCTTCAACTGCTTAGATAAATCCTCATGATTTGCATCAATTTTAGACTCTAGTTTGACCTCCAGGCGATCCACTCTTGGATTATTCTCAGCCATGTATCGATTGAAGGTATCTTCAACGCTAGTGTTTACTTCTTGCTGCTTCATATTAGGCCCCCATTATGTCAACTCTGTAATCTGCTTCTGTTGGAATTCTAGTAGCTTGTTGATATTAGCTAGACTAGAGACGATCTCATCATCCCTATTCGGCTTCACCCTTTGATGTTCAACCTGTGCTACATTGTCAAGTACATAAGATCCTCTTACTCTTTTCGTAGGCCAGTCACGTGAATTCATAGATATATCTTCAAATAACTTTTCTGGTTCAAGTGTTATCTTAGATAACATCGCTCCTCCTGATGATGCATCAATAAAAACACATGACTCACAATCCAATCCATAGTATAAGAAACTTACGTATTGAGCCGTAGACATTCCATGCTGTGGGCACCTCTTGAGCATATCTTTGAACCTATCCACACCTCATATAATTTCTTGCCCTGATTCATAACAAATTGGGTGATGTCTTGTCTTATTTTTAAGATCCTTGAGGGTGGCATATATCTATCCAAGAACTTCTGCTGCAGTTGGTCCCATGTAGTATAATCTGTGGTATCAAGAGTCTCATACCAAGCTTTCGCCTTATCATTTAATGAGAACTTGAATAAGGCGATCCACCTAGCATTATCATTTGCTCCAGCACCCTTTTGAGTGTTTGCGTAATCATGGAATCCCTTGAGGTGCTGATATGGATCTTCAAATTGGCCTCCAGAAATGGGATTCTTTTCCTCTTAGTTCTCCTTTTGATTCCACAGATGAATCTTCAAATGATGGATGGATGGAGGAAAGGATGTGGATGATGGTTGGAGGGGTGATCCACCCTTGTGGGGTATAGCATTGTTGTGGCCTCTCTCCAATCCAATCAAATTCCTTATGCCTTCTTGGTGTGATCTACATCCCTTATACTTGTAAGGTCTCCTTACTGACCTAGGATGAGCTTTTTCTTGGAAAGCACGAAAATTCATGAACAAGGGGTAAAAGTCTCGATTTTACGCTATTCAGCCTTTTGGTTCGACCACGACACGTGGTCGAACCGCTCATGTCGTGGTCAAACTTTTGTCGAACTGCAACGTGCAGTCTCACCATTTTGCGTATAACTTCCACATACAAGCTCCAATTTGAGTGATTCTTACACTCAAGAGATCCTATCTTCCTTGGCTTTCAATCAATATAAATAACTCACAAAAACTCCAAGAATTGAAGCTGTAACAAGCCATGAAAAATAACACAACTATTCTGTTTGGTACAGCTCATACGACGTCACCACTTTGATTATAACTTTCTCGTTTGAATTTCGATTGAGGTGTTCTTTACGCCAAAATAATCTTATTTTCTGTTAATTTCCAACCATGTATCACAACACCAGTTTTAATCTCCACACAAATACAGAAAAATTATACAAGTTGGACATACATTTTTTAGCATTCGTTGCACAAGTTGCACATTTTCTCCAACTTTGTACTTTTGATCATTTTTCCACTTAAAACTCAATAAAACACATAAAACATACCTTTTTCTCACATATATTGAATATATGATACTTATGCTGATATACAACATCAATTTCCATCATAAAGGTGTTAGATTGGACACTAAAACACACTTATTTTCACTCTTAACATCTACCAGGATTGTCACCGGCTCTGATGCCACCTGTAAGGCCTAAATACTTTTAAATAGGATATTCTCATGTATTTCAAATAAATAGACATATAAGTAAACGATGAAATATATATAGCCACCCTAGAACATGGGCATCACTGAATGTAGCATATTAGCGGAAGTCGTAATGAAATGTTCCAGGAAAAGAGCTATTATATCCTGAAAATTATTTTACAAAATATGTAAATATTGCAAAGATGTAAAATCCACTTAAGTTACGCTTTCTCACCTTCTGTAGAATCATAAATTCAAAATAAAAGGAATGATTGTCTAAAATACACCCAGTAGAAGACATCATTGGTTGCATATAAGTAAAAATATGTAAAATAATGTAATGTGGCAGCTGATAAAATATGTGTCAGCAATGGTTCAAAGTCCACTAATATGTCAATTAGCGCCGGTTCTGGTTGCGTTCGACAATGTGTCAATTAGTGAGTCAACGCTGTCTCGAAGTACTGCAATATGTCAATTAGTATCGAACTGCAATGTGAAAATGTATTTTAAAGGTATATATATTTATTACATACACATATTAACAATAGTAATCATAACATGGAATGTAATAATTACCCTGTGAAGAGTAGAAGTTACCCCTACCTTTTAGTGAAGGAAAATTTATGCTTGATAATTGGTAATTTGGATTCCTGATAGAATATGCTAAAAATTTAAATATTTAACAAATCTAAATTTATTATTTTCTTAAAATAATAGTTTATTAACTTAAATTATTATTATTATTTAAATTTAAATTAAATAAGAATTGAATGTCAACCTAGGAATCAAAAAACAAAAGTCAGATGCATGAGAATTTTGGAAATATAGCTTTATAAGGTTTAGCTAATAAATTATCAAAATTTTCATTTAAAATAAACTGTAACTACGTGTGTGTACGTGCATGTTGTGGTCAAAGTATAATAACTTCTTTATGTCTATACATTAGTCATTATTATTCAAATTCTCATATTAACAACCCTAAACTTTAGACTTGTTGCAAATTGTCCCAACTAGGCTTATATAACTCCTATTGAAAATCCAAAAATACCGTAGGGTTCCTGACGAGATGAGGGTTGCAACTATGCTATTTATGAATCAAAATATTGTATAAAAATGGGACACACTTTTAACACTTTGTGAGCTTATACCCGCTTCGTTTTACATCCAAACTCAAAACTAATTATATAGTAATGACCCTCGTGTGGAGTACTTCAAAATAGTATGTAATGCAAGGTACCATGTTCACCGAGAAAAAAATTGATATAAAAGAATCAAAACTTTAATGGAGAATATCTAATAGTTAAGATATCGAAACAACAAATGGTTTAGTATTTAACATCTATGCCACGAGACAGGCATTTTAAGATATAACATAGGGTTTTGTCTCTGTTGATAGAATATCAGAACAAATGGGTTTGTTAATAACTATTTCATTTCAGTTCCAAATCTAAAACAAATTATACCATGTTGATCAATGCAATGAGAGCTTTAAAATGGTATCTAATACATTAACTAACTCTTGCCGAAACAAAAGATGCCATTAATGCATAAGCATTGGAATAATATATCTAACTAATGTGGTATCGATTCAATAATCAGTTTTGATATATGGAGTCTATGCGATGAGAGGATCATTTTGATATATAATGTGATAGGAATCAGTAACTATATGTCAAACTTACCTTCTATCCAGCAACCTCTCCTTCCTTCTTCTTTAATGGCGTGTGCTTCTTGCTTCTTCTTTAATGGTGCATAGTGTGTGTATAGTGTTTGCGTAGGTTGTGTGTGGTTCCAAGGAATGATACATGTAATTCTATTTATAGGTGGATTTTGTAGTAGGAATATAGGCTAATCATTACTGCCTATGTGTATAGGTTTCTTACGTGCGACTGCACACGTTCTCTAATCGAAGTGTATTATCCCTCTCCTGTCAGTTTTAATTGAAGAGGTAATCTCCACATTGTACTCTTTTTGTCCAAAAGTTACCATGCACCTCATCTTTAAAATTATAATATGTATGTTTACTATATTTATTGTTATAATATGTATATATATAAATGTATATATTATTATAACTGTTTTTATTATTAGTATATAAATATGTATTATTATTACAAGGCATAAATATATTTTGTTATTATGAAAGTAAATATGTAATGCTTAGTATTTAAAGTAATTTTTATCTAAATGTAAAATTTACGATAATATAGAAGAAGAAATACTGGGTGTTAGAACAAGACCTAGAACTAGTTGGTGTTTCCTAGTCAAAGCAAAATAACAAAATGCAAAGAAAAAAAATGTCACATGGAGAGGCTTACTATTGTAACTTTCCGCCTTGATCCACCTATCTATTGTAACATTGTATAGTGAAGTATAGATTCAGAATCTCTACAGAGCCACTATAAAATTTAAGAGAAATAATGATAGAAATCATCAGTGAAAAGATAATTGTAACTTAAATTCTAAGCATAAAAGAAAGGAACAATGCAATTCAATCAAGTAGTTTCTTCTCCTTCAATAGCAAATTAAACATAGCAGGCCATTGATAGCAATAAACTGAGTACAAATTATTAAACTTTTTATTCCCTGATATTGCACTTCATCTGTCACAGTTTAAAGCTCTACCTACTTCTAGAGAGAGAAAAATCGAAATTGAAACTCAAGTACAGATCACGAATCACAGGCTAATCGATAAACTAAGATTGGCAAGAACAAAAGCTAATCAATACTTCTCCAGAATACAAAGGAAAAAAAAATCGACGATTACACGATGTGATTGTTTCCTAAACAGTATTCTGACAAAAGACTCAAATGATAGAATTAATCGTGCAATTTCATAACCACTTAATCATAGAGTATTTCATTACTAAATACACCACATCAACTCTAATATCTTTCGAAATCAGCAAGAGCTTAAATAAACATGCATGATCTTTTAAGTTAAACTTTTACACTTGTCCTCCAAGAGCTAATGACTGATGAATAAACGATGATTAACATTGCTCTTGTGGAAGATCAGTGGCAATGACGGCTGACGCAGATTGGTGAATAGATAATGATTTAGTGACATTGTAGAGTTTAAATAGCCATAATGATATTGCAGTCTTAAATTAATTTTACCACATAAGCATGGTAGGATATAAATTAAATTGAAAGTAAAAAATTTCCTCATACAACAAATAACAGATAGCAAGAGTAATAGATACTCAGAACTCAAATTCCAAAAAAAAAATAAAATAAAAATTGAAAAGAATTTCAAAATTTCCATGAAATGAGAGCTTACATGGAGAAGAGAAATGGCGAAACAGTAACCGACAACACCCGCTCTCTCTCTCTCCCTACACTACTCCCTCACTCTCTCCTACTATCACCCTATAATTAATATCTAAAAAAAGGGCACCAATTAGGTAGGAGTTGTATGAATTGAAATAAATCTAATAACAATAGAAACACTAATAAAGTTTACCTACGGGAAATGTTTAAATGCGAGCAAGTGCACAGATGAGACTATCCGAATTTAATTTTTCACTACAATTTTCTGGGTAGAACACAAATAAGATCCCTATCTTGGGCTACAGACTGTCTCAATAAAGTGAGGTTGAAAGTTCTCACGCCTCGCCTGGTATTTTACCACTAGCACATGTTGTAATTGAAATGCTGCAGCTTCAAAGAAACAAGTTTCTATTGAGAATCAAAACAAAAATTAGCAAGTACACCAAAATAGTGTGGCAGTAAAATTTTTCTTTTAAATAATTCATCGAGCACCTGAGAACGGGTGACGTTGGTATGAGTAATATCGGTGGTGAGAGGAAGTTGTGCCACAAACTGTGAAAATAGTCCGCGGTGCAGGTACTTGGCTGACTGCATCCCTATTATTCCAATTGAAATTAGAGTTTTAGCGCAAGGTTTTAGGGCTTCCAAATTGGTTGAATGGTTTGAGATAAGCTCTTCCGATCTTGTTGGATGACACACATGGATGAGAAGGAGAAACAACACTTCCGCAGACCACCTGTTGGATTGTATACTAAAAGTCTAGCTTTTTGTATGAATAATGTTTAAACAATTAATTTGAAATGAGAATCATATGTTCAAATGATTGCATCTTATAATATGTACGATGCAATAGTCCACTTACTTTATACTGTAGATAATATGTTGTGTGACAACACGCGAAAAATCATATTATCAGTTTCCTTATAAAGTTTAAATAGATACTCACAACTAAGATCGACGGGAACTCTCTATCAGGATGGTTGTAGTGTGATTAGGTATTAGTTTTTTTTTACTATAGAATCACATTAGTATTCTTTATGTGTATTGAGAAGGACCATTTGAGATCATTCGACTTGTACTGTCTATATAGAAGAACTTGATCTCAGTTATTACGGATGTTCGTGCTCTTAATCCCTATACATAACTCGACACGTAAGGCAATACGTATTTCTTTGATTTATTTGTTGGCATTTGGATATTTTGGTTAACGTAAACTGTTAGGGTTCCATGCAACTATTGCAGCGGAAGCATAAATATAGAATTAAATTTCCTTTCACCAGGGTTGATGTAGAGGTTGATCATTAGCAGCATGAACAAACGACCTTTCGATCTTCTATTGTATTCCTAAGCCACGTCTTGATGTTATGTGGGCAATGATCTACATGATGATCTCAATCCACAGTTCTAATATGATTTTCATGATTTTATGCGTGTGATACTAATTACCGAACTGCTGAGATTGGCTATTTATAGGCTACAACAAGGACCAAGAGGAGAAATTATGGTTTGGACCTCCATTGGGCTTAAACATTCAAGTTTAGCCCAAAACTTATACGTAAGTCCAATAATAATAAATCAATGCAATAAAGAAATATTATTACACTGCCACCCTAATCCCAAATTACGTTATGAGCTACTTCTTATTATGAGCCCGTTAGTCTCCCCGTGTTAAAGATTCAATGCCTATTAATTAATTAAATTACTAACAATTTAATTAATTAATATATGTACCGAGAGTTGTACCACTTAACCTTATTATCATGTCGGAATAAATCCACCTGCAGGGTTTAAGAGTACGAACATTCATAATAACAGAAATTAAGTTCTATTATATAGTCAGTATAAACCGAACGATCTCAACACGATCCTGCTCGATACACACAAAGCGCACTAGTGTAATTTTATAGTCAAGATAGACTAATACCAAATCACACTACAACCATACCGATAGATAGTCCCCGTTTATCTCGATTGTGAATATCTGTTTATACTTTATAAGAACCAATAATATGATCTTCCGTGTGACGCCACACACCACATTATCTACAGAATAAAGTAAATGGACTTTTGCAACAATATAATTGCAAACATTTTATCACATGATTCTCATTTCAAATATAATTAAAACATTATTCATACATAAAGCTAAACTTTCAGTATACAATCCAAAAATCTCCCACTTATACTAAAAGACTATACTACCATATTCACTGTCATACATTTGATTACCATCAAAAGCTTTCGTTTTAAGGTCCTTGTAAAAGGATTTACAAGGTTATCATCCACTGAAATCTAGGCGACAACAACCTTCCCCTCATCATACGATTTCTCGTATCAGGTAGTACTTGCTCTCAATGTGTTTAAGTACCTTATGGGCTCGTGATTCCTTCAAGTTTCCAACTGTTGGCGTTTAGATATATTAGTTAACATGAACCGTTATGGTTCCATGCATTTCTAAATCAGCGGAAGTAAGAAATCATAGAAACGTATTACCTTTCATAAGGGTATGTTGAAGGAGAAGGATTCTCGCCGGCAGCATGCGCGGCCTCACAGTTTCGGCCATACCTTCCTCATCTGATCTCCAATTCGAGTGATCTATATGCCAAAATGATCCTCTTTTCCACGTATTTCAGATGGTGTATCACATGTACAATTTGGTCTGACACATGATTTTAGAATAATCGAGCAAGTCGATGGACAGAAATAGCAAATGACCTTCTAGTCTTCTGTTGTATTCATAAGCCACGTCTCGACGTTGTATGAGTAAAGATCTACGAGACGATCTCAATCTGCAGTCAATCTCCTTAATTCATGGTGTTAGGCGTGTGTAGAATTTTTCCAGATTGCTGAGATTGGCTATTATATAGGCTACAATAGGGACCACGAGGAGAAATTAGAGTTTGGGCCTCCCATTGGGCTTAAGCATCCAAGTTTATCTCAAAACTTATACTTAAATTCAATAATAATAAATCATTCCACTAAAGAAATATTATTGCACTGCCACCCTAATCACAAATTACGTTTATGGGCTCCTTCTTATTATGAGCCCGTTAATCTCCCCGTGTTTAAGATTAAAAGCCCATAAATTAATTAAGTTATTGACAACTCCATTAAATAATATAATTAACAAGAGTAGTACCACTCAACCTTAATATCATGCTGGAATAAATCCACTTGCAGGGTTTACATGATAATCATTATGAGCTCCTCAAGGGGACATCATCAACCAATTCCATTAGGATACAGATTCCTTCTACAATCAATAGCACACCATAGAGACAGCACAATCTCCCAACTCACTGAGCATATTGATTTAACTATAAAATCTCACCCATTAATATATCAAAGGATTAAATACTAGCTTACATGTCGAGGTTATTGTATAGGGATTAAGAGTACAAACATCCATAATAACAGAGATCAAGTTCTATTATGTAGACAATATAAACCAAACTATCTCAACGTGGTCATGTTCAATACACATAAAATGTACTAGTGCAATTTTGTAGTCAAGACAGACTAACGCCAAATCACACTACAACCATAACGATAGATAGTCCCCGTATACTATGATCTTCCGTGTGACGCCGCACACCACATTATATACAATATAAAGTAAATGAACTTTTGCAACAACTTTATTGCAAACATTTGATCACATGATTCTCATTTCAAATAGATTAAATTGTCAAAATATTATTCATACAAAATGCTAGACTTTCAGTGTACAATCCAACATAAACTGCACTATTATTATCACAATAAATTGTGATAACCTTGGGCAAACTCAGAATCACATCTAAGTCCATTACAAAGTTTCTAGAACCATACAAATACTTTGGCTGCCACAAGGCTCCAATATTATCATCTTTCCATGGTGGAGTCTGAAATATATTTCTATATAACACTCCTCCACGCTATGGATGTACTTCCCAATTTTGAACACATAACCTAGAGGTGGATTTACTGTCATCCCCATGATTTGTAAAAACCAAATCTATGTAACAGTCAAGAAGTAATGAATCTGTCCGGTAAGCCTATATATAATTTCCAATCCTTCTCAGGCACTTCAAATATGTCTTACCAAAATTCAATATTCTTGTTCTGGGTTACCTTGATACCCACTAATTATGCCATTGGTAAAACATATATCCAATCCTGTGCATAACATTCCATAGATTAAGCTTCCTTATTTCCGAAGCATAGAGAACCACCTTTATCTATTTTATCTTTTTTGTGTCTTAGGACTCAAATCTTTAGATAAAGTCACATCCTAAAACGAGTAAGGACTGTATTATTTATACGAAGCTTGAGATAAGCAGAACATCATTTCTTGTGATCATTGTAACCATGATTGCAAGAATATATTTTGCTTCTCTTAAGTCCTTCATTTCATACTGCTTTATTAACCATACCCATACGCCTGACAATACTCTTTCATTGTCTTCAATGAGCAAGATACAATCTAAGTACATATAAGAAATACCACCACGTTTTCGTCACTCTTTTCAATACACAAGACCCATCCGAACATTGATTAAATCCATATTACTGGATTTCCTAATCAAAATGGATGTTTCATGATCTTGAAGCTTGCTTTAGTCCATCTATGGACACTTTTAAGCTTACACTCAAAATGCTCTTAGCTCTTTGCAATGAATCACCCTGGTTGCTTCACATAGATGTTTTCCTCAAGACTTCCCATCAGGAAAGCTGTCTTAACATCTATTTGCTAATCCTCATACTTAAAATGAGTAGCAACAGGCAAAAGAATCCGAATTGACTTAGAGATAGCTACCGGCAAAACATGTTTTCTCATAATCGATCCCTTCTTTCTGAGTATACCTTTTCAACAAAGGCTTTCACCTTACCGTATGATCATCTTTTATTTTATATGACCACTTAGAATGGCTTTTACACCACTTAGAGGTCCTACAAGCTCCCAAATTTGATTTAGAATCTATAGATCTTATTTCAAAATTTATTGCGACTTACTAAGATTTCGCATTTCGATCTTGTAGTGTTTCGTCGTTTCCATGGGCTGATTATATGTTTATTAGGGACCAAATCTCACAACTTTCCCAAAACATAAATCTATCGTGTCGTAAAACAATCCTCCCACTACGACAAGGCCTTACATGAAATTATGTATCAGATGTAACACGCGATGCAGTTTAGTTGTGGTATATCCTCTTTTACAATTGGTATTAAAAAATTATATTTCCCTTCTCACATCTTTTAGAACATTTTGTACATGGCTTTGTGATTTATTACATAGTCCCTTTCCAAAAATCAAGTGTTCGTGTTAACGATCACTTTATGATCTTTGGACTATTAAATAAACCACCCTCATTTTTTTAGATATCCACAAACATCAATTCGTCATGTTGTTTCTAGGGCTTACTCATAAAATGAATTTAGTAATTTCAAATAATTCATCATCTATATAACAATTTCCATTAGAGTCTCATTCCTTCTATTCCGTCACACCATTCAGCTGGGGTTTGCCCGGTGTAGTCAACTTGGGATTCAATCCCAACCTCTGATTAACAGCTCCTAAACTATCTTAAGAGTTACTCGCCACTACGATAGGATCGCAGTGACTTGATATATTTTCCATGACGCTTCACCGCATCAGCCATGTACTTCTTGATTTCAATCATAGTACTCAAACTTGCAGTGCATCAAATAAATATATCTCGTTTCTAGAATAATCGTCAAATAAAGTGATAAATATTCATAACCATCTCTCGCTTGGATAATATTAAGAACACATAAATCAGAACGAGCCACTTTCAACATATCTTTACATGGCTCTATACCCTTTTACCTTGTAGAGGTAATTTAACATATTCACTTTCAAGCAAGACTCACAAGTTTGATAGTTTCCACTTTCAATAAACCTAATGGTCTATCAGCTATCTACTTTCGAATCGTACTTAAGCAAAATGATCTAGTCTTAGATGCCAAAAGTATGTTTGGTTCATAACCGAAGTTTTCTTTCTCTTATAAGGATTAGAAGACGCTTTATTAATTACTATTTGTTGCACCGTGGGATAAACATGATTTAAGAGTTAATAAATTTTCACTAATGTGCCATAACAGATTATAGCTCCATCATTCATTATAATGAAATGAGTATCCATCCGTAAATACATAGAAATCGAAATGAAATTCTTTCTATGAAAATATACATAAAGACAATTTCTCAAAATCAAACATTTATTTCAATCATAAGATAAATAAACAACTCCAACTGCAACAACCACTACACTTATAACAATTACCCATGTATATAGTAATATCATCCTCACTTGGTTGCAGACATATAGTGATTCCGATATCTACACACAACGTGTCAGTAAACACCATCACCAATCATGCTTCAACAACTAGTGAATAAGATACTATCCTTGTTCATATTTTGATGAAAATTGATTTCCTTCACAACTTTTGATTTCCTTCAAACATTTATTTCAATCATAAGATAAATAAGCAACTCCCACTACTCTTACAACAATTACCCATGTATACAGTAATCTCATCATCACTTAGTTGCAAACATATAGTGATTCCGGTATCAACACACAATGTGTCAGTAAATACCATCACTAATCATGCTTCAACAACTAGTGAATAAGATACTATTCTTGTTCATATTTTGATGAAAATTGATTTCCTTCACCACTTGTTTTGTCAGCAGTTACCTTGTACAACCTTTTGTATTTTAGGTGAAACTTGCCAAAACAACTAGGCAAATTACGAAGAATAAATTGACCTAGGTTTCCCCTTCAATTTCTATTCCATGTATTTCCAATTCATTCATCAAGTTAACCATGACCTCTTGCCTTTATAACTTACTCAAGTATCCAAAGAGTCGCATGAGACGATTATATTTCTATGAATCTCTCACATTTTCACTATAGAATTTAATAGGCACTAGAGGGCAAACTTAGTGAGAACACATTTTTTTTTATTTTCTTAAGCAATAAGAATTAAAACCAAGATTCTTTTCTAATAAACTAATTTTAGACCATTAAATATGATTTCCTTTAGTTAACAACAAGTAAATAAACTATTCAAAAATTCAGAGAATCAAGTAAATTAAAACGACGGTCAAACACTTCGAATTTAAATTTTATATTGATTTTCTCAATAAATAATATAAAATAAATTCACCGACATCTTAAGCACCGTGAATTTGCATGCCACGTTAGTGTGGACGTATACAAACCCGAACATTCGTAAAAGAAGGTTTTACCTATTAATTCCATATGTCATAATTAAGCTTATGACTCAATGATTAATATTCTGTTGTCCTTTAGCCATGAAATTTAATAGTTGTGGCTCCGTTGGGGAGGATACATATTAATTGCATCTAAGTGTATACCATTATTTGATACAAGTACGTTACCCAAGTTTGTATGTCTTATAGTTCAAGAAGTCCACACGCCCTCAAATAATTTCCTATAATCATCAATTATTAATTTGTACCAGTGATCCGCAAATAAAACTCATCCGTTGGGGGAGGAAGGCACTATAGCCGACTCATAAGCTTACTTGCATCACATTAAAAATAATAATTATTTCATGAAATTTATTCCACTGATCCACAAATAAAACTCATCCGTTGGGGAGAAAAGCACTATAGCCGACTCATAAGCTTACTTGCATCACATAATAAATTAATAATGGAGGCCACGAGATTTATTGACCATTTCCTCTCCCACTTAGTTATTTAACAAGAGAATTTTTACATGCATATAATAAAAAAAATAAAATACGCAATTTAGCATGATTCTAACACAGTAATTTAAAGCAGTAAATCATATAGAACATGCCTTCACATATATAACATTAATTAGATGATAAAATCAATTGTAAACAATTATATATATATTGGCGAATTCAATTGTTCATTAACAACACAAAATTGAGCAGCTGCGACTATGTGGGGTTCTACAAGGTACCTGCCATCCGTGCTTGAACCGACATTCGCAGCCCTGCGTCTCCTCAAACCCTTGCCGCAAGTTGTCCCTATACTTACTGCCACCCGTGATATCCATCGATGCCGCCCGTCAGGCTAGTCTTGTGGATACCCGAAGACGCCTTTTGTCCAGCCTGCTCCGTGCGTCAACACCAACTGGGTTAATCCCCAGTGGCAACCACCAGCAGCTGTCAATTTTCCGTCCACACTCATCTCCCGTCACTGGTCAACCATGACCGTCTGTCTGGTGTACCCCTGACTGCAGTGTTGGACACACTCTGAACCACAAACTGACTCACTCGGAAAGCAGTGAGACCCGTCGAAAAAAGTGCTAGACTCGATCGGAATGGTTGTCTGATTGAGAAAGTTGGCAACTCATCCACGTCAATGCAAACTCGATCGGAACAGGTGCTAGGCATGATCGGAACTTCCTTGAGACTTGACCAAAATACTGCCAGACATGCTCAAACGCTGCCTGAGTCACCTTGTAACTCCACCTGACTCGCCTATCCATCTCCTTCTGGTCGTACATACGACTGCCATGCCATTAGCATGAGGTCAGTCGCTCCCGTTAGCAGCTGATGCGGACTTTCGGCAGTCATGCGGTTATGACAGACGATGCTTCACACCACTGCTTCCACCAACGGGCCACGCCAACCCTGCCGTACAGCTCAGCCCCTTCTTCAATCGACGTCCTGAAGATTCGCCGAGTGGGTTCAGCCAAACCCTAGCATGAATTGCCTTACACTTACACCATTCTGCCATAGGTCTGATCAACCTCGTCAACCACCAGGCCCTATCTACCATCAAAAAATGTCTTGCTTGCAGAACAAGCCAAGACATGCCGGTTAGCGGCGCTGGGAAGCAGCCCACATCAGCGCTGTTCGCCGCCATGTATCGCTAACAACCACCGTCGCTCAAAACCCGCTTTCATGCATCGATGGTCCGCCAATTATCGATCGACCTCAACAGCCTCGTGAGTGAACATGTGTGTGTGTGTGTACAGTTAGGGTTTCATCAAGGATCAATCATTAAACCCTAAACCTTAATATCACATATTCCACTCAAACCCTAGCCTAACGTGTCACGTTCAGCCATAGAACCTACGCTCTGATACAAATTGTTAGCGTTTGGATCTTTTGGTTAACGTGAACTGTTAGGATTCCATGTAATTCTATCATAGTGGAAGCATAAACATAGAATTGAATTACCTTTCACCAGGGTTGATGTAGAGGTTGATCATCAGCAGTAGGAACAAACGACCTTCCGATCTTCTGTTGTATTCTTAAGCCACGTCTTGATGTTGTGTGGGCAACAATCTACAAGATGATCTCAATCCACAGTTCTAATATAATTTTCACGATTTTATATGTGTGATACTGATTACCGGACTGCTGAGATTGGCTATTTATAGGCTACAATAGGGACCAGGAAGAGAAATTAGGTTTTGGGACTCCATTGGACTTAAGCATTCAAGTTTAGCCCAAAACTTATACTTAAGTCCAATAATAATAAATCAGTCCACTAAACAAATATTATTGCACTGCCACCCTAATCCCAAATTACGATATGAGCTCCTTCTTATTATGAGCCCGTTAGTCTCCTCATGTTTAAGATTTAATGCACATTAATTAATTAAATTATTGACAATACAATTAATTAATATATGTATCGAGAGTAGTACCACTCAACCTTATTATCATGCCAAAATAAATCTACCTGCAGGGTTTACATGATAATCATTTTGAGCTCCTCAAGGGGAACATCATCAACCAATTCCGTTAGGACACAGATCCCTTCTACAATCAACAACACACCATAGAGACAATATCATCTCTCGACTCATCAAGATTATTGATTTAATAATTAAATCTCACTCGTTGATGAATCAAGGAAATAAATACTGGCTTACGTGTCAAGGTTATTATATAAGTATTAAGAGTATGAACATCCATAATAACAAAGATCAATTTTTATTATATAGTCAGTATAAACTGAACAATCTTAATGCGATCCTTCTCAATACAAACAAAGCGCACTAGTGTAATTTTATAGTCAAGATAGACTAATACCAAACCACACTACAACCATACCGATAGATAGTCCACGTCTATCTCGGTTGTGAACTTCTGTTTATATTTTATAAGGAGCTGATAATATGATCTTCCATGTGACGCCGCACACCACATATCTACAATATAAAGTAAAAAGACTTTTGCGACAATATAATGGCAAACATTTGATCACATGATTCTCATTTCAAATATAGTCATAACATTGTTCATACAAAAAGCTAGACTTTTAGTATACAATCCAACAATCTCCCACTTATACTAAAATACTATGCTGCCATATTCGCTGCCATACATCTGATTACCACTCTCACTACATGACCATAAAAAGCTTTCGCTTTAAGGCCCCTGTAAAAGGATTTACAAGGTTATCATCTGCTGCAATCTAGGCGACAACAACCTTCCCTTCATCATATGATTTCTTGTATCAGGTAGTACTGTCTCTCAATGTGTTTAAGTACCTTATAGGCTCGTGATTCCTTCAAGTTTGCAATTGCATTATTATTATCACAATAAATTGTGATAACCTTGGGCAAACTCAGAATCTCATCTAAGTCCATTACGATGTTTCTAGAACCATACAGATACTTTGGCTGCCACAAGGCTACAATATTATCATCTTTCCATGGTGGAGTCCAAAATATATTTTTATATAACACTCCTCCATACTATGGATCTACTTCCCAATTTTGAACAATAACCTAGAGGTGTGTTTACTGTCGTCCCCATGATTTGTAAAAACCGAATCTATGTGACTGTTACAAAGTAATAAATCTATCCGGTAAGCCTACATATAATTTCCAGTCCTTCTCAGGCACTTCAAATATGTCTTATCAAAATTCAATAATATTGTTCTGGATTACCTTGATGCCTACTAATTATCCCATTAGCAAAACAGATATCCAATCTCGTGCATAGGATTCCATAGATTAAGCTTCCTTATTTCCGAAGCATAGGGAACGATCTTTATTTATTTTATCTTCTTTTGTGACTTAGGACACAAATATTTAGAAAAAGTCACATGTTAAAACGAGTAAGGATTGTATCATTTATACGAAGCTTGAGATAAGCACAACATCCTTTCTTATGATCATTGTAACCATGAGTGCAAGAATATATTTTGCTTCTCTTAAGTCCTTCATTTCATATTGCTTTATTAACCATACGCATACGCCCGACAATACTCTTTCATTGTCTCCAATGAGCAAGATACCATCTATGTATATACAAGAAATACCACCATATTTACGTCACTCTTTTCAGTACACAAGATCCATCCAAGCATTAATTAAATTAATATTACTGGATTTCCTAATCAAAACAGATATTTCATGATCTTGAAGCTTGCTTTAGTCCATCTATGGACACTTTTAAGCTTACACTCAAAATGCTCTTAGCTCTTTGCAATGAATCACCTTGGTTGCTTCACATAGATGTTTTCCTCAAGGCTTCCAATCAGGAAAGCTGTCTTGACATCTATTTGCTATACCTCATACTTAAAATGAGTAGCAACAGACAAAAGAATCCGAATCGATTTAGGCATAGCTACCGGCAAAACAAATTTTCTCATAATCGATCCCTTCTTTCTGAGTAAACCTTTTCGCAACAAGCTTTGCATCAAAGGCTTTCACCCTACCGTATGATTCTCTTTTATTTTGTACGACCACTTCGAATGGCTTTAACACCACTTAGTGTTTTACAAGCCCCTAGATTTGATTTAGAATTTATATATTTCTAAATTCATTGTGACTTACTAAGATTTCGCATTTCGATCTTGTAGTGCTTCGTCGTTTCCATTGTCCGATTTCATGTTTACTAGGGACCAAATCTAAAAAATTTTCCTAAATATAAATCTATTATGTTGTAAGACAACCCTCCCACTACGACAAGGCCTCACACGAAATTGTGTATCAAATGTGACACGCGATGCAATTTACTTATAGTATATCCTCTTGTATAATTGGTAAAAAAACTTATGTTTCCCTTCTCACATCTTTTAGAACATTTTATACATGGCTTTGTGATTTATTACATATACCCTTTCCAAAAATAAGTGTTCGTGTTAATAATCACTTTCTGATCTTTTTGACTATTAAATAAACCACCTTTTATTTTTCTAGGATATTCCACAAAAATCAATTCGTCATGTTATTTCTAGGGCTTACTCATATAATGAATTTAGTAATTTCATATAATTCATCATCTATATAACAATTTCCATAAGATTCTTATTCCTTCTATTCTGCCACACCATTCAGCTGGGGTTTGCCCAGTACAGTCAACTTGGGATTCAAACTATCTTATGAGGTACTCGCCACTATAATAGGATCGCAATGACTTGATATATTTCCATGACGCTTCAATCATAGTACTCAGACTTGTGGTGCATCAAATAAATATAACTCATTTCTAGAATAATCGTCAAAAAAAGTGATGAATATTCATAATCACCTCTCGCCTGGATAATCTTAAGATCACATAAATCAGAATGAACCACTTCCAACATATCTTTACATGGCTCTATACCCCTTTGCCTTGTAGAGGCAGTTTATCATATTCATTTCCAAGTAAGACTCACAAGTTCGATAGTTTTCACTTCCAATAAACCTAACGGTCTACTGGCGATCACTTTCGAATAGTAGTTAAGTAAAATGATCTAGTTTTAGATGCCAAAAGTATGTTTGGTTCAAAACCGAAGGTTACTTTCTCTTATAAGGTTTAGAAGACGTGTTATTAATTACTATTGTTGCACCGTGGGATAAACATGATTTAAGAGTTAACAAATTGTCACTAATGTACCATAACAGATTATAGATCCATCATTCATTATAATGAAACAGAGTATCCATCCGTAAATACATAGAAACTGAAATAAAATTCTTTCTATGAAAACGTATATAAAGACAATTTCTCAAAATCAAATATTTATTTAAATCATAAGATAAATAAACAACTCCCACTTCAACAGCCACTACTCTTGTAGCAATTACTCATGTATACAGTATTCTCATCCTCACTTAGTTGCAGACATATAGCGATCTAGTATCTACACATAACGTGTCAGTAAACACCATCACTAATCATGCTTCAACAACTACTGAATAAGATACTATCCTTGTTCATATTTTGATGAAAATTAATTTCCTTCACCACTTATTTTATCAGCAGTTACCTTATACAACCTTTTGTATTTTAGGGAAAACTTACTCAAAACAACTATGCAAATTATGAAAAATAAATTGACCTAGGTTTCCCCTTCAATTTCTACTTAGAGTATTTCCAATTCATTCATCAAGTTAACATTTACCTCTTGCCTTTCTAACTTATTCAAGTATTAAAGAGTCGCATTAGATGATCATATTTCTATGAATCTCTCACCTCATCACTAGAGACTTTAATAGGCACTAGAGGGCATACTTAGTGAGAACACATTTTTTTTTCTTAAGCAGTAATAATTAAAAACAAGATTTTTTTCTAATCAACTAATTTTGGACTAGTAAATATGATTTCCTTTAGTTAACAATAAGTGAAATAAACTATTAAAAAATTCATAAAATCAAGTAAATTAATACGACAATCAAACACTTCGAATTTGAATTTTATAATGATTCCCACATTAAACAATATAAAATAAATTCACTGACATCTTAAGCACCATGAATTTGCATGTCACGTTAGTGTGGACGTATACAAACCCGAACATTCACAAAATTAGGATTTACCTGTTAATTCCATACTTCATAATTAACCTTATGACTCAATGATTAATATTCTGTTGTCCTTTAGCCATGAAATTTAATAGCTATGACTCCGTTGGGGAGGATACATATTAATTTCATCTAAGTGTATACAATTATTTGATACAAGTATGTTGCCCAAGTTTGCGCGCTTTACAGTTGGAGAAGTCCACACGCCCTCAAATAATTTTCTATAATCATCAATTATTAATTTATACCAGTGATCCGCAAATAAAACTCATCCGTTGGGGAGGAAGGCACTATAGCCAACTCATACGCTTACTTGCATCACATTACAAATAATAATTATTTCATGAAATTTATTCCAATGATCCACAAATAAAACTCATCCGTTAGGGAGAAAGACACTATAGCCGACTCATAAGTTTACTTGCGTTACATAATAAATCAATAATGGAGGCCGAGAGATTTATTGACCAATCCCTCTCCCACTTAGTGTTGGATTATATACTAAAAGTCTAGCTTTTTGTATGAACAATGTTATAACAATTAATTTGAAATGAGAATCATATGATCAAATGATTGCGTCTTATAATTTATTTATATGCACGATGCAATAGTCCACTTACTTTATACTGTAGATAATATGTTGTGAGACAACACGCGGAAGATCATATTATCGGTTTCCTAATAAAGTATAAACAGATGCTCACAACTGAGATAGACGGGGACTCTCTATTGGGATGGTTGTAGTGTGGTTTGGTATTAGCTTGTCTTGGCTATAGAATCACATTAGTGCACTTGTGTGTATTGAGCAGGACCGCTTGAGATTGTTCGACTTATACTGACTTATAGGAGAACTTGATCTCAGTTATTATGGAAGTTCGTGCTCTTAATCCCTATACAATAACCTCGACACGTAGGGCAGTATGTATTTCTTTGATTCATCAATGAGTGAGATTTACATGTAATTAAATCAACAAACTCGGTGAGTTGGGAAGTAATGCTGTCTCTATGGTGTGCTGTTGATTGTAGAAGGAATCCGTGTCCGTCATAGGTTGATGATGTCCCCTTGAGGAGCTCATAAGGATTATCATGTAAACCCTGCTGGTGGAATTTATTCCAGCATGATAATGAGGTTGAGTGGTACTACTCTTGGATGAGATATTAATTAATTGTGTTGTCAGTAACTTAAATTAATTAATGGACATTGTATATCTTAAACATGGGGAGACTAACGGGCTTATAATAAGGAGCCCAAAACGTAATTTTGGGATTGGAAAGGCAGTGCAGTAATAATATTTTAGTGGAATATATTATTATTATTGGACTTAAGTATAAGCTTTGGGCTAAGCTTGGATACTTAAGCCCAATTGAGGCCCAACCCAATTTCTCCTCCTGGTCCCTGCTATAGCCCATGTATATAAGTCACCTCAGCTTATCTGAAACCCTAATCTTATTCATTATTCACGTGTGATGAGGGTTGAGAGCAGATTGAGGAGGTCTCGTAGATCGTCGCCCACACGACGTCGAGATCGGACTTGGGACATACAGCAGAAGATCAGAAGGTAGTTTGCTGCTGCTGTCCGCCACCTTAAGAAATTTATATAAAATCGTATAGTACTCAGAATTTGATGATCAATATATTAATGGAAATCCGTTGAAGAGTGAATCGTCTGAGCATAAAGATCATTCAATTCTGACATCAGACGAGGAAGTTATGGCCATTCTCGTGGGACTGCATAATCTGTCAGCGAGAATCCTTCATCTTCTACATACCTTGGTGAACGGTAATCGTTTCTATGATTTATTGCTTCCACTGATATTAGAAACGTATGGATCCCTAACGTGTCATGTTAATCAAATGATCCAAGTGCCAACAATTGGTATCAGAGCGAGGTTTCGTGGTGAAGTGTTAAACGTTAGCCTAGGGTTTATGTGGTTAGTTTTTTTAAATTAGGATCACATGTTTAGGGTTTTGGTTTTACTGCTAAACCATGAATATCCCTATGTGATATATACCCTGTATCATATCTATTTTTTCGATGGTTGAGTGTGAGAGGATTCGACGAAAACTGTTCGCAAATTTCACATGGAAGGAAGAAAAATGGGCAAAAACAGATTCACGTTTTTGAGAGAAAAACCAGCGTAGTGATATTGCAGAGGCAATAACCGGAGTTTCAACCATCGGATCAAGCTGAATTTTGGTCAGCATGTTCGGATTTTGTGGATGTACATTCAGAACGGTGCATATCGTATTTAGAGCTTTGTGTTGTCGGGAATATGCCGAAAACAGAAGCAGGTTTTTGGGGGATTCTGTTCTGCGCAGTCGAGGGAATAGAGCCGTTTCTCACAAACTAGCCGTTGGATCGACCTGTAATTTGGACAGCTTGTTCAAAACTCACAGTAGTAGATTCTGAACGGTGAAGATTGGATTCTAAGGTGTCTAAAGTTGTGAACCCTGAATGACAGTTTGTGTAGTTTGGTGTTGCGCGTTGGGAACGCTGAACTTGGTTCCGTGCAAGTAGGCCCTTGGACGAGCGACAGCCCGAGCGAGGACAGCTCGTCAAGGCACATGGTGTTGTGCACAGCATCAAGCGAATGGCACGGCTGGGGAGCATTTTGAACCGGGCAAGGAGCGATCAACTGCTGGGCGTGTGCTGCTCGTTAGCGTGCGGAGCAGCGTGTTGAGTATCGGGTGACCTGATGGGCATTGGTGCTTGTTGGGAGCTCGGGGTGTGACGTGTAAATCTTGCACGTTGGAGAGGAGTCGCACACGTTGGCTTGCTGGACGCTGGGATGGCGTGCATGGGGGCGTGCCATGTGGCGCACGGAACACTGTGTGAGGCTGCGCGGATGAAGGTTCGATCGATGCTGTATCAGGTTCGAGTGGATTCACATCAGGTTCGATTGATTTGCATCAGGTTCGATTGGTCTGCATCAGGTTCTATCGATGCTGTACCAGGTTCGAGTGGATTCACATCAGGTTCGATTGGTCTGCATCAGGTTCGATCGATGCTGCACCAGGTTCGAGCGGATTCACATCAGGTTGGATTGGTCTGCATCAGGTTCGATCGATGCTGCATCAGGTTTGAGCGAATTCACATCAGGTTCAATTGGTCTGCATCAGGTTCGAGCGGATTTGCATCAAGTTCGACTGGTCTGCATCAAGTTCGACTGGTCTGCATCAAGTTCCGCGTGAGTCTTCACAATGTGATCGGGCAGGGTGCTGGAGTGGTGGAGCAGGCTGCGGGGAGGTCGATCCCCGTCGCAGTTGTCCGCAATCGTGATTGGTGGCGAACAATCGAATTCGCTGTTATATAACTGTTATAATTTATTTATTAATTGATTATTGTTATATATGTATGCATGCTTTCTGTGATTTACTGCCTTATGTGCCGTAATAGGAGCATGCTAGGTTGCGTATATTATTCTGAATATTATATGCATGTAAAAATCCTTGGTTTTAAATAACTAAGTGGGAGAGGGGATTGGTAATTAATTCCCGCGGCCTCCATTATTAGTTTGTTAGTAATGTGAATAAACTTGTGCGTCGGCATTAGAGCTTTCCTCCCCATCGGATGAGTTTATTCATAGATTGCTGGAACAGACTTCATTAAATAATTATGTTTGTAATGTGATGCATATGAACTTGCGCATTGGCATAGACCTTCCTCCCTATCGGATGAGCTTATATGCGGTTCACTGGTAGAAACTTATAATTGATGACTGTAGGAAGTTATCCAAGCGCGTGTGTACTTCTCCATCTGTAAGGCACATAAGCTTGCGCAATGGACTTGGGGTCAAATAATGGTGTACACTTAGATGTAAATAATAACTATCCTCCCCATCGGAGTCACTGCTTTTATTTGCATGGCTAAAGAGGAACCAACTATTAATTATTTTGTCATAAAGTTAGGTTGACAAATGAAATTAATGGATAAAACCTTCACTTGTAAATGTAAAGGTTTGTAAACGACCACACTATCATGGCTTGCAAACTCACGGTGCTGGAGATGTCGGTGAATTTATATTTTATATTATTTTGAGGGAATCAATATAAATGGATAAATTCAAAAATTTAATCAGTATATATATTTTATGATTCTCTGAATTTTGAATAGTTTTATTTCACTTATGGTTGACCAAAAGAAATTATATTTACTGGTCCAAAATTAGATGATTAGAAAAGAATCTTGGATTCTAATTTTACTGCTTAAGAAATACATGTGTGTTCTCACAAAAGACTTATCATGATGCATATTAAAGTCTCTGGTGAAGAGATAAGAGATTCATAGAAATATGATGGTCTCATGTAACTCTTCGGATACTTGAGTAAGTTAAAAGGCGGTAGGTCATGATTGAATTTGATGAATGAATAGGAAATACATGGAATAGAAGTTGAAGGGGAAACCTAAGTCAATTTTATTCTTCATTGTTTGCCTAAATGTTTTGAGCAAGTTCCACCTGAATTACAAAGAGGCTGTATATGGTGGGGAACTTCTGACAAAACATATGGCGAAGAAAATCCAATTTCATCAAGATGTAAACATGGTTAGTATCTCATTCACTAGTTGTTGAAGCATGATTAGCGTTGGCATTTACTGACATGTTGTGTGTAGATACCGGAATCACTAAAAGCCTGCAACTAAGTGATGATGAAATAATAATATACATGGATAAAACTACAAGAGTAGTGGTTGTTGCAGTGTGAGTTATTTATTTATCTTACGATATGAATAAACGTTTGATTATGAGAAATTGTCTTTACGTACGTTTTCATAGAAAGAATTTTATTTCAGTTTCTATGCATTTATGGATGGATACTTCATTTCATTTAAATGACATGGTCATAGTAATGAAGGATGGAGCTATAATCTGTTAAGGTACGTTAGTGGCAACTTGTAAACTCTTAAATCACGTTTATACCACGGATGCAACAAATAATAGTTAATAATGCGTCTTTTAATCCTAATAAGAGAATGACTCTTATGCAAATGATTAGATAGATGATGAATTATTTGGAATTATTTAATTCATTTTATGGATAAGCCCTGTAAACAGTAATTCATTTGAATGTTTGTCTGTTTGTGAGATATGCTATAAAAATGAAGGTGATTTATTTAGTCTAAAAGATCGAAGGGTGATTGTTAACACAAACACTAGATTTTTGGAAAGAGACTATGTAATAAATCACATACCCATTTATAAGTTGTCCTAAAGGATGTGAGAAGAAAACACAAAGTATTAGTACCAATTGTATAAGAGGATATACCACAAGTTAAACTGCAACGCATGTCACGTCTGATTTACAATTACGTGTAGTGTCTTGTCGTAGTGGGAGGGTTGTTCGACAACTTGCAAGATATATATTTTGGGAGAGTCGTGAGAGTTAGTCCCTAGTAAACATGGATGAACCCACAGACACGACGAAGCACTACAAGATCGAAATGTGATATCTTAGCTAGTGCAATGATGTTGAAATAGAATTGATGAATTCTAAATTAAATCTGGGAGCTTGTAAGACCACTAAATGGTGAAAAAGCCATTGGAAGTGGTCATACAAAATAAAAGAGGATCATATGGTAAGGTGAAAACCTTGGAAGCAAAGCTGGTTGCGAAAAAGGTATACTCAGAAAGAAAGGGTTCGATTATGAGATAACTTGTTCGCCGGTAGCTATGCCTAAGTCTATCCAGACTCTTTTACCTGTTGCTACTCATACGGAATATGAGGGATAACAAATAGATGTCAAGACAACTTTCCTGAATGGAAGTCTTGAGGAAAACATCTATGTTAAGCAACCAGAGTGATTCATTGCAAAGAGCTAAGAGCATTTTGATATTAAGCTTAAAAGTGTCCATCAATGGACTAAAGCAAGCTTCAAAATTATAGAACATCCATTTTGATGAAGAAATCCAGTGATATGGATTTATTCAATGCGCGGATGTGTCTTGTGTATTGAAAAGAGTGATGAAAACGTAGTGGTATTCCTTGTACTGTACGTAGATGATATATTGCTCATTGGAGACAATGAAAAAGTATTGTCGGGCGTATGGGTGTGGTTGATAAAGCAGTATGAAATGAAGGACTTAAGAAAAACAAAATATATCCTTTTGATCACGGTAATACGGATCACAAGTAAGGATGTTATGCTTATCTCAAGCTTCATGAATAGATACAATTCCTACTCGTTTAGAATGTAACTTTATCTAAGGAAATGTGTTTTAAGACACAAAAGAAGATAAAGGTGATGAAAGCGGTTCCTTATGCTTCGGCGAATAAGGAAGCTTAGTCTAAGGAATGTTATGAACGAGAATAGATATCTGTTTTGTCGAAGACATGAACAGTGGGTATCAAGGTAACTCGAAATAAGAATATTGAACTGTGGTAAGACATATGTTTATGTACCTGAAAAGGACTAGAAATTATATGTAGGCTTACCGGACAGATTCGCTGCTTCTTATGAGTTACGTAGATTCAGAATTTTTAAATCAGATAGGGATGACAGTAAATTTACCTCAAGGTTATGTGTTTAATTTTAGGAAGTAGAGCCATTATATGGAGGAGTGTTATATAGAAATATATTTCAAACTCCGGACTCCATCATGAAAAGATGATAAATTGGAGCCTATAAGGCAGCCAAAGTATCTATATGACTCTAGAAACTTCATGATGGACTTTGAAGTATTTCTAAGTTTGCCCAAGATTATCACAATTTAAATTAATGATATTGGTGCAGTTGCAAACTTGAAGGAATCACGAGTCCATAAGACAATTAAACACATGGAGCGCGAGTACCACCTACTACGAGAAATCGTATGATGAGGGGAAGGTTGTTGTCACCTAGGTTGCATCGGATGATAACCTAGTAAATCCATTTACAAGGACCTTAAAGGGAAAGCTTTTGATGGTCGTGTAGTAGGAGTGGGAATCAAATGTATGGCAGAAGACATGACAGCATAGTCTTTTAGTATAAGTGGGAGATTGTTGGATTATATACTAAAAGTCTAGCTTTTTGTATGAACAATGTTATAACAATTAATTTGAAATGAGAATCATATGATTAAATGATTGCATCTTATAATTTATTTATATGCATGATGCAATAGTCCACTTACTTTATACTGTAGATAATATGTTGTGAGACAACACGCGGAAGATCATATTATCGATTTCCTTATAAAGTATAAACAGATGCTCACAACTGAGATAGACGGGGACTCTCTATTGGGATGGTTGTAGTGTGGTTTGGTATTAGCTTGTCTTGGCTATAGAATCACATTAGTGCACTTGTGTGTATTGAGCAGGACCGCTTGAGATTGTTCGACTTATACTGACTTATAGGAGAACTTGATCTCAGTTATTATGGAAGTTCGTGCTCTTAATCCCCATACAATAACCTCGACACGTAGGGCAGTATGTATTTCTTTGATTCATCAATGAGTGAGATTTACATGTAATTAAATCAACAAACTCGGTGAGTTGAGAAGTAATGTTGTCTCTATGGTGTGCTGTTGATTGTAGAAGGAATCCGTGTCCGTCATAAGTTGATGATGTCCTCTTGAGGAGCTCATAAGGATTATCATGTAAACCCTGCAGGTGGAATTTATTTCAGCATGATAATGAGGTTGAGTGATACTACTCTTGGATGAGATATTAATTAATTGAGTTGTCAGTAACTTAAATTAATTAATGGACATTGTATATCTTAAACATGGGGAGACTAACGGGCTCATAATAAGAAGGAGCCCAAAACGTAATTTTGGGATTGGAAAGACAGTGCAGTAATAATATTTTAGTGGAATATATTATTATTATTGAACTTAAGTATAAGCTTTGGGCTAAGCTTGGATACTTAAGCCTAATTGAGGCCCAACCCAATTTCTCCTCCTGGTCCCTGCTGTAGCCCATGTATATAAGTCACCTCAACTTATCTGGAACCCTAATCTCATTCATTATTCACATGTGATGAGGGTTGAGAGTAGATTGAGGAGATCTCGTAGATCGTCGCCCACACGACATCGAGATCGGACTTGGGACATACAGCAGAAGATCAGAAGGTAGTTTGCTGCTGCTGTCCGCCACCTTGCGAAATTTATATAAAATCGTACTGTGCTTAGAATTCGATGATCAATATATTGACGGAAAGCCGTTGAATAGAAGATCGTCTGAGCATAAAGATCATTCAATTCCGACATCAGACGAGGAAGTTATGGCCATTCTCGTGGGACTGCACAATCTGTCAGCGAGAATCCTTCATCTTCTACATACCTTGGTGAACGGTAATCGTTTCTATGATTTATTGCTTCCGCTGATATTAGAAACTTATGGATCCCTAACGGGTCACGTTAATCAAATGATCCAAGCGCCAACACATAGTTCTTTAACAAGAGGTTTTTACATGCGTATAATAAAAAATAAAATACGCAATTTTGCATAATTCTAACACAGTAATTTAAAGCAGTAAATCATATAGAACATGCCTTCACATATATAATAATAAGTATATGATAAAATCAATTATAAATAGTCATATATATTGTGGCGAATTCAATTGTTCGCCACTAGCATAAAATTGAGCAGCTGCGACTATACGGGATTCTACAAGGTACCTGACATCAGTGCTTGAACCGACATCCGTAGCCCTGCGTCGCCTCATGCCTTGCCTGCAAGTCATCCCCGTACTTATTACTGCCCTTGATTTCCACTGACCCTGCTCGTGTCGGTCGCCGCTGCCACCCAAGATATCAGCCGATGCCGCCCATCAGGCTAGTTTGTGGACACCCGAAAGCACCTTTCGTCCAGCCTGCTCCGCGCGTCAAAACCAACTGGGTTCATCCCTAGCGGCAACCACTAGCAGCTGTCAATTTCCCATCCACACTCATCTCCCGCAATTGGTCAACTACCACCGTCGGTCTGGTGTACCCCTGACTGCAGCGTTGGACACACGTTGAACCACGCACCGACTCGCTCGAAAAGGAGTGAGACCTGCCCAGAAAAAGCACTAGACTCGTTCGGAATGGTGGCCTGACTCACCCAAAAAGTTAGCAGACTTGACCACGTCAATGCAGACTCGATCGGAACAGGTGCTAGGCCCGATTGGAACTTCCTAAAGACTCGACCGAAATGCCACCAGACATGCTAAAACACTGTCTGACTCACCCCGGAACTCCACCTGACTCGCTCAGCCTCCAATTTCTGGCCGTGCATAAGATTGCCATGCCACCAGCGTGAGGTCGGTCACACCAGTCAGCGGCTGATGTGGACTTCCAGCAATCATGCTTTTGTTACAGACGACACTTCACATCGCTGGTTCCACCAACGGGCCATGCCAACCCTGCCGTACTGCTCAGCCCCTTCTCCGATCGACGTCTTGAAGATCCACTGAGTGGGTTCAACCAAACCCTAGCATGGATTACCCTGCACTTTTACCATTTTGCCGCCGGTCTGATCAGTCTCGTCAACCACCAGGCTCTATCTACCATTAGCAAATGTCTGGCTTGCAGAACAAGCCAAGAAATGCCGATCAACGGCGCTGGACATCAGCCCACATTAGCGTTGTTCACCGCCATGTATCGCTAACAACCACCGTCGCTCAAAATCTGCAGTCGACCCATCGTGCTGTCATCGCTGGTAAGCCACTATCATCTCATTAACATCACGTCGCCGCTTCTCACGAGCACCATCACTTTCATGCATCGATGGTTCGCCAATGATCGATCGACGTCAATAGCCCCATGAATGAACGCGTGTGTATGTACAATTAGGGTTTCATCAAGGATCAAGCATTAAACCCTAAACCTAATATCACATATTCCACTCAAACCCAGCCTAATGTGTCACGTTCAGCCTTAGAACCTACGCTCTGATACCAATTGTTGGGTTTTGGATCTTTTGGTTAACGTGAACCGTTAGGGTTCCAAGCAATTCTATCGCTGCAGAAGGATAAATGTATAATTGAATTAGCTTTCACCAGGGTGATGTAGAGGTTGATCATCAGCAGCAGAAACAAATGACCTTCCGATCTTCTGTTGTATTCCTAAGCCACGAATTGACGTTGTGTGGGCAATGATCTATAAGACAATCTCAATCCATAGTTCTAATCTAATTTTCATGATTTGATGCATGTGATACTGATTACTGGACAATTGAGATTGGCTATTTATAGGCTACAACAGGGATCAAGAGGAGAAATTAGTGTTTGGGCCTCCATTGGGCTTAATCATCCAAGTTTAGCCCAAAAACTTATACTTCAGGCCAATAATAATAAATCACTTCACTAAACAAATATTATTGCACTGCCACCCTAATCCCAAATTACGTTATGAGCTCCTTCTTATTATGAGCCCGTTAGTCTCCCCATATTTAACATTCAATGCCCATTAATTAATTAAATTACTTACAATTCAATTAATTAATATATGTACCGAGAGTAGTACCACTCAATCTTATTATCATGCTGGAATAAATCTACCTGCAGGGTTTACATGATAATCATTATGAGCTCCTTAAGGGGACATCATCAACTAATTCCGTTAGAACATAGATTCCTTCCACAATCAATAGCATTCCATAGAGACAGTATCATCTCCCAACTCACCAAGCATATTGATTTTATAATTAAATCTCACATTGATGAATCAAGGAAATAAATACGGGCTTACATGTCGAGATTATTGTATAGGGATTAAGAGTACAAACATCCATAATAAAAGAGATCATGTTCTATTATATAGTCAGTATAAACCGAATGATCTCAACGCGATCCTACTCAATACACACAAAGCGCACTAGTGTAATTTTATAGTCAAGACATACTAATACCAAATCACACTAAAACTATACCGATATATAGTTCCCGTCTATCTCGTTTGTGAACATCTCTTTATACTTTATAAGGAGCCGATGATATGATCTTCCGTGTGATGCCGCACACCACATTATCTACAATATAAAGTAAATGGACTTTTGCAATAATATAATTGCAAACGTTTGATCACATGATTCTCATTTCAAATATAATCAAAACATTATTCATACAAAAAGCTAGACTTTCAGTATACAATCTAACATCATCAATGGATGAGATTTACATGTAATTAAATCAACAAACTCGATGAGTTGGGAAATAGTGTTGTCTCTATAGTGTGTTGTCTCTATGGTGTGCTGTTGATTGTATAAGGAATCCATGTCCGTTATAGGTTGATGATGTCCTCTTGAGGAGCTCATAAGGATTATCATGTAAACCCTGCAGATAAATTTATTCCAGCATGATAATGAGGTTGAGTGGTACTACTCTCGGATGAGATATTAATTAATGGAGTTGTCAGTAACTTAATTAATTAATGAACATTGTATATCTTAAACATGGGGAGACTGTCGGGCTCATAATATGTAGGAGCCCATAACGTAATTATGGGATTAGAACAGTAGTGCAGTAATAATATTTTAGTAGTATATATTATTATTATTGGACTTAAGTATAAGTTTTGGGCTAAACTTAGATACTGAAGCCCAATGGAGGCCCAACTCTAATTTTTCCTCCTAGTCCCTACTGTAGCCCATATATAAGTCATCTCAAATGTTCGGAAACCCTAATGATTATTATTCACACCTAACATTGTGAGGAGGGTGAGGGAACATCATATTGAGAAGATCTTGAGGATCGTTGCCCACGCGATGTCAAGATTGGACTTTGGAATACAACAGAAGATTGGAAGGTTGTTTGCTGCTGCTGTTTGTCAAATTTCATGATTTGTATGAAATTGTATGGAACTCAGAACTGAATGTGTGATACACCGTTGGAAAGCCACTGAAAAGATGATCATTTTGGTGTATAGATCACTCAAATCCGAGATCAGTTGATAGAGTTATACCCAAAACGGTGAGGCTGTGCATGCTGCCGGCGAGAATTCATGTTCTTCTTCGACATACCCTAGTGAAAGGTAATACATTTCTATGTTTCTTGCTTCCGCTGATTTAGAAATGCATGAAACCCTAACGGTTCACGTTAAGCAAACGATTGAATGGCAACACCACCATCCCCATCCGCCTTAGCCACCGCTTACCTGTTTCCTTTGATATCGTGAAAAAGGTTGCGCACGTCGCCGGTGGCTGTGTGTATTTCCTTGACAGTGTACACAAAGGGAAAGAGGGACAAAGTGGAAGAGAGAGGAGGGTAAGAGTGAAAACTGCAGCGTGATATGGGACAGGTGGATAGACGAGGAGCAACGTGATTACACGTGGTCGAATCTTGTGTGGAAAGAAAGCGAGCAACTGGCAGTTTACGGGACCAAACTTGGGAAATCCCTATATAGAAATAGATATATCATATCATACTAAAAGTAGCTTAGCAAGTGTTAATATTTTTTTCCACTTTATCATCACTTTTTTTATTACATTTTTATCCTTTATTTATCATATTATAATTCATATTATATTAAAAAATAAAGATGATGTCTTTTTATTTTTCATATCATTTATTTTAATAATTAATCTTCATGAAGTCATAAATTTTATTTTTACCCTTATAATAATAATAATAATAATAATAATAATAATAATAAAAAGAATAATAATAATAATTTATTTATTAATTTCAATTAGTAAGTTAAAGAGTATATTTATGTTTATAATTATTTCATTATAATTTTAAAATTATTAATTCTAATCTTAATAATATATTAAAAGTACAAAGAGGTTGGAAAATATTTTTCCCATTTTATTCCTACTCTATTTTAATAATTATACTTATAACTTTACTAATTATATTAATACATTTATTAATTTAATTTTTACTAATATTTCAAGATTCATTCATTCATGAATATCAACTCTTGAATTTTTATTTAAAATAATTAATTTTCAAATTAATGCAACTCTTGAATTTCTATTTTTTGTGACTTTTGGTTGAATTCTTATTACCTATATATAATAGATAACATCTTACAACAAGAGAAATTGATTTCTCCTTTTGTTCTTATATTTATACTATCTTCTTTAATTTTAATTATTTATATTTGAGGCCGTATAAGTAATTTTGATAACATGTCCTTCCAATATTTGTTTGTTTCATACTACAATATATTTGTTTGTTTATTTCTGGCTATTTAACTGTCGGTGTTTCTTAACTAATGAAGCTTTATGATGTACAGTTTTGTCTCTGTATTACCTCTATGTTGTTTCTCAATTGAGAGGGGTTTCATCAAGCATGGGAGTTATAGTGGTAGTGATTGATCCTAAGATTACAATTTGTGATCTAAACATGTGAGCTTATTTATTTGGATGATGTGCAAACAACATTTTTCAGAATGGATCGAAGATGCATGGGGTAGTGCATGTTTATGCTAATGAAGGGGATAAGATTTCAAGAATAACAATCTAGACAAAATTTTATATTCACACGGACGTACAACACGTTTCTTATGATGTCAAATATTTTTTAATTTTTGTTTTCTTCGATGTTTAGATATTGAAGAGTTATTTACTATTGCAAATCAATAGTAACATCATATTATTGTATGTAATAATAATAAAAAATGTAATGACATTATTAAATTAAACATACATTATGTATTATGTTCGAGAGTTTTTACACTTTATTAATACAAAAATTTTATTTCTATTCTATTTAATTAATTTGATTATGGTGATGTACTCTTTTGTGGTTATAAATAAATATGCAATAAATTAATATAAAGTTAAGGGTATTTTTAAAAGTAAATGAGAGTAATTAGTTTTTTAATGCAAAAATATAGAGAATAATTTGTTGCAAAGGTTCCAAATAATTATTAGATTATTACGATTGACTCTAATAATAAAACATTAAAACATGAAATTTAATTAAAGAATATGAATAGACATAATTTAATGAAAATTAATTATTATTGAAAATTAATTATTATACAAAATTAAATTATAATAAGTGAGTTTAAAATTTAACATAAGAAGTAATTTTAAAATATAATGAGAATTTAAAGAGTTAAGACTATTTCTTATGATATAAATTAAAGTAGAAATATTATTATTATTATTTTATTGTTACCATTTTTTTAGTTTTTCATTTTTATTATAATATTATGATATTTTATAGATTATATTTTATTAAATTAAAGAGCGATAAATGTAAGAAATAATTTAATTATAACAATATTTTTATAAGAAATACTTTATATAAAAGATCAAACGAATATACAATTAAAACAAAGTTTCTTGAGTCAGAATATATAATTTTCACTACTAATATCATTCAAAGCAAAAACTTTTGTAAGTCGAAGGATCATTAACTATTAATATCATTCAAAGCAAAAACTTTTGTAAGTCGAAGGGTCATTATTTAATAATCGAAGTACTTCATATAATCTACAAGAAAAAAAACTAAGAACTACTCTAAACTTTCATTTGAAAATTTCATTGCTATTAACATATAATTGTATCATATAATGTCTCTCAAGATATATTTTATTCAAACAAATTAGGCAATTCATTTATATGAAATTTTTTAATTGTGCACGGCATAAAAGTTGTGTAAAATTAATGTAGTCATGATCTGAAGGATTTTTAATAAAGGGTTAATTGCAAAAAAAAATCACGAACTTTACTCTTATTGCAAATTAATTCTTATTTTTGAAAATTTGCAAAAAAAAAAAAAAAACAACAATATTTAAGTATTGTTGCAAAACACACCAAAAAAACTTCTACTTTTAATCCCAAATTAGATGCATTATATTTAAATGTGATGGTTTTTTTTTTTGTAATTTCTCAAATGTGGGGATTAATTTGCAATAGGAGTAAAGTTCTTGATATTTTTTGCAATCATCCCTTTAATAAAATTATTTTATTCATATAATAGAGAAATATATATGAATTATCAAAACAAAAATTCAAGATTCTTAATGTTATTACTGAAAGAGTGAAGATGTAAGTTTTAAAGTAATATAAAATTAAGAAACAAGACAAAAAAAGATACATACAACAATTTACTTATTTAATAATTTAAAAATTGACTATTGATAAATTAAATGAACATTGTAGATAAAATATATTGTATATAAAGAAGTTTTGATACAATTAATAAATAGATGATATACTTAAATTATTCATTACTATATTGAAAAAAATAACTTTTCAAAATAAAAAATAAGTATAAAAAGATTGAAAAAAATAATAAAAACAAAAACATTACGTGCACTGCATGTCTAAAAATAACTAGTATATTAAAAGTGTGAACGAGTTGAGAAACTTTTTTTAATCAATTATGTCCTTACTTATTTTTTTAAATTAAACATCTTTACCCTTTCATATATTAATGAATATATAATATTTAATAACTTGATTTATATTTATACTATTAAATAAATAATGACTCTTCATATTCATCATAATTATTTTAATATGTATTTTTATATTTAATCTATTATATTTTTTATGAAAATAAAAGCTTATAACGTAAGAAATGCCAAATATTTCATCTTTAAATTTTATTTTTAATATATTAAAAATAGAATCCTTATTCCTAATAATAATAATATATTAAAGTACAAAAGAATTAAAAAAATATTTTTGTTCCTATTTTATTTCTACTAATTATTATTAATTACATCCTCCACCTTACTTATTATTCATTAATCAGATTAAATAGGACTCATTTATTACTAAGTCCTAATGTTTTAATTCAATACATCAAATGTTGAGAAGAATGGAATCGACGGACTATCTTTTGGGCTTTAATTTAATTCAATTAATTTATTTTCTCTTAATTGGATTTAAAGAAATTGCTTCATCCGTCTTTAATAGTTTAATTTCACTTCTAGAAGAAGCACAACGTCACTGATGTATATTGAAAATCCCATCGCCTCTATTTCCACCTGATTTTTGAACATCAAAGATTACAGGTCTGTATCTATTGCCCATTATAATGGAGTTCATGAGGTTGTGCTTTACAATGGTTTTTTTAATCCATGGTGACTAATATTAGGAACTTTGAAGTGTTTAAATATAAAGGTCATAGAATTTATGGTTTTCTCTCTTATCATGTATCCAGGATGTAATGGAGAATGTATTAGCACCTATACATCTCTCTCAAGTAGTGTTCTTATTTGCATTGATGGAACGTGAAGTGTTTACAATATAAATGTTATTAAACTTATGGTTTCTCTTATATCATGTATCCAGGCTGTAAGGGAGAATGTGTAAGCATCATTCTCAAGTATTATTTTTCTTTGCATTGATGTAGCAGCATACGTGCTTGACATTCCTGTAAGACTTCTTACTTACAGAAGAATGACACGTGTGGAGATAATTCAGTTGTAGGGACTAAAGAATTGATTAGGAAACCAAATTTCTGAATGCGAGTAATATTTTTGATTCAAGAACACAGAACAACACTTGCTATTGTAACAACATGCTATAGGTTTTTACTTTTTTAAATTCATTTGATTCTAAGTGGCGCGTTAGATAATTTTCTTGATTTCACGAGTTTATTGCACCTTATGGGATAAGTGTGTGGGTTAATGTATTGATTCAAAATGAAAATGAAGAAGTTGATTATTATTGGTTGAGTGTTTACAGATTAGAAGTCATAGTTGCATATTCATTTTTGTTCTCTCAATCAAGATTTTACATGATTATGCAGTTCTCATGGGATCCTCTCTTGAGAGATGTCTCTAGGATGGATAATAATGGCATGAAAAAGTCTAACAGGTCAACACCCACTGCTGAATGCTTTTTTTCTTTTTTTAGATCTTATTTCCCGCACCCCCTTATTTTGCTGCCTAATAATTCTTCAGAAAAACAGTTTAGCTAAGCAAATAAAGTAAGAACTTGAAACAGGCAAGTTTGTAGAGGCTAATGAATCGTGGAGTGATCTTGAACATGTCATCAATTCTAGTAGTAATTCTGCGGTAATTTTTCAGCCTCATCATATTGAACTTATTGGTTTCGAAACAAAAAATAAAAAATAAAAAATTGATCAAGAATACAAATTTGAGAAAATTGCAGGATTTCTATAACTTCGTGTTGGATTCAGGGATGTACCCTATATCCGTGACACCTTTGGAGCTGTCACAAAAGATTTTGACAAAACGATACTAGAGTTAATTGAATTCTTTGAGGAGGTCTACCCCTGAAGGAGTTGGTGACTTAGATAGTCCAATGAATGCTGTGATCAAGAAGAAGCTCAAGATTATAAGGCAATTTTAGGTGAGTGGTTAGTGAAGAAATAAAAAAATATTTCATGAATAAATTTGGGCTTGAATTTTGTGATGTTTTTTCAGTTGACGTTAGTAATCTAATTCTGTTTTTGATACAATGTAAGGAGATATCATGAGACCTCAGATCAACAAGGTAAGGAAACATAGCATGTTGCTAAAGAACACTATATTTAATTTGTTCTTGTAATAAACAAGATTGAACTATAATAAAGGTTATGATTATCTGCAATAGAGGAACCTCACTTATGTTATTAAGTGAAGAGATGTAAATATTTTTTCTTCTTTTTTTTCTCATAGGTTGATGTATTGCTAGTAAAAGGAGTCCATGTGACTATATACAGTAGTCAAGTGAGAGAGCGTTTTTCAGGATTAAACAGGTTGAGGCAATATTTTCTCTAAAGAACTATATGAGGAGCTCAAATATATACTTATTTATGAGAAAATGAAAAATAAAAAGAGCTGATTCATTACACATGTATTTATAACATAATTAACTGGTTTACCAACTTTAAAACATGTTATTTTTTCATTTTAACATGTAGATCCTAGAAGGGGATTTTACAAGAACTCTTATATGCTCTCATATGTCCTAACTCTCTGTTTTCCTTCTACTGCAAAGGTTATGACTTCATATCAACAAATTTCTTTGCATTCTTTTTTTGTCATGTATCCTTTATTTACAAATTCAATGAGAATATTTGAGAATTGTGGATAGTTTAGTTAGAGCACCAGTTTGTTTTCGTCAATTTCGAAAGACACATTCTTTCAGGTTTAGTTTTTGCACCTTATACATTAACAAGCATTATGTTTTGAAGTGAGATTTCAGGAGAATTCCCCACCTAAATTTTGGAAGTTGGGAGATTCTAGCACTTATGAATATAATGATTATCATTCTTTATTGCAGTTCAATTTTAATTTTTCAGTTCAAGTAATTTTTTGTTGAAGTATACTTTGTGAAGTAAGATAATATGTGGTAAAAGAGAAAATGCTATATTAGGTACACTTGATGGAATTATCAGTTCTCTATTTGAAGAAAATAGTTCTGCTATATATTAGACCTGAAAGTCTTTGAAACCTATTTGATTTTGAACTCAAATTTCTATTTCCTTATACACCAAACATGGCTCAAATTTGTTTAGCCCATTAGAAGGATTCATAGAATTTGCCTCTCCCATTATTCTCCGTTGGATTAGGGCGACTCATTCTTTTAATCTTTTTATATGATTCTCTTTTAATGATGTATCAATATATATAAGGTAATGTGTTGATGATAAGGGAAAGTAATAATAAGTAGGGGGCGACTATTTACACCCCCGGTATTACTAAACATACCCTGGGAATACTTAAATTTAAAATTTTCTAATTTATATTACAAAAATACCCTTATTATTAAAAAAGCCCTATACATTATTCACCTCCTCTTTTTTCTTCTCGATCTCTCTTTCTTCTTCTCCCTGCAACTCCCACCACCTACAGCCACCACCTCCCACCACCTCTCTCTATATATATATATAGCACCTCCACTTTCCCCAACAACATCAACACAAATTGAATGCAAGCAATTCAATAAATCACACACACGTAATATACCAAGAACATGGATCACTCTTATTTATCAATTACTCAAGAAAGATCTTTAATGGTTAAAACTAAAGGAAAAGGCTTTTGGAATCAACCTCGGCGTGACGTACAGTTGCATCGGTGCATGGAAAAATTGCCACGTCAAGATCATCCCCAATGACCAGGGCAACAGAATGACATCATCCTACATCACCTTCACCGACATCGAGCATTTCATCAGCGATGCTGCCAAGAAACAGGTTGCAATGAACTACAGAACATCGTCTTCGACGCCAAGTGCCTCATCGGCCGCCGCTGCTCTGACCCTTCCGTTCAGGCCGATATGAAATACTGGCCCTTCAAGGTCGTTGCCTGCCCCAGAGACAAGCCCATGATTCAGGTTACCCATAAAGGAGAGACGAAAGAGTTCTTTCTGGAGGAGATATCACCCATGGTGCTGACCAAGATGAGGGATATTGCGCAGGCTTTTCTCAGCCATACTGTAAAAAATGCCACCATTGCAGTTCCGACCTACTTCAATGACTCTCAACACCAGGTCACGAAAGACGCCGGAGCAATCACCGGACTGAACGTAATAAGGATTATCAATAGACGACGGCGGCAGCGATGCGTACGGACTGGATAATAAAGAGTCCATGGGTGGGGAGAAAAATATTTTTACGGGGAGTATTTAGTAAGAGTATTTTTGTAAAATAAATTAGGAAATTTTAAAGTTGAATAATTATTGGGGTATATTTAGTGTTTGTGGGGTGCATATAGCCATCCCCTAATAAGTATTTTCCAGTCTGACTTTCTTTAGAAAACAATTAATAAGGCACATGAAAAGACTGTCAAAAATGCTAAAGTAAATCTCCCAAAACATTGCATGCAATTTCCCTTTATGAGAAAACACTAAAGTTTCATCATTACGTTGAAAATTAAGATATTTTTAAAAATAAAAATGAAAAAAAATCAGAAAAAATACATTTACAAAGTTGTATTAAAAGGTAAAAGAAAATAAGAAGGGGAGGGGAAAATAGTACAATAAAAATTGACATAGTTAATTGAATAAGCCACATGAGGCTTAAAAAAAGGCCAAACAGAAGGCCTTGTGAAAGATGCAGCGACAAATTTATAATGTAGCTATCAAAACATGCTGCTGAAATAAGAAACTTAACATATGTTAAAGAATGGGCTAAAACAGTACAAGGATGTTTTGAACTAGAAGCACTCCACCACATCATCCTTGAGCCCATTACAAAGTTCCTGTCAGCAGACAGAAACAACAAATTCAGCAGACTCATTCATGTCTTCCAATCCAAGAGGCTACTGAAAATCCAAACGAAAGTAAAGGATCCAATAGATACATCATTCGACAGATAAAATTCTAAACCCAATCAGATGCATTATTCAACAAAATAGATGAGCAATCCAAGAGATCAGTAGTGATTCAAGCAAAGGATTGGCATCCATCAATTAAATTATTAGTAAGCAAATGCCCATTAACCAGAAAACCTCTGTTAACAGAATAGAGGCAACAATTCCCAAATGGCTGGCAGAAGAATTTAGCACTGAGAGGCATTGACCAGAACATGGGAATAATAGCTCATCGGTAGTTGAGCGGGTTAACCACTTCTGGTATAGCCGCTTCTGTCAATAACAGCGATGGTGAGTAGAAATGAATTGAAGGAAAAAAGAGCCGCGACGGTGGTCGATTCAGCAGAGGTCAAACGGCGGCGTGTGGAAGCAGGCCCGACGGTCGGTGGTTGGAGGAGCAGCCGCTAAAAGAACACACGAGGCATGCAACAATGAAAGGTAACTGCCAAATCTGTGGAAACAGCGCATCACACAGGCGTGATAATGCATTGGAATAGCCAGGTGGCCTGAAATTTCCGATTTGAAGATGCGTGAGGCAAGGTAACAGGAGCCCTAGGGGCGTACATCAGGGAGAGAGCGTGGGCTCCTTGCAAAATCTGAGGACGTATGACGACTGGACGCGTTTGATGTCTGTACACCAGCAGTGAGTCAAGCGGCCAGCGCTGCTACCTATAGTGGCGGCTATTTGGAGATATCTCCGGTGGCTGATTTGTCTTAGGTGGCCGCCAATTGTATTGAGAAGAATTGATATCGTGCAGGGGGGTGAGACAGATCCCCAAATCGAGAGTCCTGCGGCCAAAGTGTCGCGTAGTCGCAGTCGATGCAGGGCCACTGGAATAAGTGATTCGCACAAAGCGAAGGCGATGATAAGACGTCGAAAGATTGCACCGGTGGAGGATTCAGCAAGATAAGCGGAGGCAGTGAAGAAATCATGGCAAAGGCCACTGTAGATTGAAGACAGCTGCACAAAGTCGAAGCCCTAATAGCAGTTACAAAGTTTAACGTGCATGCGACGTGCGGAGGATCACGTGTAATAAACTAATATATATATATATATATTATCATTAGTTAATATTTAATTATATTTAATAATTAGCCTTTAATTTTATATTACATACATGGCCAAATATATTTTTCCTCCGTTATCTTTACTTAATTTTGAAAATGGTCCATCGATTTTCTTCATTTTTAAATTCGTCAATTATATTTACAGAAATTTGAAAATAGTACATTGTTTTTACAAAACTCAACAAAATTGTCATTCAACAGGTTGCTAGTAGATGAACATGATTTCAATTTTAATTTAAATTGATTAGAGCAAGTGATCGTGTGTAGCACGTAAGCGACCAAGTGCAAAATTTATATAATATCGAACCCAAGGGCGAAAGTGGTTAGTCGTATTTGAGAAATGCTTTACTCTAGTAGGACTAATCAATAAGAGAGGGGTTGATTAACTACAACTAACAACTAATAAAGCAATTAAAGATAGAACATGTACATATGTGATGGAAGATGGATGAAGGTGAGCAATCTAAGAAGTATGCAAGGCAAGCAACATCATGGAAAAGGTTCATGTAGACTCACACACACATGCATTGATAATCATCATGTTATGATATTAAGGGCACTCAAAGAGTGTCTCCAATCCTCACTATTCCTATAGGTACTTACGAATATTAATATACCGGTATAGAGATATTATCACGAAGAATTTTCTCTAGTAGGCAGGAACGTTTACCTAGTGTTCCCTTTCTAAGGTCAAGTGAGTCTTAGCTTGGGTCCCCACATCATTTCAAACACTTTCACAAGTAATTATAAAAAATGTCATATCATGAGATTCTAAGCATATGAAGGTTATGGCCAAACTCCCCACATACTAATATAGTCACCTTATGCAATCAATGATTCAATTAAACCACTAAGCATAATATTGGAATGACCATCATAACACTATAAATAGAGAATTTAATCACACAAATCATACATAAAATGAGAATAAACATTCATGATAGAAAATATTCATAACAATCATTTCATCAAACATGTGGTGTGCAAAACCTACATAATACTTAACCAATCATATTGCTAGCCTCACATGAGGACTAGTCACTACAAATCATGATAAAATCAGTACAATTCATGGCATGCTCCAATTGAGCAAAATAATGAAGAAAATAACAAAATAAAGGTAAGTTGGCTCCCCTTTGATGGTGAACTTTATCCTCCTTGATCATGCTATAATCTTCAACCAATGATGAATTCCTCTTCTTAGATTGGTGGATGGATGATTTATAGATGGATTTGAGGAGATCAAGTGGTTTGAATTGATGAAGTGAAGGATGGAAGAGATGGAGATGAATGTGTGTGATTTAGGAGTCTAGTATGTGTGGAAACTGATCCAAAATGATTTCTCTCGTAATTTGTGGTCAAAACATGTATTTATACCTCACGGAAGCTTCTAAAACACGTGCAAATTATAAAATTAACTTTTCTCAGAACACGGATCATGTGCGGCACAACCATGGGGATGGGCGTGTAGGCGTTTCGGATGATAACACACGGCCATGGCTTACAGGTACGTGTTTGGAACACTGGTCGTGTAGGTGCAGCGAGTGCAGTGCAGTCTCACTGTTTCACGCATAACTTCTACATTTGAATTCCGATTCAAGTGATTCTTGCGCTCACGTGATCTTCTCTTCTGTGGCTTTCGCACGTCCAATTTTGAGCTCCACAAGAATACAGAAAAATTATGCAAGTTGGACGTGCATTTTTTAACAATTTGCTTGGGCTCGTTCTTCCCCTTTTTAACTCTAAATGAGCTCCATTTTTTCCACATCTTCTTTATCGTGTCTAGAATCCATTTTTACCTGAAAATGACACAAATTACACCAATTTACCAATTCTCCAAATATTTACAAATATCACACAATTTAAGACACTTAATCATTAAAATCACACATTAATCATTTCAAAGTACACATCTCCATATTTTCATATAACACCACCAAATGATATAAAAAATAAATAAAAACACACAAAAATACATAATAAAAAGATACTAAAATTTAGGTGAAAACGACACCGATCAGTATGTAATTCAAAAAAAAATTAAATAATTATTATTTTGCAAAAATAGCCTCAATTCAAAATTTATATTATATTAATATTTAGCCAAATTTTCTTCTACCTTTCGCATTTTAAAATGGTACTAGAGCCCTAGGTTTATTTATTTATAAATGAAAAAAGATTATATACTAGTAACACTTAACGAGAGGAGAGTCTCAAAGACATATGGATGCGAACGAAAGTTCAACATTTGAATGTGACAGGATTATAAGCCCTGTTCAAAACTGGAGCAACAGCGCCTTCTGGCCTGTTGGATATAATGAAACAAACAATTCTATACAATAATACTACAATATTTTATATAGACAACAAGCAGAAAAAAGTTGATGCCAACAACCGATTCTGGAAAGGTCTCAGACGAGGATGGAAACGGGCTGAGGCTCGTGCCAATTACATTAAGGAAGATCATCTAGAGGAAAGCCGCCAGATGGAAATAAAATATTCTAATGAAGTATCAAGGAACATAGTGGAAGTTTCACAAAGATCCATGGGCATGTCCCCGTACACGAACAATGGAGAAGACTACCTAATCAAGGTCCAAGAGAGATTTGCAAGCCCTATCACTTTTCATGGAAGTAAAAATGACAGAGTGGAAAGAGATAGAGGCAGATAACTCTAAGATAAATCTAGATCTTAGAGAATTACAGAAGACGATGAAATTTTTTGAAGAATATTGCCAAAACATGTCCAAGACGATATTTGATATCAGCCTCAAGATGGATAAGGTGGAGACCTTGCAGAATAAACAACTCGACCTCATCAAGAAGTTGATAAAGCAAGTAGAGTCCCTGGAAAACAAGGTGACGGGGAGAAGGCCAGAAGGAATGTTGCCACCAACCTTCGGAATAGAACCCCTTTTACACTAAAATGGAAAGACGATGGAGTCACAAGGGCCAAAAACTGAGAGTGAAAAGATGATCGCTATCCTTCGAGGAGAATCCACATCCCCAGATGGAAAGAGAGAATCTTGAGGATCTACAATATCTATATGAGTCCTTCCAAGGACTAACTATCGTAGATCTAAAGATGAATGTTGGAGAAACTTCAAACTCTCAACAGCTGTCTCATCTCCTCAGATGTAACGTGATCTGAGCTAGAATGAAGAAACTTCTGGATCACATGGAGTCCATAAAGAAAGACAAGAAGAGACATCCCAAAACTAAGGACACTTCAAGATGAAGATGATGGAATTGTCAACAGGAGCAAGCCGAGTTTAAGGATCTAATCTACACAACACCCCATATGGTCGGTCTCATCTTGCATCGATAAATCCATATGGGTTGATCCTAAACCTCGACACTCTAGACTTCAAGAACAGAGAGACCTTGATCGACGAGTGGACAAATGCAATGAAGATTGCAGGAGGAGCACTAGAATTGGATAAAATAGGGTTCGTAAGATTCTTAACTATGAGCCTGGAAGGATCAGTGAATTGCACCTGGGTGGTACTCTCACACGAAGTCAAGAAGGAGGCTATGAAAGGTGAAGACTTAGGCAATATTGTTGATCGCATGGCCAAGATCTTCAAGACCTACTTCATTGGAATAGGTCACTTTGAAGGAATGAAAGAATAAAAGAAGAAGAAGTATAGGAATGCCCTATACAACCTAGAACTAGTTAACATCTGTCACGTAGATGAGTACATCAAACTCTTCACAGAGTATAGATGGAAATCAAAGATCAAGGAGGAGGAAGTATTCCACCTGTTCTTTGCTAAGATTCCAAGCCCATGGAGAGAAATGCTAATCAAAGAATATGAACCATGTGAGCTGGATTCAATAGCAAGAAGAATATCTTTCCTCAAATTCAAGATTGCAGAGTGGTGTCATCAAGCATCACTGCACAAAAACTACAAAAGATTAAGGGAAATCAACAAGACAGTACCCTTATGCTGTGAGAGTAACGATTTTCCAATCATCATTGGAAGAAGCCCAAGGAAGTAGAAAAGGATGAAGAAAAATCATCCTTACACTCAAATGAGCGGAGGATGGAGGTCCAGAAGACCAAAGTCCTTTTGGCCCAAACAGAAGGCCCAAAGCTAAAAATCAGGGCAAAGGTCTGGACCAACAAGATGGAATTCAAGAAGTCAAGCCTTATCCTCAAGATCAAACCAAGGAGTACATGGAGAACTCCCACGAGAAAGATGTTCCGAAGAGCACCCACACCTGCCAATGAAAGATTTTAAGGATTGTAATTGTTATACGTGTGGAGCCCGATGGCATATCTCACCAGATTGCCTAGAGAACCAGAAGCCGGGAGTACGACAGTTCAAAACCACTCCAAAAGTGGAGGAAGCTGTGTACTTCGAAGATCTAGTACATGTATATCAGTTTGAAGATATACACTTAGACAAAAGCATATATGAATAAAAATTCTTCAGCCAAGACGAATCCTCTGAAGATGAGTCGAAGTGAAGAAGAAAACTTCAGATAGGAGATGCAAGAGGATATGTCTGGATTCTTTTCCCAGACATCTATCACTCATAAGACTCTTATGAGAATCATGAGAGAGGACTCAAGTCTTGATTTATATGAGTAGGACTATTAGAGCGGTTCCTCAGCTTCAAAAGAAGAAAACACAACATTATATACAATGTGATCGAAGGGGAAATTGCCATCCCCATGGAGCTCACGAGAAATGTAATGAAAATACAACTAGTTCTTGTTGATGGGATCAAGAAGGAACTCAGTATACTCCAGAGAGAAGTTGCCAAGACCATTCTTGGATCCATGTTGGAGCTATTCAGATCCTTATCAAAGCAACATTCAAAGAGTGCATTGATACACCAATCGATATAGCAAACTTTGATAATGGGTCAAGAATATGAGAGAGACATGCTTGGGAGGAATCTCAGGGAACCTGTACTTAGGAAAGGTGGCATCCTACATCTATCCAAGGATTGCCTATAATCTGGTAGATAAAGATTTCAGTAGAGTACTCACCCTTTATCAAGATTTCAAGAATAAAGATTTGATGAAAGAAGGGAACCGACCGTACTATATTACTTACAGTATTTCATATGCTCTATCAAACACTCATCATTCAAATTTATTCCAAATGAAGGAGTATATTGAGATACCAGAAGTGTTCGAAAGGGTTGCATGCATAACCAGGCCAGAAATAATAGAGTTACGGCCAATTCATAACATGGATTTGCGAATCAGAGATAAGCCGGTCTGGAATAGGCAAGATAGCCTCATATTCCAGTAGAGAAGGATTTATTTCCAAGAAGATGGAATGATCAGTGAAAGATGGAGAAATAAACAAATCGTTGAGGTGATCCAGGAACCAGAAAAGTTCACAACTAAAGGTGAACTGAAATGCCCAGAAGGATGGAGAGAAGTCGAAGTAATATTCGAATTACTAAAAAGGTAAACTCTATTCCTTGTGATGTCATATATTATTTCCAACAACCAACAATTGTGAGGTATCAAGGATAGCTCAAACTCGGAGAACTTGAGCTGGTGATAGAGGGAATAGCAAAAAGATCCCAGAGCAACTGGTGTTGGGATTGAAGTTTCTTGAGGATCACAAAACTTAGGAAAGATTACAAGATGGAATGGAATTCATGGTCAAGGGAAAGAGATACAAGGTAACCTAGTAGAGGCTTGGGGTTATAAGCTCTGACCTACCCATGAGTACCAGTCCATTCTTGATATATATCACCGTAGGGATGATATATAAAGAGCACCGTGCAGAATATTTTGCGGCATACATCGATTCAGAAGCCGGCATCTGCACAACAAAAGAAGGAGTCTTTCCTAAAGGCTCAAGCGAAGGCTTTCCAACAGTACTAGGAAAAGATTTCTCTCAAAGAGAGCTAATCATTAAAAAGGTTTCAGACAAGCAGAAATTGTGATCGGAGGAGCGGATTGTACTCATGGTACAAGGTGAAAACTCCACCGATATATTTTCATGACACCAGAACTAATATTTTGTTAGGATAATTACTTACAGACATTCAAGCGTTTTACCCAAGAAAATGCAACAAGGAAGCTTATTTTCACAACCTTTTGTGAACATAAGATTATTGCACCAAGATTGGGTAATGCATTCTAAAGAAAAATGTCGATTCCATTTCACAGCAAGCGTGGTGATGAAGGAAAACTTAGCCATCTAAAGATGAATGATATAAGGAGATATGGTGAAGCAGTCCTTCAAATGAGAACCGAGACTAGAGGAGGATGGAAGATGGAGAAATTAAAGGAAAATACAATCAACATTCTCAAAGCAAGCTCGGGAGAAAGCCTAAAGAAAGTCGTCACGATCGAAGAACAGTCATCTTTAGAGGATGTCAAAATGAAGATATAGAGGAACTTCAACGAGGATCCTCTAGCCTGGTGGAACAAAAACGAGCTCAAAGCCTCGCTCAAAGTGAAAAAAAGGAAAGAAGCATGAGTTCGTAAGATATAAGCTTATCCTAATGAACCAAGAGGATCGTAAGGATATGCAGTAAATACTTAAAGAACATCTGGACATAAAGTTGATATCCTTAGGAGTATCTCTATACAACAGTCCAGAATTTCTGGTTCGAAATTATGGAGAGGTCAAACTAGGAAAGCCGAGACTTATAATCAACTACAAAGGGATCAACATCTTGGAGTTTGATGGATACTATATACAAAGTGGGAACACTTGGTCAACTGTATAAAGAATGCCAAGGTATTCTCAAAGTTCGATTGCAAATTTGGATTCTATCAGATTGTGATGGAGGAAGGAAGTAAGAAGTTTACGGCATTCTCCACATCACAAGGTCATTATATCTAGAATGTCATGTCTATGGGCCTGGAAAACGCACCTCAGATATACCAGAGAAAGATGGATAATCTTTTCAAAGATTATTTCTCATTCATGTTTGTCTATGTGGATGACATCCTCATAGCCTCAAAAAACATGAAGGAACATGTGGCGCATCAGGAAGTATTTTCAAAAGTATGTCACAAGGAAGGATTAGTGCTTTCTGAAAAGAAAGCAGTAATAACAACAAGACAGATCGAGTTTCTTGGAATCAAGAATGATGAGTCTGAGATTATTCTACAACCCCATATTGTAGAGAAGGTTCATGGATATCCTGAATATCTCAAAGAGAAAAAGCAACTCTAGAGTTTTTTAAGAGTTGTCAACTTTGCTGGAATGTTCATCAACAATCTGGCACAATATCGGAAGGTGTTTAGTCCTCTATTGAAGAAAGATGCTAAATTCAAATAGGAGGAATCACACCGAGAAATGGTTAAGCAGCTAAAGAAGGTTTACAAGAAGCTTCCAAAGTTAGTCATTCCAAACGATGAGGATGATCTGGTACTATACACAGATGCTAGTGACCATGGTGGGCAGCGGTTCTTACTAAGACCACGACAGAAGGAGAAGTGCCATGCATATATTGCAGTAGATTCTTTACGGAGAATGAGACAAAGAGATGACACATCAATCAGAAAGGACTAGAGTTCTTTGTGGTCCGAAAGACGTTCAAAAAATGGCCGCTATTTCTTCTTGCGAAGAAATTTATTCTTAAAATTGATAACACAAGTGTCAAAGCCTTTTTAAAAAATAAAATTTAATCTAAACCAGAAAAGGCTAGACTTTTAAGATGACAAGCTGAATGTCGATATTATGATTTTAATATTGTCATTATTAAATCTGTTGATAATGTTTTGATAGATTTTCTGACGAGAGATGGAGGGAGGTGAGCTAGACTCCATCCTGATCTCTTCAAGATACCTAATGGACAACTTTGAGTTACTCAAAAGGGAATTAGAGAATATGGTGCTCAATGCTGGGCTGGCTGGAAAAGTACAAGAGATTGATTGGAATAAAGTGTCTAATCGCATACGAGACTGTATCCGCAATAATACTGGTCTAATCAAGAAAATACAAGAGCCACTCCTCTGTGCTGTTGATAGTAATCATCAAAAGGAGAGTAATCGAGAACGGGGCTCTAAACCCAGAGCAAGGGATTCAAGTACTCTTAGCATAAGTCCTGGATAAGAACTTCTAAAGGAAGAACTGGTCCAAGGAAAAATCGAGGCTCTGGAGTCACATTTAGAGTCGTCGAGTCAACCCAGTAGCTCTGGGGTTAAAAAGAAAGAGATAATCTTAGGCCTATGACGAGCACCATTAAGGCTGGTATTAATATATCTGATTTTTCTCATTGGCAAGGATATCAAGCTAGTTAGAAAAATTTAAATACCAGGCAAGAAATCCATCCAGAGAAATGCCTGGTAGATATTTCTGGGGAATACCCCCGAGTTTGGATGAGAGAAGGCTCAAGTCAGAACGAATGTAAAACAGTGGTATGATTTTGGGGCTTTAGCCTCAATATATACTATTGCACCAAGTTTCCCGGAGCTTTCAAAACTGCCAGACTGGCTAGGGAAAGCAGTTGTGAAGTCATGAGAAAATAATGCGATATTGTCTAGAGGAGATGTATTGGAACTCTACTTCACCAGTGCAGCTCTAGAACCGGTAGGAAAAGGCAACCACGAGGCCTTTCACTTTATCAAGCTAAGAAGACTAGATATTAGGGCATTAAACAAAATCAAAGAGTCTTCTATAAAGGAACTAGTCCTGCTTTCTACTTACTCCGAGGATTAAATTTCGGCTCGAAGAGCGAGAGGTTTGTATGCCTGCATCCAAGCAATGGATCAAGTGAAGTACCCATTCATGCTCGAATATAAGTATATGAATGGATCTTTTCTGTTAAACACATTAACAGGAAAGAAGACAGTATTTGCTAAAATGATTTTCGAAGAAAAGAGAGAGCTTCTTTAGGGAAACAAGATACCAGTGAGTAAACAAACTCATCGAAAATACTGTAACATGGCCCATTTTGGGCAATGGACGAACAAGATATGCACAAGCTGCTCTACCCAAACAGAACCAGAGTTTGGAAAAGGAGTAAGGTTGGGCATACGGAGAATAAGAATTGTTGAACCCCCTCCAGCGAAGGATACACATGGAAAGAAGAGGGTAAAACCTCTTCAAAACACCCAAGAGCCAGAGGACCCTTCGGACACCAAAGGAGACAAATGACTCTTCAAAAAAGTAAGAATCAGATGACTTTTTCAAGGGGGTAAGAGAGATGTGGCCCCTGTAAAAGACAGAATGGCCTAAAAGAAGGTATCCAATGCAAAAAAGAGGGACCAGCCAATTATTAAAGTTGACATCCAATACATGTGACGTAAGTACTGACGTAAGTATGGTGACGTAAGAAGTGATATCACTAGAGGTTAAGAGGCTTTGAAATTCAGATTTCATATCCGAGAGCCTCTATAAATAAGAGTTTTGAGGAAGCAGAAGGCATCGACTATTTCCCTCTGTTTTCTCTCTAAATAAACCTTGTATTAGTTTTCTTTCTTGTATGAGTGTTTCTGTTTCAACTACCATAGGTAGCTAGAGGAGTCTCCTCCTCTTGTTTAAGTATTACGAGTGTGTAATAATATTTCCATTTCATAAATAAATAATCTTGGGCTATTGCCCAAAGCATGTAATCCTTCGTCTTCTGTAACTTCAACTTTCATATTTTCCGAAAAAAATAGTAGCATCATGTACATCCGGAGTAGGAAACGAACCAGGATTGTGTTGGAATCCTAGGTTGAACCATCACACTGCGGAGCGCGTGGTTGGCTATGAAAGCAGTTGTATAACCCCTCGGATACCTGAAGGATTTGCGGTAAAAAAATGTACTGTTATTGTTTTTGAGAAGGTTAATATGAAGTTAATGTTGTTTAATTAATGTACAGAAGCATGCTGAGCCTGATATGGTCGTAATGGACTATTTCTATTTTTGAATGATAGAAAGTAACAAAAATTTGACAAAATAAAGATATGATATAAGTTGATTAGGGCTAAAAATCTTCAACAACCTGTTAAGGACCAAAAAGTTGAATGCTGTAAAGTTAATGGACCAATTTCAAAATTTGTAAAGTTAGTGGACTGATTTCAAAAATTTTGAGGAAATGTAATCTTCAATAACCTGTTGGTCACCTGCTATACAGATCAAAGGACCAAATTGTTGAACTTTACAAAATCAATGAATTAAAATAAAAATCTAAGAAACTCATGGACTAATTTCAAAAATAGGAAAACTTAATGGACGAAAAACTTTATTAAGTCTACATACATTTAAAATATATTACTCCCTCCACCCCTTAATACGTATCTATTTTGTTATTTTAATCCATCTCGTTACAAAGTATTCATTTCCTTTTGGGGTTGATGTAACTCACAAAAATTATTATTATATTCAATCCATTACATATGGGATGACTATTAGCACTGAACAACTACCTACTACAAATTAAAATATTATATCCCTCAATCCACTATATATTAACTTATCTTAATCTTTAATCCATGTGCAAAAAGAACATAATTACCTTTCAAGCGGAGGAAGTGGGTATAATTAAAATTTTTCTATCTATCACACAATAAATAATATTACACTTTATCTCCATGCAAAACTGAAAACCTTACGTCATCTTTTATTGTGAATATACACACTCCATTAATTAATGTAAGAATTGAAACACAGTTTGTATGACATATATATAGCTATGATACTATATTTATTTTATTAATGATTTGTAGATAATCGTTGAACATTTAATCTGTTAGTTTATGTAATAATTTGCACTTAATCTTTTTTGTTACTTTAATTAATAGTTTGCATTTAATCATTTGGCACTTCGTCTAATATATTAGTCTTGCAGTTATAATCTTTTATATTAATTTAATTAATAGTTTGCACTTAATCATTTTATTACTTTGATTATAAAATTCATGTATGCTATATAATACAAAAGACAAATGCAATTAACTTAATTAATATATTTTCTTCAAGGGACTTTAATTTATGTTATAAAAAATCAGGAGTCATTTTAATTTAATATTATTTATTGTATTTATATGATACCACAAAGCCCATATTAATCAACACGATATAAAGATTACTCTAAAAGATAATTATATAAACATATTATATCAGTTATTAAATTTATTTAAATTTTGTCCGAGTTTCCTTTATACTTACAATTTACTTTCTTTGTACTTATATTTATTTAAATTTTGACAGAGTTTACTTTGTATTTAAATTAATTTAAAACATATTTATTTAAAATTTGACGAAGTTTATTTATATTTTGTACATAGTTTCATAATATGATGATGGTCTGATGGTCTCGAGGTTTAGTGGTGACATGGTGACCATTATTCATACCTCAACCCATTCGTTTTTTACAAATTTAATGGTTAGAGAGGGCAAAAAATTATTTCTAATACCGTCTCAAATCAAAACCGTCTCAAAGTGAGACGACAAAAAGTCATTTCTAATATTGTCCAATGTGAAACCGTCTCTAATACCGTTTCAAATACAGACGACAATAAACCGTCTCTAATTGAGACAGCAAATAATCGTCCCTAATACTGACTCAAATTGAAACTGTCTCTAATACCGTTTCAAATTGAGACGGTTTGTATCCGTCTCAAATTGAAACGGTCAAAAGCTGTCTCTAAATTATCCAATCCGGTTCGCCGACAAATTCAGTCTTCAAAATCGTCTCTAATACTGTCTCAAATCAAGATCATCTCTAATACCGTCTCAAATTAGCGACGATAAAAAACCGTCTATAATTGAGACGGTAAAAATCGTCTCTAATACTGTCTCAACTTGAAACTGTATCTAATACCGTCTCAAAGGTAAAATTTTTATTGTTGACCAGTGGTCAACGAAAAATGCCGTCTCTAATCCAAAAAATTATCTCAAAAGTCGTCTCAAATAGACGACTAATATACCATCTCCAGTTTCGTCTCTAATTAAAGTTTTTTTTGTAGTGATAGAAAAAGGAAAATTAAAAAGTAGATCTAGAAACAGGACAATAACAAAATAGAAATAATGATGGTACCACCTCAGGACTCGAACACGAATAGAGACGGCTAATATACCGTCTCTAGTTTCATCTCTAATCAAAGCTTTTTTTTTAGTGATGAAAAAGGAAAATTAAAAAGTAGATCTAGAAACAGGACAATAACAAAATAGAAATAATGATGGTACCACCTCAGGACTCGAACACGAATAGAGACGGCTAATATACCGTCTCTAGTTTCATCTCTAATCAAAGCAGTAACAAAATAGAAATAATGATGGGTACACCTCGGGACACGAACACGCGACCTTTCAAGTAGGAAAGAAGTCAAAAACCACTTGACTACTTCATGGTATAACATACGTTCTCACATATACTGTATAGTAATTAATTTCAAAAATTGAGGGGGGCCAAACGCCCTCTTGCTCTAAAGTAGCACCGTTTATGACTACATATACACTTAGTGCTAACAACAAATATTATATTTTATCCATATAATAAATATATATTTTAATAGTGAATTAACCCATTTTACAATTTGACATACAAAATATGTCCCAAAATTGAATTACCCCAAAGTTATTTAAGTGACTTTTCTTAATATCCAAGTATGATAAAAATAAAAATAAAAATTAGAGTTTAAATTTTGAGGGTATAATTATCTCTTCACCACATAAATGAGGGAAGAGGTTCACCATACATCGAATTATAGGAGACTAATTTTCAAAATAAAATGAATACATCTTTAAGTTATATTGAACATATTCCATGAAAGCATTTTCATAAATAAATTATTGAGTTACTCACTTCAATCTAACGAAAGGTCCTCATTATATTATATTTAAATGTCTCATATAAACGTTTATATTTTTCACTTTTAGTAAAATAATCTCACATATGACTCACCAATACAACAATACAATACACATAAAATAATAATACTGATTGATCTACGCACAAAAAATATGACCTTTAGGTAGTGTAGGGGGAGTATTAAAAAAGAGTTTGTGTATAACCTAACATTCCTCTCTCACATGTCCCAAAATAAAACAAAGCCAAATTGATCTGAATAGCGGATCTCAAGAGAAGCAAACTTCATGTATAGGAGCTTCCAATGATTCTTGTTTTTTTTTTCTTTGTTTTTGAATTACTGTGTAAGATTTTGTGTGACACAGAATTTCAAATTCTATTAAGAAAAATTTAACACAAGGTATAAAATTCAACTTCCACTTCCACTAAACAAAGACATGTTTTTATTAATGCTGAAAATGTCACGATTTGTATGTTGGCAAAGGATTTCACGAGGGTTTAGAATGATTTACTGTCAATTTCAAAATAGTCAAAGGTCAAGAAAACCTAAAAACAGATAATTTAGAAGAGACAAAAAAATAAAAGAGAAAAAAGAAGAAGAAAACATTATGAACAAAATTGATCAAGAAAGAACAGGGAAAGCGAATGAGCTGTGAAAGTATTACTAATTGTGCTATTTAAGTTACTAGGATTCATCATCTGAACTCGAAGTTTCGATTCGCCTATCAGCAATAGCCGGGAGAGTCGCTGTCGTGGATCAGGAGGAGCTGCTGTTGTATCCTTCTTCTTAGATGTTCTACTTGACTTCTGCGATGCATATTTCACTTACTTTATCCAAAATTATTAGGAAATCGTGAACAGTGACGAACAATCTCAAACCTTCATCCTTTCCAGAATTTCCGTGGAAATAATCTGTTGTGCTCATCACCAGAGTCATTATCCGTTTGTCTTCCTTACAAATCTTCTTTCTTCAGGTATATTCCTCATATCCGAGTTTAACTTGGTAACTTCTCAGGTGCATTTTTAAGCTTGGTAACTGTAACTGTTATGTTGTCAGCGTCTAAGACTGCAGCTCTTTTGACATACTCAAGCTCGTTTCCCAGACCGGAGACGACATGGAGACCATGACTCCTCAAATGCTCGTCCGAGGCATGATTAGATACCTCAAGTAAATTATCGGAGCTAGAGATGCTTTGTGTGTCTTTGGCTATTCTAGCAGCTTTAATGCCCTTAGACCGGATTATTTCCAGAACAACACAGTGTAGCGATGTAGTTTTACCATCTGTTCCTTTCACATCTGTCACACACCAAATTTTAAAATAAAAATATTTCCACACTATTTTCATAAATAATTTAAATATGCATGACCAAAACATTTAAAAAAATAAATAAGTAATAATTGCAAAGAAGAATAATATTTAATAAGTGTAGGCACTTGAATTTTATTGCTTATAAAGGAAAATATGTGGCAAATTAATGCAATAATTATCAATTAATTATTTATTTATTAAGGGATTTAAATAAATCTATTCCTAAAATAAATGAGTAAATAATTGATAATTAGGCTAGATCCAGTCAAATAAGTTTGACTTAAAGCCTAAGCAAGTGAAAGATCCAAGCCCGCAGAATCAGGTCAAATCAGCCTTGGACCAATCAGACTGCGAGTTATTTATGGGACGTCCTCGAGCCCTCCTCCATTCATTCCACACACATTCAAAGACTTGAAGATACAAACGCTCTGAAGAGATTGAAACACGAGTAACGCTCCTCAAGATTTTCAAGCATCTTTAAGTCAAGAACGGCAAACGATTCGGGATTAAGGTGCGAAGCCCCCAAATCAAGCGTTCTTCATATACTAAGTTCTTCGGTGTTCTTCGCGCCAAGAACAACATACGACCCGGGATTAAGGTGCTAAGCCCCCAGATCGAGTGTTTTTCAAATAAAGCACGTCTAATCCAAACAAAGGCTCGACGCCTCTGGATTAACGTTATAAAATCCAAATCCAAGTTCGGACAAGCTTCAACTGAATATCCGACTCAACACACACTGTCAACGCGGTCAACACAAGTCAAAGTAAAGCAAAATTAGTTCGAGAGAAGAATCAGAGAATAGATAGAGATTGTTTCCTAAATTTTCAAGTTTAATCATTCTGGATTATCATTGTAATTCTTTTGTGTTTATTTTATTATAAATACAATATTTGTTGTTACAATAAGGAACAAAGTCCTATGAGTTTCAGCAAACTTTAAACAAATAATGCAAAGTAAAGAAAAGAAGTTAAATAAGAATTTAGTCCTTTAAGTTTATGCTAAATATTCAAAGCAATAATATTTCTGACAGGACCCACCTTACACAACTTATAATTCAAATACTATTTAACATGACATCATCACTATAAAAACCTGCATATAATTTTTTTTTCATATAATAAGTTTATAACCAACACCATCACACCAGTTCAACAAACGTAACTAGTTTCTGACACCACTTCAAACCACTCAAACAAGTGATAATACTTATTATATTACATAACAAAATATCAGCGAAAATAAAATAACCCACGGCCTAGCCTAACAGGTCGTCATCTATGTACATCCGCTCAAAACCTTGAAGGAGCTTCACAGCTTGCACAGTCACATCACAAACTCAATCATCAACAGGCTCACCTACAATGCATAAACTAGTGAGATAAAAATCTCAATAAGTAGAAATCATGCATGTCCGTGCATGAAAATGCATTTAGTTCTCTATCGCCTATGTTCTAATTTTTTCTAATTGATCTCTTTTATTTTGAAAACTGTTCACGTTGAGGGATCCCCACACACACTTATGATATGCACCCCAAATGAGCTCAATGGGGACGATTTTTCTGAACCCCTAATAAAGTGCCGAAAACGATTTTTCCGAACTCTGGCAAAGTGGTGGGGACGATTTTTCCGAACCCCTAATAAAGTACCGACAACGATTTTTCCAAACTCTGACAAAGATGCATATATAGTGTCCTTACTCACCATTAGTATCTTATTAATTTTGAGGAAAACACTTTTCATGTTTATGCATGGTATGCACCCAAAACAATTAAATGTGCATCATAAACCATTTACAATATCAATATCAACATTTAATCACAATAAAGCCACAAATTAATTTCAATTCACACAAATCCACTTCTGAAATAACAACTTCACCTCAATCACATAGATCCATTTATAGAATAACCACTTCACCTTGGATCACACAGATCTTTTTTTGGAATAACAACTTAATCTTGGATCTCACATATCCTTATAACCAATATCTTCTCAAGCCATACAATATATTTTCAATAGTTTCCAATCACCCAGATCTATATAGAACACTGATATTATTTCAAATCACATATATTCACAACTTGTATAACAAATTAATCTCAAATAATTCATGTTGTAATTAAACTAATTACAAATAATCCATAACATAATTATCACATATTAATTACAAATAATTCACAAACAACATGTTTACGCGACTTCTACTTACCTGGATTCCGATAGTAATATAAACCCGTAAAGAACTGTAACTAATTCGCTCCGACACGCACGTTCCGGCGCGCTCCCTCTTCTCTTTCTCTTCTTCCTCTCTCTCTCCTCTCTCTCCCTTTCTTCTCTCTCCTCTCCTCTCTCTCCCTTTCTTCTCTCTCTCTCTCTTTTTCTTTCTTTTTTTTTTGCTTGCTTCTGCTTTGAATTACCCCTAACAGGGGTTTGTGTATATTTATAGAGGGGTGGGGTGGAAGTCGTACACGACTATCCCACCGCCTCAACCTTTTCTTTTTTTTTATTTATTTATTTTATTATTATCCATTCTTAATTTACGTGCAATACTTAATAGCTAAGATATAATACATTTACAAATTAATACACATACGTGTACATTTTTCTACCCACTATTATTATTACGCGAACACGTGTGATACTTAATAATTAAGAAAAGTGTATCTATACTCATAAAATAATTTACTCATATATCCAAATTTATGCACGTAAATATTTATGCACCCATATATTCACACACTGTCCCAATTTTTTTTATCACGAATGTCTCAAATAAAATGTAACGATAAATAAAATATAGAAACAATTATCACATAATTGTCACATTATTATCACATAATTGCCACATAATTATCACATAATTATAAAATGCACATAACAAAAATTAAATTATATTGACACATGAGTAGTGAGAAGCTCGGGTATCACATCCTCCCCACCTTATAAAAATTTAGTCCTTGAAATTTACTTACCTGAAGAGGTCTGGGTATTTAGTCATCATCTCATCCTCTCTTTCCCAAGTGGCCTCCTCAACTAACTGGTTCCTCCATAATACCTTTACTAATGGTATTTCTTTATTTCTGAGCTTTTTCACTTCTCGCCACAAGATCTCAACTGGTACCTCCTCATAACTCAAATCTTCTTTCAACTCAACTGGTTCCTGCCTGAGAACATGAGATGAATTTGGAACATACTTCCTCAACACAGATATATGAAACACGTCATGTACTCTAGACATCGATTCTGGTAACTCCAATTTATAGGCAACATTGCCAACTCTCTCAATGATAGTGAACGGACCAACATATCTTGGACTGAGTTTCCCTTTCCTTCCAAACCGCATTATCCCCTTCATTGGAGATACTTTCAGAAATACCTGATCACCCACTTCAAATTCTAATTCTCTCCTCCGTTTGTCTGCATAACTCTTCTGCCGATCTTGAGCAACTTTCATCTTCTCTCGTATACGGGTAATAGCTTCTGACATTTCACGAGTCAAGTCTGGACCCAAAAGTTTTCTCTCTCCAACTTCATCCCAATGAACTGGAGATCTACACTTCCTCCCATACAATGCTTCATATGGAGCCATCCCGATAGTAGACTGATAACTGTTATTGTACGAGAACTCTATCAAAGGCAAAAATTTACTCCACTGACCTTGAAAATCCAACACACATGCTCTGAGCATATCCTCCAAGATTTGTATTGTACGCTCTGATTGACCATCTGTCTGTGGATGGAATGCTGTGCTGAAAGATAACTGTGTCCCCAACGCCATATGTAAACTCTTCCAGAAAGCAGACAAGAATCTCGTATCTCTGTCTGACACAATGGTAAGTGGTACTCCATGGAGTCTGACAATCTCTTGTATATGTAGTTGGGCATAACGATCCATGGAATACGTAGAGCTAATAGGAAGAAAATGAGCCGACTTAGTCAATCGATCCACAATAACCCAAATGGCATCGTGACCTTTCACTGTCTTCGGTAGCCCGATAACAAAATCCATCGTGATATTCTCCCACTTCCATTCTGGAATAAATAAAGGCTGCAAAGTTCCAGCTGGTCTCTAATGCTCGGTTGCTGACAAGTCAAACATTGCTCCACATATCGAGCAACATCTCTCTTCATCCCTGGCCACCAATAATGTGACTTCAAATCTCTATACATCTTAGTAGCTCCTGGATGTACAGAGTAGGGTGTTGAATGAGCTTCTATCATTACTTCTTTTCGAATGTCATTCACTTCAGGTAGACATAATCGACCTCCATAACGAATCACGCCATCATCTCCTAATTGGAAGTCAGAAGACTTTCCAGAGCTGATATCATTCTTTATCTTGTCAAACAACTTATCCTCCTGTTGGCTCTGTCGAATCTTATCCACCAAAGTTGGTCGAAGTGTCAGAGCTGCCATCCTTGCTTCCAACGATCCTTCTTGAATGATCTCCACACCCATCCTTTGCAAATCAAGCAACTCTGGTTTCTGATTTACGGTCATAGCAGCTATACTCGGTATTGCCTTTCGGCTCAATGCATCAGCAACCACATTGCTTTTCCCGGATGATAATTGATAACACAGTCGTAATCCTTCACCAATTCCAACCATCTTCTTTGCCTCATGTTCAACTCTTTCTGAGTGAAAAAGTACTTCAAACTCTTATGATCGGTATAGATTTCACAACGTTCCCCATACAGATAATGCCTCCAAATCTTGATTGCAAACACCACTGCAGCTAACTCTAAATCATGAGTTGGATAATTCTTCTCATACTCCCTTAACTGTCTGGATGCATATGCTATCACTTTCCCATTTTGCATCAATACACACCCAAGACCATTCTTTGAAGCATCTCTGTAAACCTTGAAGTTTCTTGTCTCCGTAGGAATAGTTAAGATAGGTGCTGATGTCAATCGTCTCTTCAATTCTTGGAAACTTTGTTCACATTCCTCCGTCCATGTGAACTTCACATTCTTCCTGGTCAACTGTGTTAATGGTGAAGCAATCTTAGAAAATCCTGCAACAAACCTTCGATAATATCCCGCCAATCCAAGAAAGCTACGAACCTCAGTGGGATTTGAGGGTTGTGGCCATTCATGGACTGCTTTAACTTTACCTGGATCCACTGAAATTCCTTCTCCCGATACCACGTGTCCCAAGAAAACAACTCGGTCTAACCAAAATTCACACTTCTTGAACTTCGCATACAACTGCCTCTCCTTCAGAATCTCTAACACCTTTCTCAAGTGCAGTGCATGATCCTCTTTATTCTTAGAGTAAATTAGAATATCATCGATAAACAAAATCACAAATTTATCAAGAAATTCCTGAAATACTCTATTCATCAAATCCATAAATGCTACAGGAGCATTTGTTAATCCAAACGGCATTACTAAGAACTCATAGTGCCCGTACCTTGTACTGAATGCAGTCTTTGGAATATCCTCCTTCCTTATCTTCAAGATGATACCCCGACCGCAAATCAATCTTCGAAAAGATAGTCGCACCCTTAACTGATCAAACAGATCATCAATGCGAGGCAATGGATATTTATTTTTCACCGTAACTTTGTTGAGATTCCGATAATCAATGCACATCCTCAATGTGCCATCCTTCTTTCAAACAAAAAAACTGGTGCTCCCCAAGGAGAGAAACTAGGTTGGATGAATCCTTTGCCTAGCAACTCTTGTAACTGTATCTTCAATTCCTTCAGTTCAGCTGGTGCCATTCTGTATGGCGCTTTAGATATAGGTGCAGTTCCTGGTTGTAACTCAATAACAAACTCTATTTTTCGGTCTGGTGGCAAACCTGGAAGATCATCTGGAAATACCTCCAGATATTCCCGAACTACTGGTACATTATCAAGAACTGGACATTGCTGCCCCTCAACATTTATTACACTCACCAGATACCCCTCACAACCACTTTCCAACAACCGCTGTGCTTTTGCTGCTGATATCATCGGAAATCTAAAGCTTTTCTTGATCCCAACAAAAGTGAACGGTTCTCCTTTCACTGGCAGAAAAGTGATACTCTTCTTCTGACAATCTATTGTAGCACCGTATTTTGACAACCAATCCATGCCCAATATGATATCATAATCATTCATACTTAACACAATCAAATTAGCGAAGAGTCTTCTTCCTTCAATAGGAATAACACAACCTCGAAGAAGTTGATTAGTTTGCTTTGACTCACCAGAAGGTATCATCACCTCATAATTAGCTTCTATCAAGCTAGGTGTTCCACCCAACTTTTTCACATACTCAGTGGATACAAATGAATGTGTTGCTCCAGAATCAAATAGCACATATGTAGAAGTGCCAAAAATAGAGAACTTACCCGTGACAACTGAGGGATTCGCGTCTGCCTCCTCTCGCGTCAAAGTATACACCCTAGCTGGAGCCCTTCCCTGCTGTGCCTGCTTCCCTTTCTTATGACAAGTAGTAGTCACATGTCCTTTCTCCCCGCATGTGTAACACGTTCTCGGAGGAATTTGACACTCCCCACTATGTGATCTAAGACAATTTGGACATATAGGTAGTGGTGGCGCCGGTGGCACTTTACCCTGATCGAATTTAGGACGCTTGTTGGGTTCTCCTTGTCTCTGTCCTTGCTCCACTTGAACATTTGAATTCGGCCTCTGAAATGGCATCGGCCTATTATCAACTCTCCCAGACTGCTGCATTGGTTTCTGCTGAAATTGACGTCTGATAGCTTGCGCTTGTCTGATCCTCATCTCCGCTTGCTCAGCAATTTGAGCCCTTTCTGCAACTTGTGAGTATGTTGCTCCATGCAGTCCCGCCATACTCGCATCTCTATAAAGTTCAGGCCTTAAGCCTTCTACAAATCTCTCCACTTTCAGTGCCTCAGTACTCACCATATGTTCAGCAAACCTCGACAACTGCTCAAACTTACGAAGGTAATCTGTGACTGACATGCCGCCTTGCCTCAACTGTATGAACTTGTTCATCTTCATGGCTCTCACTGGTGCCGTAAAGTACTTGTTTCTGAAAAGCTCCTTGAACCTTTCCCATGTCATAGTCGTGACATCCTCGATACTTTTAATCGTATCCCACCAGTGGCCTGCACTTCCTCGTAACATGAAAGAAGCACATAGCACTCTATCCCCATCTGGAATTCTACTATATTGAAACATGTTTTCCACCGTGCGTAACCAATCCTCTGCATCTGTGGGGTCTGCTGCGTCCTCAAATATTGGAGGGCTCAGCTTTCGAAACCTCTCACAAACCATTTCCACACGTTCTACTTGACGTCTATCCTGGTTTGCATTACCCTCTGGTTGTCCACCCATATCTCTCTACTGAATCAGTTGTTGTATCTGTTGGGACTGGCGCTCAACCAGTTCCATTAATCGATTAATCACCGCATCACGATTATTCCCTTCAGGAGGTGCTGCTTGCTCAGCAGTCCTATCCCCTTCAGAACTCTCACCTGTAGCCCTTACCATTTTGTCTACTAACTACACTTCCTATATCACATAGCCAATATAATTTATAAGATACATAACAACACAGAATGAAAATAATACTTACTTGCAAAGTGCGCTCCCAAAGAATGAGTTCATGTACATAGACAGTCTGCAGGACCCAAACCGTGCTCTGATACCACTCTGACAGGACCCACCTTACACAACTTATAATTCAAATACTATTTAACATAACATCATCACTATAAAAACCTGCATATAATTTTTTTTTCACATAATAAGTTTATAACAAACACCATCACACCAGTTCAACATACGTAACTAGTTTCTGACACCACTTCAAACCACCCAAACATGTGATAATACTTATTATATTACATAACAAAATATCAGCGGAAATAAAATAACCCACGGCCTAGCCCAACAGGTCGTCATCTATGTACATCCGCTCAAAACCTTGAAGGAGCTTCACAGCTTGCACAATCGCATCACAAACTCAATCATCAACAGGCTCACCTACAATGCATAAACTAGTGAGATAAAAATCTCAATAAGTAGAAATCATGCATGTCCGTGCATGAAAATGCATTTAGTTCTCTATCGCCTATGTTCTAATTTTTTCTAATTGATCTCTTTTATTTTGAAAACTGTTCACGTTGCGGGATCCTCACGACACACTTATGATATGCACCCCAAATGAGCTCAATGGGGACGATTTTTCCGAACCCCTAATAAAGTGCCGAGAACGATTTTTCCGAACTCTGGCAAAGTGGTGGGGACGATTTTTCCGAACCCCTAATAAAGTGCCGAGAACGATTTTTCCAAACTCTGGCAAAGATGCATATATAGTGGCCTAACTCACCATTAGTATCTTATTAATTTTGAGGAAAACACTTTTCATGTTTATGCATGGTATGCACCCAAAACAATTAAATGTGCATCATAAACCATTTACAATATCAATATCAACATTTAATCACAATAAAGCCACAAATTAATTACAATTCACACAAATCCACTTCTGAAATAACAACTTCACCTCAATCACATAGATCCATTTATAGAATAACCACTTCGCCTTGGATCACACGGATCTCTTTTTGGAATAACAACTTAATCTTGGATCTCACATATCCTTATAACCAATATCTTCTCAAGCCATACAATATATTTTCAATAGTTTCCAATCACCCAGATCTATATAGAACAATGATATTATTTCAAATCACATAGATCCACAACTTGTATAACAAATTAATCTCAAATAATTCATGTTGTAATTAAACTAATTACAAATAATCCATAACATAATTATACATATTAATTACAAATAATTCACAAACAACATGTTTACGCATTGTAGTTGGACTTCTACTTACCTGGATTCCGATAGTAATATAAACCCCGTAAAGAACTGTAACTAATTCGCTCCGACACGCACGTTCCGGCGCGCTCCCTCTTCTCTTTCTCTTCTTCCTCTCTCTCTCCTCTCTCTCCCTTTCTTCTCTCTCTCCTCTCCTCTCTCTCCCTTTCTTCTCTCTCTCTCTCTTTTTCTTTCTTTTTTTTTTTTGCTTGCTTCTGCTTTGAATTACCCTAACAGGGGTTTGTGTATATTTATAGAGGGGTGGGGTGGAAGTCGTACACGACTATCCCACCGCCTCAACCTTTTCTTTTTTTTTATTTATTTTATTATTATCCATTATTAATTTACATGCAATACTTAATAGCTAAGATATAATACATTTATAAATTAATACACATACGTGTACATTTTTCTACCCACTATTATTATTACGAGAACACGTGTGATACTTAATAATTAAGAAAAGTGTATTTATACTCATAAAATAATTTACTCATATATCCAAATTTATGCACGTAAATATTTATGCACCCATATATTCACACACTGTCCCAATTTTTTTATCACGAATGTCTCAAATAAAATGTAACGATAAATAAAATATAGAAACAATTATCACATAATTGTCACATTATTATCACATAATTGCCACATAATTATCAAATAATTATAAAATACACATAACAAAAATTAAATTATATTGGCACATGAGTAGTGAGAAGCTCGGGGATCACAATTTCAAATTCAACCAAACCTTCAAAAACTAATATAAAAAACTTTCACGGAAAATATTTTAATTAAAGATTCGAAACTAATATTAATTGACCATATATTTTATTTTTCTTAACGTAACTTACAGACTTTACAAAACCACCCTTTTCAAATAAATAATTAGAATAAAGGAAATGATACAATTTATCCACCATCAAGTTATACGAAAACATGCAAACATGTGACTAAATCAAAACTCATTATTCTGTCAAAGAATTGGTAACAAAGTCAAACTTGGTAATCTCCAAACATTATTATGTTTATGGTAAATTAGACATCTGTAATAACCCACATTAAGATATTATTATATATTAACATGCATGCTATGAGCAGCAAACTTAAATCCCACTAAGTCCAACAACTACTGACCTACTTTTCCTTTACTTTATCTCCTAAATGTCTAACAATATTTCATTTCCACACAAGACACTGCACTACAGAATTTATTTCAACCCCAATTACAGCATATAAGCAGGTTAGAGAACAGACTGTAATTAGGAGTGGTAATCTCGACTACCCTTTATTTATTTATGCAAACGACACCCAACACATAAGGACTACCCCGTAAACACCAAGTACGCCAACTGAACAATTAATTCAAACCGATCTTTCGACTTTCAAAAATAGTTTTGCAGCCTACACATAAGTAAAACTGTAAATTGCAATTTATTGAAATCTTTATTTAAGTCTCCTCCTGCCAACACTCCCCCGCTCGTACGCTACCGCCACGCTAAATTGAAAGGGGGTAAATATAGGGATGAGCAACCACAAGCTCAGTGAGGACTAAATCATGCTTATACAAGTCAAATAATTCATATGCAATATTAAATTTCACTTGTAATACAATCCTGCAAGTCAAAAAGGTACCTTTCGGTCCATTATTCAAATAAAGATACGACTTCGCGATTCGTTCCGTGATAATAGTAAGGCACCACTATAGTCCAACCCCGTATAATAGTAAGGCACCATTATAGTCCATTCTCGTATAATAGTAAGACACCATTACAGTCCATACCCATATAATAGTAAGGCACCATTACAGTCCGTACCCGTATTGCATTTACAATTTTATATACTTTCAAATACGTGATAACAATATTCCAATTAATTTCAACTATCAAATATGAAATAATTTAACACATATAAGATGAGAAAATCCCCACCTTCAATCACTCGTGAGGAAACGATTACTAGCCTCCTTGATTCAAAACTCCCTCGCAGCCTAAATACATGGTAACGTCAAAAAGGAACAATCAAACGTCACTTATATTCTTGTAAAACTTGAGCATAAAGTATCTAAACTTGATAAAACCGAATATAAATTCTGATTTCAAACCTTTGGAGGGGTGGCAAGTAAAAGTTGAGAGGAGAAAATAAATTTGTAGTTGGGAGGAAAATCTCTTCCTACTTCTTGGCAGCGACGTTGCAGACTTTTTGGGTGAGGAAGAGTGAATGCGATGGAAGAGTATATAAACAGGTTAATGGTAAAACTTTCCCGGCTAATTAATATTGAAAGAATCAATTTGCAATAGAAAGATTTTAGAGAGATCGAATGATAGAGAAATTTGATTTTTTATTTGTATAGAATATATCTTCCTTGTGGTAAGGAATCAGACCAAAAATTTGATTTAGATTAGGATCTCAAATCTTCCCTACGCGTTTAGAAATAGGCGGACTGGTCATAGGGATGAGCTTATTTTTGGGCTTTCTAGAAAAGGGCCAAAAATATAAAATTAAATAAACTATTTAAAACACAACATCTGATAATTTGAGAAGTGTATCATGCTTAAATGCTCTCGCACAACCTCGGAATGTTCTGTCGTTCATGTGATTCCCCGTTTTAAGAACTGCCTCAAGAAGTTTGAAAAATAACCAGCTTTTTCGCAGTTCGCCTGAAAAAGTGGACAAAAAGCAACATTTTTTCAATGTTAAATATGAAATACACTCATTTTATTAGCAGAGAGGAACTCCAATACGATAAGATATCTCTGTTAATCCTGTATATATAATTGCTAGTGCAGAGACGCCCATTAAATAGTACACAGACACACATGCATTACAAATCTCCAAATATCTAATCATAACAGAGATTTCTGCAAGAGTTCATGGATGTCACCCTGATGGAAGACAAATTGCATGCAAATCGAAGAATTGCCTAACATCAGCTTCAACAAGTGAATGAGATCAAATATTGATTAAGAAAAGGTCAAGACAATTAACTTTACTTGGTCCATCAATTCAGTTGCTTAATCAAGGGGGCAAACCAAAATACATATAGACAGGGCCAGTACACAACCTGACTAGAATGTTACTCGAATACATAAAAGTTGCAACTTAATTATATAAGAGATGGTTTGATGACCCCCACTTCCTGATTATATAACTCATGCTAAGTGGGGGAGATGGTAACTATCGTCCATAGTAACAGCGGTTAAAACCCTCCCCCATTTCCCTACCTAAGTATTAATAGGCTTCGAACTATAAATAAATAATAAAAATAAAAAATAAAAGCATTTCATGCTTATATGCACATCGACAAACAAAGCACTTTATATCACCAAGGCAACACCTAATGGATTCAAGAGTTGTACACACAACAACAAGTACAGTAGACGTTTGAGTTTTTCAAAGATAATATATCTACACCAATGCACTTTATGAAAAAGCATGTTTTGAGTCATTTCAGCACTCCACTATTAATTTTGCAAAACTTAGCAATTCAGATTTGTGTCATTCTTACCTCCAACACTTTAAAGGACTCTTTCAATGTTGAGGTCTCCTCTTGAAGAGTGCACATGAAAAGCAAAGATTCTAGTCTCTTAAACGCAAATGGAATATCAACCAAGACTTTTAGGAAGTGCTTTGCAGGAAATAGTTGAGAAAGTTCGCCGCTATAGAGTCTCAGCTTCAATTCTTCATCAGCTATAGGTGCCATTTTCAATAAAGTCTGAATATGTTCGGGATGAAGCTCTTTACCTGATTCATTTGAAAGGGTTAGCTCATGATGCATCAGTCTGCAAAGAAATATCCCAATTCCCTACTTCAAAAAACTGCATCTATAAAATAATGCGCCACGAGATCATAGCGATTTTTTGAGAATCAAGCAAACTGACAAATCACGATTTTAAATTCCAAAACACTTGTTATTTTTGTAGCAGAGCACTCACCCCCTTTATATTTGAAATTTTGTAATTCAAATCTTCTCTTGAGTAGATTACTCTTTAATCCCTACGCCAATTTATGGCAACTTTGATAGGTGATTTTTTTAAAAATAAGTTAACAAGAAACTAAAATTTTCTTTTGGTTCCAAGCCACAGGTCACAACTGAAACATCAGGTACTAAGATGAATGTTGAATGAAAGCCCAGAAAAGTTTATGAAATATTATGATAATCAGTATACAAACTTCCATGTCATATATAGATTATCATGACATTATTTAGGCAGACAAAGCAATTAAATTGAACTATATGGAAATTCAAGATACACATTGCTATATTTTACATCTTGAAAAAGTGCAGAATATTAAGAAAACTTGGAGTTACAACATGGTTTATTTGACTCCAGATATATGTGAAGCATTTGATCTTGATACCAAATTTTTTTTTTAAAAATATTTCCCTCACTAATCAACATGTTAGTTATTTAATGCAGCGTACTTCTACAAAATTTAATACTTCACTTTAATCAGGGGATTTAAACATATCTCTACCAAATATCACAAAGTTAAGAAGGATTAGAGAAACAAAATCACCTTCTTTTAGCGCATCACAAACTTCTTCTGTAGTCACATTTAAATCTTTGGGCAAAACTGAAATATTTTGTGACTTCTTGGGATCAATTAGTTGGATATACTGGGGTAAAACATCTTGGGATGTAGACTCTTTCTTTGCCTCATTCTTATTATTCCCAGGAGACGCATAACCGAATAGAGATTCTATCATCTCTTCATTAAACCTGTTAGTAAAGACATTATATGTTCATTAGTTGTGTTTGCCCATGCAATAGTTAAGAAGATCAACCATATGGGAAAAAAAAAAACTTACTGGAATGATCCGGATTTGATCTGAAGCCAAACATTGAATGACCAGGGTTGGCCAATACTTTGTCTCAGAAGAAAGGCTTCAGTTTAGCTTTACTAGTACCAGCCTCACTCTCTTCAGTTGAAACTGACGGATGACGTGGTCCAGGAGGTAAATTCTATGGGGGTTTCATGCCAAGAGGTGGCGGCCGAGGAGGAGGCACACCAGCACCTGGAGCCGGAGGAATATTTGCACTGTGCAGAGATGGTTTAGGAGGTTCTGTCCTTCCGGAGGTTGTTTTAGTGGAGGTAATCCAGGTCTTCCCAGGATTCTAGGTGCCATGTCCAAAGTGTTATCCACTGAGGCAGTAGAAGCCCCAGCAGTGTTTCTGATTGGCACATCAATTTTTGAATTGCTTAGCGAGTGTGATTCCATGTTGCAGTTTCCGCCAATTGTATTATGGTTCAATTTGTTATTGAATAACTGATTGCCAAGCTTTTCTTCATTCACTGAAGTTCCTAGACCATATGACATTTGTGGAGAGGCTATACAAATTGTAACGCAAATAATTAAAATGCAAGATGACAAATATAAAACTATATGGAAAAGGTATTTTACCAATGGAATAGTCACTTAAGCTTAAGCTGAGAAGTGGCCTCTCATCATTTTTACGTCTTGAATCTGAGCATCTCCGACAGAAAAGAAAGAGCAGTGCAACAACAGCAAGCATTACAGAAGCATTTACAACAACAGCAATAATAACAGTTTGCTTGCTGGTCTTTCGATTGGAATGCATATCAGAAGCAGTGGGAGTAGTTTGGTCACTGACACTGGGCTGCAAAATGGGGTCTTTTTAGATCAGAGAAAAAGGGAACTGATGGAGGACTAGCTGGAATCTCAGTAGGAGCTAAAGGAATTGAAGGTGCTGGACTAGGTGATGAAACCATTGGGGATGGAGCAGGTCCCTCTCCAGGTGTCTGAGCTAGCACTCGTCGTGCAGAGGACCAGCGCAGGTTATATATATTATATAAACCCCAAATACTTGGTACACCAATAATCTGAACTCTTTTCTGATTCACCATCATGAAGCATAAGAGTTTTTCCACTAACACAATTTACAAGCATTTGGTTAACCCAGAGCGAACAAGATTGCATTATGGATTTTTGTTCTGGACATACCATTCAAAAGTTCACCAGTATCATCCAACTTCTTCTCAAAGAAATGGAGTTTGAGATGTGTAAGGCTTTCTGGGCATGTAATAACTCATGCATACTCTATCCTGTAATAACTCAGCCTGCAGAAAGAAATTCCATCAGACTATGCGCAATATGCATTATGCACGTGTAATTCGTAGATATAATAAGCATTCAACATTATAGTCATGTTTTCTCCAAAGCTCAGGAAAACCATGGGACAAATTGAAGAAGATTAGCATAAGGATGTGTTATGATATCCCACATCGGTTTCACAAGAAAGTGCGGAAGTTCATATAAGCAAGGATCATTGCCTTTGGCAATAGTTTGTGGTTAAGTGAAGGCTCCTAGCTTATACTAACAATTTGGTTTGACCTGTAGGTTCTGTCAGTCTATGGAAACGATCTATCCCATGGTGGGCATAAGGATCACCTAGATGTGGGCCTAAGTATGTGGATTGTGGACATCCAGTTTGAAGTTGGTCGATTCGACACAAATGTGGAGAAAAGAATCCCTTACCTTTGACCATGATTTTTCGAGTTAAGTTAGGGCTCACTAGGATCATACTCTATTTTTTCACAAATAGGAGATTCAAGGAACTAATAACATAACAAGTATGATTAGCAGGATATCGAAGTTCCCACTTCGAAAATTTAATTGATCAAACACAATCAACGTGTTGTGTTTGTAACCTTTTAAAATGTATTTGGTGAATAAGAATGATCTGACAATTTTTTATTTTTTTAAAGATAATGACCATGATTTTTCGAGTTAAGTCAGTGGGTGTGCCGTGTGTAGGGGTGGGTTATATCGATATACCTAAAATACCGATATCGTACTGAAAATTTCTGTATTGAAAAATTCATACTGATATCGAAATTTCGATATATTGATTTTTCGGCATATCGAAATTTTGGTAACTTAAATAGGATACCAATACCGTACCGAAATTTACATCATACCTATTTTTCGATAAATACCAATTAATACCGAAATGTTGACATATCGTTTCATAAATTCAACATACTGAAAAATACAGATTACCGAAACCATACCGAAAAATAATATTTAATTTTAATCAAAATAATAAAATTATCTAATCTCAAACATTCTACTTTAATGACACTTATGTTCCTTTTAATTTATTCGTAATTATATATATATATATATTACATAACAAATTTTTTATATATTACATAACAAAATTTTTATTATTATATTTTTATACTCTAATATTTTAATTTAGAAGTGTATTATATTTTTATTTATTTTATTGGAGCTTATTTTAAATTTTAAAAAATATATATGAATAAATTGAATACATAATAAAATAAATAAAAATAATTTAAATATATTAATAATATAAAATATACTTAAATATAGTATTATGTATAATTAAATTTTAAAAAAATAAATACAAAATTTTTGATATATCGATATCGGTATACCGATATCGAAATACTGAAAATAATTTCGTTATACCGAAAATTTTAATATCCAATACTGATACCGTACTAAAATTATCGGTATGACAACCATACCGTACCGAAAATTCGATATGTTGAAACTTCGATATTTTTTTATACGGCTAGCGCGGTATATCGAGTTTTTGGTATTTTTCCCAACCCTTCTTGCTAATTCTAATCCTATTTATTCGAAAATTACTTTTAAAAATGTAAAGCGAAACTAAAGAAACTTATTTAACACAATATATAAAATACTTTTAATTAAATTCCTTTAATATTAATTTTAAGTGTATGTCTTGTGTGAGACCGTCTCACATGATAGCATTTTACACATTTTAAAAATATAGTTATCACTTTCTTTATAAAACATTATCAATTTTCGCTATAAAATATTATCACTTTTCATTTATACTATAAATTAATCATGAAATAACATTATCATTAATTTAGTATCACTTTTTTTATAAAAGTTATTACTTTCTGATCATCTCACGTAAACCCTTACGTGAGACGGTATTTTTATCTAATTTTAATCCTATTTATTATGTCTCACATTTTTTTACATCTATTTTGCATTATTTTATCACGGCATAAAATGAAATTTCTTTTAATATAATAATAATTTCATATTATTAATTATAAAATTGTTATTATCATAATCTAGGGTTTTTTTTAAGATGCAATTGTGCGCAAGCCCGGTCCTTCTATGAGTTAGATCGATCCACTCAGGTCCACAAACTTTTAAGAGATATAGGGCCCATTTTTTTCAAACGATATATATATATATATATATATATATATATATATATATATATATATATATATATATATATATATATATAATCAAATATTGGTTCTATCCAATTGGTGGAGTTGATTCAAAAGAGACGTACTACAATATATTCTGAGAATTCATACGGTAAAAGTTTAGGTGTGGAATATATTTTTAATTTTTTTTAATGGTTATAATTAAATAAATGTTTGATGAATTATATATTCAAATGCATCAATTACAGTGCAGTTTGGCTACATAATAAATTTATATATATATATATATATATATATATATATAATTCAAAATATTAAATTATCCTTATTTTTTAATCTCCATGAAGAAAGCATTTATAAAGAAGTTTGTGGTATAGGTGAGGAGAGAGTTTCTTAATTAAGAAATTTATTTATCAATTTCATTTTTTCTAATTAGGTATGAGCATTCATAGTTTGCTAATTTACTAATAATGAGTGTATTATGTGTATTGAAATTTAAAGAGTGTTTTTTTTTTTTCAATTTTTCAAAAATATGAGATTAATTTACAATAAGAGTAATTTTTTTTGCTATTAACCCTAAACTAGTTTTTTTCTGGCTATTTGTTGCACGAACAAAAACTTTATTAAACTTTTTTTTTATCTAAACTTGGATCATGATTGGTCTGTGTAGGGATGACAACGGTTAGGGTTATCAGTTATTTTGAGGTAGTCGTATTCGTATCCAATTAAAAAACAACAACAAGTCCCCGTTTAATATTCATTTGCACTACAAAAAAATTATTTTTTAACAACAGAATTAACCAACAGAATTCAATCCGTTGGTAATTACTAATGAATTAGCAACCAAAATGACATTTTTCTATTAGCAATGATTCATGTCAATGGATTTATTCTTTATTTTAACAACGAAATTCAATCCGTTCGTAATTACCAACGGATTACCAAGGGAACCTTTATGTAATTTACCAACGTATTACCAAGAAATTGAATTTCGTTGCTAAAAATTTACCAAACACCACTTTCTCAACGAAAATTTACCAACGGATTCTGTTGCTAATCCGTTGGTAAACCAATTTAACAATAGAATTAAGGCTTTTACCAACGAAATATTCCATTTGTAAAAAATAGTTTTTTGTGTGTTATTTTATATATTTTTTTATTGTTTAAATAAATATAATAATAATAATTACATTATTATTAATTATAAATGGGGTACCGCTGGTATTGAGGCATTACACGTACCCGTCCCAAATTCTAATGGAATTTTTTACAATTACACGTATCAGTCCCAAACCTGATTATAATTACTCGTATCCTTCCCGTTGGGGTATGCAGAAATACATGTCCCATTTCCATTCATAAGTCTGTGTCACTGCGTATGATACTATTAAGAAAAATTATCTACATAAAAAATTTTTTTAGGAATTCTAATATTAAAAGGCATTAAAGTAAGTCTTTATATTAATACACGTTCAAAGCACTGTGGCCAATAAGAAATTTCGCCTGCAGAATCCAATCACCTAGTGTTTACCCATACGGTGCATTATACGGAAGGAATACTCTACAATAAATAATCTCTTATTTAAATTTTACCCAACTCTTACGTCCACGAAAGAAAATATTGGACAACTTTTACCTTTTATTTTTAAGTTATATGAATTTATATATATTTTGAAGTTATATTTTTAAGTGTTTGCATATAATATCTATTTTAATGTTTTTATTTTTAACATCACGAAGTTTTATTTTATTAATTATTTAGGTATTCCCTATTTATTTATGACTCGTACCCTTATCCTTAAATATCCACCCATACCTGTTTCATTTAAAAATTCATTACAATATCTGTCTGTCTCAAATTCATTTATCAATACACGCAAGTTACTCGTATCCATTTGATATGTATATATATATATATATATATATATATATATATATATATATATATATATATATATATATATATATATATATATATATATATATATATATATATATATATATATATATATATATATATATAATCTTTAGTGATTAAATTAGTATTATAAATAATTACATTGTTATTAACTAAATATATGAAATATAAAGTATAAACAAAAAAAATCTTTTGAAATTAGCTACTTGAAAATGTAAATAATTGAGTAAAAAAAGAGTTTCTTCATTATGTATATACCCAAGTTATTACATTATTTTGGATGGAAAATATTCTTAAGTTAGTTGGAAAAAAATGATTGAAATATAAAAAAAAATATATCATACTTTTTTTTTTGCTATTACTTCTATACATATAATATCTATTTTTAATATAATATTTCTTATTTTTTGAATATCACAATTTTATATTTATCAATTATTTAGATATCCCTATTTGTGTATGGGTATATGTTCATTTATCTATTTAAATATCCACCACCCGTACTCGTGTTTGTACATTAAAAAATTCATTACAATATTCCGTCTCAAACTTCGTTTATAAATACATGCAAGTTGCTCGTATCCGTTTAATACAAATTTATTTTATATATATTATATATTTTTTAGTGATTAAATTAATATTTTAAATAATGGAATAATTACTATTAGGTACACACTTAATACATATTATTACAATGAGATACATCAATTTAAAATAAGTAATCCTAGATACAAAAAATAAAGATCAATTACCCAATATTAACTCAACTTAATGTGACCTAATAACTTTTATGCTGCACATACGTAACATTATTTTTGCTGCACATAACATTTACGACTTTTTTCTGCACATAATATTTATTATTGGACGTATTATTTTTGCTGCTGCACATAACTTGAGTATAAAATTACTTAATGTATAAAAATGGGTTCATAAAGAAGTAATTACAATAGTGTAATAGTGGCTCTGAATATACCAAATTACAATTCTTTGTCAATGAATTTATTACACAACCGAGCTCTTAAATAGGAGATTTTGCATGTCTTTATGGCTCACACATAAAGATAAACAACTCTGGGTAAGCAGCGCATTTCCTAAATCCTCTTGCATTTCTCTGCTTAGTTATAAATCATCTCTCTTGCTTTCTTGTCACTCTTCCATAAATCGCAATATTAAGTTTTCCGCAAACTCCATTATATACCCCATCATCAAGCTGTATTAACACGGCCAATTTGATTACCACTTGGCAACTTAAGATTTGCCTATAGTAAACAGAGGGGGATCCGAGAGAGAGGCTGCAAAAAAGAAAAGGAGGTGAAGAAACGCAAGCCCACCTATGAAATTAAATACAACATATTTTTACAGATTTCACGTCATTCATCATAGCCACATCTGATAGCATAAATTCGATCAGTAACATAAAATAGAATTATTGGCGAAAAAAAACAACAAAAATCTATAATAGGTAATAAAATCTCAAAAGATACCTGAATCAAGCACCAAAATGAGATGTGGCTCCCACGGAGTTTAAACTCCCTTAGCCAGTTGAGGGGTGATGAGAGTGAAATCAAGCGTGTTTTAGTGTCTAATTTAACACTTTTATGAGAATTATTGTTATATATTAGCACAAATATCTTATATTCGATATATGTGAGAAAAAAGTGCATTTGAGGTATTATATTGTGTTTTAGGTGGAAAAAGGATTAAAAGTGCAAAGTTGGATAAAAAGGTGTAACTTGTGCACGAATGCTGAAAAATGGACATTCAACTTGTGTAATTTTTCTATGTTCCTGTGGAGCTAAAAACTATAAGTTTCATACATAGTTGGAAAGCCATAGAAGAGAGGATCGTTTTGACGTGAGAAACACCTCAATCGGAGTCCAAACAAGAAAGTTATAATTAAAATGGTGACGTCGCGTAAGCTGTTCCTTTATGAATTAATTAAACTTTCGTGTGTATACTCCATACAAAATTACTTGTGATTTATTTTATATACGGCAAAGGGTCATGTTAGACCTCCATCTTGTTTCAATGATCAATTAAGCCCCTAATCTTTGTTTTTGTTCTTCAAAGCCCTTTTCATTTATTCATTAGATCATTTGAGCCCTTTACCTATTATTAATAAAACAATTAAACACCCTGTTAGAAATCACTAACGGCATTACATATTTGGAAAAATTTCCCTTCAACCCTACGGGAGAACATTTAAAGAAACGGTTGCATCACACTTCTACTCAAAAATGGGTCAGATCTCGTATTTGGAGAAATATTTAGATGATACCTACATGTACAGACATGTGGTTCTTCCTACGGAGGTTGCCAAATTGCTCACGAAGAATCACCAAGATAGCTTACGAAGATCCAATATTTTGAGAAGTATTTCGATGATACCTACTAGAATGATATTTAGCAACACATGTTCAAGAGAACTGATTATAGCAAGCCAAATGCAGGGAATCAACTTCTTTCTTCAGTATCAGCATGGTATATGTACACCTCAGTTCTCCAAGCTACTGATTTGTGGCGTGGAATTGCCTGAATTTGCATTAATGATGTGTTTCTTCTTCTGATGCATATAATTTAACCTAACGTACTCTTGGTGTATGTCGGTACAAAAATAGCCACTGTGAAAGACGGAGGGGTTGAGGAGGTAGGCGGCAGAGACGGCGCATTCCCAGCCATTGCGTTTGAGAAAAGTGACGAGGAATTGGTAGAGGAGGGACATGCAGAGGTCGAGGGCGATGGGCATGGCGAATTTGATGTTGAAGACGACGGCGGCGAACCAGGACACCGGGTAGTTGAGAAAATTGGTCATGAAAAGAATCGTCCCGTTGGCATTGGAGATGATGGCGAGGAGGAGACAGAACTCCGTCAGCCATGGCTGGTGTGCACAGCTAAACTTAAAACAAGCGGTAAAGAAACGAAATAGAAAAAAAAGAAATAAAGAAAAGCTCAAATCTAACGCCATTAGTGATTTTTTTAGCAAAGTGTTTATTTATTTTATTAAAAAAATAATAATAAGGGGCTCAAATGATCTAATGTAACAATATAAAGGGCATTGATGAATAAAAATAGAGATTGAGGGCATATGTGATCCATTGAAATAAGATGGAGGTCCAATATGAACCTTTTCTCTCTCTCTCTCTCATTATTGTTATTTGGTTGCCTCGAGACGAGCAACGGGTAAATTTGAGGATTGATGAGAGTGAAAATAAGCATGTTCTACTGTCCAATTTAACACTTTTTTGTGGTAATTACTGTCATATATTAGTACAAGTGTCTTATATTCGATATATTTGAGAAAAAGTGCATTTGAGGTGTTTTATTGTATTTTTTAGGTGGAAAAATGGTCAAAAGTGCAAAGTTAGAGGAATGTTGAAAAAATACATATAAATTTCATAATTTTTCTGCATCTGTGTGGAACTCATAACTGATGTTGTGACATACGGTTGGACAGCCACGAAAGAGAGGATCATTTTGGAGCAATAATCACTCAAATCAGAGATTGGACGAGGAAGTTATGCTCAAAATCGTGAGGTCGCGCAGCTGCAGGCGAAAATTTTTAAAAATTAGCCCATAATTCCTATTTCTTGGAGCACAATTAATCTCCTTATCACATAATCCTCCATGATTCTCCCATATCTTTTATTTCCTTATTTCATTTCCTTTTTATACCTATATATATTTTACATCATTATTCAGATAAAAACAACACAATCATCCTACACCCCACAAGGAGGGGATCACACCCCAACCATCATCCACATCCTTTCATCCATCCATCCATCATTATGAAGATTCGTTTGTTGAATCAAGAGGAGAACCAAGAGGAGGATTCAAGACGGAAAAGGACGCGACGACGCCCAAAATCTAGGGTTCTTATCGCATCCTTATTTATCTTATATTTTCCAGACATATGTTTAAGATCTATTCAACCCCCCATGTGTGTTTCCCACAACACCATGAGCTAGAATCTTTTTGGTAGATCTAGGGTTTTGAAGGTTTTTATGAATTAATTGAACTTTCGTGTGTGTATACTCCATACAACACTACTTGTGGATTTATTTTATATATGACTATGCATTTTTAATCCATATTCATGGTCATTTTGTGCATCTTCAACTATTATATAGAGTCTGAATATATATCTTGGTGGTTGATTGAGCGCGTTCACTGTTGAACAGGATTCCATGTTATGATTCTAAGTAAAGGGACTCTGAAGCTTCATAGAACTATCTTATATAAATACTTATTAATTGGATTGAATTCAAGTTAATAAGTAGGACAAAGAGGTTAACTTTTAAGTACCTATAAAGGAAGATCATATCAGGTTAGAGTACCATTACTAGGGAAAATAATTGATACTGATAGTACCTGTAAAGGGAGGTGAAATTATATCTCTTACTCCAAGGTTATTCACACGTGTTACAGATATATTTACTTGTGTCTATAGAGTATATTTGCATACCTTAGTGATGCGTCTATAATCCACAAGGCAGAGTCGGACATTGATACACGAAAGAGAAATTAAGGAGTGAAACTGGATTATCCTAGAGCTACCTATTCTTCTATTTGATTCACTTTCATATTTTCCTAGTTCCTTATTTATTTTATTTGTTATTTTAATTAATTGTTTAGTAGTTAATAATTCCATACATCAATATTATTGTCACAACTCGTCTTAATTAATTTAGTAAATAATTAAATTGATAATACGTCATCTTTTGGGTTCGATATTTAACTTGATCGCTTGCATAAGCTGCAATTGATATCCTTAATACTTGGGGATTAATTTTGCTTGCAAAGAAAACGCTCATCACTAGGCCCCCTTGTGTCAACTCTGTAATCTGCTTCTGCTGGGACTCTAGTAGCTTGTTGATGTTAGCTAGACTAGAGACAATCTCATCATCCCTATTCGGCTTCACCACTTGATGTTCAACATGAGCCACCTTGCCAAGTACATATGTGCCACTTATTCTTTTCGTAGGCCAGTCATGTGAATTCATAAAGATAATTTCAAACAACTATTCTGCTTCTATTGTTGTTTTAGAGAACAGCGCTCCACCTGAGGATGCATCAATAAGAACACGCGACTTACAATCCAATTCATAGTAAAAGATGCTTATGTGCTGAGCCTTAGACATCCCATGTTGTGAGCACCTTCTGAGAATGTCTTTAAACCTTCCCACACTTTATGAAATTTCTCATCCTGATTCATAGCAAATTGAGTGATGTCTTGCTTCATTCTAAACACCTTAAAGGGTAGCATGTATCTCTCTAAGAACTTCTGCTGCGGTTGGTCCCATGTAGTGCAACCTGTGACATTAAGAGTCTCATACCAAGCTTCTGTCATATCAGTCAAAGAGAATTTGAATAAGGCGATCCACCTAGCATTGTCATGAGCTCCAGCACCCTTTTGATTGTTTGCATAACCAAGGAATCTTTTGAGATGTAGATATGGATTTTCAAAACAACCTCAAGAAAAGGGATTTTTCTCTATCATGTTGATAAGAGCGGGATGTATCTCGAAATCATCATCTTCTCCCCTTGCTCCTATCAAACCTATGTTGTCAATACCATTGTACTTGAAAATTTTACGTATGGCAACATTATTTGGATTCTGCCTTGCTCTGGCCATATTTAGCATTGTGTATTATTCCTTCTTTTCCTTCCTCTCATTTTTCTAGTGCACAAGTACCTCAAAAAAAAATTCAAAGTTAGATAGAAATAAATAATTACAAATGAAAGTCTTAATCAAAATAGAAATAATAAATTAATAATAACTACTATTCCCGGTAATGGCGCAAAAAACTTGATGAACATTTTCTTTGCATGCAAAATTAATCCCCAAGTATTAAGGATATCAATTTCAGCTTAAGCAAGCAACCAAGTTAAATATCGAACTCAAAGGATGACATATTATCAATTTAATTATTTACTAAATTAATTAATACAAGATGACAATAAAATTGAGGTATTGAATTATTAATCTACTAAAAAAATATTAAATAATAATTAAAATAAAAGCACTTAGAAGAATTCGAAAGTTACTCAAGAATGAAGAATAGGTAGCCTAGGGTAATCTAGTTTCACTTATTAATTTTTTTTTCATGTATCAATGTCCGTCTCTGCCTTGTAGAATATGGACGCATCACTAAGCCATGAAAATCTACTCTATAGACACAAGTAAATATGCGTGTAACACATATGAATAACCTTGGAGTAAGAGATATAATTTCACCCCCCTTTCTAGGTACTATCAGTATCAATTATTTCCCTGGCCAATTGGTACTCTAACCCGATATGATCTCCCTTTATAGGTACTGTAAAATTACCCTCTTTATACTACTTATCAACCCGAATCCAATTCAATTAATAAGTATTTATAAATAATAGTTCTAATAAAGTTTCGGAGTCCGCTCACTTAGAATCATAACATGAAATCTTATTCAGCAGTGAACGCGCTCAATCAATGACCAAAATGAACATAAAGACTCTATTCAATAGTTAATGATGCATAAAATGACTCTGAATATGGATTAAGAAAGCACAATCTTATATAAAAGGGAAAAGGTTCATATTGGACCTCCATCTTATTTCAATGGATCACATATGCCCTCAATCTCTATTTTTATTTATCAATGCCCTTTATATTGTTACATTAGATCATTTCAGCCCCTTATTTTTATTTTTTTGAATAAAATAAATAAACACTTTGCTAAAAAAAGCTAAAAAAAATCACTAATGACGTTAGATTTGAGCTTTTCTTTATTTCTTTTTTCTAATTCGTTTCTTTACCGCTTGTTTTAAGTTAAGCCCGCACACCAGCCATGGCTGATGGAGTTCTGTCTCCTCCTCGCCGTCATCTCCAATGCCAACAGGACGATTCTTTTCATGACCAATTTTCTCAACTACCCGGTGTCCTGGTTCTCCGCCGTCGTCTTCAACATCAAAGTCGCCATGCCCATCGCCCTCGACCTCTGCACCTCCTTCCTCTACCAATTCCTCGTCACTTTTCTCGAACGCAATGGCTGGGAATGCACCATCTCTGCTGCCTTCCTCCTCAACCCTTCCGTCTTTCACAGTGGCTATTTCTGTACTTATATACACCAAGAGTACGTTAGGTTAAATTATATGCATCAGAAGAAGAAACACATCATTAATGCAAATTCAGGCAATTCCACGCCACAAATCAGTAGCTTGGAGAACTGAGGTGAACATGTACCATGCTGATACTGAAGAAAGAAGTTGATTCCCTGCATTTGGCTTGCTATAATCAGTTCTCTTGAACATGTGTTTCTAAATATCATTCTAGTAGGTATCATCGAAATACATCTCTAAATATTGGATCTTAGTAAGCTATCTTGGTGATTCTTCATGAGCAATTTGGCAACCTCCATAGGAAGAACCACATGTCTGTACACGTAGGTATCATCTAAATATTTCTCCAAATACGAGATCTTACCCATTTTTGAGTAGAAGTATGATGCAACCATTTCTTTAAATGTTCTCCCGTAGGGTTGAATGGAAATTTTTCCAAATATGTAATGCCGTTAGTGATTTCTAACAGGGGTGTTTAATTGTTTTATTTAAAATAGGTAAAGGGCTCAAATGATCTAATGAATAAATGAAAAGGGCTTTGAAGAACAAAAACAAAGATTAGGGGCTTAATTGATCATCGAAACAAGATGGAGTCTAAGATGACCCTTTGGCGTATATAAAATAAACCAGAAGTAGTATTGTATGGAGTATACACACGAAAGTTTAATTAATTCATAAAACCTTCAAAACCCTAGACTACCAAAATGGTTCTAGCCCATTATGTTACAAAAAAAATCATGGGGATTGGATAGATCTTACCCATATATCTTAAAAATACAAGATAAATTAGGAAACGAATAAAATCCTAGGGTGATGTTTGGTATGGGGTTATGTCGGGTTTGAAAACTATTAATAGTGTGTTCTATGTTTGTTTTGAATTTTGAGAATGATAGGTTTTAACTTTATATCAAATCAATGTATTAATTTATTTAAAAAGTTAAATGAGAGAGGAGAGATAAAGAGAGAAAGTGTATTAATTGAGGAAAGAGTATGTGGTAGGTATATATAGGGGTGGTTTTTAAAATTTGGATGTGGGTTTTGTAAATTAAAATCTGGGTTTGAAAACCGTAAATGAACATTGCCTAGATGTGGGCGTCGTCGCGTTATTCATCGTCTAGAATCTTCCTCTTGGTTCTTCTCTTGATTGAAGAGACGAATTTTCATAGTGATGGATGAATAGAGGAAATGATTTGGATGATGGTTGGGGGGTGGTCCCCCCTTTTGGGTGTAGGATGATTGTTGCCTTCCAGATATAAATTGCATTCCTTTTATACTTGTAAAATCTCTTAATAGACCTTGGATGGGCTTTTTCTTGGAAAATATGTAAATACATGCACTTGGGGTGTAAAACCCAATAAAAAAGATTTGCGTGTCCCTGCTCGACCAAAGTGTTTTGGTCAAGCAACGTTGACATTGGTCGAGCGGCTGGTCGAGCAACATTGAGCAGTCTCACCGTTTCGCACTTAACTTACACATCCAAACTTTAATTTAAGTGATTCTTATACTCACGTGATCCTCTCTTCCTTGGCTTTCTATCCATATAAAGAAATAACAAAAAGTGGCTCAATCGTGCTGAGTAGGAACAGCTTACGCGACGTTACCATTTTAATTATAACTTTATTATTTGGACTCCGATTGAGGTGTTTCTCATGTCAAAATGATCCTCTCTTCTATGGCTTTCCAACTATGTATGAAACTTATAGTTTTGAGCTCCACAGGAACATAGAAAAATTACACAAATTGAATGTCCGTTTTTCAGCATTCGTGCACAAGTTACACCTTTTTCTCAAACTTTGCAATTTTAATCCTTTTTCCACCTAAAACACAATATAATACCTCAAATGCACCTTTTTCTCACATATATCAAATATATGATATTTTTGCTAATATATAACAATAATTCTCATAAAAAAGTGTTAAATTTGACACTAAAGCACGCTTGTTTTCACTCTCATCAACCCTCAACTGGCTAAGGGAGTTTAAACTCCGTGGGAGCCACATCTCATTTTGGTGCTTGATTCAGGTATCTTTTGAGATTTTATTACCTATTATAGATTTTTGTTGTTTTTTTCCGCCCCTAATTCTATTTTATGTTACTGATAGAATTTATGCTATCAGATGTGGCTATGATGAATGACGTGAAATCTATAAAAATATGTTGTATTTAATTTCATAGGTGGGCTTGCGTTTCTTCACCTCCTTTTCTTTTTTGCAGCCTCTCTCTCAGATCCCCCTCTGTTTACTATAGGCAAATCTTAAGTTGCCAAGTGGTAATCAAATTAGCCATGTTAATACAGGTTGATGATGGGGTATATAATGGAGTTTGCGGAAAACTTAATATTGCGATTTATGGAAGAGAGACAAGAAAGCAAGAGAGATGATTTATAATTAAGCAGAGAAATGCAAGAGGATTTAGGAAATGCGCTGCTTACCCAGAGTTGTTTATCTTTATGAGTGAGCCATAAAGACATGCAAAATCTCCTATTTAAGAGCTCGGTTGTGTAATAAATTCATTGACAAAGAATTGTAATTTGGTATATTCAGAGTCACTATTACACTATTGTAATTACTTCTTTATGAACCCATTTTTATACATTAAGTAATTTTATATTCAAGTTATGTGCAGCAGCAAAAATAATACGTCCAATAATAAATATTATGTGCAGAAAAAAGTCGTAAATGTTATGTGCAGCAAAAATAATGTTACGTATGTGCAGCATAAAAGTTATTAGGTCACATTAAGTTGAGTTAATATTGGGTAATTGATCTTTATTTTTTGTATCTAGGATTACTTATTTTAAATTGATGTATCTCATTGTAATAATATGTATTAAGTGTGTACCTAATAGTAATTATTCCATTATTTAAAATATTAATTTAATCACTAAAAAATATATAATATATATAAAATAAATTTGTATTAAACGGATACGAGCAACTTGCATGTATTTATAAACGAAGTTTGAGACGGAATATTGTAATGAATTTTTTAATGTACAAACACGGGTACGGGTGGTGGATATTTAAATAGATAAATGAACATATACCCATACATAAATAGGGATATCTAAATAATTGATAAATAAAAAACTGTGATATTCAAAAAATAAGAAATATTATATTAAAAATAGATATTATATGTATAGAAGTAATAGCAAAAAAAGGTATGATATATATATATATATATATATATATATATATATATATATATATATATATATATTTCAATCATTTTTTTCCAAATAAGTTAAGAATATTTTCCGTCCAAAATAATGTAATAACTTGGGTATTCATACATAATGAAGAAACTCTTTTTTTACTCAATTATTTACATTTTCAAGTAGCTAATTTCAAAAGATTTTTTTTGTTTATACTTTATATTTGATATATTTATTTAATAACAATGTAATTATTTATAATACTAATTTAATCACAGAAATAATATATATATATATATATATATATATATATATATATATATATATATATATATATATATATATATATATATATATATATATCAAATGGGTACGAGTAACTTGCGTGTATTGATAAACGAGTTTGAGACGGACAGATATTGTAATGAATTTTTAAATGAAACAGGTATGGGTGGATATTTAAGGATACGGGTACGAGTCATAAATACATAGGGAATACCTAAATGATTAATAAAATAAAACTTCGTGATGTTAAAAATAAAAACATTAAAATAGATATTATATGCAAACACTTAAAAATATAACTTCAAAAAATATATAAATTCATATAACTTAAAAATAAAAGGTAAAAAGTTGTCCAATATTTTCTTTCGTGGACGTAAGGGTTGGGTAAAATTTAAATAAGAGATTATTTATTATAGAGTATTCCTTCCGTATAATACACCGTATGGGTAAACACTAGGTGATTGGATTCTGCAGGCGAAATTTCTTATTGGCCATAGTGCTTTGAACGTGTATTAATATAAAGACTTACTTTAACGCCTTTTAATATTAGAATTCCTAAAATTTTTTTATGTAGATAATTTTTCTTAATAGTATCATACGCAGTGTGACACAGACTTATGGATGGAAATGGGACATGTATTTCTGCATACCCCAACGGGAAGGATACGAGTAATTATAATCAGGTTTGGGACTGATACATGTAATTATAAAAAATTCCATTAGAATTTGGGACGGGTACGCGTAATGCCTCAATACCAGCGGTACCCCATTTATAATTAATAATAATGTAATTATTATTATTATATTTATTTAAACAATAAAAAAATATATAAAATAACACACAAAAAACTATTTTTTACAAACGGAATATTCTGTTGGTAAAAACCTTAATTCTATTGTTAAATTGGTTTACCAACGGATTAACAACGGAATCCGTTGGTAAATTTTCGTTGAGAAAGTGGTGGTTGGTAAATTTTTATCAACTAAAAATCAATTTTGTTGATAATACGTTGGTAAATTACATAAAGATTCCCTTGGTAATCCATTGGTAATTACGAATGGATTGAATTTCGTTGTTAAAATAAAGAATAAATCCATTGACATGAATTATTGCTAATAGAAAAATGTCATTTTGGTTGCTAATCCATTAGTAATTAACAACGGATTGAATTCTGTTGGTAAATTTCATTGTTAAAAAATAATTTTTTTGCAGTGTAAATGATTAAACGGGGACTTATTGTTTTTTAATTGGATACGAATACGACTACCTCAAAATAACTGATAACCCTAACCGTTGCCATTCCTACACAGACCAATCATGATCCAAGTTTAGATAAAAAAAAGTTTAATAAAGTTTTTGTCCGTGCGACACATAGCCAGAAAAAAACTAGTTTAGGGTTAATAGTAAAAAAAAAATTACTGTTATTGTAAATTAATCTCATATTTTTGAAAAATTGAAAAAAAAAACACTCTTTAAATTTCAATACACATAATACACTCATTATTAGTAAATTAGCAAACTATGAATGCTCATACCTAATTAGAAAAAATGAAATTGATAAATAAATTTCTTAATTAAGAATCTCTCTCTTCCCCTATACCACAAACTTCTTTATAAATGCTTTCTTCATGGAGATTAAAAAATAAGGATAATTTAATATTTTGAATATATATATATATATATATATATATATATATATATTATGTAGCCAAACTGCACTGTAATTGATGCATTTGAATATATAATTCATCAAATATTTATTTAATTATAACCATTAAATAAAATAAAAAATTAAAAATATATTCCACACTTAAACATTTACCGTATGAATTCTCAGAAATATTGTAGTACGTCTCTTTTGAATCAACTCCACCAATTGGATAGAACCAATATTTGATTAATATCTCTAATTATATATATATATATATATATATATATATATATATATAGTTAGAAAAAAATGGGCCCTATATCTCTTAAAAGTTTGTGGACTTGAGTGGATCGATCTAACTCATAGAAGGACCGGCCTTGCGCACACTTGCATCTTAAAAAAAAACCCTAGATTATGATAATAACAATTTTATAATTAATAATACGAAATTATTATTATATTAAAAGAAATTTCATTTTATGCCGTGAGAAAATAATGCAAAATAGATTTTAAAAAAAATGTGAGACATAATATATAGGATTAAAATTAGATAAAAACTTGTGTGAGACCGTCTCACGTAAGAGTTTACGTGAGATGATCAAAAAGTAATAACTTTTATAAAAAGAAGTGATACTAAATTAATGATAATGTTATTTCATGAATAATTTATAGTATAAATGAAAAGTGATAATATTTTATAGCGAAAATTGATAATGTTTTATAAAAAAAGTGATAATTATATTTTAAAATGTGTAAAATGCTCTCATGTGATACGGTCTCACACAAGACATACACTTAAAATTAATATTAAAGGAATTTAATTAAAAGTATTTTTTATATTGTGTTAAATAAGTTTCTATAGTTTCGCTTTACATTTTTAAAAGTAATTTTCGAATAAATAGGATTAGAATTAGCAAGAGGGGTTGGAAAAAATACCAAAAACTCGATATATCGCGCTGGCCGAATAAAAAAATATCGAAGTTTCAACATATCGAAATTTTCAGTACGGTATGGTTGCCGTACCGATAATTTTAGTACGATATCAGTACTGAATATTAAAATTTTCGGTATACGAAATTATTTTCAGTATTTCGATATCGGTATACCGATATCGATATATCAAAAATTTTATATTTATTTTTTAAAATTTAATTATACATAATACTATATTTAAGTATATTTTATATTATTAATATATTTAAATTATCTTTATTTATTTTATTATGTATTCAATTTATTTATATATATTTTTTAAAATTTAAAATAAGCTCCAATAAAATAAATAAAAATATAATACACTTCTAAATTAAAATATTAGAGTATAAAAATATAATAATAAATAATTTGTTATGTAATATATATATATATATATATATATATACATATATATATATAAAATTACGAATAAATTAAAAGTAACATAAGTGCCATTAAAGTAGAATGTTTGAGATTAGATAATTTTATTATTTTGATTAAAATTAAATATTATTTTTCGGTATGGTTTCGGTAATCGGTATTTTTCAGTATGTTGAATTTATGAAACGATATGTCAACATTTCGGTATTAATTGGTATTTATCGAAAAATCGGTATGATGTAAATTTCGGTACGGTATTGGTATCCTATTTAAGTTACCAAAATTTCGATATGCCGAAAAATCAATATATCGAAATTTCGATATCAGTATGAATTTTTCAATACAGAAATTTTCAGTACGATATCGGTATTTTCGGTATATCGATATAACCCACCCCTAGCCGTGTGCGATATGATCATGACTAACACCAAGCTTGGGCCAACTTACACCCTCACTCATCAAAGATTGACTTCTCTTGACTCCAAAAGTATCTAAAATAAGCAGACATGAATGTCGAGTGACCTAATTGCAATTTGCTAAAACCAATTCCATAGAGTCACATAAACTCCTCAAAGAAAGGAAATAATCTAATTCATTATATTTCAACAAAAAAATTTACTCACAAAATCTTGAATATAAAAATTCTTCACTCTGTCCAGTGGGGAAGCACTATGCTTCATTCCTAACCGCCAACGCTCACTCTTCTCTTCAAAAATTGTTCCCACCCCATAACAGTTAGTATGAGATATACAGTATGACTGAAGGAAGGACTTACTATAGATTTAGTCAAAACTAGCATACATATGAAAGGAGAACAGATTGCTAGATAAATGACTCATCATCCGAGGATCATCACTTTAGTCCATTGGTTCAACCCAAAGGAAGATTTGCAACTTACAAACTCTTTATCCACTAAGAAACCCTTAATTATTCGCTAATACTTAAAAAAAAAAAAGGTATGATTTGCGGCTAAGTAATCGGAAAACAATGATGAAAAAAAAAGGAACAGCGAGCAATTAATAATTAAGTTACTACAACACATTTAAATAAAGCCATTCTGGAAGGAAAAACACATAAACAGTTCTACAGTTAATAACATCAGCAATAAGTTTTTATCATCTTACACCAAAGAAATATCAGCATAACTTAAGCATCGGAAAGTTGAACAAACTTATGAGAAGGGAATCAAACAAAGACTAGAGTCAGAGCTACAAACCATCTCCAGATTAATAACGCCTGAATCTATCAGATTGACCAGTAAAGGTTGCTGCTTTCCACACCAGCTGCTACCATTGTTGAAAGCAGAAGACGAAGCCTACAATATAAAATGCTCCTCGAATTCCCATCTTTCAAATTCAACAAATTACTTTTCATAGCATTAGAAAAGTAAAAAAACATATGCCCATTTTATTCCTTAATCCTCAATTCCTTAATAAAAAGATCCGAAGAATCTTTGCATCAATTTTAACACCAAACAGAACTCAATATTCCAATCACCCAAATGCTTGATTTTTATAACCAAGAATCTTGGTGGCCTTCTGAAGAACTCCAAGGAAAAAGCACGAAAGTTGGTTTAAATCACACCTGGGAAGAGGCCAGAAGCTAAAACAGTAGTCAAAGAGAACACCAAGAAATGGGATTTTACCAAAACCAAATGATTACAACTCTTGAATCGAAAGAATGAAATTCTTTAGAACAACTCCAACGGCATTACGCTAGCACTACTCTAGCGTGAAAATGTTCTCCAACGATGCACCAAACTCCACGCTAAAATGGGAATAATCTACTGTAACACACTACATGTGGTGCGTTAGACCAACTCCAGCCGTCGCACCATTTTAGTGCGCACTACATTCTATTCTAGTGCAAAATATACACAACAGCTCCAATGGTCTTACACTAAATTTTACACCACATGGAATATTCTTAGAATATTCCTTTATTTATTCTTTTAATTTTATTTTAGATTATGCTTTAATTTAATAAATTATTATAATAAAATATATTTATTATTAAAATAATTAATAAATTACCTATAATTTTCAATTTTTTAAAAAAATTTAAAAATATTAAATTAAAAAATAAAATATAACAAGAAAAATTTAGATTTAATGATACAAACATAGATAACAATATAAATATTAATCATGACACATTAAAATATAATTCAAATACGGATTAAAATCATCAACAACTTCCTAGCTCTCTGAATTAAAATATTCATCCCACAAATGATCAATCAATGCATTACGAAGGGCGTAGTGCGTATCTTTGTCTTTGATTTGTCTGTAGCGAGCAAGAAATGCCTGGAAATCAAAGTTGTCACTACCCATAGTCTCTATATTTGGATCGGGTGCCTCCATTGCAGCTTCAATTGGGCTCTCAAGATCCCTTTTATCCTCAATTATCATGTTATGCATAATTATGCATGCACTCATTATATCATGTAGATCTTCTTTGCTAAAAAAACGAGCCGAATTTGCCAAAATTGCAAATCGACTTTGAAGAACACCAAAAGCACATTCCATGTCCTTTCTGCATGCTTCTTGTTTCATAGCAAAATATCTCTTTTTTGCTGAGTGCGGGTCACGAATAGTTGGTACAATAGTTGACCATTTGGGGTAAATATTATTAGCTAAATAATACCCCATACTAAACTCTTTTCCTTGGATGACATAATGTGCAGGAGGAGCAATTCCTCTAGCAAGATTAGCAAAGAGATGAGATCTCTCCAGCACATTAATATCATTATTAGATCCAGGCATACCAAAATATGCATGCCATATCCAAAGATTATAATCAGCTATAGCCTAAAGAACAATAGTAGGATGCCCACTACGACCGGAATATTGTCCAGCCCAAGCTGTTGGACAATTTTTCCATTTCCAATGCATACAATCTAGACTACCCAACATTCCTGGAAAACCACGTTGCTTTCCAATGTAAAGTAGTCTAGAAATATCACTGGCATTAGGGGATCGTAAATAGTGGCCTCCGAATATCTCCACTACATCAGGACAAAATTTCTTCACGCATTCAATTGCAGTAGACTCTCCAATGTTGATGTACTCATCAGTCGCATCAGCAGGTAAAGCATATGCTAACACACGAAATGCAACAGTGACTTTTTGAAGTGTGGATAAGCCAAGTTTCCCAGCTGCATCACGTCGTTGCACGAAGTAATTATCAAAATTTTTTACCTCATCAACAATGTGAAGAAATAAAGATCGAGACATTCGAAAACGCCTACGAAACATGGCTTCATTATATTTTGGATTCTCGGCAAAATAATCATTGAACAGACGTTCTGCTGCTACTTCTCGATCATGATGAATTGTTGTATGACCAGGAACTGAGCCTCTATAACTGGTATCGCAGTAATGGTGAAGCATGTGTGCTACTGCAAGATTAATATTGTAGATTTGTTGAGACATCAACATTTGTTCTACATTATAACTTGCCATTAATTGCTCATACTCATCCTCAGATGAGTCTTTGGGGGATGAATGATTGGAACTCATTTTTTTTAAGTATCAAGTAGAGTACAAAAAAATAAATAAAGATGATAAGAGAAGGCTAATGAACAAACGATTTTGTGAAGAATAAAAATGAGTTACATACATTTTATATATATACTCTCACCTACCACTATCACACATATCTCACATGCATTCACTACTCAAGACTTTGACTGTCAACTACCACTCAACATGTGAAGGCACCTATTCTCAACCACCACTCAACACAACCACCACTCTACACAACTACCACTCAACAATCATTCAACACAACCACCAATCACCAATCAACAACCATTCAACACAACCACCAATCACCACTCAACAACCATTCAACACAACCACCATTCACCACTCAACAATCATTCAACACAATAATCATTCAATTCTAAATATTTGCCTATAAATATAGAGATTTAATATACCTATGAACACAATCTCTAAACATACAGAAATTAGTTTCATTATTCGTTTGAAATGTCTAACGAAAGAGGAACCAACTATACTCATGAGGAAGATGAACATCTTCTCAAGTGTTGGATAGAAATCTCAGAAGATTCAAAAATAGGTAAGAATCAAAGTGGAGATACTTTTTGGAAGCGGGTTACCAATGAATACAACAACAACAAACCGTCAATGATGGAAGAATGCAACCAACGATCAATCGAAAGTCGCGTGCGAAAAATTTAAACGGCTTCTGCAAAATTCAAAGGGTGTATTGATCAAATCGAGATCCAAAATCCAAGTGGAACTTCTGAAGATGATATAGTAAGAAACACCTTTATATTTTCTTTCTTATTTGAAGTTGGATTTATTTTTTTTTAAATATCTTTTTTCATTATGCAGTATAACATTGCAAGAAAATTATATGTACAAGAAAATGGTAAAGTATTCCAGTGGGGCCATGTGTGGCATATCACCAAAAGAATGAGGTCGTATTCTGCTGGTAAACCACAAAGGTCTATTCCAGAATCGATTGATGAGCTAGGATCCCCAGATCAATCGAGTCCTCAACTATCTTCATTTTCTATTAATTTAAGTGATGAAAATGCTAGTGGTGGTTCTTCGTCATCACGGAGGCCTGATGGTGTGAAGAAAACTAAAATGAAAAGAAAGAAAAATGAAGAGATGTCTATTTATTTCAACTCAATTTCTAAAGACAATGCCAAAATTCAAGAAATGATGATGACTTCAGTTTCTCAAAGGGATCGTGATATTGAGCTAAGAAGGGAAAGAGTTGAAGCAAAAAAGCAAATGGCTGAATCACAAAGACAGCTATCAGAAGCAATAAAAATGGCAGAGGAAAATAAGATTTTAATGATGGATTTAGAAACTATTTCAGATCCACGTCGACGTGAATACTTTCGGAGAGAACAAGAAAGAATTTTGCAGGAAAAGAATATAGAAACTCAACATCAAGCAAGCACTTTTAATATGTTTGGTGGGTTTTTTCAAGATCTTGGAGGTTCCGGAAGTAATCTTGGTAATTATTAGAAGTATTGTTTGTCTAATTTTTAATATTATTATTATGCTTTTATGTAATTTAATTTAATGTATTTTTGTAATTTATGATTTTAAGTATTTTATGTAAATGTTTCTTCATTAATTATTTTTAATTAATAAATTATCAAATAACACAAAATATTTTATTAATAAAATAAAAATAAGTAAACTATCTCAATTTTAATAGTTAAAGTAATGAAATATAAATTTTAAAATATTACATTAAATAAATAGAGTAAATTTTATGACGTTATAATTAATTCACATTAAGATATATTCACTAAAAATCAACTTAATTAAATGATGTTAAGATAATTATCTATAATTAATTAGTCAATTAAAATTTAAAAATATTAAACAAAAAATAAAATATAAATACAAAATTATAATAAACAGTCATAAATTAAAGATATTATAATGTAAATAATAAAATTGAATTTAACCATAATAGAATTTTCTTAGACACAACACAGTAAATTAAGTTTTTTAGATAATAAAATAAATGAAAAAAGATATTAAAATAAATAAAAAATAAAATGAAAAATAATTTGGAGGGATGAATAGTAACACACCTCATGTAGTGTGTTACTGTAGATTATTCCCATTTTAGCGTGGAGTTTGGTGCATCGTTGGAGAACATTTTCACGCTAGAGTAGTGCTAGCGTAGTGCCGTTGAAGTTGCTCTTACTATTCATCCCTCCAAATTATTTTTTATTTTATTTTTTATTTATTTTAATATCTTTTTTCATTTATTTTATTATGTAAAACACTTAATTTACTGTGTTGTGTCTAAAAAAAATTCTATTATAGTTAAATTCAATTTTATTATTTACATTATGGTATCTCTAATTTATCACTGTTTATTATAATTTTTTATTTATATTTTATTTTTTGTTTAATATTTTTAAATTTTAATTGACTAATTAATTATAGATAATTATCTTAACATGATTTAATTAAGTTGATTTTTAGTGAATATATCTTAATGTGAATTAATTATAACGTTATAAAATTTATTCTATTTATTTAATGTAATATTTTAAAATTTATATTTCATTACTTTAACTATTAAAATTGAGATAGTTTACTTATTTTTTATTTTATTAATAAAATATTTTGTGTTATTTGATAATTTATTAATTAAAAATAAATAATGAAGAAACATTTACATAAAATACTTAAAATCATAAATTACAAAAATACATTAAATTAAATTACATAAATGCATAATAATAATATTAAAAATTAGACAAATAATACTTCTAATAATTACCAAGATTTCTTCTGGAACCTCCAAGATCTTGAAAAAACCCACCAGACATATTAAAAGTGCTTGCTTAATGTTGAGTTTCTATATTCTTTTCCTGCAAAATTTTTTCTTGTTCTCTCCGAAAGTATTCACGTCGACGTGGATCTGAAATAGTTTCTAAATCCATCATTAAAATCTTATTTTCCTCTGCCATTTTTATTGCTTCTGATAGCTGTCTTTGTGATTCAGCCATTTGTTTTTTTGCTTCAACTCTTTCCCTTCTTAGCTCAATATCACGATCCCTTTGAGAAACTGAAGCCATCATCATTTCTTGAATTTTGGCATTGTCTTTAGAAATTGAGTTGAAATAAATAGACATCTCTTCATTTTTCTTTCTTTTCATTTTAGTTTTCTTCACACCATCAGGCCTCCGTGATGACGAAGAACTACCACTAGCATTTTCATCACTTAAATTAATAGAAAAAGAAGATAGTTGCGGACTCGATTGATCTGGGTATCCTAGCTCATCAATCGATTCTGGAATAGACCTTCGTGGTTTACCAGCAGAATACGACCTCATTCTTTTGGTGATATACCACACATGGCCCCACTGGAATACTTTACCATTTTCTTGTACATATAATTTTCTTGCCATGTTATACTGCATAATGAAAAAAGATATTTTAAAAAAAATAAATCAAACAACAAATAAGAAAGAAAATATAAAGGTGTTTCTTACTATATCATCTTCAGAAGCTCCACTTAGATTTTGGATCTCGATTTGATCCATACAACCTTTGAATATTGCAGAAGTCGTTCGAATTTTTTGCACACGACTTTCGATTGATCATTGGTTGCGTTCTTCCATCATTGACGGGTTGTTGTTGTTGTATTAATTGGTAACCCGCTTCCAAAAAGTATCTCCACTTTTATTCTTACCTATTTTTGGATCTTCTGAGATTTCTATCCAACACTTGAGAAGATGTTCATCTTCCTCAGGAGTGTAGTTGGTTCCTCTTTCGTTAGACATTTCAAACGAATAATGAAGCTAATTTCTGTATGTTTAGAGATTGTGTTCATGGGTATCTTAAATTTCTATATTTATAGGCAAATATTTAGAATTGAATGATTGTTGTGTTGAATGATTGTTGAGTGGTGAATGGTGGTTGTGTTGAATGGTTGTTGAGTGGTGATTGGTGGTTGTGTTGAATGGTTGTTGAGTGGTAGTTGTGTAGAGTGGTGGTTGTGTTGAGTGGTGGTTGAGAATAGGTGCTTTCACTTGTTGAGTGGTAGTTGACAGTCAAAGTCTTGAGTAGTGAATGCATGTGAGATATGTGTGATAGTGGTAGGTGAGAGTATATGTATAAAATGTATGTAACTCATTTTTATTCTTCACAAAATCATTTGTTCATTAGTCTTCTCTTATCATCTTTATTTATTTTTTGTACTCTACTTGATACTTAAAAAAAATGAGTTCCAATAATTCATCCCCAAAAGACTCGTTTGAGGATGAGTATAAGCAATTAATGGCAAGATATGATGTAGAACAATTGTTGATGTCTCAACAAATCTATAATAATAATCTTGTAGTAGCACACATGCTTCACCATTACGGTGATACCAGTTATAGAGGCTCAGTTCCTGGTCGTACAACAATTCATCGTGATCGAGAGGCAGCAGCAGAACGTCAGTTCAATGATTATTTTGCCGAGAATCCAAAATATAATGAAGCCATGTTTCGTAGGCATTTTCGAATGTCCGATATTTATTTCTTCACATTTTTGATGAGGTAAAAAATTTTGATAATTACTTCGTGCAATGACGTGATGCAGCTGGGAAACTTGGCTTATCCACACTTCAAAAAGTCACTGCTGCATTTCGTGTGTTAGCATATGCTTTACCTGCTGATGCGACTGATGAGTACATCAACATTGGAGAGTCTACTGCAATTGAATGCGTGAAGAAATTTTGTCGTGATGTAGTGGTTATATTCAGAGGCCACTATTTACGATCCCCTAATGCCAGTGATATTTCTAGACTACTTTACATTGGAAAGCAACGTGGTTTTCCAGGAATGTTGGGTAGTCTAGATTGTATGCATTGGAAATGGAAAAATTGTCCAACAGCTTGGGCTGGACAATATTCCGGTCGTAGTGGGCATCCTACTATTGTTCTTGAGGCTATAGGTAATTATGATCTTTGGATATGACATACATATTTTGGTATGCCTGGATCAAATAATGATATTAATGTGCTGGAGAGATCCCATCTCTTTGCTAATCTTGCTAAAGGAATTGCTCCTCCTGCACATTATGTTATCCAAGGAAAAGAGTTTAGTATGGGATATTATTTAGCTGATAATATTTACCCCAAATAGTCAACTATTGTACAAACTATTCGTGACCCGCGCTCAGCAAAAAAAAGATATTTTACTATGAAACAAGAAGCATGCAGAAAGGACGTGGAATATACTTTTGGTGTTCTTCAATGTCGATTTACAATTGTGGCAAATCTGGCTCGTTTTTGGAGCTAAGAAGATTTACATGATATAATGAGTGCATGCATAATTATGCATAACATGATAATTGAGGATGAAAGGGATCTTGAGAGCCCAATTGAAGCTGCAATGAAGGCACCTGATCCAAATATGGAGACTATGGGTAGTGACAACTTTGATTTCCAGGCATTTCTTGCTCGCTACAGACAAATCAAAGACAAAGATACGCACTACGCTCTCCGTAATGCATTGATTGATCATTTGTGGGATGAATATTCTAATTCAGAGAGCTAGGAAGTTGTTGATGATTTTAATCCGTATTTGAATTATATTTTAATGTGTCATGATTAATATTTATATTGTTATCTATGTTTGTATCATTAAATCTAAATTTTTCTTGTTATATTTTATTTTTTAATTTAATATTTTTAAATTTTTTAAAAAATTGAAAATTATAGGTAATTTATTAATTATTTTAATAATAAATATATTTTATTATAATAATTTATTGTATTAAAACATAATCTAAAATAAAATTAAAAGAATAAATAAAAAAATATTCTAAGAATATTCCATGTGGTGTAAAATTTAGTGTAAGACCATTGGAGCTGTTGTACATATTTTGAACTAGAATAGAGTGTAGTGCGCACTAAAATGGTGCCACGGCTAGAGTTGGTCTTAGCTTGTAGGGTTCCAGTGACACTGTGTGTGATATCTCTTACTCCCTCCATCCCGCACAAAGGGTCTATTTTTTTCATTTTGATTGTCACTCAAAGGGTTCTTTTTTCTTTTTTATACACATGAGTCTCATATTCACTCACTAATACAATTAAAATATGGGGTCCACACTCCCACTGCACATTAAATTAAATAATAATACTCTTTAATCCACGTGCAAAAAAGCAAAATGCACCCTTGGTGCGGGACGGAGAGAGTATAATATTTTCTTAGAGAATGACACAGATGGATAAATTCAATTATTTACCCTGGGTTTAAGCATTGACATAGGATATAGTTGTCTTCCTTAAGGATGGCAATGAGATGGGTATTTTCAGGTATTCGGTCTATCTGAACCCTAATGGATAGAGTATGGTTAGTTATAAATGGATTTGAGACAGGTAGCAGTAATTATAAGAAATCCATTAAGGTATGGGACATATACGGATAATGTCTCAAAATCCGCAGATACTCTGATTATATATACTATATTTTTTATAAAATGTACTCCCTCCGTCTCGGACTTATGTTCACCAGTATTGTAGATACGAATTTAAAGAAAAGTTGTTTTTAACCAACTTTATTGAATTTTTAAGGATATTATGGTATTTTTAGGTAATAAATAAAGAGTGTTGTTAAATACATACAATTTTTATTATATAAACATCCCTTGTTGAATACACACTCTCATTTAATATTTTACATTTAAATTTTATTTTATACACACCCCCTAAAAATTCAAAATTTACCCTTTTAATTAATTTTAAAATTATACACATCCTCAATAATCCATAACCTTTTTTTATTGTCCGTAAACTGTACCACAACATATTCTTCTTCTACAATATACTGACTCAAAGGGCAAAGTCTTTAGTTCAAATATTCTGCAAAACAAGGGAGAAGGAAAATCAAAACACTTATTATACTAGTGATCTTTAATGTGAGCTCACTTTTATGTCCGAAGTAGGCCTTCTCCTATTCTCCATAGACATTTTCCTTTTTTCTTGTTTATGTACTGTTCAGAATTGAATTTTTGCTTTCCTAAGGATGAATTTTTGTTTCTTTTGAAATGTTAAAAACCTGCAACTTCACCTGCACAACCATTACTTTACTTATTAATTCATTCCGTCAATGAACAAACATTTAAGGGTCTAAGTGTGATTTGTTTTCTGTACCTTATGCTCCTAAAATCAATATTTTCACCCCCAACTCTGAAGCTTTTCAATAACCCAAAATCACAATCCTGAATAGAGCCTCCTCGAAAACTAGGGCTACCCATTGATGAGTTGGCCCTACTATATCTATAGAATTTCAATTCATCACCACAAGAGGAGTCGTGCGACAGGTCATCTCCATCATCCCATTCTAGATCACCGGTGGAACCATCGGGAGAGGCCACCGGAGAGAGGTCATGTTCTCCTTCGTCCACTCTTCGTTTATCATCTTATTTAACCTCAACTTATAATTGACTGAAAATATATTGTTGATGTTTACAAAGTATTCATCTAAGCATAAAAGAAAAAATATAAAATGGAATTCTCGATTAAACTGTTTGTGTGATTTGACGAGGTTTTATCAGATATTGTTGGATTGTATACTAAAAGTGTAGTTCTAGTATGAATAATATTTTAACAATATTTGAAATGAGAATAATTAATCAAATGACTGCATCTTATAATCTATTTATATGTGATGAAATAGTCCACTTACTTTATACTATAGATAATATGTTGTGCGACAACATGCGGAAGATCATATTATCGGTTTCCTTATAAAGTAAATAGATGCTCACAACCGAGACGGGGACTCTCTATCAGGATGGTTGTAGTGTAATTTGGTATTAGTTTGTCTTAACTATAGAATCACATTAGTGCACTTTGTGTGTATTGAGCAGGACCGTTTGAGATCGTTCGACTTGTACTGACTATATAGGAGAACTTGATCTCAGTTATTATGGATGTTCGTGATCTTAATCCCTATACAATAACCTCGACACATAAGGCAGTAAGTATTTCTTTGATTCATCAATGGGTGAGATTTACATGTAATTAAATCAATAAACTCGGTGAGTTGGAAAGTAGTGTAGTCTCTATGGTGTGCTGTTAATAGTAAAAGGAATCTGTGTCCTATTTAGGTTGATGATGTCCCCTTGAGGAACTCATAAGGATTATAATATAAACGCTGCAGGTAGATTTATTCCGGCATGATAATGAGGTTGAGTGTTACTACTCTCGGATGAGATATTAATTAACGAAGCTGTTAGTAACTTAATTAATTAATGGGCATTGTATATCTTAAACGCGGGGAGACTGTCGAGCTCATAATAAGAAGGAGTCCATAACGTAATTATGGGATTAGAGCAGTAGTGCAATAATAATATTTTAGTGGAATATATTATTATTGTTGAACTTAAGTATAAGTTTTGGGTAAACTTGGATACTTAAGCCCAATGGAGGCCTAACTCTAATTTCTCCTTCTGGTCTTGCTGTAGCCTATATATAAGTCATCTCAACTGTTCTAACCCTAAAAATTATTCACGCCTAATACTGTGAGGAGGGATAGGGAACATCAGATTGAGAAGATCTTGAGGATCGTCACCCACACGACGTCAAGATTGGACTTGGAAATACAGCAGAAGATCACGAGGTCATTTTCTGCTGTTATTCGTCAACTTCTAAGATTGTACTAAACTTTTTTGTAACTCCAAACTATTCATGTGATACACCGTTAGAAAGTCACGGAAGAGAGGATCATTTTGGCTCATAGATCACTCAAATCGGAGATTGGATGAGAGATTTATGCTCAAAACAATGAGGCTGTGTGTGCTGACGGCGAGAATTCATTCTCTTCTTCAACATTCCCTAGTGAAAGGTAATATGAATTTATGTTCTTGCTTCCGCTGATATAGAATCATATGGAACCTTAAAGGTTCACATAAACCAAATGATCAAACACCAACAATTGGTATCAGAGCTTCGATTTTGTGGTAAAGCGTGAAATGTTAGGCTAGGTTTTATGTGCAAAAGGTGAAAGAGTTTAAGTATATTTTGTGTTATGCTTGTATACCCTATTCGAATATTATATACGTGGATTAGGGTTTAGAATATTAATTGTTATACTTGGATACCCTATACATTTGATGATCGACGATGAGCGGCCCCGGACAATAGCGGATGACACCGTGCATGGCGCCTATGCTATTTATGAAAAAAAGAATGGTGGCTGTTGGGAGGAATGGCGAGCGCTGATCAAATGGCAGGTCATCGTGTGATTAACGACAAAACACGGCGGGATACGACAGTGACGACGCAGCTAGTGGCGAGGGACGACATGAGTCATGCCGTATATTTGCACGAGTCGTGCCGCCTAGCGGAACACCATGCCATCAGCGATGGGAAGGGAGCGACGAGACGGGACAGTTTTGTATAGGCAACACACAAGTCGTGCACGCGTGCAGCATGGCTGGCTTGATGACTGCACGACTTGTAAGGCTCAAAGGTACACTGGTGCATGGGAAACCAGTGGCACTGCTGGTTGGCGGCGTGCCACTGCGACAAAGCAAGGTGATCCTGCACGGCAGGCGGCACGACCAGAAGCGGCAAGCGCGAGGGTCACATGTGCCTCACGTATGAGTAGTGCAGAGGAGTCGCACAACTGTTGAATGGGACAGTGCGAGCGGCAGGTTTTCTCAGCACAACTAATGGCAATGGCTAGCACGAGTCGTGTCGGTTGAAAATCTAGGCAGGCATGTGCATTTTTGGAGCAATGGTCGTGGACAGTGGAAAACAGCACGACTGGTGCTGCCTCAAGGCACAAGTCGTGCCGGCAGTCATTCGGCAGTGGCGTGGAATGGTAGTGCGAGCGGCAAAGAGTCATGGGCGGCACGAGAGTGGCACGACTCATGCAAGAGTGCACACGAGTCGTGCCAACGTGTTTTATTGATCAGCTATTTTTTTCGTTCGTCATGTGTTTTTATGCGATTTTCGTTGTGATATATAATTATTGTAATTTGATTTAATTATCTGATTATTGTTATATATGATATGCATGTTCTATTTGATTTATTGTTTAAATTGTTGAATATAGAAGCATGCTAGGATGCATATTTTATTAATAGACATTATATGCATGGAAAAACCCTCGGTCTTAAATAACTAATTAGGAGAGGAGATTGGTAATTAATTTCCACGGTCTCCCATTATTGGTTTTAAGTGATGTGAATAAACTTACATGTTGGCATAGACCTTCATCCCTATCGGATGAGTTTATTCATGGATCACTGGTACAAACTTCTTTATGATGCATTGTAGGAAGTTATCCGAGCGCGTGTGTACTTCTCCATCTGTAAGGCACACAAGCTTGGGTCGCAAACTTGGGATCAAATAATGGTATACACTTAGGTGCAAATAATAAGTATCATCCCCATCGGAGTCACTGTTGTTATTTGCATGGCTAAAGAGGAAATGACTATTAATTATTTTAACATGAGGTTAGGTTGAAAAATAAAATTAATGGGTAAAATATTCTCTTGTTAATGTTCGGATTTGTATACATCCACACTATCGTGGCATGCAAACTCACGGTGCTTGAGATGTCGGTGAATTTTATTTTATATTGTTTTGAGGGAATCAATATAAATGGATAAATCGAAGATTTGATATGTGTATTTATTTATATGATTCTCTGTATTTTCAAATGACACTCAATTCACTTATTGTTAACTAAAAGAAATTATATTTACTGATCCAAAATTAGATGACTAGAAAAGAAACTTGGTTTCGAATTTTACTGCTTAAGAAAATATATGTGTTATCACTAAAAATGTCCTCTAGTGTCTATTTAAGACTCCGGTGAAGAGATGAGAGTTTCATATAAATATGATGTACATTCTCATGCCACTCTTCGGATACTTGAGTACGTTAAAAAGGCAAGAGCTCAGAGTTGACTTGATGAATGAATTGGAAATACTTGAAGTAGAAATTGAAGGGGAAACCTAGATCAATTTATTCTTCATTATTTGCCTAGATGTTTTGAGCAAGTTCCACTTGAATTACAAGAGGCTGTATTCAGTGGGAAACTTCTGACAAAACAAGTGGCAAAAGAAAGTAATTTTCATCAAGATGTGAACAAGATTTGTATCTCATTACTAGTTGTTTAAGAATGATTAGTGACGACATCTACTGATACGTTGTGTGCAGATACCGGAATCACTAAAAGCATGTAACTAAGTGATGATGAGATTATTAAGTACATGGGTAAGCTACAAGAGCAGTGGCTGTTACAGTGGGAGTTTTTTATTTATCTTATGATAGGAATAAACGTTTGATTATGAGAAATTGTCTTTATATACATTTTCATAGAAAGAATTTCATTTTAGTTTCTATGAATTTACTGATGGATACTCCATTTCATTTAAATGACATGGTAATAGTAATGATGGATAGAGCTATAATCTGTTATGGTACGTTGGTAACAATTTGTACACTCTTAAATCATATTTATCCCATGGACGTAACAAATTGTAATGATAATGCGTCTTCTAATCCAAATAAGAGAAAGGAACCTTCGAATATGAATCAAAAATACCTTTTGGCATCTGAAACTATGTCATGATTACCTTTTAAGGCAAAGGGGTGTAGAGCTAAAGATATATTAGAATTGGTTCATTCTGATTTATACGGCCCTAAGATTATCTATACGAGAGGTGGTTAGATATATTTATTTGATGCACCACAAGTCTGAGTATTATGATTAATTCAAAAGTGCATGGCTCATGCGGTGAAGGATCATCGAATATATATCAAGTCATTACGATTTAATTGCGGTGGCGAGTACCTCTTAGGATAGTTTAGGAGCTATTTATCAGAGGTTGGGATTGAATTCCAAGTTGTCAACACCGGCCAAACCTCAGCCGACTGGTGTGGTGAAAAGAAAGAATAGGACTCTTATGGAAATGGTTAGATAGATGATGAGTTATTTGGAAGTAATAAATTCATTTTATGGGTATGCCCTAGAAACAACATGTCATATTAATGTTTGTCTATTTCTAGGATATCCTAAAAAATAAAGGGTGATTTATTTAGTCCAAAAGATCAAAGGGTGATTGTTAACACAAAGACTAGATTTTTAGAAAAGGATTATGTAATAAATCACAAATCCATGTATAAATTGTTTTAAAGGATGTGAGAGGGAAAACACAAGGTACAGTACCAATTGTACAGGAGGATATACCATAAGGAAACTGCATCGCGTGATACGTTTGATACACAATTGCGTGTAGTGCTTTGTAGTAGTGGGAGGATTGTTTTAGGAGAATCGAAAGACTTTGTCACTAGTAAACATGAAATTGACCAATGGGTATGACGAAGCACTACAAGATAGAAATGCGGAATCTTAACAAAGTACAATGATTTGTGAAATAGAATCTTTGGATTCTAAATTAGATCTGGGTGCTTGTAGAATCACGAAATGGTGTGAAAGACATTGGAAGTGGCTCTACAAAATAAAAGAGGATCAGACGGTAAGGTGATACTTTGAAACTAGGCTTGTTGCGTAAATATACACTCAGAAAGAAGGGTGAGTACGAGTATGAGAAAACTTTTCCGCCGGTAGCTAAGTTTAACTCGATTCGGATTCTTTTATTTTATTTCATTGCTTCTCATATTGAATTATGAGGTATAGCAAATAGATATCAAGACATCTTCTGTATTGGAAGTCTTGAGGAAAACATCTATATGAAGCTACCAGAGTGATTCATTACAAAGGGCTAAGAGTATTTTGTATGTAAGCTTAAAATCCTCCATCGATGGACTATATCAAGCTTCAAGATCATTGAGCATCTATTTTGATGAGGAAATCCAGCCATATGAATTTAATTAATGTTCGGATGGGCCTTGTGTATTGAAAAGAGTGACAAAAATATGGTGGTATTTCTTGTACTATATGTATATAGTATCTTTCTCATTGGAGACAATGAAAGAGTATTTTCAGGCTTATATGTTGTTGGAATTTAATCATTTGGTTAACGTAAACCGTTAGGTTTCTATATATTTCTAACAATCAGTGGAAGCAAGAAAACATAGAAACGTATTACCTTTCACCAGGGTATGTTGGAGAAGATGAATTCTCGCCGACAGCCTGTGCAGTCTCACCGTTTTGGGCATAACTCTCTCTTTTGATCTCCGATTTGAGTGATCTATGTGCCAAAACGATCCTCTCTTCAGTGGCTTTCCGTCAGTATATCAGAAGAACAGTTCTGAGTTTTGTATGATTTAGAAAAATTGTGCAAGTTGATGGACAACAGCAGCAAATGACCTTTCGGTCTTCTACGTATTCCCAAGTCCAATCTCGACGTCGTGTGGGCAACGATCTTTGAGATCTTCTCAATATGCTATTCTCTAACTCTTCTCACATGTTAGGAATGATTAATCAGTTAGATTAGGGTTTTCAGACAGCCGAGATGACTTATATATGGGCTATAGTAGGGATCAGGAGGAGAAATTAGAGTTGGGCCTCCATTGGGCTTAAGTATCCAAGCTTAGCCCAAAGCTTATACTTAAGTCCAATAATAATAATAATAATATATACCACTAAAATATTATTACTGCACTACTGATCTAATCCAATAATTATGTTATGGGATCCTTCTTATTATGAGTCTGTTAGTCTCCCCATGTTTACGATAACAATGCCAATTAATTAATTAAGTTAATGACAACTCCATTAATTAATATCTCATCCGAGAGTAGTACAACTCAACCTCATTATCATGCTGAAATAAATCCACTGCAGGGTTTACATCATAATCCTTATGAGCTCCTCAAGGGGACATCATCAACTTATTTCGGACATGGATTCCTTCTACAACACACCATAAAGACAACACTATTTCCCAACTCACCGAGTTTGTTGATTTAATAATATGTAAATCTCACTCATTGATGAATCAAAGAAATACATACTGCTTTACGTGTCGAGGTTATTGTATAGGGATTAAGAGCACGAACATCCATAATAACAGAAATCAAGTTCTTCTATAAGTCAGTATAAGTCGAATGATCTCAAGTGGTCCTGCTCAATACACACAAAGCATACTAATGTGATTTATAGTCAAGACAAACTAATACCAAATCACACTACAACCATCCCGATAGAGAGTCCTCGTTGAGCATCTATTTATACTTTATAAAGGAACCAATAATATGATCTTCCGCGTGTTGTCGCACAATATATTATCTACAATATAAAGTAAGTAGACTATTGCATCGTACATATAAATAAATTATAAGACGCAATTATTTGATCATATGATTCTCATTTTAAATAAATTGTTATAACATTGTTCATACAAAAAGCTAGAATTTTAGTATGCAATCCAACAATGGGTATGGTTCATAAAGCAATATGAAATGAAGGACTTAAGAGAAGAAAAATATATTCTTATAATCATGGTGATTCGGATCATAAGAGAGAATGTTGTGCTTTTCTCAAGCTTCATGAAATGATGCAATCCTTACTCGTTTTAGCATGTTACATTATCTAAAGAAATGTGTCTTAGGACACAAAAGGAAGATAAAGGAGATGAAGAGAGTTCCTTATGTTTCGACGAATAAGGAAGCTTAATCTAAGGAATTTTATACACGAGAAAGGATATCTATTTTACCAAAGGCATTGACAGTGGGTATCAACGTAACCCGGAATAAGAATGTTGAACTGTGGTAAGACATATAATTTATTTACATGAAAAGGACTAGAAATTATAAGTGGACTTACCGGACAGATTTACTGCTTCTTGTGGGTTACATAGATTCAGATTTTTCTAATCTGATAGGGACGGCAATAAATCCACCTCAAGGTTATGTGTTTAATTTTAGAAAGTATAGACGTCATAATATGGAAGAGTGTCATATAGAAATATATTTCGGATTCCATCATGGAAAGAAAATAAATTAGAGCCTCTGAGGCAGCCAAAGTATCTGTATGTCTCTAGAAACTTCGTGATGGACTTTGATGTGATTTCTAAGTTTGCCCAATGGTATCACAATTTATTGTGATAATAATGGTACAATTGCAAACTTGAAGAAATCACGAGTCCATAAGCAATTAAACACATTAAGAGCAAGAACCACCTTATACGAGAAGTCGTATGACGAGGGTGTAAGGAAATAAAATTCACAGTGCAATCAAATGGCGACACGTGAATTTTTATTATTTAATTATCAATTTTAATTTATTATTTATTTGGAGATTTAATACATTAATTCCTAAAATAAATTAATAGATAATTGATAATTAATTTGAGCCCAACAAATTAAAAAAGACCAAATTAAATGAGGTTTGACCCAAGTCAAATAAGCCCAAATTAAGCGAGGCCTAACTTAAGTCAAAACAACCCCTCACAAATTAAATCAAGCCCAAGTAAAATAGGCTTGATTGCGGCCCAATCAAGTTGGAGGCCCATGACCGCTGAATTAGGTCAAAACACCTCATTCTTCACCTATATAAGGGGCTCTCCTCTATTTATTATGGGACAGATTTAAATACCTAAAGACAACGACGCTCTTGAAGAGATCGAGAACACGAGCAACGCTCTCTCAAGATCTTCAAGCTTCAAGTGAAGAACAACTCAAGCAATCTTCAAATCTTCAAGCTTCAAGCAAAGAACAAGTTCAAGATCTTCAATAAATCTTTAAACCTTCAAGCTTCAAGCGAAGAACAACTCAAGCATCTTCAAGCAAGCTTCAAGTCAAGAATGGCCTGCGATCCGGGATTAAGGTGCTAAACCCTTCAGATCATGCGTTCTTCACATCAAGTTCTTCAACGTTCTTTGGAGAATCAAAGACGTTCTACACATTCAATGGCGTTCCTCATGAAAAGCTTCAAGAATAACGTTTAATCCAAACAAAGGCCCGATGTCTCTGGATTAATGTTATAAACATTCAAATATGAGCTCAGACAAGTTTCAACCAAAATTCCGACTCAACACACTCCAGTCAGTGTTAACACAAGTCAACAATTCAAAGTCAAAGCCAAATTTATTCGAGAGAAGAATCAAAGGATTGATTGAGATTGTAACCCGTTTACATTATCTTTCTTTTAATTAAACCTGTCTGGATTAACTTTGTACTTTATTTTATATTTATTTTATTATAAATATAAAATTTGCTATTAAAAATTTTGGCACGCCCGGTGGGATAGTCTCTACCTCTCATCTCTTTTCTCTACAAGCTTGAAGATACAAAAAATGACTCCTATCAAGAGCACAGTGGGAAGGATTGCTCCCTCTAACCTGTCTGATTCATTAAAGGAATATTTTGATGTTGTTACGAGGAGTATGTCAAAAAAAGCTCAGTCGGAAGCCTCACCTGGATCCAACCCCTTCGGTTGAAGAAGCTTCGAGAAAAAAATTGCACATCGACAGAAACAGTGATGAAGATTCCATCTACTCACGCCCTCATTCATCTTCGAGATCATCATCTAGCTCAATTATAGCTCCAGTGATGGCAACAAATGCTACGACCCTTGAGGAATAACTAGCGAGCGTGATGAAAGCTATTGAAGGGCTCATGAAACACATAGAAGCTCAAGATTCAAAGATTTCATAACTAATGGAAGGAAGGGACATAGGGGAGACTAGCCGTACAAACGGAGAAGGAGTTGTGAACGATATTGAAGGAGAAGAGTTCACAAGACGCCTGACGATTGAAAAGGAGAAAACTGAAGGGGGATTGCAACTTTCGGCCAATGGAATGCTCCAAGTTGATCAATTGAAGGACATCATACTTGGAACAATAAAAGAAAGGTTTGAAGAGACTTCCAAGCCCACCTTCACTTATGTCAAGCCATTCACGAAAAGAGTGGACAACTTGAAGTTGCCAACTGGCTATTAGCCTCCCAAGTTCCAACAATTTGATGGTAGGAAACCCGAGGCAGCACATAGCATACTTCATTGAGACATGAAATGATGCTTGTACTTACGAAGATCATATGTTGAGGCAGTTCATCCACTCTCTTAAAGGAAATGCCTTTGATTGGTATATTGACTTGGAAGCTGAACCCATTGATAGTTGGGGGCAAATGGAGCATGAGTTTCTTAATCGTTTCTACAGTACGAGGAGACCTATTAGCATGACAGAGTTAACTGACACTTGTCAATTAAAGGAAGAGCCTGTGATCGATTATGTCAATCAATGGAGAAATTTGAGTTTAAACTGCAAGGACTGGTTATCTGAAGAGTCTGCCATCGAAATGTGCATCCATAGGATGAAGTGGATTCTACTTTACATACTCCAAGGAATTCGGTTGAAGACTTTAAGAAATTGGCTACAAGAGCTCATGACATGGAATTGAGCATGGCTGCCAGTGGAATCGAACATTCATCGGTGTCGGACTCCTACAAGTCCAAATATAGACCAGAATCTAAGAAAGGGGGCAAGCCTTATGCTGAAGTTGCGACAAATTTCACTTATGCGAAAGAAAGTCATGTTGAAAGTTCATGTTATGTGGTGAATGAAGAGGACAAAGAAGGTGAACCAATTGAAGTTAAAGATAAAATCTACTCCATGAAGATAACCTTCATAGAGGAAGATATGTTGTTAAGTTCACAACCTCACAACTGACCTCTATTTGTAACCAGTTATACTCAGGGGCTGCGAGTAAATCGCATACTTGTTGATGGAGGCTCAACAGTGAATATTCTGTCTCTAAGGATATTGAAGAAGTTAGAAATACCGATGGATGAATTCAGTCATAGTCGATTAATGATTAAAGGGTTCAACCATGAAGGCCAAAGAACTCTCGACACACTAGTTTTTTATTTGCTAATTGATAAGATGAAATCAATAGTGCTCTTCCATGACATTGATACAAAAACTTCGTACAACATGCTTTTAGGATGCTCATGGCTGTATGAGAATGATGTGATTCCTTCTACATTACACTAATGCTTCAAATATAGTGAAGGCAACAATGTGAAAAGGGTATTTGGTGATGACAAGCCGTTTACTAAAGCTGAAGCTTACTTTGCAGATGCTAAATATTTCTTCAAGAATACAAAGGAAGTGAAACATGAAGAGGCTCTAGCACAAGATGATGGGGGCAGTAAGCAGATAACAGATGAAGGTAGCTCATCATCTGCCACTCTCAAGAAGAACAATGAAAAGCTTGAAACTGTGGAAGAATTTACGTTGCCTTTAACAAAAATTGATGCAAATAAATCTTCTCTTCCACTACTCAAAGGATTCACGCATCCTATTGAAAGAGCAAAGATCGAACACGGTGAAGTGTTTGAAGTAGAAATAGCCAATGCATATAGTCCACAAGCTTTCAAACTCCTCATAAAGGTCGGTTATGAACCAAAAAAGTCAATGACGAGCATGTCGTATCAAGAAACCATCAACCGACCAGAACATGGGCTTAACGCCACTTAGATAATATTGAAAAATAGTGGCCACACTCTCAAGAATGTAAAGCTAGGTTTGGGAAATGTCTATCAAAAACCAGTCCACATTGCAATTAGAAGAGCAATTACAAATTATATCACCGAGGGAGAAGCTTCATCCACGGAAGATATGTTTGATGAAGGCGGTAGGAAAATCAAGAGAATCACTGTCTTTGAAAGGCTTGGGACTGTCTTCGAAAGGCTTGGACCATTTTGGAAGAACAAGTGTATGAGGCAAAATAACCTCAAGTCTCCTAACTTTCAAAAACTCCGAAGTCGGATTCCCTCTCGTATGAAGCAAAAAAATATCTTGACTGTCTCATGTGGAAGAGTATTGAAAGCTAAGATATAGACAATCATCTTTGCTAAAGAAGATAGTGAAGATGATAGGGAAATTGTAGCTTCCAACAATCATATCACTGCTCTTGAAGATCCTCAAATGGAAGAGGTAGATGCTGAAGATGCCCCTCCACAATTTGAAGAAGGTGTAAATGCCACTGTTGATAGTTGAAAGAAATCAACTTAGGTTATGAAAATGACCCACGTCCTACCTACGTAAGTGCTCTGCTAAATATTGAGGAAGAAGAAAAATACATAAGCCAGTTGTGAGAATTCAGAGATGTCTTTGCATGGTCACATAAAGAAATGCCAGGTTTGGATCCGAAAATCGCAGTGCACCATTTATCTATTAAAAAGGGAACTCAACCAGTTAAACAAATGCAACATCGATTTTGACCAGAATTAATTCCATTGATTGAGGATGAGGTAAGTAAGCTTCTTGAAGCAGGCATGATAAGAGAAGTCAATTATTCTACATGGATTTCTAATATCGTGCTAGTGAGAAAGACAAATGGGCAACTCAGAATATGTGTTAACTTTCATGATCTAAACTTGGCATGTCCAAAAGACAATTTTTCACTGCCAATTGCTGAATTCATGATTGAGGCAACAATGGGGTATGAAGTCATGTCATTCATGGATGGGTCATCTGGCTACAATCAAATAAGTCTAGCTCCTGAGGATCAACAGAAGACAACCTTTCATACTCCAAAAGGAATATATTGCTATAATGTCATGTCATTTGGCTTGAAGAATGCTGGAGCTACTTATCAACGAGCTATGCAAAAGATATTTGATGACATGCTTCACAAGACCGTCGAATGCTATGTTGATGATATTATGGTGAAATCAAAAGAAAATAAAAATCATCTCCATGATCTAAGGCGAGTTTTTGAACGGTTAAGAGAGCATCAACTCAAAATGAATCCACTCAAGTGTGCATTTGGAGTTACATCATGAATCCTACCTACGTAAATTTCTTGGATTTATTGTTTGCCATCGAGGAATCGAGATTAAGAAAGCAAAGATTGATATAATCATGAAAATGCATGTGCCTCGAAACATACATGAACTCAAAAGTCTGCAAAGAAAGTTGGCATACTTGAGAAGATTCATATCAAATTTGACTGGTCGATGCCAACCATTTAGTCATCTCATAAAGAAAGGCCACATATTCGAATAGGAAGAAGCTTGCAATAATGCTTTCAATAGCATTAAAGAATACTTGATGAAAGCACTAGTGTTGGGTGCTTCAAAACCCAGGCGTCCATTAATTCTCTACCTAGCTGCTTAAGAGCGTTCTGTGGGAGCTTTACTTGCCCAAGAGAATGATGATGGCAAAGAAACTGCTCTCTACTATCTGAGTAGAACCATGACTCCAAATGAGTTGAAATATTCACCTATTGAGATGATCTGCTTAGCTCTTATTTTTCAAGGAAGAAATAAACTACAGTTTCGACCGCACAACTCAACACAGCATGCCACCACCTAGGGATTTTTTCCAATCGATGACCGCTGGCCAAGATCTCTTTCCCACTGTATAGACCAATTTCTGTTCTGATTTAGCTGCTACACTTGCGAATCAGCCGCTGGAGACTCCTCCTTGGTCTCTCTTAGTTTCGTGGCTGCCGCTGTGCCCGATACTTGCATCTCTTTATGCTATTTATTGGCCTTCTCCTCATGGGTGGTTTGATGTTTCTTTGGCCACTGTCCTCTAATAAGAAGGTTTCCCTTTTGTCAGCCTGCTGCTCCCGCTGTGGTTTCTCAATTTAGGGGTTTCCTTCGCCTAGAGCTTCTTCATAGTTGCTGCTCGCGTCTTCCCCTAATTCCACTGGCATGACTTGCTTTAAGTGAGTCCCTATTCCAGGGCTGCTCAGTATCATCTACCTCGCCTTGTGTGAGATTTTATTGGGGTTTGCCGAATCTTTATTATCGCCTCTGCTCCTTTACATCCGGTAGTCTTCGGCTGTCCTTTTTTGACAAGGGATGTCTTCTTCTCTTATAGTCTATTGTGTGTTTGGTCTTATTCATCAATTACTGCTGCCGGAGATCCCCTGTTATAAACATTGTTTATCTGCTGAGATTCTCCATATTTTGTTCGATACGAAAGGGGCAGGCAAACTCCCCTGTTTGTCCTTACGAAAATGGCTCTATAGGCTCCTTGGTTGGATAATGTTTGGAATAGCCATTTTGCTTTTTCATAACTACTGCATATATCCCGTTTTAGGTTGTTTTGTGGCCGCCGCCTTTGTTTTCATACGGAAGAATAACCTTTGTGCTTGATATTTGTTGTGGCCATGGTTGCAGCTTTTTTTTACGATGCTTATGATGGCACTTAGTATTAGTGGATAGAATCTTCATGCTTTGTCGTGTTGTGGCTGGTATTGCTCTACCGTTTAGGAGAGTCTTCTAAATTGGGGCTCCTCCTCCTTTCTACATCAACCTTGCTCCTTTTGCTGCTGCTAGCAGTTCTCTTTCTCAGATGATGTAGCTTTGTTATTAAAGATATATGATGGTTGATGCCCATTTATTAAAGTAAAAGGCCCTGCTTTGATCGACTATTCCCATGTTGGATGTTAAGAAGTCTTTATTCTTGTTACATCTGCTACGTAGATTTGTATTGCCTGGTTTCACTTGAAAGAGTTTGTTTAATTGGTCCGCTTGCTCGAAGAAGTCTATAATGCATGCCTATCATACAGGCATTCAAGACGGCACTTCTCAAATTTAGATATATTTTGGTCTTGCATTTGTATGAAGTATCTTTTGGAGGCAGATGTCAAGCTTTTCTTATTTTATGACACTTGTTAGCCATTTTTATTGGTCACTTTTGGACCTTTTGTTTAGCCTAGGCTTTCCCCTCCCCCTTCTATATTTTCCTTTGCCTTTAATAATATCATGTCTATTAGCTTATCTTCGTGATTCAGAAGTTGAAACATTACTTCCAAGCTCAAACAGTTCGGCTAGTTTCAAAAGCCAACCTACTAAAGTTTGTCATGTCAAAGCCAATACTCTTGGATAGGCTTGCAAGATGGTATCTCCAACTTCAACAGTTTGAGATCGTGTATGTCCCTCAAATGGCCGTAAAAGGACAAGTATTGGCAGATTTTCTAGCTGATCATCCAATGCCCGCTGAGTGGGAACTATCTGATGAACTACCCGATGAAGATGCTTTTGCTGTGGAGATAGCTTCTCCTTGGAAGATGTATTTTGATGGAGAATCTCATAGAGAAGGAGCCAGTGCTGGAGTTGTGTTTGTAACATCCAGTGGTGAAGTTCTACCCTTCTCATTTTCCTTAATGAAAAATTGCCCTAACGATGTGGCAAGCATTCATACTTGGTTTAGAGATGGCCGTCGATATAAAATAATTACACCTTAAGTTGTATGGTGATTCACTACTTGTGATAAACCAACTGCTCGGAGTGTATGAAGTGAAGCAGCCTGAGTTGCTCCCATACCACAATTATGCTCAAAAGCTGATGAGTTGGCTTGGTGATATTGACCTCAAACATCTGTCTAGAAGGAAGAATAAGCAAGCCGATGCCCTTGCAAGTTAGCATCAACTATAGCTATGCTAGATGGACAAATTCAGATACTAGTGTGCAAAAGTTGGGTGGTACCACCAATCTTCGAAGATGATGATTATGAAGAAGATGAAAATCATTTGGTAGAAGTTTTTGAAATTGAAGAAGAAGATTGGTGCCAGCCACTTGTGAATTATCTGAAGTATGATAAATTACCAAATGATCCATGCCAAAGGGTTATTATTCAACGTCGAGCACCTCGATTCATTTACTTCAAGGGTAAACTTTATAGAAGATCATTTGATGGAGTTTTTTTAGATGCCTAGGTAAGGAAGAAGCTACTCAAGCAATAGAAGAAGCTCATTCCTGAATATGCGGTGCTCATTAATCTAGGCCAAAGCTGTATTTCAGAATTAAAAGAATGGGCAATTATTGGCTAACATTGGTGAAAGATTGCTTGGATTACGCACAAAGATGTGAAGCTTGCAAATTCCATGGAAATTTGATTCATCAACCTCCGAATCCTTTGCATCCGACAATCACTTCATGGCCTTTTAATGCTTGGGTTTTAGATGTGGTGGGACCTCTCACAAAATCTTCTAGTGGTCATCTCTACATTCTTGCTACCACCGATTACTTTTCCAAGTGGGCCAAAGTTGTGCCTCTGAGTTGTAAAGAAAGAAAATATTGCTAATTTCATTCGGATCAACATTATTTATAGATATGGGGTTCCTCACTACATCATCACTGCGATGGAAAGCCGTTCAGCAACTGTTGGATTGATAAGTTGTGTGAAGTTCGACTTCAAGCAGGAAGTCATCAATGTACAACGCAACTGCCAATGGTCTTGCTGGAGCCTTCAATAAAACCTTATGCAGTTTGCTAAAGAAAGTTGTCTCCAGGTCAAAAAGAGATTGGCACAAAAGAATAAATGAAGCTTTATGAACGTATCGCACCACTTATAGAACACCTACTCAAGCCATTCCGGTTTCTTTGGTGTATGGTGTTGAAGCTGTTGCACCTCTTGAAAAGTAAATCCCGTCTTTGAGGATGGCCATACAAGAAGGCCTAACTGAAGAGGAAAATGCAAAGTTAGTCTTCAAGAGTTGGAAGCATTAGATGAAAAGAGTTGGAAGCACAACAAAGACTTGAGTGTTATCAATCATACCTTTCCAGAAAATTTAACAAGAAAGTGAAAATATGTTCTTTTCAAGTTGGTGACTTGGTGCTTGCTGTGAGAAGGCCTATTGTGGTCACTCATCGTGTTGGGAATACATTTCTACAAAAATGGGATGGCCCTCATGTTGTGAAAGAAGTCTACACAAACGGCGCCTACAAGTTGATCTCGGAAGATGGCATGAACATTGGCCCCATAAATGGAAAATTCTTAAAAAGCTACTATGTATAAAACAAATTCATGCATAATGCTCCTTGACGAACGAGCCTAAACTACATGTTACTCCTCGTCCGCATGAGTATAAACTGTGTACGACAAACTCCTTATCCGCACAAGTATAAACTGTGTACGATACCAACCAAAGGTAATTATACGTGGTTAAACTATTAATTCACCCCACTCAGGTATTTTAAGTGGTTAAAGTATTTAATACCATACTTTGTCTAAAGTGGTTAAAGAATAGTCACTTATAGCCCGCATGAGTATAAACTGTGTACGACAACCCCCCATTCAAATCAAATCGTGTCCCTTTAAACTACGTTATATCTTGATCATCTGCGAAGAGGTACGTAAGCAGCTTAGCTTTCCAATAATATCAGTCATTACGCAAGTTATTTTGTATAAGTTAGCGTGCTAGTAGAAGAAATTAGAAATTGTGACAGATATTCATGATGCGTGCTCATTGATGAAGAAGTATTAAGAGAAAAAAAAAACAAGAAAACAATTATCTTTGTTCATAAGTCACTAATACTTAGCAGATGAAAACATAAAGCAAAAGCAAACCAATAAACAAAGGCGCGAACTAAAAAAAAAGAAAGCAGTCGTATACGAAGCAAGAAAGTTATCACAGAGTATCTTTTGTAGAGCCGACTTCAGAGCTTCCTTCTCATCTTCAGATGATAATTCTTTTAAGATGACTGCTTTGTCAAGTGCAAGGATATCCTCTTCTATGAGCTCAACTTCCTTCTTAGGACGACAAAGAATTTATTGGAGATGATCAGCTGCCTCGGATAAAGTCTTCTCTTCATTCTGCAGATTAGCCATTTCTTTGCCTATCAACTCCAACTCTGCCCAAGTGGTCCTTAGTTTTTGTCTCTGTTGTATGATTGTCCTTACAATTCTGAAGATGACCTTTGATGTCGGCCAAGCATTTCGCAAAATTCCCCGTAGATGTCACTTCATCAGACTTCAATTTTGTCGCGGTATAAGCATCAACCTTGTCAAATAAAGGATCCAGGGCTTCCTCTAAAGGAGAACAGTCGATTCTAAGAACCTTTACTTTCTTTATCAAGATAAATATTTCTTATCTTATAGTTGATAAAAATTCAAGAGGAGTCCGTTTAAGTTTCCTTCTTATTTTTCTCCATGCACTCCGAGCAAACTTCCTTTTAAGATCATGAGTAATCTTCTTAGATATAAATTCTGATATCACTGGGTATGCCTTTGAAGGAGAATTCACCCATGTGGTAAATGCATCACTTTCAGTAGAGTCATCACTCTCATCAGAATCATCACGGCCATCAGAACTTGAAGAGATACCTATGATCTTATAAGATGAGAAATGTGATGATGTAAAAGAAAAAAAACAAAGCATAACGGAAAATATGATAAGAAAAAGGGGGCAACCTCATCTGGAAAAACTGTTGAAGTAGCAGCAGAAGCTAATTCTTGTCCTTCGACAGCCTTAGAACCAGAAATCATCGGCACAACCTAAAATAATAAAGAAAGCTTCGTAAAAGGGGAAATAAAGAAAGAGAAAGAGGAGAGAGAATAAAAGAAACCTCATTATTTTTTTCTCTGTGTGAATAACAGATTTCTTCCTCTTCCAATGGGGTTCAGTGGAAGCGTTATGACTTTCTGTAGACCAAGGGAAACTTTTCTTCCTTTTATGCACTGTAGGTTGTAAAACTTTATCATGCACTGGAGAAATATCTTTAACCTCTTGGTTGTTTTCAAGGTCATTTATGATATCTACTTTTTCCTCTAGAGTTGCTGATGCTGGGGTAATCAGGTCTTTGATATGATCAGATAAGTAAGTGCCATGAACTTGCTTCCACCACTTCTTTTATTCAGACATGGAGTAATTTTTAGGAGATGATGCTGCACATGGAAAATAAGCTTCGAATTTAGAATTACACACGGTAGAATGCCACCAGTGATTAAATCCTTCTTCCAAAGAAACCTTGCGAAGGTTTGTACTAAGCATGTTGGGAATATCTTGCAGGAAGCCAAATTGACGAGCAAATCTATGAGGATAATAGGCTCCATCATATAATGACCATCTTGCTACAAGGTAAGATAACTGGTAGGAATAGATATGAGATGGGCCCAACTATTCAAATCACTATTCCCATCGTCCACATAATAGATGATTGTATCTTTTGAAAAAATATTACAAGCCCACGAGGTAGCATCAGCTGTTTGAATTCATTTGTGAGCGTCATCATGATTATTTTGCACCTTGCTCGCCAGATTGAGGTACCATTCGAGGATGAGATAATTTACTACCAATTGAAAATGAGTCTTGAAATAATAAGCCAACCAAGCATGAACAAAGTGAACAGCGAATGTGGGTTTAACTTCAGATGGACTTGATGAATTCGAGATTGTGTTCAAACCACAATAGATGCTTGTCAATACTGGAATTGCAAGGCTCACCTTTTTTCCTGCATCCATTAAACTCGCCAATTTAAAGGTACTCGGCCGTATCAAGCTTACTTCATTACCTGGAAGTACAAAGGTACAAAGTCAGCATGCTAAATGAGCAGCTAGATAGGTCACTTCTTGGTTTACTTGCACAAGTCCCATTTTTTTAATTGATCTATCTCTGCAGTCGTCCATGAATGGTGACTCGGGATAATGCCAGTTGGATTATAAGTCTTTTTAGGCCGAGTAGTTGACTTTTTTTAACACGCTTAGGAGGCGCGAGGTGTGGTATTTTTAGACCAAAAATCCACCCACTGATCAATCGTTACATCTTTCCTATTAGCATTCTTGCAAAGCAAGTGATAAGTGCCAAGTAAATGCCTACACCTGCGTGGGATACATAATTCATTACTCGTGAAAAACAGTTCTGCTAAGCTCGGCACAGCTTCATCATATAAGTAACCAGCTAAAGGCAACCCCATTAAGTTATATAAATCCCACAAAGAAATTGAAGTTTCTCCATGTTTGGTGAGTAAAATATTGGTAGAAGAACACCAGGCCTACAGAAAGCTTTGATAATATCCTGCAATCATAAGTAAAGAGAGACGCAAAGACAGTGTCTTAAAGCTTCATGTTTTGAAGAAGAGATCGACATCGGCTTAGAAAATTCTCAGTCCATTCCCAATACCCTTTGAAATAGTGAAATTCTCCAAGAAACTTGATCAGCTCTCCCCAAGTTACTTTACCTTTCCCTTTCAGGATGCGTCGTCCCAAAGATGGTAAGGGTTTTAAACTAGGGTTTAACTCAATATCAGCTCCCTTCAGAGTCCAAGTTGTATTATTCTTCCCCAAAGTAAGCTCATGAGACCAACATTCTAGGTAGAAGTCGTTCTTAAGATTAGAGGGATCTACTGCATGATTCCCTAGCATAGATTTCTCGACTAAAAGATGAGTTCCTTTATTCAAAGGTTGACGCTCATCATCAAGGATTATTAACTAGTTTGAACCAGACTGTCCCGTAGCAATTCTAAAGAAAACCATGTCAAAGAGCGGATAAGCTGCAAAACAAGTGAAGGAATGTTAGAAAATCAAAAGAAGGGCATGAAAATAATTTTAAGTTTATGAATTTAATTAATTAATAAAACTATAAATTAAACCATGATAAGGAATGAAATTCAAAATATTAAAGGAAACAATTAAATTAATTCATGTTCGGTTTGATAAATTAAGCCAAGTACATGAATTAAATTTAAGCAAAGCCTTTAAGTATTGTGTTATATGAAATGCATAAAGTGAAATAAAAAAAAGGGCTTGGATGTTAATAATCAAATAACATGACCCAAATTAATGAAAGGATATTGTTACAAGCCCAAATTCACTAAGTTGAAACAGATCAAACTTTGAGGCCCAAATAATAAATTGATTGGGTCTTTGATCAATTGAATTTCAAAAAGTAAAGTCAAAATTGGATAAGAAAGTAACCCATTCTTCAAGAAAAACACGTGAACTGTTGTTTTCTCCCCAAATCAAAGATTTTCTCTCCCAAGATAATGACCAGACTGTCAAAAAAGGGAAAACTTCTCTCTTCTTTTCTTTAAAAAAATCACGTGAATTGTTGTTTCAAAATCAAAGTTCTCCCTCTCCTTCCAAAAAAAATTTAAAAATAGAATACTCCATCTTTCTCCTAACAAGAGGATCTTCACTGCTCGACGGAAACTTAACCACTGTCAACAGCGGTCTCCATCAGAGAGTATTGCAGCTCGCCACAGGAGACACAACCACCATGCACAATCGCGCTGCGCCAATAAAATTCGAGAACGGCTGAAGAAAAAATCTTCACCGCAATAGCCATTCACTTCTGGCGCCACTGATAGTCGTGGCTAAAATGACGTATGCCCCCTGATCAGATTTGCTGCCGAGCCGAGCCCAGTCAGATCCACTACTGGAAACACCGTGCCATTTGCCCGTCACCGAAGGCGCCTCTTACTGTCCGTTGATCAGCGACATCCACCACTGCTCAATACATATTGACGCCATCGACAGCTAAGGCCAAGATCTCATAAGTCTGCCCGGTCAAATCTACTTTTGAACCTAGTCTAGTTAGATCTACTGTCGGAAACTCTATCGCCATTGCGAGTGTCGCTACGAAAACTTGAAGGACTGACGCACGGAGTCGTCTCTAGTTTTCGACAACCAACAACCACTACTGCAATCAGAGAGATAGCCCACCGGGCGGGGTGTTGCTGCGAAAAGTTGAAGGACTGATGCATGACGTCGCCTCTAGTTTTCAAAACCCGACAACCACTGCTGCGATCAGAGAGATAACTCGGTGTGGACATCGGACTCGTCGTGATCTCCAACTGAAATAAAATTCTGAGTCACCAGGAATGTACAACACTAGTCTCAACTGCCCATTTCATCATCGATGGTTCTGTTTGTACTGCTAACAGGTATGTTCTTGTCTTTCTTTTATCAAAGTTCATATGTATATTGGAGAGGAAAGACAGAAAAAAAACAAAGGTAAAATAATCAAAGGAAGACAGATATGAAGCTGTCCAAATCAAATTAAGAGTTTACCTCTTTTGATGCTTGTGCTAAGTGATGGCAGCTGGTCTACCTCATCCGAGCAAGGGCCATCCTTGCAAGTCTGCAGTAGCCCCGTTCAACCCCTCCCTCCATTCGAGGTCTGTTCAGAAAGGAGAAACATGATTCAAAATTTAAGCAGCTTCAGAAAATAACGAAAGACAAGAGCTTGTAGTGTATCAGTGTGTAATAATAAGATAGGCCATGGATCCATATTATATAGGGATGAATGTGCATATATTGGTAGAATTCTTGTTTCTCAAGACTTATTCATCAAGAAATCTTGTTTATCAAGAAAAGGCCCAACGTTGTTCCTTCCTGTGTAACTCAGAATGGTTATAAATAGAAAAGTTGGATTGGGCCATTAAGAAATAAAATATAAGTTGGGCCTAGAAAAGCTTGAAAGCAGTTTGGGCCTAATAAGTGTCTTGTCCAGAAAGATTGCATTGTAAATATTGAAACAAAATTTTGAGATTGAAGATTTTTGAGATTACTTCACAACAAGACACGACGTCCGTGAACAAATCGCAATAGGGCATTTGTAAGCAAATAAAATTCACAGTCCAATCAAATGTCGACACGTGAATTTTCATTATTAAAATATCAATTTTAATTTATTATTTATTTGGGGATTTAATAAATTAATTCCTAAAATAAATTAATAGATAATTGATAATTAATTTGAGTCCAACAAATTATAAAAGCCCAAATTAAATGAGGCTTGACCCAAGTCAAATAAGCCCAAATTAAACAAGTCCTGACTTAAGTCAAAACAAGCCCACACAAATTAAATCAGACCCAAGTAAAATAGGTTTGATTGCGACCCAATCAAGTTGGAGGCCGAAGCCCGCTGAGTTAGGTCAATACACCTCATTCTTCACCTATATAAGGGGCTCTCCTCTATTAATTATGGGGACAGATTCAAGAACCCGAAGACAACGATGCTCCTAAAGAGATCGAGAACACGAGCAACGCTCCCTTAATATCTTCAAGCTTCAAGTGGAACAACTCAAGAAATTTTCAAATTTTCAAACTTCAAGCGAAGAACAAGTTGAAGATTTTCAAGCAATCTTCAAATATTCAAGCTCAAGTGAAGAACGTCTCAACCAATCTTCAAATCTTCAAGCTTAAAGCGAAGAACAACTCAAGCATCTTCAAGCAAGATTCAAGTCAAGAATGATTTGCGATCCAGGATTAAGGTGCTAAGTGATTAGCCATTTTGTAGCAGGGATGACCAATTAAAACAATTTATCGAACCACAGGGAGGTCAGCGCTAGAGCTTAAGTGAGATTACATTTAGCGCAATTTTATAGTGACGAACCATTAAAGGGGTTGGTTGTTCAAACAAGTAAATAGAAGTAATCAAAGCAAGCAAGCAAACAATGATCAACAAACAAGATGGATGGATGGAAAGTGGTTTACCAAATTGATTAAAAGTGATATTAACAACAATAAAAAAGTGGTAACTCTAGGAATTATGCATCAAATTCATATGTATCATAGATATAGGATTAAGGGCCAATACTAAGTTCACCTAAACTCCCTCTCGAGATAGATAGGATATGAATATCAAATAGCTCAATAGATTGGTTTTCACACAAATAATTCCAACTAGATATTAAGTTTGAAATGAGAGTCCCTTCATACGATTAATCAACCTCTCGATCAAACCAATCAAATGTTCTATCAAAGGGTTTTAAATTCTAAAGGATTTCTCAATCTTTTTACAACTTATAATTAACATGAAGTGTATGATGAATTGATTCAATAAACTATCCTAAATATTTAATTGATTTCTCAATCTAATCACATGTTCATGACAATTTACTACACAAATCAATAATACAAGTCAAGCAATTAACAATCAATGATAGAAAATCATAGATCCAATCAACGTATGAATTCAAATACACAAATCCCCAAAATTATCCAACAATTCTCATGTTGCTAATCTCACAAGGGAGATTAGTCTACCATATTCATAAGTACATTAACATAGATATTAAGATCCTTACAAAACATGATAAACAATAGGATTCAATACAAAAGTTGGATGAAAACTCCCTTGGATGCTTCCAATGGTGATCTTCTTCTTCCCCTTGAAATCTTCCTCTCTTCCTTACTTATCTTCCTCAATTGGATGAAGGTTTTGATGGTGGGATGATGGTAGATCCAATGGATAGTGAATGAATGAAGATGATGGTGTAAAATGGAGAGAATGGTGTGTGATCTATGTGTAGAGGTGAAACCCTTGTGTGGAATATCCAATCACTTTTGAAATGTTGAACTTGAGGCTATTTATACCGTCTCCAAGTTGGGCCACGAATTAATCATCAACTGGGCTTTTTACACACACTTACACACATTAGCAGGTAAAAATCTGAATTTCTGGCCCAAAATCATGCAACTCGAGTTGGCCTTACCTAACTCGAGTTGCAACACGAGTCGAGTTGGATGTGTGTAACTCGTGCTGAAGTAGCTTGACTCGTTTTGACAACTCGTGGTCTTGCCTGTTCGGTCGTGTTGCGAGGCTCTGAAACTGAAAATCCCTCGGCAAGCAGCTCAACTCGATCTAGCAACTCGAGTTGCAGCTAGCAACTTGAGTTGTAGCTTGCAACTCGAGTTGGCTCACTGTACAGTTTTTGGATGATGTCTTGCTCCTAGCTTGACTCGAGTTGCAAGTCGAGTTGGACCTTGCAACTCGAGTTAACTCTCTAGACGAATTTTGGACTTTTTTTACCCCAACTCGAGTCGATTTGGCAACTTGAGTTGCACCTTGCAACTTGAGTTGGGTCTCCTCAGCCCGTTTCTTACTAGTTTCAGCTCCCATCTCTTTTTTTGCTCTGTTATCACCTGTTTTACATACGTTTAAACTCATTCTCACACATTTCTATAAAAACACATAACAAAACCAAATAACGCATAAATACGAATGAAATAATACGAAAACACACATAAAAAGACACTAAAATTTAGGTGAAAATATCACTCATCACACCCCCAAACTTATAGTGTTGTGCGTCCCCGAACAACGAAAATGATAAAACAAGGGTAGAGAGATTTTCACCTAGGAAAAGATTAAACGAACATAAGTAATAACACATCGATAGCAACAATTAATGCTAAGTCATCCTACAACATTAAACTCATAAATTGAAAAATTAACAAGTTCAATCACAAGAAAATAAGTCTAATATAGTTCCTTTTAGTCCAAGCCTCACATAGGTTATAAATGTCACTCAACACTCTTTAAAGTAGGGTAAATCATCACTCATTAAACGATTGGCTCAACTTACTATAAGCTTGCTCCTGGACTACATTCACAAACCTCCAAAGTTTCCATTAGTGATCAAAAATGTCTTTAATTAGGATGTAATGATAGACTCTTTGGTATGGTAGGGAGAATTTAAGTAAGAGTGACTCATCATGTGTATGTAATCAAAGAGGTAGCTACTTTCTTTCATTCCTTAACAATTTCTTTCTTCCTTTCTTTTATTTAATGATCACAAGCACTAATCATCAACTTTCCTTGAATTAAGCTTCTTTTAATTCCTGCTTCCTTCTTTGGACTTTTAACTATTTAAGCATATTGTTGGTACCTTGCTCTTTTTCTTATGTTATGGTTGAATGTCCATTCTTCTTGTGCTCTTTTCATCATTTTTCTTGCTTGTTTACCATTTCCTTTCTTGTTTTGCACAATCAATCCTTTCTAGCTACCATCTCCTCAATCACTCATACAAAAGGGTAAATATGTAAGGCTTAAGTGTGTAATTAAGGCTTGTAGTGTGCTTATTTCACAATAAATAGGCTTAAAGGCTCAAAGTGGTTAACTAAGGATGATGTTCATGGTATGAAAATATTTGGCAATGACTATTAATGACAAGGATGACCTTAGACCATTTCACTAGTTTCCACTAATCGGGCTCGTTCCTATAGTCCTTGAGCAAGTTCTAGCTTATCAAACACAATCAATCCACTCATGAAAAAAATACCATGTATGCACGGTTTAGGCTCAAATTCTCACAAGCTTATGCATTGGACCTTAAGGAACTTATTACACCATATTCATCTCAAAATTGAACAAGTTAAGTAAAACTTGTCACAATTTGAAAGTGTAGAAATTCTTAATCATAACTTGTCATCACTTATCACAACGACATATCATCACTCATATTCAAAAATGACTCACAACATCCCAAAAAAATAACCACCAAAACAATCCCTAACAAGAATAAAAATATACACAAAACATAAAAGAAAAGACACACCAAACAAGAAATAATAAAAAACACATAACATGCAAGAATTAAAATCACCATCATTAATAATAAAGCACACATTCTATATCATCCATGATCAAGTAAGCTCAAAAGCATCCCCATCTTTGATTGAAAATTAAACTTCCCATAAACATAACACATAAAGTAGCATGCTAATCCATTCAATCCAAATCAAAATCAATTAGAAGTGATAAGGTGTAGAGTACTCCCTCAATAGGCATTTGGTAAGGAAAGCGTTCGCTCCAAGCTCCATTTTTGCTTCCAATACCCTTCATTCATACTCAAAAACTCATACAACACCATTAGCTCAACAATTTCATTAAACATATGGATTCACATGCACTTCAACACAACCAATCATACCAAAATCCAACCAAACTCATGAGAAAATTTTTAAAATTGACCAATTTTACAAGAAGACCTATCATCATCATATCAAGCACACTCAAATGGTGAGTCACACCATGCACTCCCCCTCAAACATAAATCGAAACAAGTTGAGACTTAAGTTTACAAAAAGTATTGGGACTTACTCTTGTAGTTTCCATTGATGATCTTTTTGTGGAGAAGTAAACACATCCATATGATTCAAGTTATGTTCACCACACACTAGCCTCCCAAACATAACTCGAGATAAGAGTCGAGAATCCATGAAGCACTTATCCTTCCTTCAACATATATTTTTCTCACGAGCACAGTCCACCTACAAGACCAAAATAAACAACAAAATAATCAAAACATAAAAAGAATGAGTTGCCTCTAATTTAGCGCTAAGTTTAACGTCTTCAAGCCAGACGAAATTTTTATACTTATTGGACCAAATATTGGTCCACCACACTTTCTCCTCGCATCCTCACTTTGAACATTTGCTTTCCCGTAGCTAAAAATGGTCTTCCCAAAATGAGTGGCACTCGAGGCTCCGCCTTCACTTCTAACACCATGAAGTCAACCAGGAAAGCTAGCCCTTTCACCTTCACCTCCACGTCTTCGACAATTCCTAGAGGCTTCACAACCTCTCCATTTACAACTTCAAGACGAATAGTTGTAGGCTTAAGCTCTCCAATTTCAAGGTTTTTGAACGTGGCATGAGACATCACGTTGATGCCTGCCCCCAAGTCACACAATGCATCAAGAGTGTCTTTTCTTTCAAAATCATATGGGATTATGAACTTCCCTGATCACCAACCTTCGTAGGCCCCTATTTTGCATCGCTTTACTTGTTTCGGATGACTCTTCTTTCTTTTTTTCCTCATATTTTTTCTTAAGGGTCTTCACATATTTCTCAAACTTCTTTTTCTTCTCCTCCTTTACAAACATTTGTGGATATGGAATAGGGAATTGAGTGATTGGAATACCCTAATAGTCACGTTTGTACTCCTCTTCTTTGGCCTTCTCCTTCACTTTCTTTTCCTCTTGTACACTTTTCCACTTAGATATCCATTTAGGCCCCTTATCTTCTTTCTTACTTACTCCTTCCATTTCTCCAACAACCTTGTTTTCCACCAACCCTTCTTCAAACTTTCTTTCCTATTCCATTTCAACAAATAAACATTGAGCTTTCGGATTCACTTCGGTTGTGGCTGGAAACTTTCCTTTTTATTGAGCACTGAAAGAACTTGCAATTTGTCCAACATTGTATTCCAAAGCTTTGAGTCTCTTTTCATTCGCTTCTTCTGCCTTTTTCAACGCTTCATCTCAAGCTTTATTTGATGCGATCAATTATTCAAGTAGCTCATCAATTGATGCTCTTCCCTCATTGTTTGGTGCCTTGGCCCCCGATTGATATCCCGGAGGATAAGCAACCACATTGCTCGGATCAGAGTAGAAAAAGTTACCTTGCCTTTGTTGTTGTGGGTACGAGCTTCCACTACTTTGACCATTGAAACCTCCTTACCTTGGTGGATAGTTCCCTTGACTTTGGTTGAAACTACTTTGAAAATTATTTTGGTAATTCCCTTGGTAGTTCTTCCTTGCATGTATGACATATCTTCCACACGTGGCATAGAATTGGCCCATTGTTCCCCATTCACAACATTCTGAGGTAACACCCCTTGATCTACTTGACCTTCAATCATACTAGCTCCTTGATTATTCACACATTGATTCAAGCTCATTTGTTTCATGACTTCCGTCACTATCTTTTCATTGCTTGGCGTTTATGGCTCCACATTCACACAAGAACTCTTCATACTAAACTGTTGCCCTTGATCACAACTCTCAAATCCATAGCATCCACTAACCCTCTCCAATGGCCATTGATGCACATTTGTAGCTATCTCATCAAATATCCTTATGGCCCTTTTCGGAGTTACACCAAGTACGGATCCACCCGCGGAAGTATCAACAAGCACTCTTTGCCCATTCACAAGTCCTTGATAGAAAAATTCAATTTGTTGATTCTCCGGGAATCCATGTTGTGGACACTTGCGTAGCATATCCTTAAACCTTTCCCACGCTTCAAAAAAGCTCTCTTGAGTCATTTGCTTAAATTGAGTAATCAAGCTCTTCATTTGAAGCATCTTAGAAGGTGGAAAATACTTGTTCAAAAACATTTGGACAAGTTCATCCCAAGTGTTGCACGTACCGAGAGTAATGGTGGATAGCCACTTTCTAGCACTACCCCTCAATGAAAACGGAAACAACCTCATCTTGATACAATCTTCACTCACCCCATTTATCTTCACGGTGTTGGCAATCTCCATAAATTGAGCTAGATGAGTATTAAGATCTTCATTCAGGGTTCCACTAAACTGTTGCTCTCTCATCATAGAAATCAAGCATGCATTAATTTCAAAGTTGTTGGCATTGATTGGTGGAGCCATCAAGTATGGCACGACCCTCGGCATAAAGAAATCTCGAATCACCCTTTGAACATTATGAATTCCATATTGCACCGGAGGTGGTGGTGGTGGTACATAAGCTTGTTGTGGAGGAGCATAAGCTTTTGAAAAGCCTTGTTGCCTTAGAACTTGTTGCACCATTTGTTGAAGTAAAACTTGGTTGTTGAAAGCTCCATGATTTTGATAGGCTTGTTGAGGAGGATTTGCAATGAATAGAGGTGCGTTGTCTTGCACGTTCCATTTTGTCCTCCTTCCCCATCATGCTCTATCTCCACACGATTATCTTCTTGAAAATTCTCTATTAGATCACTAATTTTGGTATTGTTCTCCTTTCTTCTACTTCTCAAGGTGTTTTCAAGCTCTAGATCAATTGGTTCAACTTGATTCTTTCAACCTTGTTTGCATACACCTTCAAAACAAGAGAAATTAGAACAAGATTTTTAAAGGCAAATACAAGTAAACAAATAAAATAAAAAATGTCTTTATTAAGATTACTCAAAACGTTCCTACTTCAAGCTACTAGCAACCGTTGCCTCCCCGACAATGATGCCATTTGATTAGCCATTTTGTAGTAGGGATGACCAACTAAGTTCACCTAAACTCCCTCTCGAGATAGATGGGATATAAATATCAAATAGCTCAATGAATTGGTTCTCACACAAACAATTCCAACTAGGTACTAAGCTTGAAATGAAAGTCCATTCATATGATTAACAACCTCTCGATCAAGCCAATCAAATGTTCTATCAAAGGGTTCTAAGTTCTAAAGGATTTCTCAATCTCTTTACAACTTATAATTATCATCAAGTGTATGATGAATTGATTCAATGAACTATCCTAAATATTTAATTGATTTCTCAATCTAATCACATGTTCATGACAATTTACTACACAAATCAACAATATAAGTCAAGCAATTAACAATCAATGATAGAAAATCATATATCCAATCAACATATGAATTCAAATACACAAATCCCCAAAATTAGCCAACTCTCATGTTGCTAATCTCACAAGGGAGATTAGCTACCATATTCATAAGAACATTAACATAGATATTAAGATCCTTACAAAACATGATAAACAATAGGATTTAATACAAAAGTTGGATGGAAACTCCCTTGGATGCTTCCAATGGTGATCTTCTTCTTCCCCTTGCAATCTTCCTCTCTTCCTTGCTTCTTTTCCTCAATTGGATGAAGGTTTTGATGGTGGGATGATGGTAGATCCAATGGATGGTGAATGGATGAAGATGATGGTGTGAAATGGAGAGAATAATCAATGATCTATATGTAGAGGTGAAAGCCTTGTGTGGAATATCCAATCTCCTTTGAAATGTCGAACTTGAAGCTATTTATACCCTCTCCAAGTTGGGCCATGAATTAATCATCTACTGGGCTTTTTACACACACTTACCCATATTGTCAGGTGAAAATCCAAATTTTTGGCCCAAAATCATGCAACTCGAGTTGGATTTACCCAACTCGAGTTGCAACACGAGTCGGATTGGGTGTGTAACTCGAGCTGAAGTAGCTCGACTCGTATTGACAACTCATACTCTCGCCTGTTCGATCGTGTTGTGAGGCTCTGAAATTGAAAATCCCTCGATAGGCAGCTCGACTCGTGCTAGCAACTCGAGTTGTAGCTTGCAATTGGGTTGGCTCACTGTACAGTTTTTGGATGATGCCCTGCTCGTAGCTCGACTTGAGTTGCAAGTCGAGTTGGACCTTGCAACTCTAGTTATCTCTCTAGACAAATTCAGGACTTTTTCTGACCCCATCCCCAGTCGAGTTGGCAACTTGAGTTGCACCTTGCAACTCGAGTTGGGTCTCCTCAGCCCGTTTCTTGCTCGTTTCAGCTCCCTTCTCCATTTTTGCTCCGTTTTCATCTAGTTTACATACGTTTAAGCTTATTCTCACACATTTCCATAAAAAACAAATAACATAAAAAAATAACACATAAATACGAATGAAATAATACGAAAATACACATAAAAAGACACTCAAATCTAGGTGAAAATATCACTCATCACTAAGCCCCTCAGATCATGCGTTCTTCACATCAAGTTCTTCAATGTTCTTTGAAGAATCAACGGCGTTCTATACATTCAACGATGTTCTTCGCAAAAGTTTCAAGAATATCGTTTAATCCAAACAAAGGCTCGACGCCTCTGGATTAGCATTATAAACCTTCAAATCTGAGCTCGAACAAGTTTCAATAGAACTTAACATACTCCAGTGAATGTTAACACAAGTCAACATGTCAAAGTCAAAGCCAAATTGGTTCAAGAGAAGAATAAAAGGATTTATTGAGATTGTAACCTATTTACATTATCTTTCTTTTAATTAAATCCGTCTGGATTAACTTTGAACTTTATTTTGTGTTTATTTCATTATAAATACAAAATTTGTTGTTACAGAGGCGAAGATTATTATCGCCAATATTGTATCGGAAGATAACCTAGAAAATTCTTTACAAGGATCTTAAAGCAGAAGCTTTTGATGGTCATGTAGTGGGAGTAAGAATCAGATATATGGCAGAAAACATGGAAGCATAGTCTTTTAGTATAAGTGGGAGATTGTTGGATTGTATACTAAAAGTCTAGTTTTACTATGAACAATGTTTTAACAATATTTGAAATGAGAATCATTGATCAAATGATTGCATCTTATAATCTATTTATATGTTGATGCAATGTTCCACTTACTTTGTACTGTAGATAATATGTTATGCGACAACACGTGGAAGATCATATTATCAGTTTCCTTATAAAGTATAAATAAATGCTCACAACAGAGATAGACGGGGACTCTCTATCGGGATAGTTGTAGTGTGATTTGGTATTAGTTTGTCTTGACTATAGAATCACATTAGTGCACATTGTGTGTATTGAGCAGGACAACTTGAGATCGTTCGACTTGTACTGACTATATAGGAGAACTTGTTCTCAGTTATTATGGATGTTCGTTCTCTTAATCCCTATACAACAACCTCGACACGTAAGTCATCATGTATTTATGTGATTCATCAATGGGTGAGATTTACATGTAATTAAATCAACAAACTCGGTGAGTTGAGAAATAGTACTATCTCTATGGTATGTTGTTGATTGTAGAAGGAAACCGTGTCCGATTAAATAGGCTGATGATGTCTCCTTGAGGAGCTCATAAGGATTATCATTTATACACTGCAGGTGGATTTATTTTGGCATGACAATGAGGTTGAGTGGTACTACTCTCGGATTAGATATTAATTAATAGAGTTGTCAGTATCTTAATTAATTAATAGACATTGTATATTTTACACGCGGAGACACTATCGGGATCATAATTAGAACGACAGTGCAGTAACAATATTTTAGTTCAATAATTTATTATTATTGGACTTAAGTATAAGTTTTGGGCTAAACTTGGATACTTAAGCCCAATGGAGGCCCAACTCTAATTTCTCCTCCTTGTCCCTGCTGTAACCTATATATAAGTCATCTTAGCTGTTCTAACCCTAAAAGTTATTCACACCTAACACTGTGAGGAGGGAAAGGGAACAACAGATTGAGGGGATATTGAGGATCGTCGCCCACACGACGTCAAGATTGGACTTAGGATACAACAGAAGATCATGAGGTTATTTGCTGCTACTATTCGTCAACTAAATAATTTTTTAACATCATGTATAACTCCAAACTGTTCATGTCATATACTGTAGGAAACCCACGGAAGAGAGGATTGTTTTGGCGCATAATCACTCAAATCAGAGATTGGTTGAGAGAGTTATGCCCAAAATGGTGAGGCTGCACGTGCTGACGGCTAGAATTCATTCTCTTCTTCAACATACCCTGTGAAAGGTAATATGATTTTATGTTCTTGCTTCCGCTGATGTAGAATCATATGGAATCCTAACATTTCAAGTTAACCAAATGATCGAATGCCAACAATAAACATTTCATAATGCATAATGTAATGTAAATTAGAGATGGAGAAATTCCCATTATTATCAGATTAGAAGTGATTTGAGTATTTTCTAGTAGAACAATGGTATGTTCTCCACGGATTTTTATATATTGCAGACCATTATTACGAAGGTACTTTTTGTTCATCATAATAGTTTATATGAATTTTCATTTGGAGGCGGCTATTTGTACCCTCGAAAATGTTAAATGAACCCCAATGATTTATAGAATTAAAATATGATAATGTGAGAAGACGTAAATACCTTTTTCTAAATAATAAATTAAATTATAATTAAATTTCTATATGCACCCCAATTAGATTCTAAATGTACCCCATTGTCATATTCATTAAATCTAGATCAATCCTAAATCCTTCTGCATCAGCGTAGTAGTGTCATGGAACAAGCAAAAACTGAAAAATTCAAACACACTTAAAAACAATTGAACAACGTCATAATCAGAAATTGAGAAATTCAAACACAATTTACAGCAATTCAACAAAATCATAACAAGAAATTGAGAAATTCAAACACAAGAAAGATGAGTACAGTACGCACTTGATGAAGATACTTCTCCGAGGATATCTGAAGATCCCATCACCTACTACCACACCACATGACACTACCATCCACCAACACCGCCGCTTCTCTTCTCCTCCTCCGCCCTTCCCACAATCGCATCCGATGCTGTTGTATCTTGCCACCTGTATCCCCATATCCCCCATTCTCTGTTAGCGTTTGGATCTTTTGGTTAACGTGAACTGTTAGCGTTTCATATATTTCTACAGCGGAAGTAAGAAAATAAGAAACGTATTATCTTTCACCGTTCGGATGTTAAAGAAGAAGGTTGAATTCTCGCCGACAGCGTATGCAGCCTCACGGTTTTGTTCATAACTCTCTCATCCGATATCAGAATCAAGTGATCTATGGACCAAAATGATTCTATCTTCAGTGGCTTTCCAATGGTATATCATACGTACAGTTTTGAATTTCACACGATTTTAGAAAAATCAGTGAAGTTGGCGGACAGAAACAACAAACGACCTTCTGGTCTTCTGTTATATTCCTTAGCCACGTCTTGACGTTGGTGTGGGCAGCGATCTACAAGACGAACTCAGTCTAAAACCCTAATCTGCCTTTCACATGTGTTGTGCGTGTGATTCAGATTCTGGATTAATGAGATTGGCTATTATATAGGCTACAACAGGGACCAGGAGGAGACATTAGGGTTTGGGCCTCCATTGGGCTTAAGCATCCAAGTTTAGCCAAAAACTTATACTTAAGTCCAATAATAATAAATTATTCTACTAAAGAAATACTATTGCACTGCCACCCTAATTTCAAATTACGTTTATGGGCTCCTTATTATGGGCCCATTAGTCTCTCCGTGTTTAAGATTCAATGCCCATTAATTAATTAAATTACTGACAACTCCATTAATTAATATAATTACCAAGAGTAGTACCACTCAATCTTATTATCATACCGGAATAAATCCACCTGCAGAGTTTATATGATAATCTTTATGAGCTCCTCAAAGGGACATCATCAACTAATTCCGTTAGGACACGGATTCCTTCTACAATCAACATCACACCATAGAGACAACACCATCTCCCAACTCACTGAGCATATTAATTTAACAATTAAATCTTACCCAATGATAAATTAAAGAAATAAATATTGGCTTACGTGTCGAGGTTATTGTATAGGTATTAAGAGTACGAACATCCATAATAACAGAGATCAAGTTCTATTATATAGTCAGTATAAACCGAACGATCTCAACAACAGTCCTGTTCAATACACACAAAGGGCACTAATGTAATTTTATAGTCAAGAACGACTAATGCCAAATCACACTACAACCATACCTATAGATAGTCCCCTTCTATCTCGGTTATGAATATCTGTTTATACTTTATACGGTGCTGATAATATGATCTTCCGTATGACGCGCATACCACATTATCTACAGTATAAAGTAAATGAACTTTTGTAATAACTTAATTGCAAATGTTTGATCATATACATGATTCTCATTTCAAATATTATCTAAACATTGTTCATAGAAAAAGTTAGACTTTTAGTATACAATCCAACAATCTCCCACTTATACTAAAAGACTATGCTGCCATATCTTTTTCCATACATCTAATTACTACTCCCATTACTTGACTATTAAAATATTTCACCTTAAGGTCTTTGTAAAAGAATTACTAGGTTATCATTGTTGAGAGTGAAAATTAGTTTGTTTGAGTGTCCAATTTAACACCTTTTTGATGAGAATTGTTGTTATATATTAGCACAAGTATCTTATATTCAATATATGTGAGAAAAAGGTGCACTTCATGTGTTTTACTATGTTTTAGGTAGAAAAAGGATCAAAAGTTCAAAGTTGGAGAAAAGGTACAACTTGTGCAATGAATGCTAAAAAACGCACGTCCAACTTGTGCAATTTTTTTATATTTTTATGTAGATTAAAACTGGTGTTATGATATACGGTTGGAAATCCACTTAAAAGAGAATCTTTTGGCTTAAAGAACACCTCAATTGAGTTCCAAACGAGGAAGTTATGAGCAAAATGGTGACGTCGTGAGAGTTGTGCCGAACATAACGGATGTTCTGCTTTCCATGGCTTTTTACAGATTCAAATCTTAGAGTTTTTGTAAGATCTATATATGGGTAGAAATCCAAGGAAGAGAGTATCATGTGAGTGCATGAATCACTCAAATTGGATCTCGGATGTGGAAGTTATATATGAAAAAGTGAGACGGTGCAAGTGCAGTTCGACCACGTGTAGTGGTCGAACCGCCGGTTCGACCAAGCCATTGTGGTCGAACCAGAAGCCTGAAGTGTGAATTATCACCAATTTGATTCGACCAGGATTTGACCAAGCCCTAGGTCGAACCCTAGGTCGAACTCAATGCCTGGGACGCGTCCGGATCTAATTTTTAAACCCCAAGTGCGTGTTTTTGCGTGTTTTCATGAAGAAGCTCATCCTAGGTCCATAAGGAGAGCTTACAAGTATAAAAGAGGATGTAGATCACACCAAGAAGAGACAACACAATATAATAGAAAATGAATTGGAGAGAGAGCCACAACACAATACAACACCCCACAAGGGGGGTTCACCCCCAACCATCATCCACATCCTTTCCTCCATTCATCCATCACTTTGAAGATTCGTCTGTAGAATTAAGAGGAGAACCAAGAGGAGGATTCAAGATGGAGAAGGACACGACGACTCCCGCATCTAGGGTTTATTTTGTTTTCTAATTTATCATGTAATTTTCCAGACATCTGGGTAAGATCTATCCAACACCTATGATTTTTCTTCATAACATCATGAGCTAGAGCCTTTTCGGTAGAACTAGGGTTGTGAAAGTTTTCACGAATTAATTGAACTTTTGTGTGTAAACTCCGTACAAAACTACTTATAGATTTATTTTATATATGATTTTTCCTTTTTAATTCGTACTCACAGTCATTTTGTGCATCATTAAATGTTATGTAAAGTCTGAATACATATCTTGGTTATTAATTAAGTGCGTTCATTGCTGAGCAGGATTGCATGTTATGATTATAAGTGAGGGGACTCTGAAGCTTCATTAGAACTATCATATATGAATACTTATTAATTGAATTGAATTCGGGTTATTAAGTAGGATAAAGTGGATAATTTTATAGTATCTATAAAAGGGAGATCATATCAGGTTAGAGTACCAATTGGCCAGGGAAATAATCGATACTGATAGTACCTAGAAAGGAGGGTGGAATTATATCTCTTGCTCCGAGGTTATTCACACGTGTTACACACATATTTACTTGCATCTATAGAGTAGATATGCATGATTTGTTGATTCCACAAGGCAGAGTCGGACATCAACACACGGAAGGGAAATTAATGAGTGAAACTGGATTCTACTAAAGCTACCTATTCTCCTACTGATCCACTTTTGTATTCTTCTAGTACTTTTATTTTATTTGTTATTTAAATTAATTGTTTAGTAGTTTAATAATTAAATCCCAAACTTTATTGTCAACTTGTCTTAATTATATTTAGTAAATAATTAAATAGAAAATACGCCATCCTTTGGGTTCGATAATTCACTTGGTCGCTTGCTTAAGCTGAAATTAATATCCTTAATACTTGGGGATTAATTTTGCGTGCAAAGAAAACTCACATCAAGTTCTTGGCGCCATTGCCGGGGACGACTGTTATTATTCATTTTATTATTTTTAGTTTGATTAAGACTTTTATTTGTGATTATTTATTTCTATCTAACCTTAAATATTTCTGAGTTACTTGTACACTATGAAAAGGAAATGAAGGAAAGGAAGAATAACACATAGTGCTAAACATGGCCGGAGTAAGGCAGAATCTGGATAATATTGTCATACTTGAAATTTTCTCGAATTATGGAATTGGTAACATGGGATTGATAGGAGCAAGGGGGGAAGATGATGATTTTGATATACATCCCACTCTTATTAAAATGGTAGAGAAGAATCCCTTTTCTGGAGGTTGTTTTGAAGATCTATACAGCATCTCCGAAAATTTCTTGGTTATGCAAACACTCAGAAAGGTGCTGGAGCTCATAATAATGCTAGACGGAACGCCCTATTCAAGTTTTCTTTAATTGATAAGGCAGAGGCTTGGTATGAGACTCTTAATGCACCCGACAACATTACGTGGGACCAACTGTAGCAGAAGTTATTGGAAAGATACATATCACCCTCAAGGATCTTAAGAATGAAGCAAGAGATCACCCAATTCATTATGGATCAGGGTGAGAAATTTCATGAGGCGTGGGAAAGGTTTAAAGACATGTTCAGGAGGTGCCCACAGCATGGTATGTTTAAGGCTAAATACATAAGTATTTTCTACTATGGATTGGATTGTGAGTCGCGTGTTCTTATTGATGCATCATCAGGAGGAGCTTGTTATCTAAGACAACACTTGAAGCAGAAAAGTTGTTCTAAAACATCTCTATGAATTCACGTGACTAGTCTATAGAGAGAGATAGAGGATTATATGTATTTGGCAAGGTGGCGCAGATTGAACTTCAAGTGAAGCCGAATAGAGATGATGAAATCGTCTCTAGTTTAGCTAAAATCAACAAGCTACTATAGTCCCAGCAGAGGCAGATTATAGAGTTGACACTAAGGGGGTCTACAAACAGATTTGGCACAAATGGATTGTGAAGAAATACAGCTTCAGACTTTGGCTAGTGCATAGAGACAGAGTTGCTACAAAGGATAGGGTATGGTGCACGGGAGACGACAAACGATGTGGTTTTTGCTTCGATCAGGAAACCACATCGCACATCTTCTTCCACTGCCCTTACACCACAAATATTTGGGATCAAGTCAAAAGATGGATTGGATGGAGAAGACGAAGACTAACATCAGTCACAGATGCCTTCAGGAAGATCCTCCAGGATACGAGGACCAACAAAAAGGCAAGAAGACTCCTTTACACCACTTTTGCTACCACGATTTATCACATATGGATGGAAAGGAATGCACTTCAGCATGGCACAAGGATGCTGTCTCCGAACCACATTGCAGATAGAATCACGCTCCAGATAGCGTCTTTGTATATGAATTCATGATGTATTTTATTATTCACCTTAAGAATTTTGCTTAAGTAGGTTGGATAGGGAGGCTAGACCTTGTATTCGCATTGTACGTAAGTACTCGATGTAACCGTTTCCAGTGAAATAACATTTACCAATTTCACTAGTATGCAACAACACAAAATGAAGAGTGTTGAAGATACCTTCATTCGATACATGGCTAAGAATGATGCAAGGATTGATCGTCTTGAGGATACCATGAATGTTGATCATGCAAATTTATCTAAGAAGTTGAGGGACCTTACTTTGATTATGGGGCATATGGCCGCGAATGTGAATCAATTGACACAAAAGTTGGAGGATAATTCCATCACATTGAGGTTCAGGACGCAGTACAAGGGACATATGAAGTTAGAATCGAAATTTGAAGCAAAAGTAGCTCGGTTCGACCCCGATTCAACCAGCACAGATGGTTGAATTAGGCAAGGGAGGTTGAACCAGACACCTAGGCGACATCCCAAAGAAACAGAGGATCAGTTCGACCAAAAATAGGTTAGTTCGATAAAGAGCTCTGGTCGAACCGAGGTCGAACTAGCCTGTCCTCAAGACTCGATGTCGGGTTCGACCAACCTAGCCATGGTTCGACCAACCTAGTTAGTCAAACTAAGGTCGAACCAGCCTGTATACATTACTTTATTTTCTCTGATGCTCGATTCGACCACGATCACTACCGTTCGACCAAACTAGTTAGTCGAACGGTGTCGAACCAACCTGTAAAGGAGAGAATGCATGTTCAGGTATGCAGTTTGACTACTATTCAACCAATTTAACCAGCAACCCTGGTCGAACTCAGATCGAATCATTTTGTTCTGCACCGTTTTCAATGTCGAATGCTTTACATGATGTTAATGCTACTCTCATGCCATCCCAAGGACATAATACTGAGCTTATAGTAGAGAAGAAGTGGGAAAGAGCAAAGTGGTTGAGAGATGAGAAGTTTAGACTCCAAATGGATAATGAAGATATGGTTTTCTCTCTTGATCAAGCAATGAAGATGGCCAAGGAGACTCAATCGTGCAAGAGCATAGAAGTGATTTCTAACTTGTTTAATCTTGATTTTAATAAGGCAAATGATTCTGAATTTAAGTGAAAAATTGACAAGGAGGTGTCTAGACAACCATGGGAGGAAGGAAATTTCAAGGATCATATACTTGTTACCAAGAAATGTGAGGTGCTGAGTGTAGACAAGAAGAGGGAAAAAAATTATTTGAAGATGAGGATGCGAGAAGACCGCCATCTGATCTAGTAGTTCAAAACCTGTAATTCGTCGTGACTCTCCGACGTTAAACATGAGCACCTGTTGGGGGCTTGCCCTTCCATTTTATTGCTTTATTTATTTTGTGTGAGTAAGAAATTTTTATATTTAAGGTGCTTACTAATCGGCAATTACATCTCTTTGCAAATTTAGTTTCAACTTATGTTTTTACTAAGTTTGGGGGGTGTGATGTTATTACCTCATTGCAGCACCAAGAGTATAATAATTTCTTTGTAATGTTTGCTAGGGGAGTTGATTTTTTTTGGTATGTTGAAACTTTAATTGGTTTTGATGTGTTGATTTTTTACAATTTGCATAGTGTTCAGTGGTGTTTCTAGTCTGTGGAGTCAATTAGATAGTCAATTGAGTCTTTCTTCTAGTTCTCCTATTTTATTATTGATGAATCCTATGATGATGAATGTGTTTGAGCTTTGATGATAGAAAAAGGTAAAAGAAGGGGAAGACGAGTTCAACACTGAGGCTTGACCTGACCGAGTTAAAGTACTCGAGGAGCTCGTGCATACTTTGAAGGAGAAATCAGGTGTACTCATTTACTTATTCTAATTTTATGTGTGTTTTAAATTCATGGAGTGGAATGATTGAGTTTATATTTTTGGTGATCCACATGAGCTTATATTTTTAGAATTGTGCTTGAAATTCATATGCTTTTGAAATTGATAAAGGAAATATACTTGAGTTATATTGTGATATGAAGTTCTATGTGTACTTGGGGATATTGCGTACCATGAAAAGTGCTCTATTACTTGTTAAAACACATGTGAGATTTTGAGCCTCGTTGATCATGTACATAATCACATGATATTTCTTTTCTGGCGAGTATCGTTCTTGTGTGTGTATTCTAGAACTTGCCTCTTGTCTTACTTGAAACTACATGTGTGTTAGATGATGGGAGATGATTTTAGGCCATCTTTGAATTTAAAAGTCACTTAGCCAAATAATTCCCTACCTAATGATGTTTATCTGTAGTTAGCCCCGTTGAGCCTAAAAATCTCATTCTTTGACAGCCTACGAGAAAGAACCACTTTGAGCATCTGTTTTTTTAACCTTGATTATCCTTCTAGAAGAAAATTAATGGCTTTTCAGAGTATGTTGATGGAGCTTGATAACAGCTTGGGATGGAATTAAATTGTTGTTGCAATAGTGTCGGATCTTGATAATGCATCTAAGGAAAATCATGGTGTAGTGCTTAAATCTAGTACTCTATGGAATCAAATACCCTAGGGTAGTGCTTAAATCTAGTACCCTATGGAGGATGCGTGAGGTAGTGCCCAAAACTGGTACCCCAAGAGAAAAAAAGAAAAAAAGAGAAGGAAAAAAGTGTGGTGCTTGAAAGAAAAAAAAGTAAAGAGTTGCGGAGGATTTGTGATTAATTGAAGTGAGTAAGAAGAATAAAAGATCATGATAGGTGCGCTTGATTGATCCGAGTTTTGAGTCACTTATCTATATATTTTCTACCTTACCAAAGAGCCAACATTACATCCAAAAGAAAAGTCCCTTTTGATCTCATTTTCGAATCAAACTTTTAGTCGTGGAGAGTTTGAGACATTTAGCAAGCTTATGGTTACGCATGCACTTGAATTGAATTTGAGTGTAAACACCTTAACCCATAAGTGTACATCTTTTACACCTGAGTGCAAGTGATATATACTTCCCGTGAGAACATGTGAATGGAGCATTTGAATTGGTGGTGATTGTCTTATCTTGTATGCTATGAATTGATTACTACATGTAATGAGAGTTGCATGACCTAAGTTGATGACAATTGTATTTTGAATGGGGTATTGGCCATAATCCTTCTTTCCCTGCTAATTTTCATATTCTCTTTCTTTTTATTTTTATTTTGTTACCTCAGGACGAGCAATGGGCCGATGCAATCTAGGCGACAACAACCTTCCCCTCATCATACGATTCCTCATATTAGGTAGTACTTGCTTTCAATGTGTTTAATTGTCTTATGGACTCGTGATTTTTTCAAGTTTTCAACTGCACCATTATTATCACAATAAATTGTGATGACCTTGGGCAAACTCAGAATCACATCTAAGTCCATTACATAGTTTCTAGAACCATATAGATACTTTGGCTGCTTCAGAGGCTCCAATTTATCATCTTTCAATGGTTGGAGTCCGAGATATATTTATATATGACAATCCTCCATACTATGGATCTACTTCCATTAAACACATAACCTTGAGGTGGATTTACTGACGTCCCTATAATTCGAAAAACCAAATCCAACTAACCATCAAGAAGTTAATGAATTTTCCGGTAAGCTTACATGTAATTTCCAGTCCTCTTCATGCACTTCAAATATGTCTTACCATAATTCAATATTCTTGTTCCAGGTTGCCTTGATACTAACTAACTATGCCTATTGGCAAAACAGATATCCAATCTCGTGCATAGCATTCCATAGATTAAGCTTCCTTATTGCCGAAGCATAGGGAATCGCATTTATCTATTTTATCTTATTATGTGTCTTAAGACACAAATCCTTAGATAAAGTCACATGCTAAAATGAGTAAGGATTGTATTATTTTATGAAGCTTGAAACAAAAATAATATCCTATCTTGTGATTTGTATCACCATGATCGAAAGGATATATTTTGCTTCTCTTAAGTCCTTCATTTCTTACTGTTTTGTTAACCATACCCATACATATGACAATATTCTTTCATTGTCTCCAATGAGCAAGATACCATCTACGTATATACAAAATACCACTACATTTCTATCACTCTTTTCAATACACAAGATCCATTCGAGCATGGATTAACTCCTTATTACTGGATTTCCTAATCTAAATGAATGTTTTACGATCTTGAAGCTTGCTTTAGTCCATCAATGAACACCTTTAAGCTTACAATTGAAATGCTCTTAGCTCTTGGCAATGAATCATTCTGGTTGCTCCACATAGATATTTTCTTCAAGACTTCCAATCAGGAAAATAGTTCTTGACATCTATTTGTCTTACCTCATATTTAATATGATCAGCAACAAATAAAAGAATCTGAATCGTCATAATGTGATCGATCCTCTTTTAATTTCATAGACCCACACATTCAAAGGCTTTTACACCATTTGATGGTGTTACGAGCTCCAAAAATCATTGCAACTTACTAAGATTCCACATTTCGACCTTATAGTGCTTCGTCGTGTTCATGGGCCGATTTGATGTTTACTAGGGACCAAGTCTCATGACTCTCCCAAAATATAAATCTTTTCGTTTGTCAAACAACCCTCCCACTACGACAAGACACTATATGTAATTGTGTATTAGATGTGACATGCGATGTAGTTTATTTGTGGTATATCCTCTTGTAGTCTTGATACTTAAAATTTGTATTTCCCTTTTCACACCTTTAAAACAACTTATACATGGATTTGTAATTTATTACATAGTTCTTTCCAAAAATCTTATGTTCGTATTAACAATCACCTTCTGATCTATTGGACTATTAAATAAAACTGTGATACCCGAGCTTCTCACTACTTATGTGCCAATATAATTTAATTTGTATTATGTGCATTTTATTTATGTGATAATTATGTGATAATCATGTGATAATAATGTGACAATTGTTTCTACATTTTATTGATTTTTACATTTTATTTGAGACATCCGTAATAAAAATGGTGACAGTATGTGAATATATAGGTGTGCATAAATATTTACGTGAAATTGTTTGGATATATAATCAAATTATTTTATGCGTATAAATATATTATTTCTTAATTATTAAGTGTCACACGTGTTCTCGTAATAATAATAGTGGTAAGAAAATATATACGTATTTGTATAAATTTGTAAATATTATATTTTAACTATTAAGTATTGCACGTATATTCGTAATGGATAATAATAATAGTAAAAAAAAAAATAATTTTATTTACTATTAATAGAAACTTACTATAAATAGTAAGTTACTATTATTAGAATGGTTGGGGCGGTGGGATTGTGAATCCATCCCCGTAATCCCATCTATAAAAACCCATGTTGGGTTGATTTGCAAAGAATAGCAATTCGCGAAGAAAAAGAAAAAAGAGAGAGAAAAGAGAAAGAGAGAGGGGGAGAAAAGAGTGTTTGCATAGTCGGGACGAGAAAAAGGAGCATGCCGAGACGGGAGCTAGATAGTCACCATTCTTCATAAAGTTTATAGTATTATCACTATTGTTGGAGTTCAAGTAAGTAGAATTCCAACTACAATGCATAAACATATTGTTTGTGAATTATTTGTGATTAGTTTAATTACGTTATGAATTATTTGGGATTATCTTGTGATACAAGATGTGGATTTATGTGACTTGGGGAAAGTAGGTTCATATTCAACCATATTATTTGTAAATTATTTGTGATAAATTTGCAATATAAGTTGTGGATTCATTGTCCTATACAGATTTGTGTGAACAGAAACTGTTAAATATAGATCTGTATGATCTGAGAATATATTATTTATAAGGATCTGTATGATCCGAGATTAAGTTGTTATTCTAAAAAGAGATCGTGTGATCCAAGGTGAAGTTATTATTCTATAAATGGACTTATGTGATTGGGGTGAAGTAGTTGTTTCAGAAGTGAATTTGTGTGAATTGAAGTTAAGTTGTCACTTTATTGTGATTAAATGTTGATATTGATGTCGTAAATGGTTTATGATGCATATTTAATTGCCCTGGTTGCATACCATGCATAATCATGAAAAGTGTTTTTCCCAAAATTAATAAGATACTAATGGTGTGTGCAGCCACTATATATGCATCTTTGTCAAGGTTCGTAAAAATTATTCCCAACACTTTATTCTGGATTCGGAAAAATAGTTCCCAGTACTTCATTCAGGGTTTGGAAAATTATCCCAAACACTCTGTCAGGGTTCGGAAAAATCGTTCTGGCACTATATTCGAGGTTCGGAAAAACCATCCCCATTAAGCTCATTTGGGGTGCATATCATAAGTGTGTCGTGTGGATCCCACAACGTGAACAATTTTCAAAATAAAAGAGACCAATTAGAAAGACTAGGAAATAGAAGATATAAAACTAAATGCATTTTCATGCACTGACATGCATTATTTCTACTTACTGATGATTGATTTATGTTGTATGTTACACAAGTTGTGAAGCTCCTACAAGATTTTGAATGGTTGTACATAGATGATGACCTGTTGGGCTAGGCCGTGGGTTTATTTTGTTTCTGCTGATTTTTTTTATGTAATATAATAAGTATTGCCATGAGTTTGTCTGCATTGATTTGATGTCAAAAGTTGATGATGTATGTTAGACTATGGTTTTAAACATATTATGTGGAGAAAAAAATATATGCATTTTTTATAATAATTATATTTATGTGAATTAGTATTTGAATTATAAGTTATGAAAGGTGGGTCGTGTCAAAACCACCCTTCATTTTATTAGGATATCCCATAAACATCAATTCGACATGTTGTTTTCTAGGGCTTACCCATAAAATAAATTTAGTAATTTTAAATAATTCATCATCTATCTAATCATTTCCATAAGAGTCATATTTCTTCAAGGCACCACACCGTAAAACTAGGGTTTGCTCGGTGTAGAAAACTTGAGATATAATCTCATCCTCTGATTAATAGCTCCTAATTATCCTAAGAGGTACTCGGCACTACGATCGGATCGCAATGACTCGATATATTTTCCATGACGCCTTACTGCATCAGCCATGCACTTCTTGAATTAATCATAGTACTCAGGCTTGCAGTACATCAAATAAATATATCGTATTTCTAGAATAATCATGAAATATTCAAACCACCTCTTGACAGGATAATTTTAGGATTTCTTAAATTAGAATGAACCATTTCCGACATATCTTTTCATGGCTCTATACCCCTTTGCCTTGTATAGGCAATTTATCATTTTCACTTCCAAGTAAGACTCACAAGTTCGATAGTTTCCACTTCAAATAAACATAAAAGTCCATTGGCTATCAACTTTCGATTCTAACATAAGTAAAATGATCTAGTCTTAGATGCCAAAGTATGTTTTTTTCATCTCTGAAGGTTCATTTCTCTTACTTAAATTAGAAGATGCCTTATTAATTACTAATTGTTGCATCCGTGGGTTAAGATGATTTAAGAGTATACAAATTGTCACTATCGTACCATTATGAATTATAGCTCAATCCTTCATTATAATGACTATATCATTTAAATGAAATAGAGTATCCATCCGTAAATGCATAGAAACCGAAATGAAATTCTTTCTATGAAAAAACGTACATAAAGATAATTTCACAAAATCAAACGTTTATCCATATCATAAGATAATTAAACAACTGCCACTGCAATGACCAATACCTTCGTAGCTTTACCCAAGTATACAACAATCTCATCATCACTTAGTTATAATCATTTAGTGATTCCATTATTTACACACAACGTGTCAGTAAATGTCATCTCTAATCATTCTTCAACAACTAGTGAATAAAATACTATCCTTATTCACCTCTTGATGAAATTAGTTTTCCTTTCGCCACATGTTTTGTCAGAAGTTTTCCACCATATACAACTTATTGTATTCCTGGTGAAACTTGCTCAAAAATTTTAGGCAAACTATGAAAAATAAATTGAGCTAGGTTTTCCCTTCAATTTCTATTCCAAGCATTTCCAATTCATTCATCAAGTTAATCATGACCTCTTGCCTTTCTAATAATTCAAGTATCCGAAGAGTCGTATGAGATCATCATATTTTTATGAACCTTTAACCTCTTCACTAGGGATTTTAATAGGCACTAGAGGACATCCTTAGTGAGAACACATTTTATTTTCAGTAAGAATTAAAACTATGATTCTTTTCTAATCATTATTATGGAGAAGTAAATATATTTTCCTTTAGTCACAATAAGTGAAATAAACTATTCAAAAATTCAGAGAATCAAGCAAATAAATACGTCAATCAAACTATTCGAATTTAAATTTTATATTGATTCCCAGAATAAACAATATAAAATAAATTCACTGACATCTCAAGCATTGTGAATTTGCATGCCACAGTATACAAACCCAAACATTCGCAAGAGAAGGTTTTATACATTAATTCCATACATCACAATTAACCTTATGACTCAATGATTAATAGTCGGTTTGTCCTTTAACCATGCAATTTAATAGCAGTGACTCCTTTGGGGAGGATACATATTAATTGCACCTAAGTGTATACCATTATTTGCTATTAAGTACGTTACCCAAGTTTGGGTGTCTTATAGTTGGAGAAGTCCACACGCGCTCAACTAATTTCCTACAACCATCAATTATTAATTTGTACTAGTGATCCGCAAATAAAACTCATCCGTTGGGGAGGAAGACACTATAACCGACTCAAAAGCTTACTTGCATCACATTACAAATAATAATTATTTCATGAAATTTATTCCAGTGATCTGTAAATAAAACTCATCCATTGGGGAGGAAGGCACTGAAACCGACTCATAAGCTTATTTGCATAACTTAATAAATCGATAATGGAGGCGCGGGAACATGACCAATCACTCTCCCACTTAGTTATTTAACAAGAGGGTTTTTGCATGCATACAATATTCATAAATAAAATACACAAATAAACATGCTATTACTACGACAAATAAGTCAGTAAATCAAATAGCACATACTTCAAAATATATAACAATAATTGAAAATAAAACAATTATATCAATTATATATAAGAAAATAAAAAAATCATATATAGAATTGACTAGGTCAACCCTCTAAGCAAATAAGGAGTGACTTGAACAACAAGTTGGAATTCTTGTTGCCAAGCCACTACACAAACAGACCCACGACATCCTGCTTGTTTCACCCACACAATGCCATCCTGCCAGAAAACATGTCAACAGCCGGAAGCTATAGTGATTATCAGCTCGCCGTGCTATATTATCAAGTCACCGTAAACGACAGCCACTGGCAACAAGATAACCATGCGTGTCCAGCAACGTGCAGATGCCCTCCCGTCGATCTAGTTTCATTTCTCGCAACGTCACAACTTGCTGGGAGGACCAATCCACCGCCCAGCCATCCCGGCATGCTGTCCAGCCTTCCCATGCCACTGCAGAAACAATTATCACCGTCTGCCTCATTGTCCCCTACAGCCTCATGCTCACAACTCTATTGAATCGCTCTATCGTGATGTGCCGGTATTCACAGCTTACCACCGCCAAAGAGTGCTGTCGACCATGCACACCACCGGCTCATGCTTCCTGTTAATCATGCTGATGATCAACGATAATCATTCCTCAGATCACATGCCGTATTCCTGTATCTACATCATCCAGCCATCGTCCCAGCCCTGCACGTGAAGAAGACCTGCCCGAAAATGATGTTGACTCGATCAAGACAAGTGCAGACCCAACCTAAAATTTATAGACTCGATCAGAATAAGATCAAGATTCGTCCCAGTCTGCCCAACATTCTGCAAATGTGCATGCTACTCTCGTAAAAATAGAACTGATGGGTTCAAAAAATCTTCATACTCGATTGGAACTCGTGAAGACCTGATCGGAAACCACTTCACGGAAACCCTGGACAGCTGACAGAATCACGTCGGGAATGTTGATGTGAAGTGTTGATACTAGTGTCATCATATCTGGAATCATACCTGTCCTCCACCAGTTGTTTTATTAACCACTAACGTTGTTTTGTTGTTTTGACTGGTGTTGTGCTTAATGTTGCTTTCAGGATTGTTGCGGTTGAAGTGCTGAACGTGTTGGATGTAAAGACCAAGTCAAACGCAGACTTTGAAGAACATGGAGCAAACAAGAAAGAGCTGAAAGTTCTAGAAGGATCTAGAAGGCGAAAATAACTACCTCTCTTAGTGGGCGGTTATTTGAGTCTGCATAGGTGCAATCTACATCTTCTACGTGGACCACTCATCATTTGGAGCCTGTAGCCATCTATAAATAGAAGCTTCTAGTTGCCAAGTCAAGCGATCGAATTAGCAATCCACTATACAGTTTAAAAGATCCTAGATAGGTTTCTATCATAGTGTTTGTACTGGTGTTGTAACACTTGGTTCAATATCAGTTGTCTACTGTTATTCCCGTACATTTTGTGTATGCTGTTCACAGGTAGTGGAAGCCCACATGTGAAGTAGGCTTAGATTCTAACAAGTTTAGGTTCTGCCATTTGGGAACGTGTTTGGATTTTTGATCCGATTTTGTATTTGAAAGGTGGAAGAATTATTTCCACACCTAAGAGTCTATTTTTGTGATCACATTTTCCAATAGTGATATTTGTGCCATGAGGCCGCCACAAATTTTATAAGTTTGTGGAAAGATTGAGTAATTCGTGTGTTAAGTCTTTCGCTGATTTACAACTTGTTCTATTATTAGTCAAGTTATATTATGATACATACAGTGTTGTTCAAAGTGTCACTATACTTAGGACAACATCGTACCAAATACACACTTTGCACCATTGGGCATCCGACAAGTGGCATCAGAGCCAACACTTGACGATGCTAAGTGTTGATTCCTAGTGTTAAATGTTGAGTTATCATAGATTACTCTGCATCCGTCACCTATCCTCCCATTCTTGATGTAACAAATTATGCCTTGTGGAAAACATGAATGAGGTCATACATCAAAGCATGTGATGATAAAGCTTGGAAGATCATTCTGTCTGGATGGACACCTCACACTGAAGAAGATAAATATGGAGAACAGATTCTCAAAGATGAACTCAATTGAACTGCCGAGGAGAGCAATTTATCTGCACACAACTGCAAAGCTCTCAATGTAATCAGTTCTTCGGTTGATCAAGTGGTGTTCAACTTGATTCAGAACTACATATCTGCTAAAGATGCATGGGAAAGACTACATGAACACTGTGAAGGTTTTGGTAGTGTCAAAAGAGCAAATGCAAGGCTGTTGAGCACGAAGTTTGAAAGCTTGAGGATAAGAGAAGATGAGACCATCAACTCTTATAATGAAAGGCTGTTTGAAGTCGTGAACGAGCTGCAATCACTTGGAGACCCAATTTTCAATTCCAGGTTAGTAAACAAAACACTTCGTACACTTCCTAGGAGATTTAATAGTAAAGTTTGTGCTATAGAAGAAGTTAGGAATATTGATACCTTGAGTCATAATGAGCTTATGAGCATTTTGAAAATCTATGAAATGCATGTCTCAACAAGATTCTACGTATGATAGAAAAGATGTTGTTATTTTTAAAAGTGATGCTCCTTCATGTTCTGGAAGAACATCTACCATTACTGAAATTTCACAAATGGATGAAAATGTTGATGACATTTCAGATGACACTGATAATATTTCTTTACTTGCTAAGAAATTTGAAGCCTATTTGAGAATTCAGAAAAACAAGTCTAAAGCAAATACTCAGCCTAGGATAGAATATTCTCCTCAAACTCGTACTTCTCAAACTCTTAATCGAAGACCCACTCAAAGAAAACTTAAGTATGATCCTGAATTTAGAAAGACCCTCATTTGTAGTGAATGTACTGGTTTTGGTCATCATGAGAATAAATGTGCTAACACTCTTTTAAAGAGAATGATGAACTTAAGTGTTTCCTTGAGTGATGATGAATCTGAAGGTGGTCAAGAGACAAAGGATGAAGAGCTAGCATTTCTGTTAGAATGTGTAAATGAAAAACTTTCTTGAAGTGACACAGATGTTGAGTTGGATGTAACAACATCCACTTCGACATCAAGCAAGGTTCAGTCAATTTCTGATTATGATGTGAAATGTACTAATGCTTTCTATACTAGAGCAGATACATCTGGAGAGCAATTAGAAAGTAAAATTGCTAAACTTTTGAAAGAACTTCAAAAGATCAACCAAGAGAATGATGGGTTGATTGAAACTATCACAAGACTTGAGGTAAATCTTACTAGAAAGGATGCTGAAATTTCAAAACTCCAAGAACAATTGATTGCTTCAACACTAAGTTTCAAAAAATACTCTAAGAGTACATCTGATATGAGTGGTCTTGGATTTTCTAGAAATTCTAACCCTTTTAGTTTTAAAAAACCTGTAAATTTTGTGAAATCTGGATAAAAAAGTTTTACTAAAAATTTTCCAAAATAGTGAAGCAAGAGAACTTTTTTCTGTCATTACTGTTCAGTTCTTGGTCTTATTCGTTCATTTTGTTTTAAACTAAAAGTGATATCTAATGTGGTTTGTACTTCTTTACAAGTATGCGTATCTGGTTTTTGGTATTTTGATAGTGGTTGTTCTAAACATATGATTGGAAATGTTGAATATTTGAAAGATTATGAAGCTTTTGATGGTGGTAAAGTTACGTATGGTGGTGGCTCTAAGGGTAACATTATTGGTAAATGAACTTTAAATGTTAAATGTTTCCCAAATTTGAAGAATGTGCTAGGTATTGAAGGTTTGCGTGCTAATTTGATTAGCATAAGTCAATTATGTGATGATAATCTGCATGTGAAATTTGACTAGAATTCATGTTTTTTGTTAAATAAAATTGATGAGTGTGTGATGGTTGGTAATCGATCTGTTGATAATTGTTATCTGATTGGTAACAGCACTTACTGCAACTTCTCACAACATGATGAAAGTGAACTCTGGCATAAAACTTGGCCATGTAAATTACAGAAATTTACAAAAACTAGTTATTTTGGAAGCTGTTAAAGGTTTACCTAAGCTCAGTTTAAAAGACCCTCCCATTTGTGGTTCATGCCAAAAAGGTAAGCAGGTAAGGTCTTCACACAAAATCACCACTATGTGCACATCTTCAAGATGTTTTGAATTGCTTCACATGGATCTTATGAGTCCTATGCAGTCTGAAAGTCTTGTTGGTAAGAAATATTCTTTGGTTGTAGTAGATGATTTTTCTAGGTTTTCATGGGTTAAATTCATTAGAGAAAATCAGATGTGTTTGAAGTGTTTAAAGTTCTTTACAAAAGGTTCAAAAATACTTTCAATCTTAAGATTTGTAGGATTAGGACTGATCATGGTAGAAAATTTGAAAATAATATGTTTTTTGAATTCTCTGAAAAGAAAAGTATAGTGCAATTGTTTTCATCTCCTAAAACCCCACAGCAAAATGGTATAGCTGAAAGAAAAAATAAAACTCTGCAAGAAATGGCTAGAGTCATGCTTACTTCAATGAATTTGTCTAAAAGATTTTGGGCTGAGGCATTGAACACTGCATGTCATGTGTCTAATAAAATTCTTTTTAGACCAGGTAGTTCTATTACATCTTATGAGTTGCTGTATAGGAGAAAATTCAATTTGAAATACTTTCATGTGTTTGGTTGCATGTGCTATATTCTGAATGATAGAGAGTATCTTTCAAAGTTTGATTCTAAGAGTGATAAAGGATTTTTCTTAGGTTATTCTAAGAATAGCAAAGCATACATAGTCCTTAATCTTAGAACCAGATCTGTTCAATAATCTGTAAATGTGGTATTTGATGATAATCTAATATTGCACGTAAAAAGATGGAAAATGACATCTCTGATCTGATTGAAATTGCAAAAACAGTGAACAATGTTGAGCCAAAAGTGATCACATCACCTACAATATCTGAGATTACGTCAGGAAACGATGAGAATCAAATCCGCAGAACTCCTAAGAATTCTCTTAACTACAGATATAAGAAGGATCACCTTCTTCACAGATCATAGGAGAATCCTCAGTTGGTGTTCAAACCAGAAGGAAAGGTAAATTTAGAGATGTGGTAAGATCAATTTGCATTTCCAACATATGAAATCAGGTGTGCTGAATGTTATTTTTCTTCTGTATAACCCAAAAATGTTTCTGAAGCTTTAAAAGATGAATGTTGGATTTAGGCTATGCATGAAGAACTTGAACAATTCACTTGGAAAGATGTTTGGAGTCTAGTCCCTAGGCATATAAACACTAATGTCATTGGAACTAAGTGGATTTTCAAGAACAAAACTGATGAATCTAGTAATGTAGTAAGAAACAAAGCTAGACTTGTTGCACAAGGATACACACAGGTTGAAGGGATAGATTTTGATGAAACATTTGCACCTATAGCAAGAATAGAATCTATTAGGCTTCTTTTGGCTATTACATGCTTTGTTGGTATCAAATTGTTTCAAATTGATTTTAAAGTTGGTTTTTTAAATGGAATTTAAATGAAGAAGCTTTTGTTGAACAACCAAAAGGTTTTGTTGATTCTTTCTATCTTGATCATGTGTATAAATTGAAAAAAGTTTTGAATGGTCTAAAGCAAGCTCCTAGAGCATGGTGTGGTAGACTAACTGACTTCTTACTTCAATTTGGATTTATTAGAGGCGAGGTTGATAGAACTCTTTTCATTAAGCATGAATCAAATGATTTCTTGATTGCTCAAATTTATGTTGATGATATTGTATTTGGAGTAACATCTCAGGTCATGATGGACAGCTTTGTGAAAGCCATGAATACCACTTTTGAATTGAGTCATGTTGGTGATCTAAATTAATTTTTTAGGGCTCCAAATTAAGCAAAGTGATAGTGGTATTTTCATCTTACAGAGTAAGTATGCTAAAAACTTGGTGAAAATATTTGGTCTTGAAAATGCTAAGCCTATGAAAACTCCTATGGGAACATCACGGAAACTGTGCAGAGATGATGTTGGCCTTGATGTTGACCACACTTTGTATAGATCAATAATTGGTAGCCTTCTATACTTAACTGCTAGTAGACCTGACATTATATATAGTGTCTGTGTTTGTGCTAGGTACCAAGCAAATCCTAAGGAATCTCATATGAAAGCCGTAAAAATGATTATCAGATATATGGCTGAAACTGCCAACATGGGATTATGATTTTCAAAGGACACTAACAACTCTCTGGTTGGACACAGTGATGCTGATTGGGCTAGTGATTGTGATGACAGGAAGAGCACAAGTGGTGGATGTTTTTACATGGGTAACAATCTTGTTTCTTTGCATTCTAAAAAATAAAATTGCATATCCCAATCCACTGCTTAATCTGAATATATTACTGTTGGATGTTGCTACACACAATTGCTTTAGCTAAAAAAGATGCTAGATGATTATGTGCTTGAGACTGACATTTTAATGATCTACTGTGATAACATAAGTGCTATAAACATTTCAAAAAATCCATTTCAACACTTACTCTTAGACATCATTTTCTAAGAGATTTAGTTGAGAAGGGAGTAGTCAAATTGGAGTATATTTCCAATGAGAAACAACTTGTTGACATATTCACAAAAGCACTTGATTTCGAGAGGTTTTCTTCACTTAGGAAATCTCTTGGACTCTGCATTCCATAGAGTCATCCATGATGTTGCTTAGAATGTTTTGACACTCGAGGCAACACTACTGTAAGTTTTGTCATTTTATGTCGAAATTAAGTGATTTGGTGACCTATTTTGTTACTGCTAACTATATTCTAGTTGAATCTTGAGGTATTACTGGACATACACTAAAAGCACAATTCTTAAAAATTCAAAGGTCCAAACATGCTGATTAACTAGGCACACGGGGCTGAAAACCACGATGTGTTCTTTTCAAAAGGCTGTTATGGTTTCAGAAAGGGAATAAAGAACACTCTTGAACTGCTACTGAGTAACCAGACACACGGGACTGATAGCCACAATGTGATCTTTTCAAAAGGTAGTATGAAATCTTGAGATTAAGTGCAACAAAAAATTCACAAAAGGATAAGAGTGTATGTGTGCCTAAATTATTCATCCTTGATTGATTTTTACAGAATGATTTTAGCCTTAACAAAATTGTTATTAAATTATTTATTTTCAATACATTAAGTTATAGAACTTATAGTATTTATTTATTTAATTTCCTTGAATTTTTGTTTTTCCATATTTGATCATGGCCTATTTTTAAGGAATATGCATTAGTGGCCATGAATTTTCATTATCTGTTGAACTGCATATCCTTTCACATGTTATTTGTAGTTTTTAATTAGTGGAAATAACCTCCATCCTATTATTGTTCACTCTCCCTATATATCTTGTAAAATAATATTTAAATGACATGTATGTGTTCTTGAATGTGATCCCCTGTTTCATCTTCTCACTCACGGTTATCAATAAAGTCTGTCTCTCTCACATTTCAAATGGCACCTCCAAAAGCAACTCGTTCCTCTTCCAAGACCAAACCTTTCTTACTCACAAAATCCACTCCAAACCCTAGCTGATATGGCTGATAATGTAGCGTCGGATGCTGTACCAGATGTCAATTTGAATGCTGCTACACAATCGACTGCTCCTATATCAAGAACCCCTCTTCCACAGACTATCGTCCTTCCTGCTGGCACACCCGATTCAGTTCTTGAATCTCTTCGAACACAGTTCGCTGGGTCGAATGTCACTATTTCAAGAGTTGAAAATCCCATTCTTGAACCATCCATTCCCTCTTAAGTTCACTCTGAAATTCCCACCAAGACTACTAACTAGTCCGCCATTGTCCTTTTGTGACTCTAGAAGAAAGCCTACCCTCTGAGGATGTTGAGACTCAGAATCTTGTTCAAGTCCCTACATCTCCAAAATGCATCACCTACTCGTGCTGAATAAAATCCACAAGTGTCTTCTCCTTCGTCATAACCACATGTTCCACTTAGATCAAAGGTTGCTAAATCATCTGCTCCGAAGCGTAAAGAGCCTCCACAATGTTGGTCGGTCAGACTTCGTAAGAAAGGCACACAGGATTCAACCACAGGTGATCCTATGGATGTAACCACAGGTCTATCTCTAATTCTGACGAAGCTAATCCTATGGATGTAGCTGATCTTGCAAAGCCTTGAAGAAGAGACGGAGAGGAAAGAAAGTTGTGTCTGATGTTATTACTCTTGAGGAAACACCAGATGAATCTGATAAGGAAAATGCTGATCTGAACCAGCTGATTGATGATGTTGCCACAGATGTTGATGCCTCAGTGCCAACACCTACTGTTGCCGATACAGAACCCTCTGATCCTGATCATGATTCAACTTCATCTTCTGATGATGAAAAGGATGCACATGAGAATGCTGACGACAGTGCATGCTCTAATAAACATGATAATGATGCTGATGTTCAAAATGTTGAGAGTTCTGATGGTGAAGATGAAGCCAAAGATGATAATGGTGATGAGTCCCCTGATGATGCTGATGATGAGTGCTCTAATGGTGCTGATGATATATCCGATGACTCTGACTATGATGTTGAAAACTTTGGAGTTGGAAACTTCTACTTCACTGATGGCAAAGTCAGATACAAAAAGTTTGCCAAGAAAGACATAATTCATGAAAGAAAGATGAAGGATGCCGACCTCACTCCACACAACCTCATCAACTTCTTCAGAGAGAGAAGCTTGTTGAAATCATCATGTACTCTCCCTCATTCTATACTAATTGGGTATGTGAGTTTATGCCCACATTTGTGCCAGTATGATTAAGAGTACGAGTACTAAATTTGGAAGAATTTTCTTTAGGGGTGATATTTATGATTTTTCTCCTACAAAGATTAATGAGTGTTTAGGGACTGAGAATGCTGATAGTGATGATGAAATTGATGATATGTATGATATTGGGTTTGTGATTACTGAAGGTTTAATTTTTAGTTAGCTTAAGAAGTTGTTCAGTCAAAGTCTGACTAGTTTACATGCAATCTTGCACAAGCTATGTGTTTAAAATTGGCTGCCTTCCTCCAATACCACTAGAGTTACCATTGAGCATGTTGTGTTGATCTATAAGATAGGAAAGAATTTGCCTTTTAACCTTAGTCGAGTGATTTACAAGAATCTGATCAGTTATGGTGGAAATATCTCCAAGGTTGGTAAGTTACCTTATCCTGCTTTGATTCACTGTCTGTTAAGTAGTCAAGGTGCTAGAAAAGGTAAAAGTGAATATTTCCTCAAATGCTCTAGTTCTTGGTATTGCTAAACCACTGCTTGAAGGTAACCGTGTAGTTGATTTACCCTATATGAACCCTGCTCCTGCACCTACTACTGCTGATACTCAGAATATTGCTCCTGATACTGCCAACACTTCGGTTCGTACTGATACTTTTGCACAAGCTGGAGAAGTTAGGTGAGTCAAGTAGACGGATAGGAAGACAGATTAAACAGGATTGTGTCACTGGACCGGGCCGGGTCATCTATTGGGTCGGTCCGGTCTGGGCTCTACCTAAAGATGCTTTGGAGAGAAAAATATGGCTCCAAAATTTGAATTTGATATTCAAGTGAAGGGGTGCAATCTCAGCCATTGGATCTTGATCTTGATCAAGAGGCATGATCTAATGGCTCATAATGAATCATGATATCCATTCTTCAAGGGGCACCATGACTCTTCAACTATTACAAATAGACCCCCAACTCATTTGGAAAAATTCATTCCAATCCTGCATACAACATTGAGCAACAAGCTGCTGCTCTGGCACGTCGTGTCTCGAACCTCAGACTCTAAGCCAATGCACTGAACTAACAAGCAGATATTCTAAAACAAAGAGCTCAGTTCTGAGGTAAGCTGCTATCCACACCCACATGAGGAGATATATCTGCTGCTACTCAACCTACTGCAGTTGAAAGCTCTGGCTCTAGAGGAATTGTGGTTGAGGACATCACTGATGAACTTGAAGAAAAAAATGCTGCTGGAAATGTGCTTGATGCAGGTGATGCTGTTGGTGATGTTGCTGGTAATGATGCAACTTAGGTAGAGTTCACATGGTGAGGGGGAGATCAGCAAAGAGATCAAAGTGTTCATGCTTGTTCATGCATGTCGCTGATGATGACTGAAAGCTGCTGTTGTCTCACTAACTTTACTAACTATATGATGATGGGATGTTAAACTGATATTTGTTTTCTGATGGTGATTGGACACTTTATTTTTTTCTATTGAAACTCTGATCTAAGTTCTGGACTTATATGTTACTTAAGTGGTTACTTTTAATTACTTTGGTAATTATGCTTTAGAATGCTTAGTTATTTTTGCACAACTGTGGAACTAACATCTGATGTATTACTTTAGATATCTTGCTCTGTATTGTTTTATTGCATTAGTTTATGTGGTGGCGGATAGACGTGATAGGAGGAGATTGTTGATGTAAAGTGTTGAGACAAGTGTCATCATATCTGGAATCACACTTGTTTCCACCAGTTGTTTTATTAACCACTAACGTTGTCTTGTTATTTCGACCGGTGTTGTGCTTGATGTTGCTTTCAGGATTGTTGCGGTTGAAGTGCTGACTGTGTTGGATAAAAAGACTAAGTCAAACATAGACCTTAAAGACCCTGGAGCAAACTGAAAAGATCCGGAAGTTCTAGAAGGATCTAGAAGGAGAAAAGAACTACCTCTCTTAGTGGGCGGTTATTTGAGTCCGCAAGGGTGCAATCTACATCTTCTATGTGGACGGACTACTCATCATTTGTAACCTGCAGCCATCTATAAATAGAAGCTGCTAGATGCCAAGTCAAGTGATCGAATTGGCAATCCCACTATACACTGTAAAAGATCCTTGATAGGTTTCTGTCATAGTGTTTGTATTGGCGTTGTAACACTTGGTTCAACATCAGTTGTCTACTGTTATTCTCGTACATTTTGTGTGCGATATTCACAGGTAGTGGAAGCCCACATGTGAAGTAGGCTTAGATTCTAACAAGTCTAGGTTATGCCATTTGGGAACGTGTTTGGATTTTAGATCCAATTTTGTATTCGAAAGGTGGAAGAATTATTTCCACACCTAAGAGTCTATTTTTGTAATCACATTTTCCAATAGTGATATTTGTGCCATGAGGCCGCCACAAATTTTAAAAGTTTGTGGAAAGATTGAGTAATTTGTGTGTTAATTCTTCCGCTGATTTACAACTTTTTCTATTATTAATCAAGTTACATTCTGATACATACAGTGTTGTTCAAAGTGTCATAACACATAGGACAACATCATACCAAATACACACTTTCCACCATTGGGCACCCGATAGGGAAATCTCCACCATCATTCTGTCAGTCATCGCGTTCAGCCTTGTTGTTCCGTCAACATCACGTCTACCAACAAGGGCCAACACACCGACGAGCACAGCTGGTTCCCTCTACACTGTCGCGATATGGGATTCTTCAAAATCCAGGCGACGTGAAAAGTGCCAAGATGTTTCTACCGACAGCGTGTCTTCTTATCTTCAGTAACTGTGCCTCCTACCAATGAACACCGCTCCAGTCACTGGTGTAGTTGTGCCATCATCATCCATGCTTAACTAAAACCCTAGCGACTTGAAACTATCGACCAGGTTGTTGCAGCCTTCCAGTATTCATTGTTCTACCATCTGTCCAGCCACAACCATTTAACCCTAACTCAAACCACTAGCAGCAAGCCTTGTTACCTGGTTCGATTAGTATCCATGCCATGATGTGTGTTGCAATTCATCGTTCATCATCGCTCATAGGGTTTTCAAGCATACAAAATCCTTTCCCTTTCATCAACTAACATGAAGAACAAGGAACTTTCGACGATGATAAACAAACTTATACAGACAATTCGCGAAGGGATTAACATAGGGATATCCATGGATTCAATTCATAAAACCAAAACCCTAACTTTCCATTCTATTTCAAAATAAATTAGATATACACATATACCCTAGCCTAACGTGTCACGTTTAGCCATAGAACCTCCGCTCTGATACCAATTGTTGGCGTTTGGATCTTTTGGTTAATGTGAACCATTAGGGTTTCATACGTTTCTACAGTGGAAGAAAGAAAACAAGAAACTTATTACCTTTCACCATTCGGATGTTGAAGAAGATTAAATTCTCGCCGACAGCGTGCGCCGCCTCACGGTTTTGGGCATAACTCTCTCATCCAATATCAGAATTGAGTGATATATGCACCAAAACAATCCTGTCTTCAGTGGCTTTCCAATGGTGTATCACATGTACAGTTTTGTCTTCCACACGATTTTAGAAAAATCAGTGAAGTTAACAGACAGAAACAACAAATGACCTTCCAGATTTCTATTGTATTCCTAGTCACGTCTTGATGTTGGTGTGGGAAACGATCTACAAGTCGAACTCAGTTTAAAATCCTAATATGTCTTTCAAGTGTGTTATCCGTGTGATTCAGATTCCAGATTGATGAGATTGACTATTATATAGGCTACAACAGCGACCAGGAGGAGAAATTAGGGTTTGGGCCTCCATTGGGCTTAAACATCTAAGTTTAACCCAAAACTTATACTTAAGTCCAATAATAATAAATCATTCCACTAAAGAAATATTATTGTACTGCCACCCTAATCCCAAATTACGTTTATGGGCTCCTTCTTATTATGAGTCCGTTAGTCTCCCTGTGTTTAAGATTCAATGCCCATTAATTAATTAAATTACTGCAAACTCTATTAATTAATATAATTATCAAGAGTAGTACCACTCAACCTTATTATCATATCGGAATAAATCCACCTACAGGGTTTACATGATAATCATTATGAGCTCCTCAAGGAACATCATCAACCAATTCCGTTAGGACATAGATTCCTTCTACAATCAATAGCACACCATAGAGACAGCACTGTCTCCCAACTCAACGAGCATATTGATTTAACAATTAAATCTCACCCATCGATGAATTAAAAAAATAAATACTGGCCTACGTGTCGAGGTTATTGTGTAGGGATTAAGAGTACAAACATCCATAATAACAGAGATCAAATTCTATTATATAGTTAGTATACACCGAACGATCTCAACAACGGTCCTATTATATATACACAAGCGCACTATTGCAGTTTTATAGTTAAGACGACTAATGCCAAATCACACTACAACTATATCGATAGATAGTCCCCTTCTATCTCGATTGTGAATATATATTTATACATTATAAGAACTAATAATATGATCTTCCGTATGTCGCCGCACACCACATTATCTATAATATAAAGTAAACGGACTTTTGCAATAACTTAATTGCAAACGTTTGATCACATGATTCTCATTTCAAATATTATCTAAACATTGTTCATACAAAAAGCTAGACTTTTAGTATACAATCCAACATTCTCATCACCATCATTTTCTCCTTATCATTGCCCCACCAGTTCTCCTCCTCACTCAATTTTTCATCTCCGCCGTCGTATTTCTCACCGCCGCCGACTTCCAATTCCTTCTCATTGTACACCAAATTGAACTTCATTTTGGTGCTACCTTCTCTCTCCAAGGATTTCTTAATCAGAGCAGATACATCTAGTGGTGTCGATGAAATGACATCCTCCATTTATGCCACTCTCGACGATACCGGTGTAGCATGCAGTAGCGCCGATGACGGAGCTCTTATCCTCCAGAATCTAACGGTGGTCTTTATACATATATGCATGAAAAATCTTTTTCAGTAGGCCGCCTGTGACCTCATACTTGCGTACATGAGAACCTTATGCATGAGCGCAGTACCCATGCTTAATTTCCAAATTTGAAATCAAACTAAACCCTAGAATTCCAATGCAGAATGAAGAAGGAAATGACAAAGATAAAAATTAGATGGTACTTACTTGACATTGATGAAGCTTGATGGTGGATAGAAGGTGTTCTTCCATCTCCTTTCTCTTCTGAAGCGTCGCGGTCGCCGGCAGAACACATCAATGCGTTGTTCCTCTTTTCTATTTTACAAGCTAACGTCTTCTGTTTCTTTTTTGCTTATTAATTAGTTTTTTAAATTTTGATATAGTTAATTAAAAGAATAAGGTTGTCTTTGTATTGGGTGTATTTAGTAATTTAAATATGTAAATTTTAATTTTAGAGGGGTACGTTTAGTAATTAGGGTTCATTTAACAATTTCGGTGGTGCAAATAGTCGCCCATTTTCATAAACATCGCATACCATCCTTTTAGATTGTGAAATTTCTAATTATGGATTTTTTATCATAGGAGTTCGTTTATTTGTTTTAAGTCTCTGTAATTTCTCTTACATTTATAAGGAAACAATAGCGATGTGAAAAAAAGATAGGGACAGAGGTGTGTATTTAATAAATTAAGGATAATTTAAAATTTTTAAAAATATATATATTAATTATATATTAAAGGGGTGTGCATTCAATAAAATTGGGTGTATTACAAGACGCCATAAAAAAATTATAAATTATAAACTTCACGTCTTGTAAAAAAATTATAATTTAGATTACTTTTGAGGGTTTTGGTTAACGTGAAATTTCTTTTTTTTGTGGTGAACATAAGAGTGGGACGGAAAAAAATAAAAAATGTGAATATTAGTATGGGACAAATGGAGTATATATTATATATAATCTATATATATTATGAGATATTTTAGATATTTAATTAATAGTAAAAAGTTTTATTTAGTCATATTTATTAAATATTTATTTAAAATAATAGAATTTATATTATATTTATTATATTATATTATATTTATTTTGGCAATGACATGGGTGAGACCGTCTTATGGATCTTAATTTGTGAGACGAATTATCCATTAATCCAATTAAATTATTTTTAAGGACCTTGTTTGGTTACTAGCAAATCAAAAAATTGAGAAATTAATTAGGGAATGAAATTAATTAAGTCTTGTATGTATATTTATGTAAATTATTTTACGTATTTTTTTTATTTTATTATTATTTATATTATTTACAAATATACTAAAAATAATTTTTTTATTCGTTTAATTTATTTTTTAATTTAAATATTATAAATTTAAAAATTGTGATACTCAATTGATGAAAAGTAATAAATTATTTTATGAACAATTTATAGCATAAATGAAAAGTGATACTCTCTCCATCCCAAGAATACATTCATATATTTGGTGGCACGGAGTTTAAGAAAGTAACTTTTAGTTGTAGTGATGTAAGAAAGAGATGGGGTATTTTGGGTAATTGAATAGAATAAAGTGTATGATATAATTAACTTTACTATATTGTGTGTAGAAAGAAATAATTGTTTCGCCAATTTATAAGCAAAAGCGCTACTTATAGTGGCGCCTCTCACACTATTCACAAATTTTGTAATCGTTTCGACAATTGAAACAACAACTTAAATAAATAATATTTGAAATAATTTAATAGTTTAATTTATACTTATTTCGTCCTATATTAAATTTTATACTTTTTATTTTTTCGTCTCACATTGAATTTTACCATAAAAAAATTAATCACATCAATTGTCAACCCTAAAGATACTTGATGATCTTACTAATATGATTAATAGGTACATTCCAAAGCAAAGAATTAAAGATACTTGGAGGTGGAATAGGGCGAAAGATGGAGCATACACTACAAAGGCATCTTATGATTGGATACTGATGAATAATACAGGTGTGTCAAATTTGAAAAAAGAGGAGTTAAAATTGATGTGGAATACGTATTCTCCAACAAAAGTTCGAGTGCATGCTTGGCGTGTTATGTGGGAACGCATTCATAAAACAACTATGCTTGTTCGACGAAAAGCACTTCATCCCAATGTGAGTGTCTTATGTCCTCCATTGAAGCCAGAAACAGTGCATCATATTATTTTTGAATGCTCGTTTGCTCATAGTATTTGGATGCACATTTACAAGTGGCTTGGAATATCAACTGTTATGTCCTCGAATCCCTCAATGAATTTACTATATTTTAGTACGATTTTGAAAGGGAGTAAAGGAAAAAAGATTGTTGTCTGCATTTTGGAATGCCTTATTTGGTTAATATGGAAAGCTGGGAATGCCTTTGTGTTTAGAAATGAGAAAATTAAAGTAGGAAATTTAATAAAGGAGCTTAAAATTCGTGTTTGGAGTTGGATTCGAATGAAGGAGGTATAAATTGGCAAATATGCTTTCAAGGATCGGAAATGGAAGTCTAGACTAGTTCTACTTTGTTGAAGTTATCATAAAGAGTTAGTTGTCTAGGAGATTTATATATGTATTGATGTAATGTGAAGTGTAACACTCGTGGTCATGGGAATTTCTTATACCCATTTTTAATAATTTATTTAAAATTTTTGCCTTTAAAAAAAATTGCCAACCCTAAATGTAGAATTATATATTTACCACTCTCATCTAACACACATAACATACTTTATAATTAATTTATTATCTATAAAAACTACATTACCCTATGTGGATAGGCTTTATTCGCCCAACCCAAATATAGAATAAGCCCAATGGATGTATCCCAGCCCAATGCCACCCTTAGCCTTAATTATCACCCACCTTATCCTACTATCAACGGTATGGAATCCTCCAATTAGAATCATTTGCCGCCCATGCCACCCATTTAAGTCTAAGGGACCCATGCATTAATTACTACATATCTCTCCCTATAAATACGGGGTTTGAGGCCCAAAGAAGATAATCACAATATTCTTATGCTCTGTACTATCATTCCTATATAATAAAGAGCTAACATTCCCTCCCTGAGAACCCCAGCTGGGAGGAAGCCTTGTCCCGTTATTCCACTTATGTTTGATTAGTTGAGTGCTCGTCATAGCCACGTCACTAATGTGGCATATCATATACTCGCTATCAATATTTGGCGATAGAGGAAAAGGGCCCTCCGACCTCTTCGTACGATGAATGAATCAAGCGGCCAGACCCCTAGCCAGTCAGGCAACCAAGAGACCATGAAAGACCTCCCTCCAAAAGACCTCCCCTCTCCTACTACAGAAAAGAGGATCCCACCCCGGGAAGATCTACACGCCGATAAGGATGACGAATACCAGCAGTGATACTTCGATTTACTCAATACTTTGAAAGATAAGCGCTCGGCCAGACGTAAGGTCAACTGATCCCTAAGCTTCGAAGAACAAGACGAGGCCCAGGCGCCCAGCCAAATGGGGAGGAATTATCCCACCACAGCAAACGTACCGAACTGAGAAGCACAAGAAGTAGTTAACGATAGACGAAAGCGCCAAAGGACAACTAGTCAAGGCCGATTGGTCGCAAGCAAAATCATGTGAGTTCCATGGACCGCCTCGCACCCTCCCCGCCTGGCTCCAATCAGGAGCAAGTAGTGGAAAGTGCAGGAGAAGACCTGCTGGCAAAATGTGGACAAATCATTGAGCAAGAAACCGCCGTCCTTCGGGAACAACTGGCGAAAATTACGCAGAAGACCTGCCAACGCTGGCTTCGAGCCGCCCAAGTTAGGGGCAAGTAGAACTCCTTTCTCTCATAGGATACTCAACATGCCGTCCCACTTGAAGAATAAGCTATCCCAAATACCCACTTACAATGGAGATTCAAACCCCACTACTCACTTGAACAAATACGTTGGGTGGATGATAGCCTAGGGTAGTTCAGAAGAAGATAGGTGCAAAATGTTCCCCTTAATCTTAGGTGATAAAGCACATTCTTGGTTCACCGTGCTTCGGCAAACTCCATCGACACGTGGTTTTAGCTGGATGCCTCATTTTCTTTCCACTTTACGTACCTCGGCCGTGGTAAAGATCCCAAGCAAAAGTTAGCCTGTATGAGACAGGGTGCAAAAGAGCCCCTGAAAGACTTTATTCAGAGATTTAATGAGCAACGAGTGAATGTCAAAGATATGTTCGATAAAACGTACACTATCCTAGTGGCAGCGGCACTCTGCTCAGGTTCCACCCTATGGATTGCCTGCCAGCAGAAACTATCTCGCCTCGTACATGACATTCATGGCGCTAGCCCAAGCCCAAATTCATAGCGAGAAAATCCTTGAGGAGTTATAGAAAAACAAAGGGGAACCCAAGGAGGGGGAGAAGAAGAAGAAGAAGGGCATTAAAACCTACAAAACCCCCTCGTCTTACAAGCCTTTCCCGAACAAAGACCAGATATAGGAACTGAATAAGGTGCTAAACCTGACCTCTGAGGAAATCTAGGGAGAAATTCAAAATGAGAACTTATTAAAGCCAGCCCCAATGATATGGGCAGACCTCGCTCGTCTCAGCAAGAAAAAATTTTGCAAGTATCACTGATTGGTGGACCATGACAATAATAAATGTCGTGACCTCTTGGTGGAATTATGGCAACTATACGAAGCCAGAAAACTTGATAAATTGATTCAAGGTCCCAAAAAATGCCTGACTATTGACCATCCCCGCCCCATTTATACTAAGGCGCGAGGGATGGCGGCTAAACATCTAGATGAGTCATTCGGAGATGAGAAGGCACCTCTCCCACCTTCGAACCGATGAACAGTCTTTATGATGGAGAATAACTACATGGGAACGACGCATATGATCAATCGGATATCCAAGCAGAAAAGGAAGGCTGAGCTTCGAGAACTCCAAAACATTCATCATTTGTTTCGATCGGCCCCCACCGAAGGACCTAACGAAGCCGACATAATTTTTTTCGACAAAAATGCCTAATGTGTTTGGATGCCACAAACGGATCCCATGGTGATTGCCGCCAGTATCTCTGGATCTTTAGTCCATCGATGCCTGGTGGATACAGGAGCATACTCCAACGTCATCTCTCAAAAGTCATTGGATGCTATTGGTGGAACCAGCATACACAAAACATTCCCTTTTTGGGATGAGATTCAAGGACTCAGGAACTCAATCACAAAACCTATGATATAAGCCGAAATGGCTATCTTACTGACAAATGAAGACCAACACTCAGGGTTATAGGATGATCCCCTTCAAAGTTGTAGACCTCCATTCCCTTATAACTACATCTTGGAATGACCGTTCATTCACGAATTCTGATCCATACCGTCGACGCTAAACTAATGCCTCAAATTTACCATGGTAGATTGACGAGTCGGCACAATCCAACAAGATTAGCACGGGGCCAGTGAATTGTCCTTCATGGAAGGATATAACGGCACGAGCTATCACGACCACAGTTTTAGCTCCTCGCAACTGATCCAACCTCAAAGATAGACCCGGCCGAAACATCAAAATCCAAACACATCATGGAGGAAGAACTCCCACCAATCGCCGAGGAAGACCCAATGTCAAAAGCTCAAAAGAAAGAGCGATCGGTTGAGGAAATGATGAAAATCAATTTTGATCCTAATAACCTCGAAATAGAAATAAGCATTGGGTCCGAATTGAAAGAAACACATCGATCAGCACTCGTCGACTTTGTCATAGTCAACCTCGACGTCTTCGCTTGGAATTCCTCAAACATGCTAGGCATTGACCCCAAGCATGCATGCCATCGATTAAACTTAGATCCTTGGTATCTGCTTGTTTAACAAAAGAAGAGAAAATACAGCCCCAAGAAGTACGAGGTCGTGGAACCCGAGGATAGAAAACTCCTACCCAATAGCCTGGTCAGGGAAGATTTGTTCCCATACTGGGTCGCCAACCCAGTCCTAGTTCAGAAAGTGAACAAATCCTGGCAGCTACGTATAGACTTCACTAATCTCAACAAGGCATGCCCGAAAGAGAGCTTCCCTCTACCCACATCGACCAAATGGTAGACGCCACCGCAGGTAATGAATTGATGAGTTTTATTGATGCATATTCCGAATACCATCAAATTCATATGCCCCCTGATGACGTAGAAAAAACCACTTTCTACACCAAGCGGAATCTGCTCGCCTAGGAGATGATGCCATTCGGATTGAAAAAAATGTCGGGGCCACTTATCAGTGTCTATTGAACAATATATTTGGGAGAGATCTTGGAAGAACGATGGAAGTCTACATTGATGATATGCTGGTCAAAACCCAAGAAGAAGGAGACCATATAACACACTTGCAGCAAGTATTCGACATCCTTAGGGAATATCGCATGAAGCTCAACCCGAAGAAGTGCATTTTCAGGGTAAACTCAGGAAAATTCCTCAGTTTCCTGGTCAGCAAATGAGCAAATGAGGAATTGAGGAAAACCTTGAGAAAATCAAAGCCATGATGGACAAGGAACCCCCAAAACACGTAAGGGAAATAAAAAAGCTGACAGGGCGGGTTGCATCCTTGAGCAGATTTGTCAACCAAGCATCGGATAAATACAAACCCTTCTTCGATGTCATTCGGAAGGAAAAATTCGAATGGACCCCAGTCGTCCAGATAGTGTTCGACGCACAAACAAAACACATTTCAAGTACTGAGATGCTTTCCAAACCAGTGCATGGGGAGACTCTCAACTGTACATAGCGGCCTCGGATGCGGCCATCGGTGGATTACTGGTCAGAAATGAAGAAAAATCCCAAAAGTTAGTCTGCTATGTTAGCCAGATGTTGCATGACGTCGAACTAAGATACCTGACGGAAGAAAAGTTGGCATATGCTCTAATAATGAGCACCCAAAAGCTACGGCCATACTTCCTTGCCCATACTATTAAAGTCTTGACCGCATTTCCCTTGAGGCAAATCTTATCTCGGTTAGACTCAACCGGATGACTTCTGAGGTGGTCCGTGGAACTCGGACAATTCGACATCAAGTACGCGCCAAGGAATGCAATCAATGGACAAGCATCGGCAGACTTCGTCATTGAATTAACAATCCCCTCGAATCCCGAGCAACCCATCCAAAAACCTTGGAAAATGTTTGTGGACGGTTCAGTAATAATCCACACTTCTGGAGCTAGGATTGTTTTATCCGCCCCTTTAGACATCATGATTAACACTGCCATACGATTATGTTTTCCTGCCACGTGAAGTTAAAGCCAATTTTGGTATAATTGATCAAGGCAAGCGTAACTTACGGTGTGTAGTTATTGACCCAGTTTAAATATCGATCAAAGGGAGAGTTAAATTTGAGGTGTATCCGGATTCGTTTTCAATCATGCTGTATATGAGTAATCGGGTTTGAGATTTTTTAATAATTAAAAGAGAAATTAACTACCAATTATCTAGGCAAGTAGCAAATAAAGCAAACAATAATTAAAGATGATTAATCAAGAGACAAATAACCAAGATGAAAATGAAGTGAAAAGTGAGTAATCTAAAGAGGAGCAAGGCTAACCACATACAAGATTAAGGGTATTACATGGACTTGTTAAAGTTAAATAGCAAGTATCAATAATAATCGGAATAGAAGCGATCACAAATGTTCCCCTAATCCCTATGGCCAAATTAATTAGGTTCTCAACTCATTACAAGTTTAAACAAAAAAAAAGATTGTTTCTTACTCCCAATTCCCTTAAAGGTACTATGATTACAAGAATTTTTCCTCCCACTCAATCAATAATCAATCAAGATTAATTAATCAAATGTTTCAACATGAATGTTCTAAGTATATAAAGATGCTACCACATACTTCACACACTAACATACACTATTCATATTATAACATGATTCAATTGAAAACCTAGTCATAATATCAGAATGGCTTTCCTAACATCATAAATAGAGATATTGATCACACAAATCATAACACAAATAAAATGAATCATAGGTCATGTAGGAAATTCCAAATATAATATCAAATAACCAATTTAATCCAACAAATCCACAAAGCCATAATCCATCTTGTGGCTAGCCTCGCTAGAGGTCTAGCCAACAATAAATATTATGAAAACATCCTCAAAATGCTTACATATATCCATTGTTTCAAAACAAACCAAATAAAATACAAATGAAAAGCAAAATATCTTCCCTATTGGAGTAGGTTGAATATCTTTCTTCCCTTTGCAAGCTCCAATCTTCAATTATCAATAGGTTGGTAGACAAAATGATGAAAAGATGGTAGATGGATGAAAGGATGGTGGATGGATGAAGATGAAGGCGTAAGATAATGAAAAGTGTGTGTTGTGTTCTTGGAATCTGCCCTTGCAAATCTGATTTGAGGAATGATTATTTAGGGTATTTATACCCCTCTTGAATGCTCCAAAATCGAAGTTGACAGTTGGATTTTTGTATGAAAATTCAATCCAATTGCCTTGCTTCGTTCGAGTTTTCATGCAATTTGCATTTCTTAAAACAGAACACGTTTTTTGCCTTCAAAGTGTCTAAAAATTCAACCGAGTTTTCAATTCTTCAGTTAAGTTTTCGTGTTTTGCTTCAGCATCCAGATTCAAGCGGTACCAGAAATTTGATAGAATTTCTGAAAATTTGGTCGAGTTTTTAAGCAATTTTGCCCTCCGACGCGGTACCAGATCTTCGGTCGAATTTTAGAAAATTCGACCGAGTTTTTGTGTATTTCTTCATATTCTCAATTTTGTCTCCACGTTTGTTTGATTCTCCTTCCAAAATACCTATTTAACATAAATGCAACCTCGAGTTAGTAAACTTCATCAAATCCATCCATATCCTTCAAAATATGATACAAAAACATACAAGACATACATAAAACAAAAATATAAACACGACAAAATCTAGGTGAATTGGACGACAATGAACCCCTCGAACATAAAGTGTTTTTCGTCACCGAGCAATGAAAGTGAAAGAACAAAGGAGTAATATTCACCTAGATACACAATACGAAACAAATGAGCCCCGACATATCTACAAGTAATTAAAGATCAAAAATCATATTATGAAACCTTACTAAAATAGAAATTAATACATGTATAGCTTAAACTGCTCAAAATTAAGGGGAAGCAACACAATTATACCCCTCAACCATAAGTCTCACGGATGTGTATAACACTCCACTCTTTTGATCTAAAGGTTACGATCCCTCATTCAATTGATCATAGTCAAATCATCATAGGTTTGCAAGTGAACTCATGATTGTTTGCCATTTTAATGTTACACAAAGATAAAAGAAAGGACTTGTAATAAGGATGTAATGAGGGCTCTTTGGTAGAGTAGGAAAATATGGATAAAAGTGACTTAAATGCGTGTGTTATGATCATAAAGAAGGCATTTAATGTGATTCTTCCTTTCATTCCTTTCTCTTCTTAATTGCACTTCTTATCCTATCCATGTGTATCTCACAACTTAAGAGCTCTTGTTGAATTTTTATGAGAGCTTGATCATCATTGATGTATTTTCCTTAATACCTTGCTCTTTCTTTTGTTTTTCAACTTTATACCCATTTTCTTTTTTCTCCAATTTGTGCTCATTCACTAATTCTTACTCTTGTTTTGCTTTCCTTCTTTTTATTTCATTCACTCAACTTTTTGTTAACCTTCTTCTATAATCTCCACATATCATAGGTTTTATATAGAGGCTCAAGTGGGATTATTAGACTTGTAATGTGCTCAACAATAAAATTGGCTTTAGGGCTCAAATTTTAGCTAACAAGGGATACAATAAGATCAAGGTAGGAGATTCATTTGGCTAGCAACTTGTTAAATCAAACATGGCCTAAAATCATTTCTAAATACTTCATCAAAATGCTTACTTGTAAAGTTCACGAGCAAATTCTAATTCATCTTCTATTGATCAATCCTCACTTCAATGGAATTTAAACCGTATGGATAGCACTATTTGAGGCTCAAATCTCACTAAGCTTTTGCTTATGGTCTTATGAATATTATTGTGTTTTATCCATCTTTATCTTGATTATTTAAGAACCTTTGTCTCAATTTCCTAGAGTAAAATGTTCTAACAAAATTATTGATCACCATTGCAAATAAATATATCGAAGCTCAAGAGACGAACGAGATAAAGAGAGAAATAAATAGAAGACAATATACCCTCCCTAAAAACACACAACAAATAAACAAGAAAGCAAAAAGCACAAAACACATGAAACCAAATCCAACAAAAACTACACTATAAAATAGTCACAAACTAATACTAGAAAAGAAATACAAATCCAAGTAAGTATCATTAGAACGCCACAATTAAAACAATTATCAAGTCAAAGAAAGCAAAAGAGAGTATGGATGATCCTCAAATCACTGAGGAGGAAAGTCAGGGTCCTCTGGAGGATATGAAGGGTATTGAGGTGGATGTTGAGCATCCCATCCATAATCTGGAGGTGGAGGTGGATAATGCATCCACGAACTGAGAGCCGGCTGATAATCAGGCCACGGCTGGTAGACATATGGATCAATAGGGTTGTGCATGTTATACATATGGCTAGTCATCCTCTATATGTTCCGCAATGTGCTCCCCATGGCATCCAGCATGAAGTCTGTCCTATCCTGCCTATACCTCTGGTAAGCAACCTCATGTGCCATGCCTCCGTAGCCTACCGTCATAAAAACTACATCCTCAGTCAAGCGATCCAAATTCATTGTTCTCCCTCTCCTTTCTTCAGCTCTTGAGCGTTCTCCTCTTTCTAAACCCTCTTCTCCCACATCTTCCTCGTTCTTACTGCTTGTTTGATCTTCTTCCTCATCAGAACCTCCCAAATCTCCTTCATAGCTCTTCATCCTCTACATACTCGGTAGTGGGTACCCTTCTACCTCTGATATCCCAGTGATGAGATGACTTAAATTCTACAATAGCATGCTTGTGTCTCGAGAACACCAAGCCAAAATTTTCCTCGCTCCTAATAGGGTGAATACGCGTGAGCCCCACATTTGCCAGAGGGAAGTACTTTCCCATCTGAAATATGTAGATGTAATTCCTTTCCAACTCTTCAATTACCCTCATATTTTTTATTGCAGTTTATCCGAGGTTGGTTCCATCTAAAGGAACTATCCCTGTCAAATCCATGCTCAATCCTCTAGCAAGAATCGTGATCATCCCTCCAACGGTCACACTCTAAGACTTCTTTCTCGTGGTAGCTCTCTCCAGTTTGGGGATGATGTAAGACGCTATGCTGAAGCATTCTTTCTTGATCAAGCAATGGAGTACAAACATCTCTCTATCCCCCACACATGATCACTCATGTCGAGCCAAGATCGACTGGGCTAAAAATTCCTCCACATATCTGACCACTTTGTTCCTGATACTGGCTGCTTTAGAACTCGATGGTTCGTACATGAACTGACCTTTTCTCTCTCCCTCTTCATTAATGAATGCTAGAAGACTTGCTTTTCTGCTTTTGTAAGAGTTTTGTTTCCTCTCTCTGCCTCCATCTTAGGCCATCTCATCCTTCTATTGTCCTCCTCTGTCTTTAAGGAAAATGGTTGGTTTCTCAATATGAATTTTATCCTTTGAGAGAATGCCCCCTTCTGACATTTTCCATTTCGAGTGTGGTGAGGAACTTCAGTTTCAATCCAAGATATGTCTCCGGTTAGCTCCTCAGAAAATATCCCCACCCTATATCATCAAACAATCTATTCACGTCATCAACGATTCCCATTATCTGCATCATCTTTAGATCAATCCATCTTGTTTATCTTATGGTGAAAGACAATCTCTTCCACAGCTAGCACTTGTTATACCATTCATCCTGCTAAAATTCGACCCCAAAGTCATCTGGGTGGCACTGATTAGCTCTTAGAAAGGCGGTGATGTTGTTAAATTTCATGTTATTGATTTGTGTGTCCTCATTATTCTCTGGCCTCTAAACTTGGCTCTTACTGGTCGTACTCGTGGCACTTGCGCATGCTCTTGTGCCTGCGCTTGTGGTTGGGCACGTGGTTGATTACGTCCCCTTCCACGTCCACGTCCACCTGCACCTGCTCTTTCTTTTGTTTATGCCTACGCAAAATTCAATAGTTATTACCTTGCACGAGAATAAACAATATCCAATTCAATCTCATGGATTCAAATTTTCATGTTCTCATTCAAATGGATCTTGGTTCATCATTTTCATAATCAAAAGATAGCATTTCACTCATTAAAAGTTCAATCCATACACAAAATATGCCATCTTTCAATTCTCAATCCCATGGGCATTTCATCCCTTTTCCTTATTCATACAACTCTTTAGCACCTATCGAAACTTTTCACAAATTTCTTGGCATCTCCAAACAAGGTGGGCCAAATAAAGCCCGATTAAAGAACTTTTACTCCTGTCTTGTGATGGCTTAAGTGCCCAAGGAGATGAATGACAAAGCTTTAAAATCCTCTCAATTTCTTCATTGGCTATACACCTTCTAATGACTTCATCCTCACAAATTTTGAATAAGAAGGGCTCATCCCATACATATTTTTTCACTTCAACATAAAATCTCTTCACTTTATATTCATTAAGAAGTGTGGGCTTAATTTCGCATGCAAGATAGTTGACATAGTCGGTGTACCAAGGAGACGAGCTTATTATGAGAGCACATAATTATTCAACCTCCACCTTAAGGATTTTCTCGTCTGGGAACACATCACCAATCAGAGTCAAATCTTCATCCCCTTCTTCTCTTTCAAGTCTTGATAAGTGATCCGCCATAATATTTTCAACCCCTTTCTTGTCTTTGATCTCCACATCGAACTCTTGTAGAAGTAATACCCACCAAATGAATCTTGGCTTAGTATCCTTTTTGTTCATTAGATACTTGATGGCCGCATTATCCGTGAATACTATTATTCGTGTACCAAATAGGTAGGGATGAAACTTCACAATGGCATAGACCACCGCCAAAAACTACTTTTTAGTGGTTGTAGTAGGGACGAAACTTCACAATGGCATAGACCACCGCCAAAAACTACTTTTTAGTGGTTGTATAGTTGACTTGGCAAGAATTCAACGTCTTTGAAGCATATCTCTAAACTTCTTCTTCTTCGTTTGTCCAAATGCAACCCCTATAGCTTGATCACTTGCATCACAATGCAACTCAAAGTGCACACTCCAATCTGGAGCTACAAGTATGGGGGATTAAATCAAAGCCCCCTTAAGTACCTGAAACGAAGCAAGACAATCTTCATAAAATTTAAATGTACTTTCCTTTTAAAGAAGCTTACAAAGAAGCTTGACATAAAAAATCTTTTATAAAGCTGCGATAGAAGCCCGCATGGCCTAAGAACAATTAAACTAATTTCTCACTAGTAGGAGGAGGAAGATGTTCTATGGCTGTGACATTTGTTCTATCTACCCTCAAACCATGTTCCAAAATGTGTCATACTCTCTTCCGTAGGCTTTAACACTCCTCATCTTTGTCTTCTTAAGGTAGCTTCCAATTCCAAGTTCAAAGGTTCAATAGATTGAGACTTTGAACGAGTTCGCATGTACCTAAAAGAATTTTCAAATTAGCTCTCTAAGTAACCAAGACAAGTAAACAAGTACCAAATAAGAGAAATATCCTTATCAAAACTAATCAACTTCAAACTCGTTACAACCAAAAGTTTAACATTTCCCCGGCAAGCGGCGCCATGTTCTTAGTAACATTTCTTGTAAAATGTGTAAGAGTAAAAGACAACATCGTCGAGTAAACGTATGACCTACTACAAAATTTATAATAATATCGTCCCAAGAGAAAGTAAACTCATGCTTGTATCCGGATTTTCCATTGATTTATGCTTTGTAAAGATGATAGTTTGAAGGTTTACTTCTCTACTTAATCAACTAGAATTTAAACTAACAAAGTAATGGATGAAACAAGAAACAAGTGATGAATGGAATAGAGATAGAATTCACTTGAGAAGAGAGCAAGGCTAATCATAATCATGATTAAGACTTGAGCTAGATATGCAAAACTCTTGATGGTGAATTTCATTAATTTGTGGACTAAAAGCAATCACAATTTTACCCCTAATCCCTATGACCAATGTAATTAGGTTCTCGACTCTTTTACAACTCTAAGTCTCCTATGATTGGTCTTAATCTCAATTCTCTTAAGGTACTATGATCATAAGTTAATTCTTTTCACTCAATTTCTTAATTGTCCCTCTATGAATGTTCTAAGCCTAAGGAGGGTATGGCTTACCTCCCCTTATACTAATATGCATGCACATTTCAATATATGATTCAATTAAACATCTCCTCACAATATTGGAATGGTCATCCTAACACTATGAATAGAGAATTTAATCACACAAGTATTAAAATGAAACATGATTGATATATAATAATAGGAAATCCATATTTTAATTCAAATCACTAATCAAGTTCTACACATCTAACTCTTCATCTCAACCATTCATATGATTAGCCCTACTATAGGACTAACCACTGAACATTGTGTTTATACCATTCCAAATCAAGCTTTGCTCCATTTGAGCCAAAATAAGAAGAAAATCAACAATTGAAAAGTAGATTAGCTTCCCTTTCATGGAGAAACCTTCCTTCTCTTCAATATGCTAACTCCTTCAATCCTTGATGCTTTCCTCTTCTCAAATGGTGGATGGATGGATTGGATGACGGATTTATGGATTGATTGTGGAGATCAAATGGAAATTGGATGGATCTAATGGATAGAGATGGATTATGGATCTAGTGTGTGAGAAAATATGGTGTGGAGTGTGTGTAACTGCTCTGAAAATGATCTCCTACTTTAAATTTCGCACAAGTAACCCTTTAATATCACCAATGGACCTTCTTGAAGCTTTCGGAACATTATGAAAATTGTACAGGTTTTTGCACCTACATAGCTCGTGTAGCAGCGCAGGGCCCGTGTAGGGCACACCTACTTCGGTGTGTTGTGCATGCTTTCGGACACGGCTCGAGCTGCGCTAATGGCCTCAATCATGGGTGTGTAGCATTTTGTGACGATAATACACGACTTCTTCTTATAGGGCCGTGTTCCGCACATGGGGCATGCAACAACCCACGGTCCGTGCACCAGCACACGGTCTTCCTCCTGGGCGAGCAGCAATATCTAATGATAATACACGGCCACTTGTTACAGGGCCGTGTTCTGCACACGGCCCGTGCATAAGTATGCATTGTTCCACCGTCTCTCTTTCGCTCCCGACTCTATTTTTATCCATTTCTTGACCTGTTTTACACATATTTAATCTCATTTTCACAATTCTATCAATTCATACCACATTTCTCATTATAACAATAACTCCACCAAAAGTCACACAAATACGGATAGAAACATCTGAAAATCCACAAATAAAGACACTAAAATCTAGATAAAAATGACTACAATCAATGTTAGCTCTTTATTATATAGGAATGATAGTACAAGGCATAAGAATGTTGTGATGATTTTCTTTGGGCCTCAAGCCCATATTTATTGAGAGAGATATGTAGTAATTAATACATGGATCCCTTAGACTTAAATGGGTGGCATAGGCGGCAAAGGATTCTGATAGGAGGATTCCATCCCATTAATGGTATTTATCCTACTTGGTGGGCGATAATTAAGGCTGGGGGCCCCGCACAAAATAGTTGGACGGCATTGGGCCGGGATACATCTAATGGGCTTATTTTATCTTTTAGCTGGACAAATAAAGCCCATCCACATTAGCCTTCGGGTTCCGGTGATCAACTCGCAGTGAAAGCCAAACCTTAGCGCACTTCTCGAGGGACGCATTGATTAGTGTCTGCTAGGATTTTACAATCCTTCTGACAATTGTGTTGTCATCAACTTCGGCGTCGCGTCGCTCCATTTTTTAGGCTTCTCTTTATTTCTTGCGATTAACGCTCAGATCATTCTATCATTCTCTTTCATCGAATCAGCTTTCCTCGCCTCTGGCACCACTGCTCTTTCCTTCTCTATTTCTCTCGGACAATGAGTAGAATGATGAGAGGTAGTAACCATGGCCCCTCAGAGAATTCTCTCGGGTAGAGTTCTGGCGATATGAAGATGTCTTCCAAGGCGACGAATGGAAAAAAAGAAATATGTGGTGTATGAAGAATTAATGGCGCATGCCCTGGCTTCTATGGTGACAGAAGCGAAAGTTGAGGAGGCGAGGGCCTTGTATGGGGCAGCTGGTGTGGAATTTCACCGGCCTAATTCCGATGAGATTTCCAGTCACCTACCGAAAGGCTGCGTGGTAGTGAATCTAGATATTTTTAGGCGAGATTTCACTTTCCGCTCTACCAGTGCTTTGCTTGTCTCCTGGCCCACTGGTATTATCGTCGAACGCGTGGGCCACTTTAGTGAGTCTGGTGCTATTTTTTAGAGTAAAGGCTATTCTTATTTGTCTCATCTGAAATTCGACTTTCTGATATCCCCTGTGGTGGAACTCCAAACCATTGGTTACAATCATCTGTACAAATGGCCAAGCAGTTCAATTATTTCGGGCAGGCCCTCATCCATCAAGGGTTGGAAAGAGAGATGGTTATGGGCGTCCGGTAACTGGTGCGCTCCGGGTGTCCATGTGTTCTCATCTTTCCAGGTCACCTAGGAAGGTAGGACTCTTCTTTCTCTTGTCTATCCTTTCTCTCTGGTTCGTCGTCATTTGATTGAGGTGCGATTACAGGTATAAAGTCCCAGAGAAGAAGGACTTGACCACCGAGTTCAGGAAGTTGTCCGCCATTCGCACCGTGCTCCCTTTTGTCAAGTGAGCTCATTCGAAACTCATAACTCCATCAGAGTTTCTTGGGCTGAGGAGTTAGAAGGAGTCTGAATGGGTGCTCCTGGATCTCGAGACAGGTGTCTCTCCGAACACCCATTTGATAATTTCTGAGCCGACCGGCACTACCGATAGTGTTATCGAGTGAATGAGCACCACTACTATTGTTCCTACGGTGGATGTAGAAATTTTTAAGCCCTCTAGTGCTTGCGATGTGGTGGTTATTCTCAATGAACTGGGGGACTCCAAAGTAGGTATCAATTGCCGTCTGTCTGTCGACAAGGGAGTGGAGACAGAGACTCCGCGCTCGGACTCCGTTTCCCACTGGGTGTGCATTGGCCGATAATTGTTTATAGATTCGCTTTGTCGGCTTTTGGCTTTACTTTTTACTTTATCCGCCTTGCTTAGTTTTGTAGGTTTGCTCGCTGTGGTTTACTCAGATTTCCATGAGTATCCATTGATCCCTTTCGGTGAATGGCGATCCAATCATGCCTTTCCTCCTCTTTCCGTCGTTTCAAATCAGCCCACTGGGCGATGGCTGAGCATTCCTCTTCGAACGGAGATGTGATCAAGGGGACATGGCGAGGGCCACATGGGCTCAGGTAGGAGTTTCTATGAGCGATGTTTCTGCCTGTTCGGCCACCACAAATTTTGAGGAAATGCCACTCTTTCCTGGGAGAACGTCGGTGGAGGCGCTGGCGGAGATCGGAGGGGTTCCTTGTCCGATAGTGTTAATAAACATACACAGCTCTGAGCATCTCCCATTTTCGATTGACAGGCTGTCTTAGTAGAAATACATTGATTTCAGCCTACCAACGCCTTTAGCGTCAATTGGCGGCCGCTCAAGAGGTGCAAAAATAGGCCGAGGAGTATCTAGAACAGTCCATCCGGAGTCGTGTTAAGATTTCGGAGCTACTGGCCAAGGCTCAGAATGATTTAGCTGAAGAGGTTCGGCGTGGAGGCAAGTAATTGGCCAAAGTGACTAGGAGTTCAACCATTATCAAGTGGTTACTTGGGGTAGCTTCTATGTTGCTGATGAGTGATATTTTCACCTAGATTTTAGTATCTTTTTAAGTGTGTTTTCGTATTATTTTATCCATTTTTGTGTACTATTTGGTTGTGTTTTGTATTTTTATGGAGATAAGTGTGAATGAGCTTAAACGTATTTTTATAGAAAAAAGTGGATCTCAATTCGGAGTTGAAACGAGGGAGAAAGAGCCGAAATAAAATTGTAAAAATAGGAGTTGCACCAACACGGTCAACCGTGTTGCAGCACACGACCCGTGTTATGCAACACGGCCCTGTAAGCCTTGGGCATTTTCTGACATCAATTCATCCAACATGGCCACCATGTGGCCATATTGCAGCACAGGACCCGTGTTGCTGCAGGATCAGAAATATATCAGAACCCTTCTAGAAGTTTAGCAAGGAATATAAATACCCAATACTTCAATATTTGATCAAATTTCGGTGGTTTTGCCCTGCACACACACATCACACACCATTTCCTCCATTTTACACCATCATCTTCATCCATACCATCTACCATCATCCCACCATCTAAACCTTCATCCAATTGAGGAAAAGAAGCAAGGAAGAGAGGAGAATTGCAAGGAAAGGAAGGAGATCACCATTGAAGCACTTCAAGGGAGTTTTCATCCATACTTTGTAGTGAAACCTAATTGTTTATCATGTTTTATAAGGATCTTGATGTCTATGTTGATTTCCTTTTGGATATGGTAGGCTAATCTTTCTTTTGAGATTAGCAACATGAGAGCTGTTGGATAATTTTTTGGATTTATGTATTTGAATTCATATGTTGATTGGGTAAATGGATTTTCTATCATTGATGTTTAAGATCTTGAGGTTTATGATGATTTATGTGTTTGGTTGTTCTAAATATGTGATTAGATTGAGAAATTAATTATGTGCTTAGGATAATTGAGTGAATTATTTCATCAAACACTTCATGTGCATTATAAATTGTAAAGAGATTGAGAAATCCTTTGGAATTTAGAACCTTTTGATAGAACATGTTATTGGTATGATCGAGAGGTTGATTAATTGTGTGAAGGGACTCTCATTACAAGCTTAGTGTCTAGTTGGAATTTTTTGAGTGAGAACCAATCCGTTGAGCTAATTGAGATTCATATCCTATCCATCTCAAGTAGGGATGACAGTTTCGCAAGTTTTACCGGATACCCGCCCAACCAAACCCTAATGGGACAGTTTCGGGTACCTATAAATGGGTTTGGGATGGGTTTGGTAAAAGATAAAAATTGCCATCAGGGTTCGAGTAGGGTTCGGATGCACCCTCCTCGGGTACCCGCTACCCAAACCCGGTTAGAAAATCGGATAAGGGTAGCGGGTACCCACATATACCCGTCCCAATTGATTCTTGTATGAATGTGTTATAGGGAGGATTCGAACTCTTGATATCTTATTTAAAAAAAGATTTGTTCACCATTTATGCATTGGCAATTCTTGTTCCATCTTTTAATATTAAAATAAATATACACATTATTAGTCACAATTTATAAATACAGAATCAAAACCCTAGATAAAATTCATTTTGTCATTCTCTCTCCCCAAAATTTATTCACGTCAACCGCGCCTTTCCCCAATTGGTATCTCCAATTCATTCAAAGTCAAATCAATTCCTTCACGAAATTCAGGTCAGGAATTCTTTCACATTCTTTGATTTTGAGTTTATTAAAAAAATCTCATCCTTGATTTGTTCATTTCAATTGATTGATTATTTAATTGGATTCATGATCCGCATGAATGAGGTCGCATAAATGGCTGAATTTTATTTGAGGAGTTTCATCTCGATTGGTTTTTATGAAGGCCTTTTCCTAGTTCTCAATATCTTTCTGATCATTTTTCATTATTTTTGGATTAAAGTGTGAATCTGTGATTTATTCCCTTTTTCGTTTTTGTAGATAGTAAATTAGCCCTCTTTTGGATTAACTCTCGCACGAATTATCGTCTGATATTTGTCTATGTGAACTGAAAAATTTTGGATTTTGGTGAGATAAAAGATAATCTAAGGTATTCATTCGGAATATTACGAATCTGCTTAGCAACGGCACTGGCCCCATGCTCTGATTTCTCCAATTTATTTAGGTATTTTCTATTCAGATCTACGTCTCTCGCTGCTGGAGGCCGAGATGTCTGGGTTTCTCGCTGCTAGGGCTCGAGCTGTCTGGGTCCTTGTGTCGCCTTGTTGTTTCCTCTTCGAGGGTTTTTCTATTTCGTCCATCGACCCCTGCAGGTGACGCATCTCTTCTTCTCCGTTGGCCAAACCTTGCTCCTTACACTTATCTCCGACGGCCGCCAGGCGGCTACCTCCTATTCCCCACAACTTTTGGTTTTCATTTTGAGACTAGAAACTTAATATTCTAGGTTTTTTAAAAAATAGGTTTGACGGTTTCGGGTACCCGCGGGTAGGAACAATCGAGTACGGGATGGATACGGGTATTGCAAGTAGTATTTTAAATGGTTATGGGACGGATGCATATATTAATAAATTAATCAAATACGGTTTTGAGTACCCCTAAAAAATGCGGGTACCCAACCCGTTACCATCCCTAATCTTGAGAAGGAGCTTAGGTGAACTTAGTATTGGCCCTTAGTCTTATATCCATGTTCATATGAATTTGATGCATTTATCCTAGGATTTCCCCTTCTTAATTGTTGTTAATCTCACCTTTACTTAACTTGGAAAACCACTCATCAATTTATCTATCTTGTTTGTTGATCATTGCTTGCTTTGATTGATTTTATTACTTGTTTGAACATCTATCTATTGATGATTCGTCTCTATAAAATTACAAGAAACGTGAGATCGCTTAAGCACTAATACCTACCTCCCTGTGGTTCGATAAATTATTTTAATTGGTCTCCCTACTACAAAATGGCTAATCAAATGGCGTCGTTGCCTCCCCGGCAACGGTTGCTAGTAGCTTGAAGAATGATCGTTTCGAGTGATCTTAATAGAGACATTTTTATTTTATTTGCTTTTTATTATTTGGTTCGTGAAATCTTGTTCTAACTTTTTTTCTTTGTGAGTTGTATGCAAACGAGGTCAAGAGGGACACAATCAGAGCCCATTGATGTTGAAATAGAACAAACTTTTCGAAGAAGGTTAAGAGAGAACTAGAAGAGTGTTCAAATGGAGAATTTTCAAGAAGATAATCGTGTGGAGATAGAACATGATGGGGAAGGAGGACATGTGAACGTGCAAGGCAACGCACCTCAATTCAATGGCAATCCTCCTCAACATGCCTATCAAAATTTTAGAGCTATGAACAATCAACAATTGCTTCAACAAATGGTGCAACAAGCTCTAATGCAACCAGACTTCCCACATGCTTATGCACCTCCTCAACAAGATTACGTGCCACCACCACCACCTCAGGTGTAACATGGAATTCATAATGATCAAAGGGTCATTCGAGATTTCTTTATGCCAAGGGCAATGCCACAAATGATCGGTCCGCAAATCAATGCCAACAACTTTAAATTTAAAGCGGGCTTGATTTCTATAGTGAGAGAACAACAATTTAGTGGAACCCTTAATGAAGATCCCAATGCTCATCTAGCTCAATTCATTGAGATTGCAAACACCGTGAAGATGAATGAGGTGAGTGAGGATTGTATAAGGATGAGGTTGTTTCCATTTTCTTTGAGAGATTGAGCTTGAACTTGGCTCTCTACTATTACTCCGGGTACGTGCAACACATGGGATGAGCTTGCACAAATATTCTTGAACAAGTATTTTCCATCTTCCAAGATGCTTCAAATGAAGAGCTTGATCACTCAATTCAAGCAAATGTCTCAAGAGAGTTTTTATGAAGCGTGGGAAAGGTTTAAGGATATGCTTCGCAAGTGTCCACAACATGGGTTCCCGAAGAATCAACAAGTTGGATTTTCTATCAAGGATTAGTGAATGGTCAAAGAGTGCTTGTTGATGCTTCGGCGGGAGGATCTGTAATTGGAGTGACACTAGAAAGAGCTATAAGGATTTTTGATGAGATTGCTACAAATGTCTACCAACGGCCATCAGAGAGAGTTAGTGGATGCTATGGTTTTGAGAATTTTGATCAAGGGCAATAGTTTAATGTCAAAAGTGTGAATGTTGAGCCACAAACTCCATGTGTTGAGGTGATAGCGGCGGAAGTGTTGAGGCAAATGAGTTTAAATCAAAGTGTGAGCCAAGGAGTCAATATGGTTGAAGGGCTACAAGTTGAGCAAGGTGTTCCACCTCCGAATGTTGTGAGTGGGGAACAATGGGCCAACTCTATGCCATGTGAGGAAGATGTGTCATACATGCAAGGAAGAAACTAAAAAGGGAATTTCCAAAGTAACTTCCAAGGTAGTTTCAACCAAAGTAAAGGGAACTATCCACCAAGGCAAGGGGGCTTTAATAGTCAAGCAAGTGGAAGCTCTTACCCACAACAATAAAGGGACGGTAACTTTTCCTACTCCAACCCGAGCAGTGCGGTTGCTATCCTCCGGGATACCATCCGGGGGCTAAGGCACCAAATAATGAGGGAAGAGCATCGATTGATGAGCTACTTGAATAATTGATTACGTCAAACAAAGATCGAGAAATATCTAACAAAGCTCGAGATGCAGCATTGAAAAAGGTAGAAGAAGTAAATGAAAAGAGACTTAAAGCTTTGGAGTACAATGTTGGATAAATTGCAAGTACTTTGAGTGCTCAACAAAGGAGGAAGTTTCCGGCCACAACCGAGGTTAATCTAAAAGCTCAATATTTGTTTGTTGATACGGAAGAGGAACGATAGGTTGAAGAAGGGTTGGTGGAAAGTAAGGTTGATGAAGAAAATGAAGAGATAGCTAAGAAAGAAGTGAAGGGGACTAAATGGATACCTAAGTGGAAAAGGGTATAAAAGGAAAAGAAAATGGAGGAAAGGGTGAAAGAAGAGGAGTACAAACGTGATTATTGGGATATTCTGATCACTCCATTCCCTATCCCCTACCCACAAATATTTGTAAAGGAGGAGAAGAAAAAGGAGTTTGAGGAACATGTAAAAAATCTTAAGAAAAAGTATGAGGGGACAAGGAAAGAAGAGCTACCCGAAGCGAGTGAGTCGAGGCATAAGGAAAGGCCTACAAAGGTTGGTGATCCGGGGGAATTCATTATTCCTTGTGATTATGAAGGGAAAGGTACTCTTGATGCATTATGTGACTTGGGAGCGAGCTTCAACGTGATGCCTCGGGCTACCTTCAAGAGCCTTGAAATTGGAGAGCTAAAGTCTATGACTATCCGTCTTGAAGTGGTAAATGGTGAGGTTGTGAAGCCATTAGGAATTGTTGGAGACGTGGAGGTCAAAGTGAAGGGGCTAGCTTTTCCGGTTGATTTCATGGTGCTAGAAGTGAAACCGGATCCTAGAGTGCCACTCATTTTAGGAAGGTCATTTCTAGTTACGGGAAGAGCTAAAATTGATGTTGGAAGAGAAGAGCTTTGTTTGAGCTCAAATGGAAAAAGTGTCACATTCTTATGCAATAAGGAAAAAGGAGCCAAGTCTCATTTTAAGCCTCCGAATGATCTTATGGATCATGACTCTATTCTCTTTGACAATTTAAATTCATTTCTTCATGATTATATAAAAATGTCAAATTCTAACTTATTTTCTTATGATGTTAATAGGATGAAAGCATCAGAGCTTGAGTGGAAGCTTGACAAAGGAGAAAGAGGAAGCCCACTAGAATCACTTCTCGATGATGACTTGATGCTAGTAAGCAAGAATGGTAAAGTGGAGCTAATGGATAAGAAGAAGGCGAAGCAAATGTTTAAAGTAAGGATGCGAGGAGATAGTGTGGTGGACCAATATTTGGTCCAATGATCGTAAAATTTCGTCTGGCTTGAAGACGTTAAACTTAATGCTAAATGGGAGGCAACCTATTTTTTTATCTTTTAATGCCTGTTTTGTTGTTTGGTCTTGTAGGTGGATTGTGCTTGTCAGAAAATACATAGCGAAGAAAAGAGAAGTGCTTCATGGATTCGAGTAGGCATGTCGCATCACTTGTTGTAAATTTAATTCTCGACTCTTGTCTCAAGTTAAGTTTGGGGGGCTAGTGTGTGGTTGACATTGCTCAATTCGTTGGATGCGTTTACTTTTCCACAAGAAGACCATCAATGGAAACTACAAGGATAAGTCTCACTACTTTTTGCAAACTTAACTCAAAATTCTTATTTTAATTTAAGTTTGGGGGGATAGTGTGTAGTGTGACTCACCACTTGAGTGTGATTCTAGTAAAATTGACTCAAATTTAAAATTTTTCTCATGAGTTTGGTTTGATTTTAGTCTGATTGGTGGTGATTGAAGTGCATTATAATCCATATTTTTAATGAAATTGTTGAGCTAATAGTCTTTTTGAGCATGTATGAAGGGTATTGGAAGCATGACTTGATCTCGGAGCTAACAACTTCTACTACTAAATGTCTATTGAGGGAGTTCATTCTACACCCTACCAGTTCTATGTGTTTAGCATAATTTGATTTGATTTGGATTGATGTGATTATCATAGTACTTCATTTGTTATGTTTTGGGAGGTTTACTTTTCATAATTTAGGGTTTCATTTTCAATCAAAGATGGGGATGTTTGTGAGCTTACTTGATATATAGAATGTGTGTTTTATTGTTAATGATGATGATTTTTGGTTTTGCATGTTATGTGTTTTTGTTTGGTTCTTGTTTTGTGAGTCTTTTCTTATTTGTTTTGTGTGTAATTTTATTTTTATCTCGGGATGTTTGGTTGTTTATTTTGGAATGTTGTGAGTCATTTTTTAATGTAAGTAATGACATGTTGTGGTGATAAGTGATGACAAGTTATGATTAAGAATCTCTACACTTTCGAATTGTGACATGTTTTACTTAACTTGTTATTCATAGTCATTGTCATATATTTCCATACCATGAACATCATCCCTAGTTAACCACTTTGAGCCTTTAAGCCTATTTCTTGTGAATTTAGCACATTACAAGTCTTGATTACCCACTTGAGCCTTATATATTTATCCTTTTGTGTGAATGATTGAAGAGATGTGGTTTCAAAAGGTTTGATGAGAGAGCAAAACGAAGAAAGGAAATGGTAAACAAATAAGAAAAAGGATGAAAGAGCACAAACAAGAGTGAACATGCAACCTCAAAACAAGAAAAATGAGCAAACCAACATCAAGATGCTCAAGAAATTACAAATTCAAAGAAAGAAGCATGGTTTATAAAGAAGCTCAATTCAAGGAAGTTGATGATCAGTGCTTGTGATTACCAAAGTTGAGAAGGGAAGAAAGATAAGTGAAAGTATGGAAGAAAGTAGATACCTCTTCGATTGCTTACACATGATTAGTCACTCTTACCTATATTCTTCCTACCCTACCAAAAAGTCTATCATTACATCCAAATGAAAATACATTTTTGATCACTAATGGAAATTTGGTGGTTTGTGAATGTAGTACACGAGCAAGCCTATAGCGAGTCGAGCCAATCGATTTATGAGTGTTGTTCTACCACTTTAAAGAGTGTTGAGTGACATTGATAATCTATGTGAGGCTTGGACTAAAAAGGGACTTTATTACACTTTATTCTATTTTGATTGAACTTGTTAATATTTTTTGCATGTCATGAATCTAATGTTGTACGATGACTTAGCATGATTTGTAGTTCTTATTATTATTGATGTGTTATTACTTATATTCGTTTAGTCTTTTTGTAGGTGAAAATCTCACCCTTGTTTTATCATTTTCATTGTTCGAGGACGCACAACACTCTAAGTTTTGGGGTGTGATGAGTGAAATTTTCACCTAGATTTTAATATCTTTTTATATATGTTTTCGTATTATTTATCCGTTTTTATGTACTATTTGATTGTGTTTTATGTTTTTATGAAGATGTGTGTGAATGAGCATAAACATACAATTTTTAAGCAAAAATAGATCCTAGACGCGAAAAGGAAGACATAGGAAAAAGCAGATCACAATTCGGAGTTGAAACGAGGTAGAACGAGCCGAAATAAGAATGTAAAAATAAGGGTTGCACCAACACGGCCGGCCGTGTTGCAGCACACGACTCGTGTTACAGCATACGACCCGTGTTACGCAACACGGCCCTGTAAGCCTTGGTCATTTTCTAACATCAATTCATCCAACACGGCCACTCTGTGGGCGTGTTGTAGCACACGACTCGTGTTACTGCAGGATCAGAAATACATCAGAACCCTTCTAGAAGCTTCCCAAGGAGTATAAATACTCAATACTTTAATATTTGATCAGATTTCGGTGGTTTTGCCTTGCACACACACATCACACACCATTTCCTCCATTTTATACCATCATCTTCATCCATTCTTCATCCCCTGCACACACACATCACACACCATTTCCTCCATTTTATACCATCATCTTCATCCATTCTTCATCCATACCATCTACCATCATCCCACCATCAAAACCTTCATCCAATTGAGGAAAAGAAGCAAGGAAGAGAGGAGAATCGCAAGGGAAGGAAAGAGATCACCATTGAAGCACTTCAAGGGAGTTTTCATCGATACTTTGTAGTGAAACATTATTGTTTATCATGTTTTGTAAGGATCTTAATGTCTATGTTGATTTTCTTTTGAATATGGTATGCTAATCTCCCTTGTGAGATTACCAGCATGAGAGTTATTGGATAATTTTTTGGATTTGTGTATTTGAATTCATATGTTGATTGGGTAAATAGATTTTCTATCATTGATGTTTAAGATCTTGAGGTTTATGATGATTTGTGTCTTTAGTTATTCTAAATATGTGATTAGATTGAGAAATCAATTGTGTGCTTAGGATAATTGAGTGAATCATTTAATCAAACACTTTATATGCATTATAAATTGTAAAGAGATTGAGAAATCCTTTGGAATTTAGAACCCTTTGATAGAACATGCGATTGGTTTGATCAAGAGGTTGATTAATTATGTGAAGGGACTCTCATTTCAAGTTTAGTACCTAGTTGGAATTGTTTGAGTGAGAACCAATCCATTGAGCTAATTGAGATTCATATCCTATCCATCTCGAGAGGGAGCTTAGGGGACTTTGTGTTGACCCTTAATCTTATACCCATGATCATATGAATTTGATGCATTTATCCTAGGATTTCCACTTCTTAATTGTTGTTAATCTCACTTTCACTTAACTTGGAAAACCACTCATCAATTTATCTATCTTGTTTGTTGATCATTGCTTGCTTTGATTGATTTTATTAGTTGTTTGAACACCTATCTATTGATGATTCGTCTCTATAAAATTACAAGAAACGTGAGATCGCTTAAGCACTAGTACCTACCTCCCTGCGGTTCGATAAATTATTTTAATTGGTCATCCCTACTATAAACTGGCTAATCAGTTGCTTTGGCCAAGGAACGCACCATTGCTGCGGTAGTTGGGTACTGCAAAGCTTTTGTGAATGTGCTCGGATCTTGGGCATGGAAGGGGGTGATGCTTGGCTGGACTAGTTACGGGTGGCCTTAAAGCATCGCGTCATGAGCGTTCAACTCCCGAGTCGTGTAAATCGGAACACTTTCAGCATTGATCTCTCCCCCTTAAATTTTCTTCCTTACACTTCTCCGGCAAATGGTGCTTTGAACGAGGTGAGCGGCTCAGCTCCCGGCAGCCCAAGTTCGTCTTAGGGATTAATAGATGTTATTTACGTCAATCACTCTCTTCTCTTTTCTTTTGATTTGATTTTGGGACTAATATTTCTTGTCACATCTTTTTATGGTAATTAAATGTTTGTTTGAATGATGAGATTTGTTGAGAAAGGTAATGATTATTTGTCATTAACTCCTCATTATCCCACTAATTCCCTTCATTTATGAGCAACAACCACTTTTGCAACTTCTTGGTTTTCCAATTTTGGAATTTTAATCCACGTTTGGCTCCACGTGTACTCCGGGGGTGCGTGGCTTTTGCCTTCAGGGGTTTTATGAGGCTCAACTGTTGCTATAAATAGGGTGTGTTTTGTGATCAACTATCCATCCATCACATCAAAGTTCTTCTTCTGGCACCAGCATTTTGCTAATTTCTTGCGTTTTTCCTATGTTATGGCTTCTCTGCTTCCACTTGTGGCTTTCTTGTTTTTGTGTCTTGCCATTGGCCTCATGCCATGTTTTTCGACGAGTTCCCGATCTTCTCAGGAACTCAGCGACTCTGATGGGGAGAGCAGTATTGCTGGCCCATCACGATGCTCTCCATTGACCACCAGGAGTAGTAGACTTTCGGTGTCGCCACCTTCTCTCTTTATGTCGGCAGTGGCTTCGACGACATCGCGAGCGCCGGGAGGATCTCGTTGAGTGGTCCCACGTACTGATGTGCGGGGTTTTTCGTTCTCTATGGCCCTAGTTTCGATTTGATTTTCGATGGGGTGGAGGCTTCTAGTTCTTTCTGGCTTCCTTATTCCTGCTTGGATGGGGTTTTCGCTCCTAGAGGAGTCGTTGCCAATGACATTCCCACTACTCTGACGGAGAGCGTTGTCGAAGTGGTTATTTTTCATTTCCCATGTTTGGAGGCTCTCTTTACTGTGGTGGATCCTGGGCTGCTAGAGAGCCGTCCTCCCAAAGGGTTGATCGCGGCCAACCTGGTAATGCTGGGGGTTGGTGTGCGCTTCCCTCTGCATTATTTTATTTTCCGTCTATTGGTCTTTTGGGGAATAGCCCCTATTTAGCTGAAACCTTCCTTGTGGGCCAACCTTCTTGGGTTGCTTGACTTCTTACATGACAAAGGTTGGTTCTCGCCCACAGAGGAGGATGTTAACTATATTTTTTGTTGTCTTTATGACCGAGAGGCATTCGAGTATTATTACTTGCGAGTGCATCAAGGGGCACGACCCCTATTTGTGGGGAGCGATGTGGGCCATTAGCAGACCTCGAGGCAGAATTAGTTCTGGGTGATGGGTTACGAATGTCGGCATCACCATGGCCACATCTTTCCCGTGTCGCGTGCTTATGCATTTCCTCCACTCAGTAAGTTGTACATAAGTTTTTTTAACTATAGTGAAATCCTCTTTAGGCTATTCACCTTTTTTATTTTTGGTAAGTCGCTCTCACCCTTAGCTTGAAGAATTATCCTTCAGCCTTCAGAGGGCTATTACCACCATTGAGGGAATGAGGCTTCCTATCAATGTTCCTGACTTGCTCTGGGATCAAAGGTTGCAAGATGCTCGTCTGATGCATCGCCCTCACCGGGCCGATCCGATAAATTTCAAAGGAAGAGTCAGTACTGACTTTTCTGCTTGGGATGCAGCCCTTAATGAATACTTTCCTTTGAAGGCCAAGAGAGTGTTGCGAGTCGCTGAAGACGTGAAGCCTGGGTCGGCCTCTTCAGGGGAGAGAGTGGAGCGTTCACCTCCTACTATGCTAGCAGGCGGGCGAGATCCTTTACCCGAGGTACTGGGTGGAGCTCACCTGGTAACCATATTAGATGATCCTATAGGTGAAGCTATTTCTGATTGCCCTTCTACGCTGGTGGTACCAGAGTCGGTACCTCGTACTGAGAATATTACCGCTGAAGCCTACTAGGCCGACAGGAGGAACTGCCCATGGTGGATGACCCATCGGCTGCAGATTATTCAGGTGCTTCTCCTACTACTCGTCTAGGTACTGATGGATTTTTGCTTGTTCTTCTAGAGCTTGAGGAGATTAGGGCGAATGGTGCCGGGCCTAGTTTTGCGCCTCCTCCTCGGGTGGATCACATTCCTCGCGAGGGGCCATTCTCATCAGGGGGTCTTTCGGGGTTAGCTGGTTTGTTCCAACTTTGGACCATCCAGGATCTTCATCCTTTAATGGAGGCTTACCCTGGGTTGGCGGCAGCCATGTTCGTGCCGGTGCGCTCTTGGAGTGCGACTTTTTCCCAGATAGTGTAAGGATTGGGTTCCCAGGAGATGGTTTAGGCTGCGATCGCGAACTTAGGGTATGCTTTGACCTTTCTCTGCCGCTACATACTTCTGAGCGGGCCGAATTCCGATCACTCAACCTTCTTCTTTGGCGGTCGCTCAGCCATCATCCAGCCATTTGTTGGTTGCTGACCAGTTGATCGGGAATGCCAATTTTTGGGTCGAGACTTATTAGGATAGGGCTAGGTTGGTTGAACTTTGAGCACGCAAATTGGAGGCCAGTCAATATCTCTCACTCTTTGAACTGGAGCGTGAAAGGGAGAGAATTACTGGCTTGGAAGCAGAGGTGGCATGGTTACGAAGTCGCCGAATGATCCTGGGGTAGGTCCGAGTAGTACTGGGGGTCCTGAGTAAGGATGGCAATGGGTAGGGTACCCATATTTTTTTTGGGTACTCGAACCCGTGTCCGATAAAAATATTACTACCCGTATCCATCCCATTATCATTTGAAATACTACTTGCAATATTTGTATCTGTTCTGTACTCGATTGTTCCTACCCGTGGGTACCCGAACTCGTCAAATTTTTTTTAAACCTAAAATATTAAATTTCAAGTCAATAATATTTTTAAAAAATATATTTATAACATTAAACATTCTTGGTCTCAACGTTAAATAATAATTAAAACATGACATAAAATCACCACACGAGTTTTAAGATCTTCAATTCAAACTTCAAATAACATACAAATCATGTAACAAGCATTACTTGTGTGTAAATGGTGAAGTGTTCGAACCCTTTATAAACATGACATAAAATCACCACACGAGTTTTAAGATCTTAATATGAGATTAAGTGTTTGAACCCTCTATAAAATACATACGTTCAAGTTTTAAATGGGACGGGTATATGCGATTACCCGCTACTCGTATCCGATTATTTATCCGGGTTCGGGTAGGGTGAATCTAAACTCTACCTGAACCCTAATGGAAATCTTTATTTTTCCCGAACCCACCCTAAACCCGATTATAGGTACTCGAACCCATACTAATAGGGTTTTATCGGGTCGGATACCCGGGAAAACCCGCGAAACTGTCATCACTAGTATTTTGTATTTTGTGGGGACGCATGATTATGGGGCTTCGGCCTTTGTGTTTGTATTTAGTCCTTATAGGATGTTTTTGTAATGAAATTATATAATTAATGGACCCTATTATTAATATTATTCATGGGAGACTTCTTTAGTGCGTTTTAGGCACTGACCCTTTGTCCATTATACAAAGTTCCTGTATATTACATAGTTCTTTAAGCGTAAAACTTCTTGAGATTATGCCCATTCCACAGGTGTTTTAAAGCCTCTTCATCAAGTGTGGAGAGTTGATAAGCCTCGTTGCCCAGACATCTCTTTATTTTATAGGGGTCTTCCCAATTATTTCTGAAGACATCTTTACCCAGATGCATTACTCGTCTCAGAACGAGAGCCCTTTTAATGAATTAAGGTCCTCTTGCTCACTTTTTGTTATAGTGACTCCTCATCTTATTCATGTGTGTAGCATTTCGTATGTCGCTTTCCATTTTGATTTCTTCCAAGAAATCTAGACGGTCTTACCGAGCTTCCTAGTTGGTGGTTAGATCACTTTGGCTTATGCGGAGCATTGTGATCTCTACTTCTGTAGGGATGACAGCTTCTGCATCATAAGTGAGCGAGAAAGGGGTTTCCTCAGTAGATGTCCGAGCGGTGGTTCGGTATGCCCATAGTACGCTGGGGAGGAACTCGGCCCAACTTCCTTTGAGTCTGACTAAATATGCTTTCAATGTATATTTGATGACCTTGTTCACCACCTCAACTTGGCCATTGGATTGCAGATGATAAGGGGTGGAGAACAATTTTTTATACGCAAATCATTACAAAATTCCTATAGTTCTGCTCCCTTGATCATCTGTGATGATAGCCTGTAGGATTCCGAATCAGCACACAATGTTTACCCAAATAAAATTGATCATTCATGCTTCAGTTTTTGTGGCTAGAGCTTCTACTTCTGCCCATTTAGAGAAATAATTCACTGCTACGACAACATATATTACTCCATCTTTCCCAGTGGGAAGAGGTCCGATGAGATCGATCCCCAATTTGAAGAAGGGTCAGGGACTGGCTATAGTGACCAGTTCTGTGGAGGGGCTTCTAATGATTGGGGCGAATCGCTGGCACTGGGCACATTTCTTATCAAATTCTACTGCATCATTTCTTAACAAAGGCCAGTAATAGCCTTGTCTAAGTACTTTGTATGCCAAAGCTTGCCTCCTGAGTGGTCTTCACATACTCCTCGTGTATTTCTGCTAGTACCTTTAGGCCTCAGCATGGTCGAGGCACCTTAATAGTGGTGTGGAATATCTTTGCTTATATAATATGCCTTAATCAAAGCATAGAGGGCCGAGTGAATCCTCAGCTATGGGGCCTGAACCTTATCCGAGGAAAGCTCGCCTGATCGATTTATGCTATTGCTCCCATGCTGGGGGTCTCATGTTTCACCACATGGACTTTTCCAAGTTCCTCGGCATTCTTGGAGGTCGCATTGCATATTTTGCAGTTTGGAAATTTGGGTGAGGTAAACCTGTGTGAAACGGCCAAAGAGTTCCAGGACTTATGATTTAAAGTCCACCATTTGTTGATCTCAGGTTTCATAGTCTCCTGTTATTTAGTTGACCATCAGCTGAGAGTCGCTGTAGATGATTAGTTGTTCAGCGCCATTTGATCGCCATTCTGAGCCTGGCCAGCAAGGCTTCGTACTCTTCTTCATTTTTGTGATGATTGTCGTCTAATTCACCTAGATTTTGCCGTGTTTATATATTCTTTTTATGTATGTTTTTTATGTTTTTGTATCATATTTTTAAGGATATGGATTGATTTGTTGAAGTTTAGTAACTTAAGTTTGCATTTATGTTAAATAGGTATTTTGGAAGGAGAATCGAGTAAACGTGGAGATAAATTAGGAGTTGAGAATATGAAGAAATGCACAAAAACACAGTCGAATTTTCTAAAATTCAACCGAAGTTCTGGTACCGCGTTGGAGGCCAAGAATTGCTTAAAAACTCAATCAAATTTTCAAAAATTTGATCGAATTTCTGGTACCGCTTGAATCTGGACGTTGAAGCAAAACACGAAAACTAAACCGAAGAATTGAAAACTAGGTCAAATTTTTGGACAGTTTGAAGGCAGAAAATGTGTTCAGTTTCAAGAAACGCAAATTGCATGAAAACTTGACCGAAGCAAGGAAATTCGATTGAATTTTCATATAAAAATCCAACTGTCAACTTCGATTTTGGAGCATTCAAGAGGGGTATAAATATCCTAAATACTCATTCCTCAAAAAATGGATTAGGGCTTTGTGGATTTGTTGGATTTAAATAGTTATTTGATATGATATTTGGAATTTCCTACATGACCTATGATTCATTTTATTTGTGTTATGATTTGTGCGATCAATATCTCTATTTATAATGTTAGGAAAGTCATTCATATATTGTGACTAGGGTTTTGATTTGAATCATGTTATAATATTAATAGTGTATGTTAGTGTATGAAGTATGTGGTAACATCTTTATACACTTAGAATATTTATGTTACAACATTTGATTAATTTAATCTTGATTGATTAATGATTGAGTGAGAGGAAGAATTCTTGTGATTATAGTACCTTTAAGGGAATTGAGAATAAGAAACAATCTTTTGTGCTTTAAACTTCTAATGAGTTGAGAACCTAATTACCTTGGCCATAGAGATAAGGGGAACATTTGTGATTGCTTTTATTCCGATTGTTATTGATACTTGCCATTTAACTTTAACAAGTCCATGTAATTGTTCGTGCTCGATCGTTTGCTTAACTGAACCGTTAGGGTACCATACGATTCTATATCAGCGGAAGTAAGAACATAAAATCATATTACCTTTCATCAGGGTATGTTGAAGAAAAGAATGAATTCTCATGAGCAGCATGCACAGCCTCACGATTTTGGGCATAACTTCCTCATCCAATCTCTGATTTGAGTGATCTTTATGCCAAAATGATCCTCTCTTCAATGGCTTTCCATTAGTCTATCACACATCTAGTTTGAAGTTTTATATAATTTTAGAAAAATCATGGAAATTGACGGACAGCAGCAGCAAACGGCCTCTTGATCTTCTGCTGTATTCCCAAGTCCAATCTTGACATCGTATGGGCGATGATTTTCAAGATCTTTTCAATCTGCTTCCTTGAAATTTTTGTTGTGTGTTAGGCATAGATTATTATGGTTACGGATAGCTGAGATGAGTTATATATAGGCTACAGCAGGGACCATGAGGAGAAATTAGAGTCGGGCCTCCATTGGGCTTAAGTATCCAAGTTTAGCAAAACTTATACTTAAGTCCAATAATAATAATATATTCCAGTAAAATATTATTACTGCATTGCCGCTCTAATCCTAAAATTACGTTTTGAGCTCCTTCTTATTATGAGCCCGACAGTCTCCCCATATTTCAAATATTCAATGCCCATTAATTAATTAAGTTACTGACAACTCCATTAATTAATATCTCATCCGAGAGTAGTACTACTCAACCTTGTTGAATCTCACCCATTTATGAATCAAGGAAATAAATACTGGAATATGTGTCAAGTTTATTGTACAGGGATTAAGAGTACAAACATCGATAATAACAGAGACCAAGTTCTATTATATAGTCAGCATAAACTGAACGATCTCAAGGTGGTCTTTCTCAATACACACAAAGTGCACTAATGTGATTCTATAGTCAAGAGAAACTAATACCAAATCACACTATAACCATCCCGATAGAGAGTCTCCGTCTATCTCGGTTGTGAGCATCTGTTTATACTTTATAAGAAAACCGATAGTATGATCTTCTGCATGTTTTTGCACAATATATTATCTACAATATAAAATAAGTGGACTTTTGCCATAATCATATAAATAAATTATAATATGCAAACATTTGATCATATGATTCTCATTTCAAATTCATTGTTTAAACTTTGTTCATACAAAAAGCTAAATTTTTAGTATACTATCCAACAGTAATACCCTTAATCTTGAATGTGGTTAGTCTTGCTCCTCTTTAGATTACTCACCTTTCACTTCATTTTCATATTGGTTATTTGTCTCTTTCATTAATCATCTTTAATTGTTGTTTGCTTTATTTGCTACTTGCCTAGATAATTGGTAGTTAATTTTTTTTTAATTATTATAACAAATCTCAAACTCGATCACTCTTATAAATCATGATTGAAAATGAATTCGGATACACCTCGAATTTAACTCTCCCTTTGATCAATATTTAAACAGGGTCCATAACTACACACGATAAGGTACGCTTATCTTGATCAATTATACCGAAATTGGCTTTATGTTCATCGCGTCATTGCCGGGGAGAGTTAAATCTTGAGAGTAACGAGTTCGCCACTACAACATAAATGACTTTACATAACACTTAAAAATATTATCTAATAGCTTAAATGTGTTATTATAGACGATAGATAACACTTTTAGGGGTGTCGTTGTTTCATCTGTTACCTATTGTCTTATGTAACAGTTTTTCTTAATATAGTAACACTTAAAAAATGTTACATTTACTTTTGTAACACTTTTATAAAAGTTACAATAAAATATTTATGTAACACTTTATAAAATAAAAAAATAAAATTGTAATTGTTTGGATTTGATCCCATGACCTATATGTTAGGATGCATTTTCTTTACCAACTTAGCTAGTCCATCAATCTTAATATGCATTACATATTTATTTTATTATATATTTTTAGATTTTTCTTGTCCTTTTTAAATTAAATTTTTGTAGTTTAATATGCTAACCATTAACATAAAAGGTAAGTAAATATATTTTAAAATATTTTTTCTTGAATAATAGTATTCTTTTTAATTTAATAATTCAATTTTAAATAATATATATTAAAATATTTTATGTATCGAACTATATATATTTTGTATTATATAATTACATTTAAACTAATTTATTTACTTTAAATATATATATATATATTAAAAAGTATGTAATATATTTTTTAAATATGGGTAATGTATATATGTGTGTGTGTGTGTACCATTTTAATTAATACTCATCTTATAAATATGGAGTATTAAAAATACAACTCCATTTTAAATATTGTGTAAATAATTTATGTATGTAGAAGTGTTACTTAAAAACGTTTCTTATGTATAAGTGTTATATTATAGTGTTATCTTTGTAAAAGTGTTAAATAAAATGTGTTATATATAGAAAAGTGTTATACGCATGTGTTACATATTAGAAAAGTGTTACTTATATAGAAAGTGTTAAAAAAATATTACATATCATAATAATTTTAAAAGTGTTACCATTTTGTGATAAATAAATTTAAAGTGTTACTATGAAGTGTTATTTAATGCTATTTATGTTGTAGTGCGCGTTTGATTAGCCTTACTAGGAGTATTTTTATTTATTTCTTTTGTTTTATTTTATTTGTTTGTGATCTAATTCGGTGATACTTTTTGGTGTATGCACACTCGATCAACGGCTAAATCTATTGAACCTTTGGATTTGGAATTAGAAGCTATACTTAGAAGAAGAGAAGAAGAGAGTTGGTGAGTCCAACGGAGGAAGTAATGGAGAACGAATTTGATAATATTAATGGCAATGGTGTTGATGGAGAAGGGAATGTGCAACGTGGTGTGGAGAATTCTCATAGAGTACATGTGAATCCAGATTTCATAAAACAAGGGAATTTTCACCAAATGCACTTGCAAAATCAACAATTGCATGTCAGTATCCAAAAGTTGCTAATTCAACAAGGGGCTATGAACCAACCACAAGTTTCTCTGGTGCCAATGCAAAATCAACCTCAAGCTCAAGGGCATCATGGAGTCAGCATGAATATTAGAGTTCATTTCCAACCATAAGTGGGAAATTATGCTATGGGACTGCCATTAAATGTCAACAATTTTGAGATCAAAACGTGATTGATTAACATTGTACAAGCGAATTAGTTTGGGGGTGGTGCAACGGAAGACCCAAATGCTCACAACGGAAGACCCAAATGCTCACATATTCTCAATGGAAGACCCAAAAGCCAATACCATCAAGATCAATGGGTTGAATGAGGATATTGTGAAGGTGAGGCTTTTCTCTTTCTCTCTTCGTGACCGTGCACGAGCTTGGTATAACACAATCCCTCCGAAAGCGTGTAATATGTGGAATGATCTAGCTCAAGGGTTTTTGAACAAATATTTTACAGCATCTACACTTGAAAAGCTTGATCATACAATTCAAGCAATTGCCAATGGAGACATTTAGTGAGGCATGGGATCAATTCCGGGATATGTTGAGACAATGTCCTCGACATGGGTTTTCTTTTGATCAACAAATTGGATTTTTTTATGCAGGATTACATGGAAACTTGAGGATTCTACTTGATGCATCCGCAGGAGGATCTATCTTGGGGCAAACACCGGTACGAGCTATGGCTATATGTGTGGAAATTGCTTTGAATTCAGGATAGTGGCCTATGAATCGTGTAGCGGGAAGTTATGAGATGGAAAAGATAGCTAAGATGGAGAAGATTTGCATGCAACAAGTAAAACAAGTGAAAGATCCAAAAGAAGATGTGATGGAAAAGTCAATCACGGAGATACTTAAGAGGATGAATGCTAATATGCAAGTATCTTCAAGTCCTTTGCCTATTGTGAATCAACCTTCTTAAAGCCCAATGAGTAAATTACCTCTCCAAATGCCTAAACAAGGATCTTCTTCTAGTATGGGAGGTCAAGAGAATTGAGCCCAACCCGAGATGTCACTTGAAGAAGTTGCCTTCATGCAAGGAAGGAATTTTCAAGGAAATTATGGAGGGAATTTCGGGCACCAAAGAGGAGGATACACACCTAGACAAGGTGGATTTGGTCAAGAGAATTCGGTGGCAATTTTCAACAACCTCGGAGGTTCGATAACTTGTCAGATGGAAATCATGGTAATGCCCTTACACTTCCACCGGGGATCAATCCGTGAGCTAAGGCTCAAAACAATTAAGGGAAGCCTACGGTTTAGGATAAAGTGAGCAAAATATTTGAATTCATTAAGCAAGATAGAAAAGAGAGAAGGCAAAAGGATGAAGTGAATGATAGGAGGTTTAAAGCACTAGAGACACAAAGGAGTCAAATGGCAAGTAAGAAGGGGGATGTTCATCAACAAGGAATGTTTCTGTCTACTACCATTACCAATCCTAAGGAGCAATGCAAGGCTATCGTACTTAGAAGTGGAACAAAATATAATGAGCCTCCGATGCCAAAGGAAGATGATGAGGTATATTTTGAACAAGAGCCCATGGTAGTTAAGGTTGAAAAAGGGAAAGAGAAAGATTCCCAAGATGCTAAGAATGATGAAGTGATCCCTACACTTTATAAAAATGAGGTGAAACCTCCTAAGAAGTGGGAAGAGTGCAAAGAAGCTAAAAGAAAAGAGAAAGATGAAGGCTTTGAGAGAGATTAATGGGAAATCCCAAAGTTGCCCGTAGCTATTCCGTTTCCACAAAGATGCTTGAAGTAGGGTTTGGATAAGAAAATTACTAAGTTTGTAGAGATGTTGAAAGAGATTCACATCAACATTCCTTTTGTGGATGCTCTTCTACAAATGCCTAACTATGAAAATTTTTTGAAAGATATATTGGTAAAGAAGAGGAGCTTGGGTGAGCATGAAACGGTGAACCTCACAGAGGAGTGTACTGCCATCTTGCAAAAGAAGCTCTCTCCCAAGTTGAAAGATCTGGGAAGTTTCACTATCCAGTATGAGATGGGAAAACATGAGAGATAAAATGCTCTATGTAATTTGGGGGCGAACATTAACTTGATGACTTTATCTATCTTTAAGAAATTGGGCATTGGAGAAGTAACACATACATCGGTCACTCTTTAATTGGCTAATAGATCTATGACATATCGTAAGGGGATTGTGGAGGATGTATTAGTGATGGTTGGAAAATTTATGTTTCCCGTTGATTTTGTGGTGCTAGATATAGACGAAGACTCAAATATTCAATTAATTCTTGGACGTCCATTTCTAGCCACGAGGAAAGCATTGATTGATTTGGAGAAGGGGGAGTTGATCCTAAGAGTTAATAAGGAAGAAGTGATTTTCTCATTGAAAGAAGCTCTGATGTATCCAAGAGGAGCGAAGAGTGTAGACGAGTAGACGTGTTAGATGATCTTGTTACAGAGCACCTACATTGCTTCCATTCCAAGGATCCTTTGGAATCAATAATGAGCCATTCTTACTCTCTTGATTTTTCTAACTCTTCTTGTTGCTTTAATGATGATGAAATAATTGATAATTTGCATTGTATGAATTCTTGTAGTGAACTTAAATTGGAGGAAGCAAGGGAAGTGTTAGAAAAGAAGCTTGCACAAAGAAAAGGAAAAAGTTGAGAAAGAGGAGCTAAAGCCTTTACCGGATCACTTGAAGTATGCATACTTGGGAGAGAATGACATTTATTCGGTAATCATATCTTCATCTTTGAATGATTTGGAATTGGAGAAATTGTTGAGGGTCTTAAGAGAGCACAAATCTTCCATTGGTTGGTCCATTAAGGACTTGAAAGGTATAAGCCTCTTTCTATGCATGCATAAAATTCATTTACTTGAAGAGTCAGTCTTGTGTGCAAAACCAATGTCGTCTTAATCTTATAATGCAAGAGGTTGTAAGAACGGAATTGTTGAATGGATTGATGCAGGTATCATCTTTTCAATTAGGGATAGTCCATACGTGAGCCCTTTGCATGTGGTAGCAAAGAAGGGTGGTATGACCATCGTGAGGTCCGATACTAATGAGACAATTGTCACGAGGACTATCACCGGTTGGAGAATTTGTGTCAATTATAGAAAACTTATTGACAACACCCGAAAAGACCATTTCCCATTCCCATTTATTGATCAATTGCTTGATAGATTGGCTGGATATAAGAACTTTCCTCGATGATTACTCCGGGTACAATCAAATTTTAATAGCTCGAATAACCAAGATAAAATAATATTTACTTGTCCCTATGGCACCTTTGCATTTAGAATGATGCCATTAGGTTTGTGCAATGCTCCGGCCGTGTTTCAAAAATGTATAATGGCCATTTTCGGTGGATTGATTGAGAACATCATGGAGGTTGTATGGATGATTTCTCAGTTTATAGTTGTTCATATGATTTGTGCTTAACTAATCTATCTATTGTGTTGTAGCGTTGTGAGGAGACAAACCTTGTACTTAATTGGGAAAAAATGTCATTTTATGGTCATAGATGAAGTTGATAATGTTAGACGAGGTTATAATAATCAGGAGTTTGTGCCACAAGCTTATGCTCAGTAAATGCACTTGCAAAACCCACAAATGCAAGCTATTATTTAAAACTTGATGGCACAACAAGAAGCAAGGAATAATCCTCCGGTGGTGCAAAATCAACCTCGTGGTAATGAAAACAATAGAGCGGGAATGAATGTTCGTGATCATTTCCAGCCGCAATATGGAAATTATTGAATGGGCCCGCCATTGAATGTGAATAATTTTGAGATAAATACGGGATTGATCAACATGGTGCAAGCAAATTAATTTGGTGGTGGTGCCATGGAGGATCCAAATGCTCACTTAGCCCAATTTACGGAGTTAGCCAACACGATAAAGATAAATGGGGTAAGTGAGGATGTTGTTAAAATGAAACTTTTTTCGTTTTCATTAAGAGATAGAGCTAAGGCTTGGTGTCAAACTATACCACCGAGATCCTACACCACATGGAGAGAGTTGGCACAAAGGTTCTTGAGCAAGTATTTTTCGCCTTCAAATATGTTGTATCTAAAAGGGCAAATCTTTCAATTCAAGCAATTGCCACTTGAGACATTTAGTGAAGCATGAGACCGATTCAAAGAGATGCTAAGGTAGTGTCCATAACACGGATTTCCCAAAGAGAAACAAATAGGATTTTTCTATGTTGGTTTACATGGAAGTGAGAGGATGCTTATTGATGCTTCAGCGGGAGGTTCGATTTTGGGCGAACTCCGGAAAGAGCAATTGCTATATGTGAAGAATTAGCTTTGAATACGGGTCAACCCCCTTTGAATCGTGCATCGGGGATGTATGAAAGGGAGAGAATTTCTAAGATGGAAGAAGTGTGCTTGTAACAAGTGAAAAGGGTGGAAGTGCCTAAGGAAGATATGATCGATAAGGAGATCATAGAGATATTAAAGAGGATGAATGCTAACATGCAAGTGTCTACAAATTCTACACCGGTGGTGAATCAACAAGTGCTTACAAGTCCTCAACAAGGTATGTCATTACCTTTGATGAATCAACAAGTGTTTCCAAATCCTCAACAAGGTATGCCTATGCCTAATATGGGTCAATATTCTCAAAGTTGTCAAAAACCTACATCCATGCCTCAACAAGGTATGTCCTCTAATTTTGAAATTCAAGATACATGGTATCCACCGGAGATGATGCTTGAGGAAGTTGCCTTCATGCAAGGAAGAAACTTCCAAGGAAATTATGGTGGTAACTTTGGGAATCATGGAGGAGGATATTCACAAAGGCAAAGCGAATGGGGACAATGTAATTTTCAAGGAAATTTTAACCAACCTCGTAGGTATGAGAATTTGTCATATGGGAATCAAGGAAATGCCCTTACTCTTCCATCAGGATCAATCCGGGGGAGAAAGCTCCAAATGATGAAGGGAAGCCTACAATAGAGGATCAAATAGCCAAAATGTTTGATTTTATGAGGCAAGAGAAAAAGGTGAATGACAAAAGGTTTAATTTTATGAAGCAAAAAGATGAAGTGATTGATAATAGATTCAAAGTCTTGGAGACACAAATGAGTCGAATGGCAAGTGAGTGGGGTGATGTTCATCAGTCAAGGGAAATTTTCATCTACAACCATTATTAATCCAAAAGAGCAATATAAGGCTATTGAACTTCGTAGTGGAACAAAATATGAAGAGCCTTCTATGCTAACAGAAGTAGAGGATGTAGAATGTGAAGTTGAGCTATGGAAAGAGTGGATGAAGAAGGGAAAAAGATGAAGTGTCCAAAGAAGTTGAAATTGACGAAAAAGATGAAAGTACCCCTATACTTGAAGAAGAAAAGGTGAAGTGTCCAAAGAAGTGGGAAAGATGTAGAGAAGCAAAACGTAAAGAGAGAGAAGAGAAAAATGAAAGGGATAAATGGGGAATTCCGAAGTTGCACTTTGCAATTCCGTTTCCACAATGATGCTTAAAAAGGGATTAGAGGAGAAATTTGCCAAGTTTGTTGAAATGTTGAAGAAGATTCATGTGAACATTCCTTTTGCGGAGGCTTTACTTCAAATGTCCAACTACTCCAAGTTTTTGAAAGATATCTTGTCTAAGAAAAGAAACTTGGTAGAGTTTGAAATGGTGAACTTAACGGACGAATGTAGTGTTATCTTGCAAAAGAAACTTCTCAGTAAATTGAAAGATCCGGGGAGTATTACGATTCCATGTGAGATGGAGAGCATGAAAACTACAAAGCCTTATGTGATTTGGGGGCTAGTATTAACTTGATGCCCTTGTCAATTTCAAGAAGTTGGGCATTGGTAAGGTCAAACCGACATCAGTTACATACACTTCAATTAACCGACCGGTCGTTGACTTATCCGAGGGAATTGTGGAAGATGTTTTGATCAAAGTTGGCAAGTTTGTATTTCCCATTGATTTTGTGGTATTAGACATGGAAGAGGATTCGAATGTTTCATTAATACTTGGTCGTTCATTTCTTGCCATGGGAAAGGCATTGATAGACGTGGAGAAATGGGAGCTCACTTTGAGAGTGAATGAAGAAGAAGTGATATTTTCATTGAAAGAGGCTATGAGGTATCTTAAGAACAAGGAGGAATGTAGAAGATTGGAGGTTGTGGACAACATTGTTAAAGAGCATATGTATCACCTTCACTCCAAGGATCTGTTGGAACTTATCATAAGTCATTCTTACTCTATTGAATCTATTAAATCTAAGTCTTCTTTTTGTTTAGAAAATGATGAAATGATTGATGAATTGCATGGTTTAATGCTTGTAGGGAACTCACGAATGAAGAAGCAAAGAGCAAAGATGGAGAAACTTGATGAAGAACAAAAAGAGGAAGTGCAAGAGAAGAAGAAGAAGATAGAGTTGAAACCATTGCCGGAGTATTTGAATTATGCTTACTTAGAAGAGAATGAAACGTATTCGGTAATCGTATCCTTTTCCCTTAATGATTTAGAAATAGAAAAATTGTTAAGAGTTTTAAGAGAGCATAAATCCTCTATCGGTTGGAGCATAAAAGACTTGAAAGGTATTAGTCCATCTATGTTCATGCATAAGATTCATTTGATTGATGATGAGAAGTCTTGTGTGCAAAACCAACGTAGATTAAATCTTATAATGCAAGAAGTGGTAAGAAATGAGGTGTTAAAATGGCTTGATGCGGGAATAATCTTTTCAATTAGTGATAGTCAATATGTAAGTTCCTTACATATAGTGGTAAAAAAGTGTGGTATGACAATTGTTAGATCCGATACAAATGAAACCATTGCCACTAGAACTATCACAGGTTGGATAGTGTGTGTTGATTATCGTAAATTAAATGAAAATACTCCTAAAGATCATTTCCCATTGCCATTTAACGACCAAATATTGGATCGTCTTGTGGAGCATGAGTATTATTATTTTCTTGATGGTTATTACGGGTACAATCAAATATTGATTGCACCTGAAGACCAAGAGAAGACAAATTTCACAAGTCTCTATGGTACGTTTACATTTAGAATTCTGTCGTTTAGTCTATGCAATGCCCCTACCACTTTTCAGCGTTGTATGATGGCTATCTTTGATGGTTTAATTGAAAATATTATGGAGGTGTTTATGGATGACTTTTTCGTATATGGTTCCTCTTATGATATTTTCTTGACTAATCTTACTATTGTGTTGCAGAGGAGTGAAAAATTGAATCTTGTGCTAAATTGGGAAAAGTGTCATTTTATGGTGATCGATGGTAGAGTATTGGGGCATCATATTTCAAAGCATGGGTTAAAAGTGAATAGAGCTAAAGTGATAGTCATAGAACGTCTTCCCCCTCCTACTAGTGAGAAGGGAGTGAGATCGTTCTTAGGTCATGCGAGATTCTATAGAGGCTTCATTAAGGATTATTCAAAAATTGTTAAACCTTTTGTAAATTGCTTGAAAAAGATTGTCCATTTAACATCGATGATGAATGTTGTGTATCATTTCAGGTGCTTCCGGATGCTCTCACTTCATCGCCAATACTCGTTACTCCAGATTAGTGTTTGCAATTTGAACTACATTGTGATGCTAGCGATCAATCCATCGGAGTGGTGTTGGACCAAACATGGGAGAAGAAGTTTAGAGCAATCTATTATGCCTCGAAGACATTGAATTTGTGCCAAGTCAATTACACCACAATGGAGAAGGAATTTTTAGCCGTAGTGTATGCTTTTGAGAAGTTTCGACCATACTTGGTTGGAACATAAATGATTGTCTATACGGATCACACGGCTATCAAATACCTAATAAGTAAGAAAGATGCTAAACCTCGTTTAATCCGTTGGGTGTTGATTTTGCAGGAATTTGATGTGATTATCAAGGATAAGAAAGGCGTGGAGAATGTGATCGTGGATCATTTATCTAGGTTGGAAAATAGAGGTGAGAATGAAGACATGAAGCCAATTGGAGATGAGTTCCCGGATGATGAAATTTTGCTATTAGAAGTTGAGCAAGTGTGTACTCTCATGGTGAATGTGCCGCCTTGGTATGCCGACTATGTCAACTTCATTGTGTGTGGAATCAAGCCCACATTACTTAATGAGTACAAGGAAAAGATGTTTCAAGTTGAAGTGAAGAAGTACTTGTGGGATGAACCATATTTGTTCAAAATTTGCAATGATGGAGTAATAAGGAGATGTGTGGCCGAGGAAGAAGTTATGGGGATTCTTGAGTTATGTCATTCGTCTTTGTGTGGAGGTCACTCCGCTCATCAAAAGATGGGGACTAAGATCTTACACTCGGGTTTTTATTGAACAACATTGTTTAAGGATGCAAAGAAGTTTGTGGCTAAGTGTGATAAATGCCAATGAATAGGGGGAATAAGTAAGCGAGATGAGATGCCCATGAGCTTGAGGATTGATGTGGAAATATATGATATATGGGGCATTGATTTTATGGGACTATTTTCCTCGTCTAAGGGATATGTGCACATCTTGCTAGTAGTGGATTATGTATCAAAGTGGGTGGAGGCAATCCCCACTAAGCCAAATGATGCTTTGGTTGTGCAAAGGTTCTTGAAAATAATATTTTTCCTAGGTTTGGAGTTCCACGGGCTTTAGTGAGTGATGGAGGATCACACTTTGTAAACAAGTTGATGGAGAGTTTGTCGAAGAGATATGGAGTGAAACATCGAGTGGCTACACCTTACCATCCTCAAGTAAATGGTTTGGCGGAGGTCTCAAACCGCCAAATCAAGTTAGTTTTGGAGAAGACCATAAATGAAGGGAGGAAGGATTGGTCGGACAAGCTTGATGATGCCTTATGGGCTTATCGGACGGCTTTTAAAACCATTCTTGGTGTATCACCGTATTAATTGGTCTATGATAAAGCTTGTCATCTCCCCATGAAGTTGGAACACCGTGCATTGTGGACTATCAAACGCCTCAATATGGATGAAAGGGAGAGTGGTCAAGCAAGGTTGTTGAAGTTAGTTGAGTTGGAGGAATTTAGAGGAAGAGCATTTGATAACTCAATCATCTACAAGGAAAATATGAAGAGATGGCATGATGCTAAGGTAAAGGAGAAGATGTTTGCTCTGGGGGACAATGTTCTTGTATCCAATTCGAGGCTTAAGTTGTTTCCCGGAAAGCTTAAGTCTAAATGGATGGGGCCATATGAAGTGCTTGAAGTGTTGAGTGGACATACATTGAAGCTTAAAGGTCCGAATAATGAGTTTGTGGTAAATGGTCATCGAGTGAAGTATTACCTATCTCCTTCTCAAAAGGAGATAGTATATGTGGATACTCTCTCTTCTTGAACTTCTTTGATTGTGGAGTAGTGTAGATTTTATTTTCTTTTTGTTTTTGTTTGATAGTTTTCTTGTAGATTTGGTATGAAGGTGGTTAAGCTCGTGAGAAAAATGCATATGATGGAAGGCAAGAATGCGAATGGTGAAATGATGATGTATGCCACACCACTCTTTACAAACTTAAATTTAACACTTGAGTTAATTTAAGTTTGGGGGGAGGTAGCGTGGTGGACATACTTGATCATATGTAGATTATTGAAGATGTACATGAAGCATCATGAGGTAAGTTCATGAAGAGCATTGTGGAAACGACAAGGGTACGTCTTAACACCTTTTTTTGCAAAATTAATTCGCAAATTGTTCCGATTTAAGTTTTGGGGGAGAGTGTGTGGTGTGACTTATATCTTGTGTATGATTTGGTGTATGATGAATCATGTGTATTGCTATATTGTCTTGTATATTGTCTTGTGTATGCTCTGTTGTATAATGAATCATGGGTGTTGCTATATTGTCTTGTGGCTTATATCTTTTGTATGCTTTGGTGTATGATGAATCATGTGTATTGCTATATTGTCTTGTGGCAAAAATGGGTTAATTTTGAAAATTTTCTAATGAGTTAGGATAGTTTTGGTATGTTTGGTGGTGTTTAAGTACATGATAATCCATTATTTGATCATAATTGTGGTGAGAATGATGTTTTGAAGTGTTTTGATCATGAAAAGGGTGTATGAGAAGTTTAAAAATAGGGCAAAGATGAGGTGAAGTATGAAAGTTTGAAAATAGGGCAAAGATGAGCTCGAGCCATGCAGGAGAGCAGGTACACGGGCCGTGTGAGGAGCACGACCCTGTAACGTGTAGCCGTGCAGGAATATCAGAACATGCTACACGGTCTCACTTGAGGCCGTGCAGCGCTACACAGGCCGTGCAGGGTTAAATTCCAGTTTTTAAAAGGGCCGATATGTACTCACTTCCACACACACAAACCCTTCTATACACGCTCTTTTCACTCCAAATTCGTCTCTTAAGTGTGTTAATAAACTACAAAGGTTAGTGTTGAGAGAGTTTGAGTGAGTTTCTTCAATTGTGCACCACAAGAACACTTCTCACATCCAAGTTCAAAAGGTGTGAATTCTTTGAATCCTAACTTGTGAATTTTGATAGAAATTGGATACATTGATGCCTGGGCTTTGTGATATTATGTGTTTTGAATGAAGTTTGTGAGTATTGTACATACATGTGTCAATGTGATATGTTAATTGAGAATTGAATTAGGGTTCATGAGAAGTAAATTAGGGAATTGTGTGAGAATGATGAAATTGATTATATGTGTTGTGTTAATTGAATTATAACATGAGTATAATGCTTAATTTGAATCATTAGGCTTAGATATTGAGGATTTGGGTATGAGGCTATGTGAATTATATTTTGAAATTATGGCGAAACATTGTGCATGCCAAGTGTTCGATAAAATATCTAAGAGAGAATTTTGTTTGAATTTGAAGATCACATGTGAAAGATGCTTGGTGATGGTGTAATTTGAAATTCATGTGTGTAAGAATGCGTAGAAATTGAGATATGAATCATGGTTAGTTGAGATGAATGATGGTGGAGTGCATATTGTGATTATGTTTGAAGTTTTAATGATGTGAATAATTGATGTTGATGCATAGTATATTTCACACTATGTTGAATGACTAGGGTGGAATTTAACTCAGTGCATTAACATTCTTAACATTCTTATTGATAAAATTGAATTTAGCTGGCTGAGAGGAGAGTTAGACCAAGAAATGAGGATTTCATTGTCATTACCGATCCAGGAGAGTTGGCTAATCTTGATGCAAAATTGATGGAAGATGGGGTCCATCCAGATTATTTTGGAGTAGAGTTTGAAGATTATTGGGGTAAACATTTGCTCCGATGGAAAACGTTAGCTCCGAAGATCAAATCAACACGATTCCAAGACACAGAAGTGATGAGAGGGTTAGAAATTGAGGAGTATTTGAGGAAGCTATTCAGATTTGCACAACTGGAGGCTTTCTTTGACAAAAGGCACCTATTTATTACCATCTAACTACTGAGTTTATGAGCACGTTGCAAGTGAAGAATGATCAAAATGGTTTCCCAATTTGGGTGACATTTTAGCTGGAGAATGTGTTAAGAGAAAATATTCTACTACCTGTGTTGAACAAGTGCTTTGGATGCCCACCATGTTAAAACCACCAGAGTTTCTATAAAGGAGGTGGTTTCAAATAACAAGAATGGTGGAAGAGCTTAGCGAAAGACGGGACGAAACAAGCAGGTTATGTTCCTAGTGCTTCAAAGGGATCTGCAATCCAAAACCCAGTGATGAGATACCTAGAGAAGATTGTTTCTAACACCATCTTAGGAAGATTCGAGAGTGGAGCAGTAGGAGAAAAATAATTGTATATCATGTTCTGTATCTACAATGAGCGACCGTTGAACATTGCAGCACATTTTGTGCAACATGCAGAGCAAGTTGCCAAGAGACAATCATCTCAGGGTTTGATGCTAGGAGGCATGATCACTATGATCGCTCAAGGGTTGGGAATTAACCTTGCTGGAATGGAGAATTTGATGGTTAGTGATGGCTTGAATTATCAACAGTTGATGAGGATGGAGTTCTTGTCTATGGCTGGGAATCAATACTATTTGAGGCAAGAGAAGGGAGCAATGTTTACTTTGCCAGCTCCAGAGTTCAATACAGTTTACACTCGAAGGAAATATGCCAATCTGGCGATGGCTAGTGCTAACCACTCAAGGGTTGTGAGGGCTTTTTACAAAAAGAATAGAGATGAAGTGGAAGAGGTTCTCAAACAGATGAGGGTTGAAGAGAACCTTGAGCTAGCTAACTTGAGAGCAGAGCCAGTGCCTATGGAAGGCGATGAGAAGGATGCACCACCAGAGCACGTGTAGTTTGATGAGCAAGCCTCTGATCCGCCACAGTTTGAGGAAGAAGAGTAGCAGCCACCAATGGGCCCGGAATAGGGTAATGAAAGATGGAATTACATGATGGATGAGGTACGAGATATGAGGCACGTACAGCAGACTTACGGAGCACAGATCAGGGAGATCCGAGATATCCAGTAGGAGCATGGAGTGCATATTCAGGAGCTTAGAGATGGACAGCGTTAGAGGGAGTATTACGAGGAACGGTCACGGGTACACGCCAAAAAAATGGAAGAGATGATAACAATGATGTTCAACTTTCAGTTCCTCGGATCTCCTCGTTCATACGTTCCATGGAATGCCTATTATCCACCTCCACCTCTAGAGCCATGAAGGGAGTACTTTGAGTGCTAGGCACTTCCATTCATTCATCTTAACTATGATTAGACTTTTTGAAGGATTCTTGAATTTGATTTGATTTAGTAGATTGGATTGTACATAAATTGTTTATTTTTGGGAGGTTTCCTTTACTTTGGGATTTTATTTTCAGTTTTATGCGATTTACTTTTTTGTTATTTTTAGTATTTTGGTTTGATTTTTATTATTTGGATGTGATGGGAATTTGATCTTAATTGTTATGGATGTAAATTGATGTGTTTGATATTTTGAGATAGATGATTTTGTGCATGGATGTTATGTTATTTGGTGAGTCTTTGATTATTGTGTTTTGTTTGTAAATTTTTATTCTTGTAGAGATGGTTTGGTGATATTGTTTTAGGAAGATGTTAAGTGTTTTTTAATATGAACTATGATGCATTGTTTGTAATGAGTGATGACAAGTATGTTAATGGTTTTTACTTGTTGAAATTGTGACATGAATTACATAACTTATTCAATTTTGAGAAGTATGAAGGGTAATTAGGTTTCTTTTGGTCCAAGCAAAAGCTTGTGAGAGTTAAGCTTCAACTGTGCCTCCATGGTTAATTCTTGATGAGAGGACCGGTTGTACTTAGACAAACTAGAACTTGCTCATGGACTATAGGAACGAAGCCCGAATGGTTGAAATTTGTGACATGATCTTAGGTCATCCTTGTTGAATGAAGTCATAGCCATAAATTTCCTTACCTAAAACACTATCCTAGTGAACCACTTTGAGCCTATAAGCCTTTTTCTTTGTGATTTAAGCACATTACAAGCCTTGAAAACCCACTTAAGTCTTATATATATAACCTATGTGTGGGTGATTGAGGAGATGATGGTCTACGAAGTTGATGGTGGAAATGTGCAAGAAGATGAAGGAAATGTGAATTGAATAAGGATGAAAGAGCTAGAGCTAAAAGCATATATAACTTTAACAAAAAGGAAAAAGGAGCAAAATCATAAAACATGCTCAAGGAAATTCAAAAGTCAAATAAAGAAAGTATGCAAGTTAAGAGAAGTTCAATGAATCCATGGTATGTTGATGTTTAGTGTTTATGAATATTTGAAAAAGGAAGGAAGTGAGAAAGTGAAGATGATGGAGAGAAGAATCATTTCTTCGATTATCCACACATGTAAAGTCACTATTATCCAAAAATTTCTTAACTTACCAAAGAGCCTAAACATTACATCCTAAGATAAAAACCTTTTTGATCACTTATTGAAACTAGGGTGGCTTGTGAACATAGTCCATGAGCAAACCTATAGTGAGTCAGTTCTAACCGGTTGATGAGTGATGTTAAAAATCCTACTCTATAGAGTGTTGAGTGAATTTGATATCCTATGAGAGGTTTGGATTGAAAGGGATTTGATTACTCTTTTGTCATTCTTAAGATTGAACTTGTTAATCTTTCATGTTATAAGTTTGATGATGTAGGGATACTTAATGTGATTTTGTAGTCCTTATTACTTTTAATGTGTTGTGGTTTATGTTCGTTAGGTGTTTTCCTAGGTAAAAATTACTCCTCTTGTTTATCATTTTTCATTGTTCGAGGACGAACAATACTTTAAGCTTGAGGGGTTGATCGTAATCATTTTCACCTAGATTTTAGTGTCTTTATTTGTGGATTTTTGGATGTTGTTATCCGTATTTGTGTGACTTTTGGTGGAGTTATTGTTATAAAGAGAAATGTGGTATGAATTGATAAAATTGTGTAAATGAGCTTAAATATGTGTAAAACAGGTCAAGAAATAGATAAAAATGGAGTTGAGAGCGAAACGGTGACAGAGAAACAATGCATACTTGTGCACGGGCCGTGTGCGGAACATGGCCCTGTGACAAGTGGTTGTGTATTGTCGTCAGAAAATGCTACACGCCATGAGTGAGGCTGTGTAGCGCAGCTCGAGCCGTGTCCGGAAGCACGCACAACACGCCAAGTAGGTGTGACCTACATGGGCCGTGCACTACTACTCGAGCCGTGTAAGTGCAAAAAACTGTGTTTTTTTCAAAATATTTTGGAAGCTTCTAGAAGGTCCATTAGTGATATAAAAAGGTGACTTGTGCAAAATTTAAAGGAGGAGATCATTTTCAGAGCAGTTACACACACTCCACACAATATTTTCTCACACACTAGATCCATAATCTATCTCTATCCATTAGATCCATCCAATTTCCATTTGATCTCCACAATCAATCCATAAATCCATCATCAACCCATCCATCCACTGTTTGAGAAGAGGAAAGCATCAAGGATTGAAGGAGTTAGCATATTGAAGAGAAGGAAGGTTTCTCTATGAAAGGAAAGATAATCTACTTTTTAATTGTTGATTTTCTTTTTATTTTGGTTCAAATGGAGCAAAGCTTGATTTGGAATGGTATAAACATAATGTTCAGTGGCTAGTCCTATAGTAGGGTTAATCATATGAATAGTTGAGATGAAGAGTTAGATGTGTAGAACTTGATTAGTGATTTGAATTAAATTGTGGATTTTCTATTATGATATATCAATCATGTTTCATTTCAATACTTGTATGATTAAATTCTCTTTTCATAGTGTTAGGATGATCATTCAAATATTGTGAGGGGATGTTTAATTGAACATATATTGAAATGTTCATGCATGTTAGTATAAGGGGAGGTAAGTCATACCCTCCTTAGGCTTAGAACATTCATAAAGGGACACTTAAGAAATTGAGTGAAGAGAATCAATTTATGATCATAGTACCTTAAGGGTATTGAGATTAAGAACAATCCTAGGAGACTTAGACTTATAAAAAAGTTGAGAACTCAATTGCCTTGGCCATAGGGATTAGGGGTAAAATAATGATTGTTTTTTGTCCACAAATTAATGAAATTCACCATCAAGAGTTTTGCATATCTAGCTCAAGTCTTAATCATGATTTATGATTAGCCTTGGTCTCTTCTCAAGTGAATTCTATCTGCATTCCATTCATCACTTGTTTGTTGTTTCATCCATTACTTTATTAATTTAAATTCTAGTTGATTAAGTAGAGAAGTAAGTAGTAGCTTAAACATCAAACCTTCAAACTATCATCTTTACAAAGCATAAATCAATGGAAAATCCGGATACAAGCATGAGTTTACTTTCCTTTGGGACGACATTATTATAAATTTTGTACTTGGTCACACGTTTACTCGACGATAGAGTCTTTTACTCTTATAGATTTTACAAGAAATACGACTAAGAATACATTCCCTCGCAGAGAACTCAAGCTAGGGGGAAGCCTTGTCCCGTTATTCCCCCTATGTTTGATTAGCCGAGTGCACGTCACAACCATATCACCAATACGTCATATCATAAACTCGCTATTAACACCCTTCAAAAGTCAGTAAAATTGATTAAAAATAGTTGGGTCCATTACCTATATGTACTATATATACATATATTACTAGTAGATACAATATCCAAATTATATTATATTAATATTAAGTACAAATTGAACACATAAAACACCACTTTTAACCCTATTTTAAGTTTAATTGTATTCAGAATTAATTTACCCATTAATCTCTCCAAGAAATTAGGAAATTGGTTGGAGAATAGTCAATTCAAACATTAAAAAAATAGATTTGAGATTGTTGTATTTAATTTCAACCCCTAATCTTCCTGTTCCAACCGTTTTAAATTTATTTTCACTATTGATTACTCCTACCCCTCAATCTAGTAACAAGAGGAAAATATAAGGCGATGCATTCATATCTTCAACCCTACTAACTCCACAATCACCATGAGAACAAGAAAGAGAGAAAATGGATAATTATCAATTATTGTTAACTCAAGAATTGGGGGACACTGACACAGGTTTAACTGAGGGTAAAGCGGCAGTGGCGTAAAGAAGATCACTTGGCTAATATGGATAAACTATAAATTTTTATAAGCCAATGACACCTATTCAAAATGGGTCTAAACATAAGAACATCGGTATTCAAAAGGGTTTTATGTTATTCGAAATGGGTATTCAATTTATTAAATGAGTATTCAAAAGAGTCAGAAATTAATTAAATACAAAATTTCTACATGGTATTCAGAGTGGAAACTCAATTTCTTCCATAGATGCATCGCAATTCAACTATAGTTTTCCAATTTTGAATAAAAAATAAATTGAAAACAAACTTTAAACATGAGTATTCAAAAATAAGAGCGTGGGTATTCAAACCCTGAAATAGATTTATTATTGAGGAGAGAGAACTAGAATATAGGAGATTAAATAAACAAGTAAACGTGATTTTCTACCTAACTAGCTATGAACTATCTATTCAACTTGTTATGTGAAAGGGTGATTAAGACTTTACATTCTATGGTTTTGTAACTACTAGTAATATAAATTATACTCCCTCCGTCCTGGGTATTTTTACTCATTTGTACGGGCACAGAGATTAAGACGTTTTATTTTATTAATATATAATGTAGAAAAAAGTATGAATAAATTAGTAATTTAAAAAGAAAAGGTAAATAAAGTTATTGGGAATGATGAATAAAGTGTAAAAAAGTAATTAAAGTTGTTGGGATTGTAAAAAGTATATAATAAAATATTATATATTTTTACCATAAATGGAATGGGTAAAAATACTTGGTAATGGGAAAAAATACGTGGGACATCCCAAAATAGAAAATAGATAAAAATATGTGGGACAGAGGAAGTAATTTGTATCTAATTGTAATATTATCTTATATTTTGTACCTATTAATAATAATTCCAAAATAATTTTTTTAAAACTCTCATGTCTATGGCGAAGACTTATGTGAGACCGTCTCACGTATGTCCTTATGTGAGATGGATAAAAGTGATAACATTTACTATCTTATAAAATATTATCACTTTTTATTTATATTATAAATAGTTCATGAAATAATTCACTGCATCATTATCACTTTTCATCAATTGAGTATCATATTTCGTTAATATTGTTATAACTTTTTATCCGTCTCACGTAAAGGCTTGCATGAAAAGGTCTTACATAAGACCTATCCTATGTTTATTTGCAATGTTATTGTAGATACAGAGTTTAAGAAAAAAATTTTTTTGACAATTTTATTGATTTTTGAAGGGTAATGTAGTCTTTATATGTAATAAATAAATTATAAAGTATGTTATATGTATTATTAAGTGATAGTGGTAAATTTATAAATCTATGTTTAAGGTTGGAAATTGATGTGATTTTTTTTAATTTTTTATTTTTATGGTAAAGTTCAATGTGAGCCGAACGAAAATAGAAGTGTGAAATTTAACATGGGACGAAATAAGTATAATTTAAACTATTAAATTATGGGGCGGCTATTTGCACCCCCGAAATTATTAGATGTACCTCATTTACTAAATATACCTCAATATTTTATTAATATGTAGGTCTTATGTGAGACCATTTTTCACTTTTTAAAATAGTTATCACTTTCATTATCACTTTCGCTATAAAATGTTATAACTTTTTATTTATATTATAAATTGTTTATGAAATAATCTTATAACTTTTCATTAATTTATTATCACTTTCCTATATAAAAATTATCACTTTTTGGCTGTCTCACGTAACTCCTTATGTAAGACGGTCTCACACAAGTCTTTGTCTTTATTAATATGTATATAAACATTACTAAACACACCCCAATTAAGACTTTTTGTGCCCTCTTCTCTTTTAACTTTTTTATTTCATTTAATAAAAAAGAAAAGAAAATTTGAACTAAGTCACCTGACTCCTATGAATCCTTATTCATCGCGCAAGCAGTGGGTGAATGGATATCTAAGGAAATTAGTGAAATTGACGGCGGTCAGTATTTACTTGAAAAATAATGTCGTTCCATCACTCATCGTTAATTGGAAGGGCAGATTCTGGAAAAGAGTGATCTGAACAAGATACACAGAGCGCATGAATCCTACAATTTGATAATGAGAAGCGCTTCAGGGTTAAATTCGATTTCGACGTCGTTCATGTACTTGTCACAAATACGGTTAAACCTAGTTATCCACTGCAAATTCTTCAAATATGATAAGAAATAGAACCCTAGAGAGATTTTGCTTTGACCACAATTTCTAGTATTTTATAAGACAAAAATAAAAAGTATCGTATTCATGGTATAAATGTAGCGATTAACATCATTTTTTTCTTTTTTTTTTTTGTTGTTGCTGTTGTAAATGGATGTGATTAGCACTTACAAAATTCTTGGTTTTGATTCGCATCCGTTTCTTTGAATTCCGTACCAAATTTGGGCTCCATGCTTAGAGATTTTACAGGTAAGATTTCATTATCATTGCCAATAAGCCGTCCATGTCCCTGTAAATGGCGAGGAGTGGTGAGTGAAGGTGGAGACTTTGTTTTTGTTTTATTTTTTTATTTTATTTTAATTATATAATTCTAAAGGGATATTTTAGTCATTAAAAAAATGGGACATGTTAAATAGTTTCGAGATGCGAATAATCGTCTCCTTAAATTATTTCAAATATTATATTTATTATTTATTTAAATTGCCATTTCAGTTGTCCAAACAATTAGTGTGAGAGACGCCACTCATGGCGATTTTAATTATAAAATTGGCGAAACAATTACAAAACTTGTGAATAGTGCAACAGGCTTTGCTTAGAAAATTAAACTCCTCTCAAAATGCCACACATGAATTTTTTTTTTTTTTGAACTACTATATTTTATTAAATAAGCCTAAATTCCTTCGCTGAATGGCCGCATATTTGAAATGATTAGGCACCGTTAATTAATTATAATCCAAACAGAGCATTTCTTTTCTTTTAATTAATTTTTGTTTAATTTAAAATGTATTTAATTGAGTTAATGATAACCGTCTGACAAATTAGGATTCGTGAGACGATTTCATCCAACACCTACCCATTTATTTTATATATAATTAATAATAACGTATTTTTATATTTATTTAGACAATAAAAAATGACAAAGGTTTGGATGAGGTCATTTCACGAATCCCCTTATGTGAGACGGATCATCCATTAACTCATTAATTATTTTTTTAAGACGTAGTCAAACTAAAATATTGAAAATTTAATTATAAAAGTAAATTAATTAAGTAAATTAATATATACTTATATATAATATTTTTTTTAATTACACTTTTTATTATTTAAAATTTTATTAATTTGAAAATTTTTATTCATTTAATTTATTTTGTATTTAAAATAATATAAATTTATAAAATGTGATACTCAATTGATGAAAAGTGATAACAGTGCTGTGAATTATTATATGAACATTTATAATATAAATACAGAAGTGATAACATTTTAAAAGAAAAGTGATAATATCTTTAATAAAATAATGATAGCTAATAAAAAATTATTTCACGAAGAATTTACTTGAATTATAATATTTTTTTAATTACACTTTTTATTATTTAAAATTTTATTAATTTGAAAAATTTTATTCATTTAATTTATTTTTTATTTAAAATAATATAAATTTATAAAATGTGATACTCAATTGATGAAAAGTGATAACAGTGCTGTGAATTATTATGTGAACATTTATAATATAAATACAGAAATGATAACATTTTAAAAGAAAAGTGATAATATTTTTAATAAAATAATGATAGCTAATAAAAAATTATTTCACGAAGAATTACTTGAATAATAAAAAGTGATTCCTAATAGAAAAAAAGTGATATCCGTCTAATTTATTTCACGAATAATTCATTAGAATAAAAAGTGATAGCATGTTTAATAAAAAGTGATACATAATAAAAAAAAAGTGATAATTGAACAATTTATTAGAATAAAAAGTAATAACATGATTAATATAATGTAATAAATGATAAAGAAAAAGTAATAATTGTCTAATCTAATAAAAAAAGACAATAATTTTTAAATAAAGTAATACCAAAATACAATAAAGTAATAATAAAATAAATGAATAATTAATTATATATAATATTTTTTATTACAAATTTAGAAGTGAAAAAAAAATTAAAAATTTATACTCCCTGTAGTCGCTGCAAGTTGCGAAATTATGAGAATGCGAAATTATGGAGTTTAAGGGATAATCTAAATTAGTATACCCAAAGCAAGGCTCTTCTTTTCCTTTAATTCCTATCTAATTTAATATAAAATATATTTATTTGAGTTAATGAATGATCCGTCGCACGAATTAAGATTTGTGAGATGATCTCACTCAAAACCACTACAAGAAACTGCCAGAATACCAACGGATTTACCGACGAAAAAAATATTTTCGTCGGTAATTACTGACGGTTTACCGACGAATTACCGACGGTTTATTTATTTAATAGGATTTATTTTTTAAAAAATCATCAATAGAAATTCCGATGGTTTTTGCGACGGCTTACCGACGGAATTAGTGACGCATTTCTTTTTCGTCAGTAAATTCATCAGTATTTTGGAGGGAATAAATCCCAGAAGATTACCGACGGAGTTAATACGTCGGTAAATATATCAAATTGTATTTTTTTAGAAAAAAATTTTAGTCTTTACTTTACCGCCGGATTAAATCCGTCGGTAAATATATTAAATTTTTTAATTTTATAAAAATTAATTTTTGTTTTTAATTTACCACAGATTAAATCCGTCGGTAAATTTATTAAATGTTATTTTTTTAAAAATTAATTTTAGTCTTTAATTCACCGATGGATTGAAGCCGTCGGTAAATATATTAAATTTTAATTTTTAAAATATTAATTTTAGTTTTTAATTTACCAACGGATTAAATCCGTCGGTAAATAAATTATTTTTTTAAAAAAAATTAATTTTGTCTTTAATTTACCGACGAATTTAATCTGTCGGTAAATATATTAAATGTTATTTTTTAAAAATATTAATTTTAGTCTTTAATTTATCGACGAATTAAATCCGTTGGTAAATCAAAGATTAAATTTATTTTTTTAGCGACGAATTAAATCCATCGGTAAATATATCAATTTTTTTAAATAATAAATTTAGTCCTTAATTTCCGACGGAATTAATCCGTCGGTAAATAAATAAATTTTATTTAAAAAACAAAAACGCGGTTTCTTTTTTTTTAACGTAAATCGTTTAATAACCAAAAAATCGTGAATGAGGAATTGAGATTTCCTCCATACTTAGAATTAAAACTCCCAAATTCCTGTACCTTAAATAAATTGAAACACAAAATATTAATCTCCCAAATTCAACTCTCACATGAATAAAACCCTTGACGATGAACCTAGCCACCAACGAAGCACCGTAGCGCCGCCCGTACCATCACTCTCGCGCTCCGGTCGCATCTGCCGTCCGCTCGCTCCGGCCACCGGCATCATCACTCTTCCTCACCCTCGTTCCTGTTATGGCGCCGTCTTTTGCTCTCGCGTCGTCGTTCCTACTGTCGGCCACTTCAGGTATGTTGTTTTCCTCACTCAGTTCTTTCTAGACCGTCCTTATTAGAGTGTTTTGAAGTGCTCGGTCTTTTACTGGTAGCCTCAACTTGTCTTCAATGTCTAGGTCTTATAATCTTCCCTTAGCAGCTGCTCAAATCAAAGTGAGCATATTTTTCGGGCGAAGCAGCACGATTCTCTTGAGTTAGTTTTTCTCGATTCTTCCAAGATAGTTCTTCCAGCTAATTGCAGATGCAATTCTCTCTTCATCTGGCGAAATGACAGATGTGATTTTATCGCTGAAGTATATCCAGAGAATTGCAGACGGAGAGAATATCCGGTGTGCATTTGATATTCACATAACAGGTCTCTCTTCTCTCCCCCTCGTTCATTAGGATTTAGGCTAAAATTAACCGTTATCTGCATAAATTGAAATTATAATAAACGTACGTATCAGTTTCTCTGAGTTGTATTTTTTTGTTGGCTTGAATTGCGCTCTGAAAATTTGCCTGTTACTTTTTAGATTGAAGTGCTTCTCATATGGATTTGCTTCTTCTCTCTTGCTCACTTTTGCGCAATTTTTTTACAGTTCAATTTCACTTTGAAATTCATGTAAGTGAGGGAACTCTTTGTTTTTTCAGTGATTTTCTTTTACATTTGACTGTTTGGTGTTTATCTGTTATTATTTCTTATTGGCGAGTGTAACAGCCTGTCAGGTGGTACTTGTGTTGATGCATTGCAGCATGTTTTTGTGGATAATTATTGGATGATGGAGAGAAGGTAGTAGATGATGAGCAGGATGAGAGCAATAACAAGTTATTGGATCATCAATCCAAGAAACAAACAGCTGCAGTAAGTATAAGTGTATGAATTTTGATGCATGAAGTAGTGTACTTCTAGCTATATATTCTCATGTATATGGATTTAAATTCCTACTTCGCACTAGTGAACTCAATTAATGTAATATGTAATCATGTTTTTCTTATTGTTTATTCGTGTTCATTCTAGATATCAAGTGATGAAGCAATGGAAACTACAAAGCAATTGGCTCTTTAAGAGGGGGTACTTGCTCAAGAATCTTGTCTTTATTTTGTTCAACATCGGATTTGTGGGTCCTTATGAAGAATTTCAGGTATATTTAAGATGGTGTACGTCTTAAGTTAGTGATTTTCTTATATCACTAAGTGATTATGTGCATATTTAAGATGATGTACGTCTTAATTTTTCAACTTACCCCGTCTCAGAAATTTAAGCATCACCCTGCTATATGACCTCTGCTCGAAGGAGGTACAGTCTTTAAATATGGTGCTCGTACGTTAAATATGGTGGTTACCAGGTGAGTCAAGAAGTTTGATTTCCTTTACTTTTTAAAGCATAATTGTGTTGGAAAGGGATCAAGCAAATTGTTAAATAATTTTGAAATAGTACTCTGTAGTTTGTTACCATACTGGGAAAGTTCTACATATTGCTTCAGTACAATCTGTTTCGGAAAAATATGTGTTAAATCTAATACAAATAAAATATGATGTTAGTTAAATTGCAGTCCATACCATATCCTGTTTTTCCTGGTGGAGCAATCATTGGATGTTCAACTGGATTTCTAAATGTACCTAAAACAAAAGGATCTCACACTGCTATGAAGTCAGGTATTGGTTATGAGATTTTTATTTTGTTTGGCTAATTGTTACTTGGATTAGAGAAAATAGGGAAAAAAATTTATCAAAACCAAAATTTCCTTGAAATTAATTTTTGCATTCTGGCTTTGTAATTTGCATCAATGGCCATTCCAAGGATAATGGAAAGATTCCCAGCTATTGTGTTTTGCTTGTCTTTCATATTCAGTGGATGACTTTGATACTTGTCTTATGGGAGCTAGTTCCTTAAAGATTGTTAGGGAGTCTTTGTAGTGTTTTGTTGACATTGGACAATACACTAGGTTCAATAAATTTAAACATGAAAATAATCAGGTTGAATTTTGATCAAGAGATAGACTAGGATATGAAATAGTTCATACAAAGCAAGTTATATCAGTATTATGAGATATTAACCATTGCTTTAGCTTTATTCATTTGGTGAGATTTTAGCTGGGGTGGCATCATCTAAGAAATGAAAGACTTGCAAGTTGCACCTTATGCTAATGCTAGAAATCTCATTAACTTATAAAAAGAAGGTATTTACCTAATTTCAGAAAAAGAAACAATTTGATTGTTACTGGAGGCATTTAAATCATGATAATTAACTCCCTACTTGTTGCTCGATCCATTTTGTTATTTATGGTTTTATGAAAATTGCTTGTGAAGTCACTTGGGCAAACCTGGTACTTGAATAACAAAGTAACCTGTAAAGAAACATCTCCCTTATTATAGATTCTCCCCAACTTTATATTTTATGCTTGAAGGGTATGTGGAGAATCCTGGAAGTAGAAATGGCATGACTGCATTATACTTGTCAATATATAAGACTAACTAACCAATATTAGACTTCTAGTGCAAAATTGATTGTAGGAAACAACCATATGAAATCAATTAACTACATTCTTCTTTGTCTCAGGAATGCTAGCAGCCGAATCTGCGTTCCGCACTCTACATGAGGATTCATCTTTAGAGGCCTTCTGGGACAATTTAAGAAGTTCATGGATATGGAAAGAACTTCACAGCGCAAGAAATTATCGTCCAGTGAGTACCATAATTTGCAAAATTTTTATTTTGTGAAAGTTGGCTCAATTTATTTGAACTAGGAAACATAACTTCTATGAGTCTGCAAGGAGCTGTAAATTCCTTGTGAATTTTGTAGCAACACTCCCATAGTAATATAATTAAGCTATTCTGCAGGCATTTGATTATGGTCTCGTTCCTGGTCTGGCACTAAGTGCTCTAGAACGGTAATATTAGTTATCATTTGTTGGGAAAGCATGTGTATTACTACTATATTTTGTATTTTTCTCTTCATATTCGATATAATAAGTATTTTCATATGGTCGATCTATGCTGCCTTTACCAGTTATATAATGAAAGGAAGATCTCCATGGACACTGAAGCATGGGAAACCCGATCACGAGGCAACTGATGTAAGAATTTCTCTTAATAATAACTCGATAGCATATCCTCCATCAATTTGTTTTTGCAATGTCACAGTAAAAAATCAAGACCTGTTTTTAAGAAGTGAAAACTGTATCAATTATGGAATCTGAGGATCCTGTCTAGATTTCAGAAAAATGTGAAAATGATAAGGTGGACATAACTAAAAAAATAGAGGTAGTTATATGAACTCTTGTTTTTATATCAGAAGAAATATCATTCCTTGATGTGTTTTCGGATAATCTCTTATATATCATTCCTTGATGTGTTTTCAGATAATCTCTTAAATATCTTAGATCTGTTCAACTATATAGTATTGTTATCTAATAAGATCAAGGTACAGTCAATGTATTATGCTAATTGATGTATAAAATCGACAGGAAGCACGACTGTGGAAGCTAATTGACTACCCAAAACCTGATTTGGGAATGATGTTGATGCAGATGATGATGCTGATTCGGGAAATTCATGAGCATGATGTTGATACAGATTTAGGAGATTCGTTAGCATGTTTAATGTATTCAGATATTTTGTAACAAGGATTTAGTAAGATTTGATATTTTGTGACGAATTTGGATCTTTATTTGAAATTGTGGAGATTTTATATTAAGTTGTGTTTTGAAGGTTTTTTCAATTACAATTTTTGTTTATTTTCAGGAATTAATATTAATTTAAAAATATAAATTACAAATATATAAATACTTTAGTGACGAATTTTCCGTCGCAAAATCTCACTTTTAACATTTTACCGACAGAAAAATCTGTCGGTAATATATTCCGTCGGCAATTCCGTCGCTAACATGGTGTTATAAGACACTATATTTGGAATTTACCGACGGATTTTTCCGTCGATAATTCTGTCGCTAAAATAAGAATTACATGACCCCATATTTTGTATTTACCGACGGATTATTCCGTCAGAAATTAGAGACGGAAAAATTCCGTCGGCATTTCCTTCGCTAATTTTTTGGCTTCCGATGAATTTTATTTGCATAATTACCGACTGATAATTTTATTTACAGACGAAAATTTCCGTCGGTAATTACCGATGGATTTAAAAAATTCGTTGGTAAAAAATTACCGACCATCAAAATAACGACCATTCGATTTTCGTCGGTAATCCATCGGTAAACTGTTTAGCGATGGATTTTTCATACATTACCGACGAAAATTTTCGTCGGTATCTGACAGTTTCTTGTAGTGAACCTACTTTAAAAAAATATACTCCATCTGTCCCATCTAAAGAATTCCTTTTTCACTTTTCTTTTTATACATATATGACCTACACACACCCTATACTCCAATTAAAATATGAGACGGAAAGAGTAAATATTACATGGGATGAAAAGAGTAAATATTATAAAATAAATAAATTAATATTAAATGGGTGCGCGTATCTGCTGGTATTGATAAATGAAAACGGGACGGGTACGGGTACCATAATAATTTTTTTAAACGGGACGAGTACAGATACTGATTGTTATTTTTTAATCGGATAAGGATATGAGTACCCCAAAATTAGCTGGTATCATACCCGTTGTCATCTCTAGCCTCCTCTTTCCTATGTGTATCATTTAATGAAGTTACACAAAAAATTTCACACCAAAGTGACATAGAAGATCCGAACCCCTTATATTATAGCTTAAGAATAGATCCACTAAAGGGGCGTTATAAGTTATAACTATAATCTAGCATAAACGATATTTTCATTTTAGAGTCCCATCTCAAATGTTTACAAATCTCTTTATGTTATTGAAATCACACAAAACATTTAAATATATCTATAGGACCCGACATATTCTACTAATACAATTACCTATTATTATATATTAAAATATTATTTTTATACCTTATTACACATTAAAATATTATATTTTTTAATTGGTGCAAAATAAATAAATGTGCACATTTTTACGGTACGAATAGAGTATAGAGATGGGGACGTATGTTAAAAAAAGACCGACATAACTTAGCAGAATAATTTTTAAATGTAATTATTATTGTTTCCTTTATTTGTGAGAATTAGTAAGCAGGAATTTCAATTCGTTTTGTTATTTTAGGCGTCCCACTCAAAAAGTTTTATTTCTTTTTTTACACATGGAACTACACAAACTCATTAATACAATTTAAATATGGAGCCAACACTCTCACTAATACAACAACTACTACATATATTAAACAATAATACTTTTTAATCTAAATGCAAAAAATGAAAGACCTTCTTTGAATAGGACGGAGGGAGTATATATGATAAAATGGCAAAATTTCTTTTATCTTGGAGTTAAAAACAAGGTTTACGATTAGAGAAGGTGAGATTCATTTTAAAATAGTAAAGACTTGTGTGAGAGCGTTTTACGTAAGCCTTTTATGTGAGACAAATAAAAAGTAATAAGATTATTATCACTTTCGATATAAAATGTTATCACTTTTTATTTGAATTATAATTTGTTTATGAAGTAGTTTACTATACTATTATCATTTTTCATCGATTCAATATCATTCATTAAGTAGTTTACTACACTATTATCACTTTTCGTCGATTCAGTATCACTATTTATTAATGAGGTTATCACTTTTTATGTCTCAAATAAGAGCTTACGTGGGACGGTCTCTTTTTAAAATTACTATCAGCACATCAAATTCGAAATTTATTTTAAAACTATAGATTAACTAATGATGAGAGTGATAATTCACGTATTTTGAGCTCTTATTTATGTGGAAATTGAGTATGATTTAGTCTATTATCATAATAAATCGGGATGTTTACGGGAAATCCACGAATCAGATGTTACTGAGGCTATTTGAGCATATTTATACAGGGAAAAATATCAGAAGTTCTCAGAATTGGAAAACACGAATTTTGAGGTGTCCTCGATCGTGGGATGATCTGCTTGACCAAGTCATTTTGGTCGAGAGACAATAAGTTTGGTCGAGTGAGGTACTGTACAGAGTTTCAGCGAACAGGGATGCCGCTCAACCTAGCCGAGCCCGCTTGATCTGAACCATCTTGATCGAGTGGGGACACGCGAGTTTATTTTTGGTAATTCCATACATCCAGTGCGTGTTTGTATGTATTTTCTACAAAAAAGCCCTGTAAAGGTCCATAAGGAGAGTCTATAAGTATAATAAGGGATGTAGATTACATCAAGAAGGGAGTTAGATTCCACATCCATCCTACACCACATACAAACCCTAACTCCATCCGTAGGAGCTGTAGAGAGAGATTCGTGCAGCGAATTAAGTGAGAACCAAGTGAAGATTCAAGACAGAGTGAGAAGCGACGACACCCACATCTAGATTTATTTCGCAACTTAATCTTTCTTGTAATTTTCAAGACTATGGGTAACATCTATCCAAATACCATGAACGTTCTTCGAAGAGTCATTGGCTAGAACTGCTTTAGTAGTTCTAGGGTTTATGAAGGTTTTACTAGTTAATTGAAACTTCCATGTGTATACTCCGTACAACACTACTTTTGAATTTATTTTACATAAGACTATGCATTTTTAATTCATATTAAGAGTTATTTCGTGCGTCATTAATTTTTATATAGAGTTTGAATATATATCTTGGTTATTGATTGAGTGCGTTCACTGTTGAGCAGAATTTTATGTTATGATTCTAACTGAGGGGACTCCGAAGTTTCATAAGAACTATCTTATATAAATACTTATTAATTGAATTGAAGTTGGGTTAGTAAGTAGGATAAAGAGGATAATTACATAGTACCTATAAAGGGAGATCATATCACGTTAGAGTACTTAGTGCACGGAAAATAATTTATATTGTTGTACCTAGAAAGGGGGTGAAATAATGTTCTTGGTCCGAGGAAATTCACACGTGTTACATGCATGTTTAGTTATGTTTATAGAGTAGATTTTCATGGCTTAGTGATGCGTCCATATTGCACAAGGTAGAGTCGGACATTGATATACGGAAGGGAGATTAATTAGTGAAATTTGATGATTCGAAGAGCTACCTATCTTCTCACTTGTTTAGCTTTCGTTTATTCTCTACTGTCTCTATGTTATTTGTTATTTAATTATTTTCCTATTAGATTAATAATCATTCTCCAATTAAATTGTCAAACAATAGTTTCCATTAATTTAGATAATAATAAATTGATAACCAATCGTCCTTTGTGTTCGATAATATAACTTGTTCGCTTATCTAAGCTACAATCACATCTTTCATAATTGGAGATTAATTGTGCGTTGAGAAAACGCCCATCAACTAAGATTGAAATTTGAATATATTGTTCATTTAAAATATCGAATTTAAATTGATCAAGTTGAGTTGTAAATTCAAGGTTATGCAGTCAATATATTTAGAGTTAATTATAAAAAATAATCAAAATGAGAAGTCAAAAATCATTGTCAGCCATGAAGATAATTGTGTAACTTCCATACCCAATTGTTCATTTTTGGACCAAAATACCCCACCATGTCGGAATGCTATGTCGGGATTCCGACATCAATTCTGACATCATCGAATGTCAGATTCAGTATCAGTATTCCAACATAGCATTTTGATAGGATGGAGGTATTTCATCGGATGTTAGATTCGGTGTCGGAAATCTGACATAGCATTCTGACATGATGGGGACATTTTGATCCAAAAATAGACAAATGAGTATAGATATTATATGAATTAGTTAATGGTTGACAATGATTTTTACTTTTAAATAATGGGAAAATGAGTTATTCTCTCATATATTTATAATGGGCCCTATTTTTGTACGAATTATGGTGATAGCATATGGAATGATTTTACCGAAAGATGAAGGAAGAAAATATACACATTAATACATGAATGAAGAGGGGGCAATATACCCTACCATATATGTCATTATATTTACTTTTTTCTATTAAAATTAAGGAATAATCTTTCCGTTCTAGGCTTATACATCCTTACACTTTTTATTTTTATCCGTCTCATACTTATTTTCACCATTAAAAAAAGGAAGCTTCACATCAATCAAAAGCTTCAAAAGTTATCTTAATCACATAACACACATAACATATTTTATAGCTTATTTATTATAAAAGTACCACAATACCCTAAAAAGTTAATAAAATTGATCAAAAAATAATATTTCTTAAATTACGTATCTACGATATAGAAATGATATTTAAATGAAGATAAAAATTTGTATTATGAAAATAGAAGATTTTTTGATAGGATGTATTAAAGTTTATATAATAAAAATTAAAATATTTAGTGGGAGATAAAAATTTAAGATAAATTGTGAAATTACTTTTACATCCTTATTTATTTATATATTTTAAATTGAAGTTATTACCATTTATTAAATAACTTCCAACCCACATCAGCATAGAATGGAAAGAGGGCCATTCCCAAATCTGTGTGGTCAACATAATGAAATCTGTATTCAATTCCCAAATTCGTGTGGTCAACTTAGTGAAATCTGCATTGCGCAGATAAATCATAGATATAAAGTTTAAAAAAGAAACATTGATATGAAATCTATCTTGTCCCGATGATACAGATTATGTTGGTTGCAGATGAATAATTGGCGATCTTAATTGATTGGGTTGTGACTCTGTAGGTATTCTTCATCTTCGATTTCGTGGGTACAAGATGACTGATGATGATTTGGTCTTGGGTGTAGTAGGACAGATGGTCTGATTCATACAATTGAATTTGGGGAAGTGAAAAATTAGGATTTGTCAAATTTTCAAAAATTTAGGTTTGTTGAGAAATAGATTAAACGGCCGAAGAGAATTTTGGGGAAATGAAAATTAGGATTACCATTTTATCACAAAATTAGATTTGAATTTTCAATGGGTATATTTGTAAATTTGGGTGTTATCTAAATTTATTGCATAATCCATATATTTAATACCACATGCTGAGTTATAGTGATTTTGTGAAAATAAACAGTGTTTTTTATCCTGCTTTAGAATTTATATAGGGCCCTTTCAAAATATTTTATTGCCTACCAAACGTCATAAAACGTAGTATTATATGTACGAAAATCCCTTATTACACCTTATCAAACGAGGCCACATAGTTTTCTTACATTTAGATTTTCATTAAAAAAATTAACAGAAAATTTGCTAATAAAGTGTATAAAATTTTATTTATTAGTGTATATACTTTTATTTATAAGCCTATAAGTTTTTAAAAGTAGGTGCACAAGATAATTTGTCATTTTTAATATACGTATAGTTGTTAGTACCAACTAGGTCGATTCAACCCATGATTCGGTTAAAACAAATTTAACCCAAATTCTTTCTCCCCTCACCAACAGTTAACTCACATTGTTTTCTTTATCTACCATCTCTTCTCACGCCATCTTGCTCCTAATTTCTCTTTTCATTCTATATTCATCGTTCTCTCCATCTCTACTCTTCTCTCCCTATGTAACGACCTGACTTAAAAATAAAATAATTATTTTCCCTTAATATGTACATATATAAAAACATATATATATGGAATGAAAACAATAGTGGAATTTTATTTTAATATTACATATCCTAAATTTGATATTTTATGAGAATTCATAGAAGTTTAAGAAAAATATGAACTACTCTTTTTTTATTTATTTGGCCACGTCATCCTGGATCAACTGTCCATCTGCATACAATATTTAATAGGAGTGTGTATGAAATATACTCAGTGGGAAAAACCTCATGATTGCACAAATTAAATTATCAATAATGTAAATAATATAACTTTAAAGCATGAAGTGGTGTTGGCTGAGCCAAACTGACCACAATATAATTTGACAACATAATATGGGTTGGCAAAGTCAAACTTCACATAATAATTAGGTAAACAAAGTCAAATTCCATACAATAATTAGATTGGTGGGACCAAAGTCCACATAATAATTGGGTTAGCGGGGCCAAACTCCATTCTGAACGTGATTGGATTGGCAGAGTCAAACTCCACATAATAATTGGGATGACGGGCCAAACTCCATGTAATATTTGGATTGGCGGGGCCAAAGTCCATTCTGAACGTGATTGGGTTGGCAACACCAAGATCCAAACAATAATTGGGTTAACATAGTCAAACTCTAAATAATAATGGTGTTAGCAGGGACAAAGTAACCATTTAATCTAAGAGTGCAGGACCACATGTTTTGTCAGAAGTTTCCCACCATATACAACCTCTCGTATTTCAGGTAGAACTTGCTCAAAATATTCAGATAAATCATGGAGAATAAATTGATCTAGGTTTCCCCTTCAATTTCTACTCCAAACATTCCCAATTCATTAATCAATTTATCCATGACCTCTTACCTTTATAACTTATTCAAATATCTGAAGAGTCGCATGAGACCATCATATTTCTATGAACCTCTCACTTCTTCACCAGAGACTTTAAATGGTATCATGGGACATCCTTAGTGAGAACACACTTATATTTTCCTAAGCAGTAAAATTAAACCAAGATTCTTTTCTAATCATCTAATTTTGGACCAGTAAATATAATTTCTTTCAGTAAACAATAAGTGAGATAAAACCATTTTGAAAATTCAGAGAATCATAATAAATACACCGAACAAATCTTCAAATTTTGTCCTTTTATATTGATTCTTTCAAAATAATATAAAAATAAAATTCACCGACATCTCAAGCACCATGAGTCTGCATGCCACGTTAAGGTGGACTTATACAAATCCGAATATTTACAAGAGAAGGTTTTACCCATTAATTTCATTCGTCAACCTAACCTCATGACAAAATATTTAATAATCGATTCCTCTTTAGCCATGCAAATAATAGCAGTGACTCCGTTGGGGAGGATACTAATTATTTACATCTAAGTGTACGTCATTATTTGATGTCAAGTCTGCTGCCTAAGCTTATGTGCCTTACTATTGGAAAAATACACATGCGCTCAGATAACTTTCTACAACCATCAATTATATAAGTTTATACCAGTGAACCGCATATAAACTCATCCGTTAAGGAGGAAGGCACTATAGCCAACGCACAAGTCCATATGCATCACATTATAAATAATAATTATTTAAAGAAGTCTGTATCCGTGAATAAACTCATCCGTTAGGGAGGAAGGCACTATAACCGACGCGCAAGTTTATTCACATCACTTTACGAAACAATAATGGAGGCCGCGGGAATTAATTACCAATCTCCTCTCCCACTTAGTTATTTTACACCGAGGGCTTTTACATGCATACAATATTCAGAATATATACGCAACCTAGCATGCTCCTATTACGGCACATAAGACAGTAAATCATAGAGAACATGCATAACATATATAATAATAATTAAATAATTAAATCAATTACTGCAATTATATATCAGCGAATTTAATTATTCGCCACCAAGCACAAATGCTGGAAATGCAGACTTCGGATTGACCTCCCCGATGAGGTCGCAGGGATCGAATTAAAAGTCGGTCTTCACTAAATTTTTTCTAGATTTATTGCTCTGCAGCCTACTCCACCGCATACCCGACGCATATCACACCCATGCACCTGCTTGTCCAGCACACCCAGCAGCTCGCTATCATACGCGGCACGACCTACATCACGCTCGGCGCTTTCCGTGCACGACCAGCCAAGCATAGTGCACGACCAGCACGGAAATAGGCTCCATCGCATGCCAAGGAAAAACTTGGCGGTCGCCAGCATGCATAGTCGTCGGCCTTGATGCCTGCTAGCATGCCGTGCTCTCGGTTCCATGCAACTCTCGCCCGCCAGCAAGCTTTCACTCCTCGAATTACTATGCGCTTCATCAGGTGCCCTGGCAGTGTACACAAATGGGATCCACGCCTGCTTATCCACATCTAGCCACCCACGCCTGCCTATTATCATGCAATATCCAGCCCAGCATCGTGCGTGCAGCATTCCGCACTCCATGTGCCAAGCATCTTCTACTCGCTACTGTGCGGATCATCGGGTTCCTGTCGTGTGCCATCTGCTCGTCCAGTTGACTCGAACAAGATAGACTCGACCCAGATGGAAGCAGCCTACTCGAAAATCTGTTGACTCGCCCCAGCCATCTTTCAGACCTGATCGGAATCCTTGGTTACACACCTAGAACCGTCGCGGCTTGTCCCAAACGCCATGTTCCGCATCAGCCTATTAGGAATCCCCAACAACACCTATCAGTCGTGCTGGGGCAGCACCTTTCTAACATACCATTTGCTTCCAGCAAATTTCACGTGACACGGTGGTCAGGTTGATTAGCAACCAGCTTCCCAGCATTACCAAGAACGCTGCACTACCTTTGCGGATCCAGTGTGTTGGCGCTGTTCATCAACGCTCCATCAGGCAGGTGTCGTGCCTCCGCTGAAAACCCTAGGGTTACACCTTGAATGGCACGAATCTCCACGGCTTCCTGCACCAACGTCCAGCACCACGGGTAACGATATAGCAACGTGAGAACTTGATCGTAATTACGATACAACATCCTTTTCACCAGTTGTACCAGCCTCAGTAATATCCATCGCGTATCATCAAATGAACTAACAATCTTGCGCCAAGTTTCAAGCAACGTTGTGCCGCCGTCAAGCACTTCCAATGCGCGACTGTCCGTGAGTCGAGCTAAGTCGCCGTTCAGGTTGTCACCGCCATGCCATCGTCAGCACCTCTGTCTCTCAACAGTCATGCAATGTGTGTCGTCGTGTACAAGATAGGGTGTCCAATAAGAAACATATTTTACAACCCTAATTACACACATGACACATAAACCCTAGCTAAATATTTCACACTTCACCACGAAATCGAAACTCTGATACCAATTGTTGATGTTCGATCATTTGGTTAACGTGAACCGTTAGGGTTCCATACATTTCTAACAGTCAGCGGAAGCAAGAAAATAATAAATGTATTACCTTTTACCAGGGTATGTTTGAAAAAGATGGATTCTCACTGGCAGCCTGCGCAATCTCACCATTTTAGGCATAATTCTCTCATCCAATGTCGGAATTAAGTGATCTACACCCCAAAACGATCCACTTTTTTGTGGCTTTCCGGCAGTATATTAAAAATTCTATTCTGAAGACTGTACAATTTTATAAAAATCATACAAATTAGCAGACAGCAGCAGCAAACAACCCTCTGGTCTTCTGCTATATTCTCAAGTCCAATCTCAACGTCATGTGGGCGATGATCCTTAAGATCTTCTCAATCTGCAGTTCTGTCTACCCTCTTCACGTGTTAGGCATGTCACTCTTAGGGTTAGAACAGTTGAGATGGCTTATATATGGGTTACAACAGGGACCAGGAGGAGAAATTAGAGTTGGGTCTCCATTGGGCTTAAGTATCCAAGCTTAGCCCAAAGCTTATACTTAAGTTTATTAATAATATATACCACTAAAATATTCTTACTGCACTACCGTTCTAATCCCATAATTACGTTATGGGCTCCTTCTTATTATGAGTCCGACAATCTTTCCGTGTTTAAGATATACAATGCCCATTAATTAATTAAGTTACAGACAACTCCATTAATTAATATCTCATCCGAGAGTAGTACCACTCAACCTCACTATCATACCGGAATAAATCCACCTGCAGGGTTTACAAGATAATCCTTATGAGCTCCTCAAGGGGATATCATCAACCTATGTCGGACATGGATTCTTTCTACAATCAACAGCACACCATTGAGACAACACTATTTCCCAACTCACCGAGTTTATTGATTTAATTAGATGCAAATCTCACCCATTGATGAATCAAAGAAATACATACTGCCTTGCATGTCGAAGTTAATGTATAGGGATTAAGAGCAGGAACATTCATAATAACAAATATCAAGTTCTCTTATATAGTCAGTATAAGTTGAACGATCTCAAGTGGTCCTGCTCAATACACAAAGTGCACTAATGTGATTCTATAGCCAAGACAAGCTAATACCAAACCACACTACAACCATACTGATGGAGAGTCCACTTCTATCTCGGTTATGAGCCTCTGTTTATACTTTATAAGGAAACCGATAATATGATCTTCCACATGTTGTCGCACAACATATTATCTACAGTATAAAGTAAGTGGACTATTGCATCACAAGATGCAATTATTTGATCAATGATTCTCATTTCAAATAAATTGTTATGACATTGTTCATACTAAAGCTAGGCTTTTAGTATACAATCCAATAGGGTCATCCAATGACCCAACTAAATAATTTAAAAGGGTTTTGTTTGATTGTTATGAAATTAGAAAATTGAAAAATTAGTTATAGAGTAAGATTAATTGGACATAAATAAATTTAAAGGGCCGGCTATTCTCACCCCAAAAATTACTAAACATATCCCAAAAATATTTAATAAAATATAATCACCCTTATAAAATTTATATATGTTCGCTTGAAACAACCAAACAGTCATCTATCTTATCTGTTCGGTTGCAACAATCGAACAGAACCAAGAATTCACATATCTTATCTGTTCGCTTGAACATAACAAGATTTGTGATTTATTTTTAATTCTACATTACCGAATAGATAAGATAATAGATAAGTTTCATGACAGTCCGCTGATAAAATCAATAGAAATTTACTTACTTTCAAAAGAGGAATCATCATCTTTGTTTAAATATTGATATCCATGAAACTTATCTGTTATTTTAATGTAGATATGAATTTAAAAAATCACTAATCTTGTTCTGTTGGTTGTTGCAAGCGAACAGATAAGATTAATGAATTCTTTATTATGTTCGATTCTTGCTACCGAAAATATAAGATATATGAATTTTTTGTTCTGTTCAATTATTGCAATCGAATAGATAAGATGTATGACTGTTCGATTGCAACAACCAAATATATATAAGTTTTATAAGGGGAATTATGTCTTATTAAATATTTTTGGGGTACGTTTTGTAATTTTGGGGTGTGAATAGCCGACACCTAAATTTAAAGAGCCTTGTTTGGTTTATATCAAATTAAAAAATTAATTATGAAAGAACAATTAATTAGGCCATACATGCATATATTTATTTCAATATTTTTATTATTTAATTTATATTTTGTATTATTTAATTTATATTTTATATTATTTTTAAAAAATAATTTAAAATTTATTATTCATTTAATTTAATTTTTAATTTAAATTTGTAAAATATGATAGTAATATTTTTTTAAAAAATAGTAATATTTTTTTAATATAAAAAAATACTGATCAAATAAAAGTGATAACTTTTCATTTAAATTATGTTATGAATAATTCATAACGCTAAAAACTTATGTGAGTCCGTCTTAAGAATGACTTATGTGAGAATATAAGAAGTGATAACTTTTATAAGAAAAAGTAATATATAATTAATGAAAAGTAATAATGGTGATATGAACAATTTCATGAATAGTTTATGCAATAAATGAAAAATGATAACATTGAAAAACCAAAGTGATAAGTTGATAACATCTTTAATAAAAAGTGGTAACTAATTATGAAAGTGAATTTCACAAACAATTTTTATAGAATTGATAAAACGTGATAATATTTTTAATAAAAGTAGTACAAAGAAAAAATAACAACTTACCCATTAAACTGTTTATAAATGATTAGTAGGACAGATAAAAGGTGATAATATTTTTATTAGAAGGTGCATTTGACGAATGAAAGATGATAACCGTCCAATTATACTATTTTATAATCTATTCGTAAGATAAATAAATAATAATAACAATTTTAATAAAAAAATTATATTACTGATTTATAAAAAGTGATAATTAATGAAATAAATTATTTAATTATTAATTTGTGAGTTGAATAAAACGAGATAATATTTGTAATAGAAAATGATGTCTAATTATGAATTTTTTAAAAATAATTTTTTTAATACTAATAAAAGGGTAAGTCTTGCGTGAAACCGTCTCACGTGAGATTATTTTTCACTTTCGCTATAAAATGTTATCACTTTTTATTTATACTATAAATTATTCATGAAATTGCATTATTACTTTTCATTAATTTATTATTACTTTTCTTTATAAAAGTTATCAGTTTCTGACCGTCTCACATAAGCTCTTACGTGAGACGGTCTCACACAAGTCTTTGCCTTGATAAAATTATTTTTTAAACAAAATACGAGAAAAAAAGGGTTTGTTCTCAATAGTTTAGTGTAAAACAGCGCATGGCATTTTTAATTGAATTTTTATTCTTAATTATATTTAATTAACATACCAAACAGGGCCCTTATTTTTATTTAACTCTCTTTTAATTGAATTTAAAATATACTATTTTTATTCATGGATAATTCGACTCAAGTAAGGGGATTTGTGAGACGGTCTCACCCAAGACCTACTCACGAAGTTTTTACGAGAAATAGAATAAAATAAGAATTAATTAAATAATATAATAATAATGATACTATTATTTAAATTAAATTAAAAAAGATAATGTATATTAAGAACTGCACGTCTTATGTAACCCGTTCGGAATCCATGAACGTCTAACGCAGTGGAAGCAACAGAAGGTATTACCTTTAAACGGAGACTACATAAGTACGACTGAAGAAATGAAAAAACAACTCGCTATCTTCTACTGTATTCCTATACCTCGTCTAGATATCGTGAGGGCGATGATGAGCATTTTCTCAACACACGATATTAATCCCCAAGTATGAAGGATGCTATTGTAGCTTTGATAAGCGACCAAGTGATTATCGAACCAAATGGACGTATTATTATCAATTTAATTATAATCTAACTTATTAAGACTAGGTTTGCAATATAATTGTGATGAATTAAGTAACTAATGAAAAAGTAATTAAACTACCAATTAAAATAAACAAGCTGTAGAGATTAAATGAAAGTGAATTAGTGAGAAATTAGGTAGTTTTTCAGACTATCCAGTTCTACTCATTAACTTCCCTTCTGTGTATCAATATCCAACTCTGCCATGTGGAGTATGAACGCATCACTAAACAATACAAATGTACTCTATAGACATAAGTAAATAAGCGTGTGACACATGTGAATATCCTTGGAGCAAGAGATATAACTCACCCCCTTTCTAGGTAGTATTAGAATCAATTATTTCTCGTGCACAAAGTACTCTAACCTGATATGATCTCCCTTTATAGGTACTATGAAGTTATTCTCTTTGTCCCAATTACTAACCCGAATAAGATTCAATTAACAAGTATTTATATAAGATAGTTCTAATGAGACTTCGGAGTCCACTCACTTAGAATCATAACATGTAATCCTGCTCAGCAGTGAACGCAATCAATCAATAATCAAGATATGTTTTCAGACTCTACATAACAATTAATGATGCACAAAACAACTCTGGGTATGAATGAAAAAGGCATAGTCTTATATAAAATAAATCACAAGTAGTGTTGTACGGAGTATACACAAGGAAGTTCAATTAACTCATAAAACCTTCATAAACCCTAGAACTACCGAAGCGATTCTAGCCTATGATTGATCGAAGAACAATCATGGTGGTTGAATAGATCTTACCCATAGTCTTGAAAATTACAAGATAAATTAAGATGCGAAGTAAACCCTAGATGCGAGCACCGTCGCGTCTCTCTTCGTCTTGAATCTTCACTTGGTTCTCACTTGATTCGACAAACAAATCTCTCTACACAGCTCCGTAGAATGATATATGGTTTCAGATGTTGTGTAGAATGAAGGTGGTGAATGACTCTGTTTTTAGTTACATAGAGTCTTCCTTTTATACTTCAACTCCTCCAATGGACCTCTAATGGGCTTTTTGAGCGAAAACACATATTGAAGATGTAAAAATACGAATCTGAAAGCTTTTCACACGTTGGTTCAACCAAAGCCCTTGGTCGAACCACTAACAGCTTGGTCGAACCGGCCTGTAATTCGCTGGCAGATGCCTAGTTCGACTCGAACCACCAGTCGAACCAGAAGCATCATGGTCGAATCATCAATACATCACTTTAGGCTTTTGGTTCGACCACGGTTCGACCTTCATGACTGGTCAAACCATAACATAGTGATCGAACCACACTATGGAACTTTGCAGATCACTGGTTCGACCCTAACTAATGGTCGAACCACTGGCTTTTTGATTGAACCAGGTTCTTTTGTACTCCTTTTCTGGTTCCGATCACTTTTGTCCTGTTTTCCTTCGATAATCTGCTCAAGCAGCCTCAAACGCACCTGATTAGTGACTTTCTACTACATATCTCGATTCATCTCTACTTACGATCAAATCATTCATCATTATCACATAAATCAGAGCATAAATTACGTGAATTTACACTCTCATCAAACCCCTAAACTTACATGTTGCTCGTCCTGAGGCAACGAAATCAAAATCATAAGAGTAAGTGTAAAATTCACAAGGCCATCCAGTCAAGTACAATACATATCTACACATGCAATTTTATCAATTTAAAACAAGTACCACTTGCATCATGCATTTCATTTGTGAAAAATATCACTCAATTATAATACGCTTTGGAGTACTAAGTCATCTAGCTCACAAGATAAGTGTTTACTCTCGCTCTCAAGTGTAAAGTACACTTAAACAGATTAATATATACGCTCATATTCAATTCTTATTTCTGCGTAACCAAAAACTTGGCAAGGGTCTCAAAAATTAACTTATAATCACTTCATTACTAGGATCGCAAAGGACTTGCTTTTGGGTTGTAATATTGGCTCTTTGGTAAAGGTAAGAAAATATAGATAAAGTGACTAATTCACTAGTAGAGAATTACCTTTGAGTTTTGCTTTTCATCAAACAACTTCCTCTTCTCCATCTTATTCTCATGATCTTTGAAATTCAACTTCTCCTTCTTGTCCTTAGCATCAACATCTTTTTTCTTCTATGTAAAAGGGTATCAATTTCGGACACTACCCCTAAACAATATTTAACCATGTTTTTTCCTTTTCTTCATATCGCTCAACCAATATTTCTCTTCATTTTCTTCAAATTTAATCTAGCATATATTCACCTCAACTCCCTACTAATGAATAGGGTATTCAACATGGCTCAAGTAAAGGATGAATAAGGCTTTTTATCAAGGCATGCTAAAGAAAAAGCTTTTAAAGGCTCAACAGGGCTTCCAATGATTTATGTGGTATATGAGAAGATAAAATTTAGCTAAGTGACTCAAATACATAATAATGGTCTAAGATCATGTCCTATTAACTAATCAATCATAAGTCTCACACAAGACTCCAAGCTAAGTTATAGAATACGGTCATATGAACGATTCTCATAAAAATAAACTATCATGCATGGATGTAGCATGATCCATAAGGCTCAAACTCTCACACAGGTAAATAGAATCCTAATCACTCCTCATAGCATATAATCAAGATTAATTCTACAATGAATCCACATATTTAACAAGTTATATATACTTTTCATCAACAAAATCAACACATGCAAAATACGAATGCAACATACTTATCAAGAACCCTTCATATCAACCCAAATCAAGTATCACCAACAATCCAATCTAAGAATTAGTATAAAAAATCAGTACAAGCCACTCACACCACCAAATACCCATCATATAAATAGAAAAGAGAAGGGGGATGAGATAAAGCAGATAAGATGAAAACCTGGCGCCCTCTACTCATTGGAGCATCATCTTCATTGTTTCCCCTGCGCAATTAATCAAAATCTCTCTATAGGGTATCCACCTTCCTATCCAGAGCTTCATAATTGTCATTCTAATCTCCCAATCTCTAATCCATCACCACATAATTGGCATGCAGCGCGTTGTAGTGCATATCGCTCGTAGTTAGCAAGCCCAATTGGCGGATCATCTTTCTCTGATTGTTGTTCATGTTGACAAGGTGTTCATTCATCAATCGGAATTGCTTCCTATAATACTCATTAGGCTGCCTCAATGCTACTGCTATGGCTGCTGTAGATTTGGTGGTGGTGGCATCTCATGCTGCTGCGGTATCTCCTTATGAGGATGCTCAATTGGCTACTTTTCATGCATCTTCTCATCATGCTCCTCGTGCTGAGGCTGCTGTTGCTGTGCTTTTTGCTATCCTTGATGACTATCCTTTGCAGTTCCTGATATATCCTAGCAGTGTACAGATCAACCACAGTCCTCCAATTTCCTCTCCTCAAGCACATTGCTGATATAGCCTCGTGCGCCAGAGTGTGCATCAACCTATTCTCATCAGTCCGGATCATAGTCAGAGCCCTCATATCATATGGACACATGAAAGAATAGGGGTTAGAACCCCTAATGTAAAGCCAGTCTCTATCTAGATGCAAAGCGAATCCAGCTCGAACACATGCACCCATCACTTAATTCGGATCCTCCAAAATAGGTTTAATACCAGTGAAATCCATGTGGTACGACTCAACCACGGGAGTAAACAATCCTCCAATATTCGCTCTTTGAAAAGAGGAATTCCTAAATTTATAAAGCTGCTGAATCAGATATGAACCCACATTAAACTGCACTCCATTCATCATACACCAAAGAGCATACAACTCTCCCCTAGATACGCAATTTTCCTCAGATCATGCAAACAATATGTTGCCCAAAGCTCTATCCATGTGTCTAAGGACCGGGTTGCGGATCAATGCAACACAAGCCTCCTTCGTCTTGAAGTCCACATCCTCTCCTGAAATCGATCTCCAAATATCATTAGGTCTGAAGTACCCATTCTCTTGCCTAGAAATCCCCCGCGGAGTTCCTAGCTGCACATTAAAATCTTCAGCTGTCCATGTTCTCTTCTCGCCTCCCAGCTGAAATGAACACTCATAGGGAAGAGAACTAGAGCCCTTCTTTATCATAATAGAACACAAAACCTCCACAGTCAAATGAAAATATGTAGGCCTCTTCAACTCTATTAAATGACAGATGCCCACTTGATCGAACATCCACATAATGTCATCATGGATATTCATTGTCATCATGGCCCCATCATCTTGATGCCTCATGCGAGTAATCTTGTCGGACATCGCACCCCATCTATCTTTAATCTCCTCCCAATTTTCCATCTATATATGAAAGTTCCTAGGCAGCCTCTCCTTAAGCCGTAACTTCTTTATAACCTCGTCTTCACGAGGCTGCCTATCCTCTCTCTTCTTGGATCGGATTTCAATTGCCTTCCCTTTTCCTATAAGAATAATACTTCAATACCAAATAAATACAAGAATAGCGACCAATCTTAGTTCAAAACTAATTATACATGAAACTCTACTCAAGACTTCAAGCTATACATGTATAATCAGTTCTAAATAAACATGCTTCCAACTCCATGTGTTCACATGCTAATCCAATTTCACTTCAAATTCAACTCTCCAACAAGAATTATTTCATAAATTTCACTATTCACTTCACTTTCTATAATTAAGCATGCATTTATCAAACTTCACAAATCAACTCAAAATTCTACATGCTTCACTTTTCACTCAATTGCTCAACAACTTCAAGTAAACATCAAAGTCTAACAACAAATTACAATTAAAATAAGACCCATCACTTGTTCATATGAATTTTCAAACAAAAATTCAAATTACACCATGAATCCACATAAAAATGAATTCAATCAACTTACCCACTTAAAATAAAGCAATAGACTTTCAATCCTAGGGTAATAGAGTTAAGAGAACATACCTTTCGATCCAGCCATGGCTTAGTATGGGCAAAATATGAAAATCCCCAAATTGGATGGAAAACCCTAGTTTTTCAACAAAAAAGCTCCAAATCCGTGAGAAATAGAGTGTGGGAAGAGTGGGAAGTAGTTTAATCTGAGTAGAATGAAGTAAAATCAAAGTTTAGAAGAGGATTTTTGGTTCGGAAAAGATTTAGGTGCGGGTGGTGTGAAAAGTGTACGGAACAGGGGCTAGAATTATATTTAAATACGTCTTACCTAGGCTGCTTTGACTCGAACCAATTGGTAAAACCACCTCATCGTGATCGAACCACACTTTTGGACAACTTCAGCATTTGGTTCAACTCGAACCACTGGTCGAACCAAGGCACCGAGGTCGAGCCAGCCTGTAACAATCTTTCTGATGGCTGGTTCAAACCACTAGTCAAACCAAGGCAGCGAGGCCAAACCAGCCTGTAGCAAATTCTCTGATTACCGGTTCTACTCGAACTATCTAGTTTGACCTTCTCTCTTGGTCGAATCGGCCTCCTGATATTCAATCTCAATTCTTCTTCGTCTACTGCGAACTTCAAGCTCAACAATGATCATTAGGTACCCAAAACAGAGCAAAACTATAGCTAGAGAACCACCATTAAGTTTTAATAATAAATGTATATATACATTTCATACGACATAATAAATAAAATACCACAGAACATAAGGCAAATTGCAAAAAATATCGATAGATCCACACCGATTGAAGTTTTAATATGCCGCAAAAAATCAACTCCCCTAACAAACGTTACAAAGAAAATATTATACTTTCGATGCTACGATGAGGTAAGTATATCACACCCCACCAAACTTAGTAGAAACTATAGTTGAAACTAAGTTTGCAAAGATATGTAATATTCGATAAGTAAGCACGTCAAATATAAAAATTTCTTACTCACGCTAATGAAATAAATCAATAAAATAGGAGGAAAAGCCCCCAATAGGCGCTCTTGTTTAATATCATAGAGTCACGACGGTACCAAATCAATGCAAGGTATCCTTAAATATGACACAAGCATCATCCGGCAACTTATAATGCTTCAGTTGATGCCCATTCGCCGCTTGATTTCTTCGTCCTTGTCCATGATCCCAAAACTCCCCCCTCCGCAGGCTCTATGGATAATGAACTGTTTCGTCCACTTCGATTTCAATTTTTCTGCGAAGAGCTTCAAACAAGAGTTAAAGAGTAATACTTCATCACCTTTCTTGAATTCCTTGTAAGTGATCTTCGAATCATGCCATTTCTTCATTCTTTCCTCGTAGATCACTGAATTCTTGTAAGTTTGATTTCTGAACTCGTCTAGTTGATTGATATGAGACAACCTCAACTCCTTTTAATCCTTATGACACAAGTTCAAACTTCTGAATGCTGAAAAAACCTTATGTTGAATCTCTATGGGTAAGTGGCACGGCTTCCTATAGACAATTTGATAAGGTGACATGTCAAGCACAATCTTACACAGTTCGAAACCCCCACAAAATATCATCGAGCTTCATAGCCCAATCTTTCCTATTAGTGCCGACTACCTTCTCTGAAATTTGTTTCACTTGACGGTTGAAGACTTCAGCTTGCCCATTAGCTTGAGGATGATAGGGTGTAGTAACCCTATGTGTAACACCATATTCCTTGAGAACTCTTTCAAGAAGCTTGTTGACGAAGTGGGAACCTCCATCACTTTTAAGTGCTCTAGGAACTCCATAGCGGGTAAAGATATGTTTCTTCGAGAAATAAAACACAGTCTTCGAATCATTCATGCGGTAGGAATGACTTTCACCCACTTAGAAACATAATCCACTACTAAAAGAATGTAGAGAAATCCATTAGATGGGGAAAATTGTCCCACAAAATCGATTCCCCATACATCAAAGATTTCAACAACAATGCTCGGCTGAACTGACATCTCATCTCTTCTATTTATATTTCTCATTCTTTGATATTTATCGCATATCGCCACATAGGATTCACAATCTTTAAACAAAGTAGGCCAATAAAGAGCAGATTGAAGTACTTTCGTTGTAGTCTTTTGAGCTCCGAAGTGCTTTCCGTTAGGTTGTGCATGGCAAAAATCAAGAACACTCTCCATCTTTATCTTAGACACACACCTAAGGACGATAGAATCAGGTACAAATCTTGTAGACAGATTGATAATACCACATGAAAGTTTCAATATCCCTCTTAAACTTCGCAAGTTGATACTAGTTGAGATCCCTTGGAATTTCACCTACGACAATGTAATTGACATGATCCGCGTACCATGGATCCATTCCTTGAGCAATGACTATAAAATCTCTCTCCGCTCCTTCAGCAAATACTATCATAATCTTCTCATTAGGGTACATCTCCTCTATGTAATAGAAAGAATCATAACAATGCTCCCTTGTCTCCAACATTGGTAGGTGATTCGCCAACACATTTTCTGTACACTTCTTATCACGAATCTCCATAGCAAACTCCTGCAGAAGAAGGACCCATCTAATGATCTTTGGCTTAGCTTCCTTCTTCTCCATCAAGTATTGGATTGCAGAATGTGTTGGCATTCGATCATTTGGTTAACGTGACCCGTTAGGGTTACATACGTTTCTAATTCAGCGGAAGCAAGAAAACCAAAGAAAGGTATTATTTTTCACCAGGGTATGTTGAAGATGATGAATTCTCTCCACCAGCCTGCACAGCCTCACCGTTTTCGACATAACTCTCTCATCCAATATTGGATTTGAGTAATCTACATGCCAAAACGATTCTCTCTTTCGTGGTTTTCTGTCAATATATCACACATCATGTTCTGAAGTCTGTATGATTTTATAAAAATCATAGAAGGTAGCAAACAGCAGCAGTAAACAACCTTCCAGTCATCTGCTGTATTCCCAAGTCCAATCTTGACGTCATGTGGGTGACAATCCTCGAGATCTTCTCAATATGCTGTTTCCTCACCCTCCTTATAATGCTAGGCATGATTAATCTCATCTAGGGTTAGAACAGTAGAGATGACTTATATATGGGCTACAGCAGGGACTAGGAGGAGAAATTAGAGTTGAACTTCCATTGGGCTTAAGTATCCAAACTTAGCCCAAAGCTTATACTTAAGTCCAATAATAATAATATATACCATTAAAATATTATTACAGCACTACCGTTCTAATCTCATAATTATGTTATGGGCTACTTCTTATTATGAGCTCGTTAGTCTCCCCGTGTTTAAGGTATACAATGCCCATTAATTAATTAAGTTACTGACAACTTCATTAATTAATATCTCATCCAATAGTAGTACCACTCAATCTCATAATCATGCCGGAATAAATTCACCTACAGAGTTTACATGATAATCCTTATGAGCTCCTCAAGGGGATATCATCAACCTACGACGGACACGGATTCTTTCTACAATCAACAGCACACCATAGAGACAGTATTACTTCCCAACTCACCGAGTTTGTTGATTTAATTACATGTAAATCTCACTCATTGATGAATCAAAGAAATACATATTGTCTTACGTGTCGAGATTATTGTATAGGGATTAATAGCACGAACATCCATAATAACTGAGATAAGTTCTCCTATAAGTCAGTATAAGTCGAACGATCTCAAGTGGTCCTGCTCAATACACACAAAGTGCACTAATGTGGTTTTATAGTTAAGACAAACTAATACCGAATCACACTACAACCATCCCGATAAAGAGTTCCCGTCTATCTCGGTTGTGAGCATTTGTTTATACTTTATAAGGAAACCGATAATATGATCTTCCGCGTATTGTCGCATAACATATTATCTACAATATAAAGTAAGTGGACTATTGCATCTAAATAAATTATAAGACGCAATCATTTGTTCATATGATTCTCATTTCAAATAAATTGTTATAACATTGTTCATACTAAGGCTAGACTTTTAGTATATAATCCAACAATCTCCCACTTATACTAAAATACTATGCTGTCATGTCTTCTGCCATACATCTGATTCCTACTCCTACTATACAACCATCAAAAGCTCTCGCCTTAAGGTCCATATAAATAGATTTACTAGGTTATCATCCGATGCAATATAGGAGACAACAACCTTCCCCACATCATACGATTTCTCGTAACAGGTGGTACTCACGCTTCATGTGTTTAATTGCCTTACGGTCTCGTGATTCCTTCAAGTTTGCAATTGCAACATTATCATCAAATAAATTGTGATAACCTTGGACAAACTTAGAAATACTTCAAAGTCCATCCTGAAGTTTCTAGAGTCATACAGATTCTTTGGCTGCCTCATAGGCTCCAATTTATCATCTTTCCATGATGGAATACGGAGTCTGAAATATATTTCTATATAACACTCCTCCACATTATTACTCATCTTCCAAAAATTAAACACATAACCTTCAAGGTGGATTTACTGCCGTCCCTATCTGATTTGAAAAACCCAAATCTATGTAACCCCTAAGAAGCAGTGAATCTGTCCGATAAGCCTACATATAGTTTCTAGTCCTTTTCAGGTACTTCAAAATTATGTATTGTCACAGTTCAACATTCTTATTTTGGGTTACATTTTATACCCACTGTCTATGCGTTCAGTAAAACAGATTTCCATACTCGTGCATAGCATTCCTTAGATTAAGCTTCCTTATTCGTCGAAGCATAAGGAACCGCTTTCATCACCTTTATCTTCTTTCTGTGTCAAGACCCATTTTCTTAGATAAAGTCACGTGCTAAAACAAATAAGGATCGTATCATCTCATGAAGCTTGAGATAAGCATAACATCCTTTCTTGTGATCCATATTACCGTGATCAAAAGGATATTTTTGCTTCTCTTAAGTCCTTCATCTCATATTGTTTTATTAACCATACCTATACGCCCGAAAATACTCTTTCATTCTCTCCAATGAGCAATATATCATCTACGTATAGTACAAGATATACCACCACGTTTCCATCACTCTTTTCAATACACAAGACACATCCGCGCATTGAACAAATCTATATGCCTAGATTTCCTCATCAAAATGGATGTTTCATGATCTTGAAGCTTGCTTTAGTCTATCGATGGACACTTTTAAGCTTACTATCACAATGCTCTTAGCCCTTTGCAATGAATCACTCTAGTTACTTCACATAGATGTTTTCCTCAAGACTTCCAATTCAGGAAAGTTGTCTTGACATCTTTTTGCTATTCCTCATATTTCATATGAGTAGCAACAGATAAAAGAATCTGGATCGACAAAGGTATAGTTATCGGCGAATCATGTTTTCTCATATTCGAACCCTTTCTTTCTGAGTATACCTCTTCGCAACAAGCTTTGCTTCCAAGGTTTTCACCTTACCGTATGATCCTTTTTATTTTGTATGACTACTTCAATGGCTTTTACACCATTTAGTGCTTCTACAAGCTCCCAGACTTGATTCAAAATTCATCGATTCTATTTCAACATCATTGCACTTTCTAAGATATCGCATTTTGATCTTGTAGTGCTTTGTCGTATCCGTGTGTCAACTCCATGTTTACTAGAGACCAAGTCTCACGACTCTCCCAAAACGTATATCTTACCGGTTGTCGAACAACCCTCCCACTACGACAAGGCACTACTTGTAATTGTGTATCACGCACTGCAGTTTACCTTGTGATATATCCTCTTGTACAATTGGTACTAATACTTTGTGTTTTCCCTCTCACTTCCTTTAGAACAATTTATACATGGATTTATGATTTAATACATAGTCCTTTTTTAAAAATGTAGTATTTGTGTTAACAATCACCCTTCGATCTTTTTGACTAAATAAATCATCAACCTTCATTTTTCTAGGATATCCCACAAACAGATAAATGTTATACGATATGCTGTTTCTAGGGCATACCCATAAAATGAATTTAATAATTCCAAATAACTCATCATCTTTCTAACATTTTCCATAAGAGTTATTGCTTCTTTCCGCCACACCATTCAGCTGGTGTATACCCGGTGTAGACAACTTGAGATTTTAATCTCATCCTCTGATAAATAACTCCTAAACTATCCTAAGAGATATTTGTCACCACGATTAAATCGTAATGACCACCTCTCGTTGGTTTAGTCTTAGGACCACTTAAATCAGTATGAACTATTTCCAAAATATCTTTGCATGCTTTGCCTTGAAAGGCCTTTAATCATTTTACTTTCAAGCAAGACTCGCAAGTCAGATAGTTTCCACTTCAGATAAACCAAACGGTCTATCGGCTATCAACCTTTGAATCCTACTCAAGTAAAATTGATCTAGTCTTAGATGCCAAAAGTATGTTTAGTTCATCTCCGAAAGTTCATTTCTCTTACTAAGATTAGAAGATGCATTATTAATTAATATTTGTTGCATCTGTATAAACATGATTTAAGAGTGTAAAAATTATCTGCCAACGTACCACAACAGATTATAGCACCATCCTTCATTACTATAACTATGTCATTTAAATAAAATGGAGTATCCATCCGTAAATGTATAGCAACTAAAATAAAATTATTTATATGAAAACGTACGTAAAGACAATTTCTCAAAATAAAACTTTTATTCATATCAAAAGATAAATAAACAACTCTCACTGCAACAGCCACTACTTCGTAGCATTACACATGTACATAATAATCTCATCATCACTTAGTTACACGTTTTTAGTAATTCTGATATCTACACACAGCGTGTCAGTAGATGCCATTACTAATCATACTTCAACGACTAGTGAATGAGATACTAACCTTGTTCACTTCTTGATGAAAATGGCTTTTCTTCGCCACATGTTTTCTCCAAAGTTCTCCACCATATACAACCTCTCGTATTACAGGTAGAACTTGCTCTAAACATCTAGACAAATTATGGAGAGTAAATTGATTTAGGTTTCCCCTTCAATTTCTACTCCAAGCATTCCCAATTCATTCATCAACTTATCCATGACCTCTTTCCTTTCTTACTTACTCAAGTATCCGAAGAGTCGCATGAGACTATCATATTTCTATGAACTTCTCACCTTTCCACTAGAGACTTTAATAGGCATCATGGGACATCCTTAGTGAGAACACATTTATATTTTCCTAAGCAGTAAAAAATTCAAAACCAAGATTATTTTCTAATTATCTAATTTTGGACAAGTAAATATGTTTCTTTTAGTAAACAATAAGTGAGATAAAACCATTTGAAATTCAGAGAATCATAAATAAATATACCGATCAAATCTTCAAATTTTATCCTTTTATATTGATTCCCTCAAAATAATATAAAAATAAAATTCACCGACATCTCAAGCACCGTGAGCCTGCAAGCCACGATAGTGTGGACGTTTACAAACCCGAACATTTACAAGAGAAGGTTCTACCCATTAATTTCATTTGTCAACCTAACCTCATGACAAAATAATTAATAGTCGGTTCCTCTTTGGCCAAGCAAATAAAAGCAGTGACTACGATGGGGAGGACATTATTATTTGCATCTAAGAATACACCATTATTTGACCCCAAGTCCATTGCGCAAGCTTATGTGCCTTACAGATAGAGAAGTACACATCCGCACTTGAATAACTTCCTACAGTCATCAATTATAAGTTTGTACCAGTGAATCGCATATAAACTCATTCAATATGGAGGAAGGTCTATGCCAACGCGCAAGTTCATGTGCATTACATTACAAACATAATTATTTAATGAAGTCTAATCCATCAATCCATGGATAAACTCATCCGATGGGGAGGAAGGCTCTAATGCCGACTTGCAAGTTTATTCACATTGCTAACAAACCAATAATGGAGGCCGCGGGAATTTTTTGCCAATTCCCTCTCCCACTTAGTAATTTAACACCGAGGGTTTTTACATGCATATAATATTCATAATAAAATACGCAACCTAGCATGCTCCTATTACGGCACATAAGACAATAAATCACAGAGAACATACATAGCATATATAACAATAATCAGATAGTTAAATCAAATTATAAATAGTTATATATCGGCGAATTCGATTGTTAGCCTCAAAGCACAAGTATCGGCAAAAACTTTCAGATTATCAAACTTTCTTAAATCTCCAGATTATCGAATTTTGAAACTATCGATATTGACCATCGATATCGTCCAGACTTTTGAAATCATCGATATCGACCAGATTATCAAATTTTCAAAAATCTTTCAAATTATCAAATTTTTGAAACTAACGATATCGACCATCGATATCGTCCAGATTATCGAAATCATCGATATTGACCAGATTATCAAATTTTAAAAAAATTTCCAAATTATCAAATTTTCGAAAATATCCATATTATCAATTTTTTTAAATTTCTCCAGATTATCTAATTTTAAAAAATTTCCATATTATCAAAATTTTGAAAATATCCAGATTATTAAAATTTTGAAATTTCCAAATTATCAAAGTTTCAAAAATTTTCAGATCATCAAATTTTTGAAAATATCCAAATTATCAATATTTCAAAAATTTTCAGATTATCAAAATTTCCAAATTATTAAAATTTCGAAAATATCCAAATTATCAAATTTTCGAAAATATCCATATTATCATATTTTTAAAAAATATCCGGATTATCAAATTTTTCCGTCAAACATATAAGGTATTCAACAAGAAACAATAATTTCTAAACCCTAGTCCACGTTTGACACAAGTATATGGTATCTGAGTATGGTATACTAGCATAACATGAATACTTAAACCCATTAACCTTTTGACATAAACCCTAGCCTAACGTTTCATGTTTCACCATGAAACCGAAGCTCTGATAGCAATTGTTGGCATTTGATCGTTTGGTTAACGTGAATCATTAGGGTTATATACTTTTCTAATTTAGCGGAAGCAAGAAAACCAAAGAAACGTGATACCTTTCACCAGGGTATGTTGAAGATGATGAATTCTCGCCACCAGCCTGCGCAGCATCACCGTTTTTGACATAACTCTCTCATTCGATGTCGAATTTGAGTGATCTATGTGCCCAAACGATCCTCTCTTCCGTCGCTTTCCATCAGTATGTCACATGTCCTATTCTAAAGTCTGTAAAATTTTATGAAAATTGTAGAAGGTAGTGGACAACAGCAGCAAATAACCTTCCAGTCTTCTACTGTATTCCCAAGTCCAATCTCGACGTCATGTGGGCGACGATCCTCGAGATCTTCTCAATCTACTGCTTCCTCACCCTCCTCACTGTGTTAGGCATGATTAATCTCATCTAGGGTTAGAACAGTTGAGATGACTTATATATGGGCTACAGCAGGGACCAGGAGGAGAAATTAGAATTGGGCCTCCATTAGGCTTAAGTATCCAAGCTTAGCTCAAAGCTTATACTTAAGTCTAATAATAATAATATATACCACTAAAATATTATTACTGCAGTATCGTTATAATTTCATAATTAAGTTATGGGCTCCTTCTTATTTATGAGCGCGTTAGTCTCCCCATGTTTAAGATATACAATGCCCATTAATTAATTATGTCACTGACAACACCATTAATTAATATCTCATCCAAGAGTAGTACCACTCAACCTCATTTTCATGTCGGAATAAATCCACCTGCAGGGTTTACATGATAATCCTTATGAGCTTCTCAAGGAGATATCATCAACCTATGACGGACATGGATTCCTTCTACAATCAACAGCACACCATAGAGACAGTACCACTTCCCAATTCACCGAGTTTGTTGATTTAATTATATGTAAATATCATCCATTGATAAATCAAAGAAATACATACTGCCTTACGTGTCGAGATTATTGTATAGGGATTAAGAGCACGAACATCCATAATAACTGAGATCAAGTTCTCATATAAGTCAGTATAAGTCGAACGATCTCAAGCGGTCTTGCTCAATACACACAAAGTGCACTAATGTGATTTTATAGTAAAGACAAACTAATAACAAATCATACTACAATCATCCTGATAGAGAGTACCTATCTATCTCGGTTGTGAGCATCTGTTTATACTTTATAAGAAAACCGATAATATGATCTTCCGCGTATTTTCGCACAACATATTATCTACAGTATAAAGTAAGTGGACTATTGTATCTAAATAAATTATAAGACGAAATCATTTGATCATATGATTCTGATTCAAATAAATTGTTATAACATTATTCATACAAAAGGAAGATACTTTTCAAGTAAGTGAGGCAACGGCTTGGTGTATATTAAGAAGTCTTTGATAAATCTTCTATAAAATCCTACGTGTCCAAGGAACGATCACACTCCCTTATCATTAGTGAGAGTGGAAACTTCTCAACCGCCACCACCTTTGCTCTATCCACCTGCAATCGCTTAGCTGAAATGTAATGCCCAAGAAAAATCTCATCTATCACCATGAAGTGGCACTTCTCCCAATTCAAGACAAGATTAGTTTCTTGATATCTCTTCAAAACAGTAGATAGGTTGGATAAACAAAAATCAAAAGATGAACCAAACACAGAAAAATCATCCTTAAACACCTCCATGTTCTTTTCTATCAACCCATCAAATATGGTCATCATGCAATGCTGAAATGTAGCAGGTGCATTACATAATCCAAAAGGCATATTCCTAAAGGCAAAAGTTCCTTAAGGGCAAGTAAAACTAGTCTTTTCCTGTCCTCAGGTGCAATCATGATTTGATTATACTCCGAGTACCCATCCAAGAAACAGTAAAAATCATACCCCAGCAAGAGGATCAAGCATTTGATCCATGAAAGGAAGAGGAAAGTGGTCCTTGCATTATTTTCAGTTACTTTCCTATAATCCGTACACACACTCCACCCCGTAGGAATCCTAGTGACTAATGCCTCTCTATCATCTGACTTTTAGCTAAACATGTAGTGGACTCACATGGGGACTATCACTAATTGGATATATAATTCCTTCATCTAGCCATGTTAGGATTTTTTTCCTTATCACTTCTTGAATAGCGGGATTCACCCTTCGCTGATTCTGAATGCTACCCTTAGCCTCACCTAACAACCTTATCATATGAATGCAATACGATGGATTAATATCTTTCAAATCATCTAGAGACCAACCAATCACAGACTTATACTTCCTAAGCACATCTAATAACTCATCGAGTCGATCATCAGTTAGAGAAGAAGATATAATTACCGGATATGTTTAATTATCCCTAGATTGGCATACTTCAAGTGCTCTGGTAGTGGTTTCAACTCTTCTTTCTTCTCTTCTGTTGTTGTGATTTCCTTATACAACAGCAAGTACTTCCTAGTCCACTTCACCTCTTCAAACTTGGTTTTTTTTTATTTATACCCGCCATCACCCAAGGCAAGTAGATTTTCAAGAAATTCAATACATACCTTATTAGAAAGCTCATCTAGCTTTGTAGTGAAAAAAGTAAGAGACTCTATCAAGCATGTCTCCAAAGGATCCTTTGAAAGGATCAAGGACATATTTTCCTTCACTATCTCTTTCACCACGTCAATGCTATGACATTGCGTCTCCATCAGCATCTTCATTGCTTCATAAAGGTTGAACAGAACCTCTTCTTTATCCATCCGCAGCCTAAGCTCACCTTTTTGAACATCAATCATAGCTCCAGTAGTAGCAATGAATGGTCTCCATAAGATAAGGGGAACATTATCCTTGTCATCTTCCATCTCAAGTACAAGAAAGTCCAAAGGAAAGACCAGTTTCTCTACTTTCACAAGAACATCTTTAATCACACCCTTCAGAAAAGTCATAGACCTATCTTCCAATTGTAGAACAACTGTTGTGGGAGTTCTCCCCCAAACCAAGCCTTTGAAAAATTGACAATGACATCAAATTGATGCTTGCCCCAAGATCACATAAGGCTCGTCGTGCCAGCCCCTTTCCAATTTCACATAGAATAGTGAAGATTCCCAAATCCATTCACTTAGCTGGGAGCTTCCTCTGAATGATCGAGCTGCAGTTCTCAGACAAATCCACCGTTTTAATTTTATTCAAGCTTTTTTTCTTCAAAAGTATATCCTTTAGAAAGCGGGCATAGTAGGGCATCTCCAAGACTGCTTCAGAGAAAAGAATGCTCTAGCTTATTTTGTTTATGATATCTAAAAACTTCTTGAACTTTTCTTCCAATTCCTTCTTGACTAACTTGAAAGGAAACGGAGGAGGTATCTTTGTCTTGGTAATTCTCCATTCATCACGTTCAACCTTTTCTATTTTGTCCTTCTCAGATCTCAATCTCTTTGCTCTATCCAATTTCTTCTATAAGCTCATTATTCTGCCCTTGGGATGGTACTGGAGTAGGATTAACATTAGATAAAGCATTACATATGGAAAATGGTGTCGGACGAGATGGTTCGACCATGGTTCAACCATGAGTACTGGTCGAACCAGGTATGTAATGGTCGAATAGGGCTTTAGAAAGTATGGCATCTCTCGGGCAGGTCGATTCGATAGAGGTTCGACCTCCAGGGTTGGTCGAACCAGGGCTGGGTTGGTAGAACCTAACTTTGGAGAATTCTGGACAGCTTGGTTAGATAGTGGTTCGACAATCAGGGTTGGTCAAACCAATGTGGTATTGGTTGAACTGGTCGTCTGGACTCTCCAAAGGTTTCCTAGGTGCTTGGTTCAACCTCAGTAATGTGATTCGACCTTGGTAATGTGGTTCGACTTGATGCCTTATGTTTTCGGCATCATTGGTCCCTCAAACTGCGTTTCAGACCTTAATGTGATGGCGTGGCACTCCTTCGGGTTTGTAATCTTTGGGATGGGAACTTCCCCTTCTCCACCGTTTGAGTTAACTAATTCACATTACCGGCCATCTGCCCCATCAACAATGTCAAGTCCTTCATCTTCTTTGATATATCCTCATGATATTTTAGCCTCTAGGTTCACCTCTGGATGATCCACTCTTGCATCATTCCTTGCCATGTACATGTTCACCATATCCTCAAAACCAGGTTTTCCTTCTAAGACCTTCGCACCTGGATCAACACCAACAGGAGGTTGTACTATTGTATTAGGATTACTCAATGAAAACTCCGGCCTCCTTGGTTGCTGATAATTACCAGGGGGGGCCATGATTATTGAAGTTCCCTTGGTAATTTTGGTTTCCTTGATTTTGGAACCTCATTCCTTGAATACTTTCACTCATGGCGTAGTTTGTCTCTTCTAATTCCTCTTGGCTAGTTCCTTCATTACCCACATCCTGCTGCATAATTGGTACTTGCTGTGCTATATCAGTGATCTGCTTTTACTAAGACTAAAGTAACTTGTTTATATTAGTCAAACTAGAGATGATCTCATCTTCTCTACTCGACTTAACCATAGTATGCTCGACCTGCACTACTTTTCCAAGAACATAATTGTCTCTCACTCTATCAATTGTCAATCTCTTGAATTCATCGAAATATCCTCAAAAAGCTTTTCAGGCCCAACAAATGTCTTAGTAAGCAGTGCTCCATTTGATAAAGCATCTAATAAAACTCAAGAATCACAATCCATTCCATTGTAGAAAATACTGATGTATTGAGCTTCAGATAGCCCATGTTGTGGACACCTTCTAAGCATGTCCTTGAATCTATCACATGCTTCATGAAATTTCTCATTACCACTAATAGCAAATTGATAGATTTCTTGATTCATCTTAAACACCTCTGAAGGTGGCATGTATCTCTCAAAGAACTTTAATTTCAATTTCTCCCAGGTTGTGCATTCAGCAGCATTAAGAGTATCGTACCAATCTCTAGCTCTTTAAATAAGCGAGAACTTAAATAAAATTATCCTCCTTGCATCTTCATGATCTTCTGCGCTCTTTTGTGTGCTTGCATACCCCAGGAATTTATTCAGATGCTATTGAGGATCTTCAAAGGCTTCCCCAGAGAAGGAACTTCTTTCAATCATGCTTATCAAAGTAGGATGAAGATCAAAATCCGTATCGGCCCCTCTTGCTCCCAACAGCCCCAAGTTGCCTCCACCGTTGTTCTCAAAGACTTCACGGATGGCAAGATTATCCGAAATTCACCCTATCTTGTTCCATGTTTACTGCTTCTTCTTCCGACTTGTCTCTAGTCGCAGCCTCAATCACTTCCGTGTTCAGCAATTCAACTTCAACTTCTAAATTAAGAGCTGCAATTGCTTCTAAGCTCTTTTTCTTCTTCTTCTTCGCCTTCTTCTTCCTCGACGATGCACCAATCTCCGGATTAAAAGGCCCTAATGTTCTGCCTTTGATCTAGTGTGCATACACCTAAGAAAAATAAATGTTAAAAAATAAAGGTAAGAATAAAATTTCTTAATTAAACTAGAAATAATAAACTAATAACTAATGTCGTTCCCTACAATGGCGCCAATAACTTGATGAGTGTTTTCTCAACACACTACATTAATCCCCAAGTATGAAGGATGCTACTATAGCTTTGATAAGCGACCAAGTGATTATCAAACCCAAGGGACGTATTATTATCATTTTAATTATAATCTAACTTATTAAGACTAGGTTGGCAATATAATTGAGATGAATTAAGTAACTATTGAACAAGTAATTAAAATAGCAATTAAAATAAACAAGCAATAGAGATTAAATGAAAGTGAATATGTGAGAAATTAGGTAGTTCTTCTGGCCATCAACTTTTACTCATTAACTTACCTTCCGTGTATCAATGTCCGACTCTGCCTTGTGGACTATGGACGCAACACTAAACCATGCAAATCTACTCTATAGACATAAGTAAATAAGTGTGTGACACATGGGAATATCCTTGGAGCAAGAGATATAACTCACCCTCCTTTCTAGGTACTATCAGTATTAATTATTTCCAGTGCACTAAGTACTCTAACCCGATATGATCTCCCTTTATAGGTACTATGAAGTTATTCTGTTTGGCCTACTAACTAACCCGAATAAGATTCAATTAATAAGTTTTATATAAGATAGTTCTAATGAGACTTCGGAGTCCCCTTACTTAGAATCATAACATGTAATCCTGCTCAGTAGTGAACACACTCAATCAATAATCAAGATATGTATTCAAACTCTATATAACAATTAATGATACACAAAACAACTATGAGTATGAATGAAAAAGGCAGTCTTATATAAAATAAACTATAAGTAGTGTTGTACGGAGTATACACAAGGAAGATCAATTAAATCATAAAACCTTCATAAATCCTAGAACTACCGAAGCGGTTCTAGCCCATGATTGATTGAAGAACAATCATGGTGGTTGGATAGATCTTACCCATAGTCTTGAAAATTACAAGATAAATTAAGATGCGAAGTAAACCCTAGATGCGGGGCCTTCGCATCTCTCCATCTTAAATCTTCACTTGGTTCTAACTTGATTCGACAGACGAATCTCTCTCCACAGCTTCGCAGGATAATGTAGGGTTTCGGATGTTGTGTAGAATGAAGGTGGTGAATGACTCTATTTTCAGCTGCGTAGGGTCTTGCTTTTATACTTTCAACTCCTCCAACGGACCTCTAATGGGCTTTTTGAGCAAAACACATACTGAAGGTGTAAAAATACAAATGCAGAAGCTTCTCATGCATTAGTTCGACCAAAGCCCTTGGTCGAATCACTAACAGCTTGGACGAACCAGCTTGTAATTCGCTGATAGATGCCTGGTTCGATTCGAACCACCGATCGAACTAGAAGCATCATGGTCGAATCATCACTGCATTACTTTAGGCTTTTGGTTCAACCACGGTTCGACCTTCATGGCTGGTCGAACCATAAGGTCATGGTCGAACCACTATGTAGAACTTTGTGGATCGCTGGTTCAACCTGAACCAGTGGTCGGACCACTGGCTTCTTGGTCGAACCAGGTGCTTTCGTACCCCTTTTTTGGTTTCGATCATTCCTGTCCTATTTTCCTTTGAGAATCTGCTCAAGCAGCCTCAAACGCACCTTATTCGTGACTTTCCACTACATATCTCGATTCATCTCTACTTGGGATCAAATTATTCATCATTATCACATAAATCAGAGCTTAAATTATGTGAATTTACACTAGTCAGACGACGATCCTCCAAGCAATCTCAATCTGCAGTCTCTCTTATTTCTCTTATTTTTTCTTTGCTGATGAAAAATCTGATTTCTCACATTAATCATGAAACAGACATCTGGGTTTGAACTAAAAAAATAAACTGGAGATGCTTGTTTATAGGATACAACAGAGATCAAGAAGAGAAATTAGGGTTGTGTCTCCTACTATAATTAGGCATCGAAGTTTAGCCTAAAACATATACCTTAAACACAATAGTGCACTAAAGAATTATTATTGCACTACCACTCTAATCCCAAATTAAGTTGTGTTATTGATGAGTGTGTAAATTCACGTGTTTTAAGCTCTAATTCATGCGATAATGATGTAAGATTTGATCTTAAGTCAAGATATATCGAGTTGTATTGTAGAAATTCATGAATCAGGTGTGTTTGAGTCCGTTTGAGTGAATTTTCGAAGAAAAACGGATAAGAAGTGGTCAGAACTGGAGAAAGGGGTAAATTATATCTCTTGCTCTAAGGATATTCACACATGTGACATGCTTATTTACTTGTATCTATAGAGTAGATTTGTATGGTTTAGTGATGCTTCCATACTCCACAAGGCAGAGTTAGACATTGATACACGGAAGGAAAATTGATAAGTAAAACTAGATGGCCCGAAGAACTGCCTATCTTCTCACTTATTCACTTTCGTTCAATCTCTACTGTAACTTATTTTAATTGTTCGTTTAATTATTTAATAAGTAGTTACTTAATCATACAACTATTTTGCTATAATAGTCTTAGTATGTTATAATATAATTAAATGAATAATAATATATTCTTTGGGTTTGATAATCACTTGGTCGCTTATCAAAGCTACAATAGCATCATTCACACTTGGGATTAATATTGTGTGTTGAGAAAACGTCTATCAAGTTCTTGGCGCTGTTGCCGGGGACAGTATTAATTATTAGTTTAGTATTTCTAGTTTAATTAAGACTATTTTATTCTTGTCTTTATTTTCTAACGTTTATTTTTCTTAGGTGTATGCTTACTCGATCAAAGGTAGGAGATTGAGAATCTTATAATCAAGAGATTAGAGCATTGCCAAGGAAAAAGAATGGGAAGAAGAAGACAAATAAGAATGTAGAACCAACGGAAGCTCTTAATTTAGGAGTTGAAGTTGACGAGCTAAATCCGCAAGCAACTGAAGCTTCAACCGAAGTTAACTTGGAAACAGAAGCAGTCAACATGGCGGCGAAACTGGATAATCTTGCCATCCGTGAAGTCTTTAAGAATAGCAGAAGATGCAATGTGGGGTTGTTAGGAGCAAGAGGGGCCGGAGCTGATTTTGATCTTCACCCTGCTCTGATCAGCATGATTGAAAGGAGTCCCTTCTTTGGGGGAACCTTTGAAGATCCTCAGCAACATCTAAATAAGTTCCTTAGTTATGCATGTACACAAAGGATGCAGGAGCTCATGATGATGCAAGGAGGATCATCTTGTTTAAGTTCTCGCTGAATGAAAAGTCAAGAGATTGATACGATAATCTTAATGCTGCTGAATGTGATACATGGGAGAAAATGAAAGTGAAATTCTAGGAGCGATACATGTCATCTTCAAAGGTGTTTAAAATAAAATAAAAAATCAATCAGTTTATGATCCAGGGTAATGAGAAGTTTCATGAGGCTTGGGACAGATTCAAGCACATGCTAAGGAAGTGTCTGCAACACGGGCTATCTAAAGCTCAATACATCAGTATTTTTATAGCGGATTAGACTATGATTCTTGAGTTTTACTAGATGCTTCATCAAATAGAGCATTGCTTACAAAGTCATCCGTTGAGGCCGAAAATCTCTTTGAGGATATTTCGATGAATTCAAGAGATTGGCCAACTGATAGAATGAGAGGCACCTATGTTCTTGGAAAAGTAGCGGATGTTAAGCATATGATGGTTAAATCAAGGGGGGAAGAGGAGATCGTCTCTAGTTTGGCTAATATCAACAAGTTACTTGAGTCCAGCAAAAGCAGATTACTGACATAGCTCAGCGAGTACCAATTATGCAGCATGATTTTTATAATGAAGGAGCTAGCCAAGAGGAGATGGAAGAGGCGAACTATGCCATGGGTCAAAGTATTCAAGGAATGAGGTTCCAAAATCAAGAAAATCAGTATTGCCAAGGGAACTACAATAATCGTAGTCCCCCCGGGTAATTATCAACGACCAAGGTGGCCGGAGTTTTCATGGAGAGATCCTAATACAGCAATGCAACCTCATGTTGGTGTTGATTTGAGTGCTAAGGTCGAAGAAGGAAAACCTAGTTTTGAGGATACCGTGAACAGGTACATGGTAAGGAATGATGCAAAAATAGATCGTCTCGAGGCCAAGATTGAAAAGAAAATTGATGCAAATCATGAGGATATTTCTAAGCAAATGAAAGACTTGATGTTGTTGATGGGAGAGATGGTCAGGAATGTTAACTAATTGACGCAAACCATAGAGAAGGGTAAGTTCCCATCGCAGTGTCATGCCATCACGTTAAGATCTGGAACACATTAAGAGGGATCGATAATGTCAGAAACGAGGTCTCAAGCTCTAGAAGCCCAATTAGACCAACACAGATGGTCAAACCACACTGAGGAGGTCGAATCAGACATCTAGGCAACCTCTGAAGATCCCAACCAAGCAGTTCAACCATGATCGATTTGGTTCGAGCAAACCTATTGGTCGAACCGTGGTCGAATTGGCCTGTCCAAAGCACTCTATTTTATTCAGAAGCACGGTTCAGCCATGATTATCATGGTTTGATCAACCCTGTTGGTCGACCCGTGGTCGAACTGACCTGTCCAGGAGAGAAAGCACATTCTGATGCACGATTCGACCACTACTCGCCAAATTCGACAAGCACCCCTGGTCGAACCATGGTCGAACCACTTTGTTTAGCACCAATTTTTGCACCGAGTACTTTATTTGATGTTTATGCTACTCCAGTGACATCCAAAGAGCTGAATACTGAGCTTACAACAGAAAAGAAATGTGAAAGAGCAAAGAGATTGAGAGTCGAAAAGGATAAAGCTGAGAAGGTTGAACATGATGAATGGGGGATTCCCAAAACTAAGATAGCTCATTTGTTTCCTTTCAAGCTAGTCAAGAAGGGATTGGAAGAAAAGTTTAAGATGTTTTTAGATATAATAAACAAGATAAGCTTGAGCATTCTTTTTCTGAAGCACTCTTAGAGATGCCATATTATGCCCGTTTCCTAAAGGACATACTTTTAAAGAAGAGAAGCTTGAAAGGAATTGAGATAGTGAATTTGTCCAAGAACTGCAGATCGATCATACATAGAAAGTGCCAGCGAAGTTAAAGGATCCGGGAAGCTTCACTATTCTATGTGAGATTGGGAAGGGGCCGGCACGACGAGCCTTGTGCAATCTTGGGGCAAGCATTAATTTGATGCCCTTGTCGATATTTCAAAGGCTTGGTTTGGGGGAGTTAACTCCCATAATGGTTGCTCTAGAATTGGCGGATAGTTCTATGACTTTTCTGAAAGGGATGATTGAAGACGTTCTAGTGAAAGTAGAGAAACTAGTCTTTCCTGTGGACTTTCTTGTACTAGAGATGGAGAATGACAAGGATAATGTTCCCCTTATCTTAGGGAGACCATTCCTTGTTATGGCTGGAGCTATGATTGATGTTCAAAAGAGTGAGCTAAGGCTATGTATGGATAAAGAAGAAGTGTTGTTTAACCTTGAAAAAGTAATGAAGATGCCGAAGGAGACGCAGTGTCACAGCATCGATGTGGTGAAGAAGATCATAAAAGAAGATATGTCTTTGATCGTTTCTAAGGATCCCTTGGAGACATGTTTGATGGAGTATATAATATCTTAGCTCAACTAGATTTTTTTTAGAAAGCCCAAAACCTATTTATTTATTTTTATTTCCCAAAAGGCCAGCCCAATTAAGCCCAACTAGATTTTTTTTAGAAAGCCCAAAACCTATTTATTTATTTTTATGGCCCAAAAGGCCAGCCCAGCCCAATCTTAGCACAACTAGATTTTTTTTAGAAAGCCCAAACTTATTTATTTATTTATTTTGTGGTCCAAAGTTTCAGCCCACTTAAATGGCCTGATATATAATTATTAAGGCTAAAGTTAAAAAAAAGAGAGAAGAACGGGAGAAGAAAAACAAAAGAGGGGAAAGAAGAGAGTGAAGAGGAGAAACCCTTGTTGATCAAATTCTCCCTTACAACCCTCATCCTAGGTGGTTTCTAAGTTGTTTTGAGGTAAGTGGTGTGTAAATTAAGCTTCCTTCTTCCATGATTTTGTAATTTTGTGGGGTTTTTCTTTTTGGTATGTGGGTAATTCGCAGACTGTTCGAACTGATTTTGACATAGCTATTGCGTAAGGGTTGTGAGGCATTCTTGGCATTTGTCATCAATACTTCTCTTTCTAAAACTAAACTAGATGACATCCCGATCGTGAATGAATTTCCTGATGTCTTTCCCGAAGACTTACCAGGACAACCTCTGAATCGAGAGATTGATTTTTCCATTGACGTACTTCCTGGAATCACATCTATATCGATTACTCCATATCGAATGTCGTCTGCTGAGCTCAAGGAACTCCAGACACAACTTGGGGAATTATTGGAGAAGGGGTTCATACGACCTAGCACATCTCCGTGGGGTGCTCCAGTTCTTTTTGTCAAGAAGAAAGACGGATCACTTCGCCTATGTGTCGACTACCGTCAATTGAACAAGGTGACAATTAAGAACAAATATCCTCTTCCAAGAATCGATGATCTGTTTGATCAATTGCAAGGAGCAACTGTGTTCTCAAAAATTGATTTGCGATCCAGTTATTACCAACTCAAGATTAGGAAATCTGATATCCCTAAGTCTGCTTTACGATCCAGATACGGTCATTTTGAATTCTATGTTATGCCTTTTGGACTCACAAATGCTCCTACAGCTTTTATAGATCTTATTAATCTAGTCTTTCGGCCGTACTTAGATAAGTTTGTCATCATCTTCATTGATGACATTCTTATTTATTCTAAATCGGACGACGAGCATTCTCATCATCTAAAAATTGCTCTGAACATTCTCAGAGAAATCAACTTGATGCTAAATTCTCTAAGTGTGAATTTTGGCTTCGTGAGGTAAGCTTTTTGGGTCATCACATTTCTAAAGAAGGAATCTACGTCGATCCAGTGAAGATTCAAGCTATACTAGATTGGGATCGTCCAAAGAACGTGCAGAGATTCGTAGTTTTCTGGGATTAGCTGGATATTATCGACGGTTTGTCAAAGACTTTTTGTTATTAGCTTCATCTTTGACTAAATTGACACGGAAAGGGGTAAAATTTGAATGGAATGAAAAATGCGAGGAAGCATTTCAAGAATTGAAAAGACGACTTGTTTCAGCTCCTATTCTTGCTTTGCCATACCCAGCGATTGGAGAATTTACCATTTATAGCGTCGCTTCGAGACAAGGATTATGATGCGTTCTCATGCAAGAAGGAAAGGTTATTGCCTACGCTTCAAGGCAACTGAAGAAGAACGAAGAAAATTATCCTACACATGATTTAGAGTTGGCTGCAATCATCTTTGCATTGAAGATCTGGAGGCACTATCTGTACGGTGCTACTTGTCGGGTTTTCACTGATCACAAGAGCTTAAAGTATATCACCACGTAAAAGGAGCTCAACCTCAGGCAAAGGCGATGGATGGAGTGGATTAGTGACTATGACTTAGTCATCGATTATCACCTGGCAAGGCGAACGTTGTTGCAGATGCTCTGAGTAGAAAGTCTTCTACCTCACTTGCTTCGATTCAATCTTTTTATCTTCCTATGTTGGAGCAATTTAAATCTTTACACATTTCGCTCGATTGTGAAAAGTCTAATGATTCTGCCTTAATCGCCAAATTCAAGGTTAGACATACCTTGTTCGAGCAAATTCGAGAAAGACAATCACACGATGTTCATTTACAACAGAAGATGGTGAAGCTAAATCAAGGAAAAGAAATAGAATTTCAAATTCGGGATGATGGACTTCTTACATTTAAAAATCGTGTTTGTATTCCATCAGAACTTGAAGTTCGTAGAGCTATTCTTGAGGAAGCTCATTCTTCAGCCTATGCTATGCATCCTGGTAGTACCAAAATGTACAGAACACTTAGGGAGCATTATTGGTGGCCAGGTATGAAACAGGACATTGCTGAATTTGTATCAAAGTGCTTATCATGCCAACAGATTAAAGCGGAACACCAAAAACCAGTCGGCATGCTTCAACCACTACTTATTCCTGAGTGGAAATGGGAAAACATCACAATGGATTTTGTTTCTGGTTTACCTTGAACCCAAAAGGGTCATGACTCAATTTGGGTCATTGTCGATCGTCTGACGAAATTGGCACATTTCCTTCCAGTGCATACCAACGAATCTTTAGAGAAACTTGCCAAGTTATATTTCGATGAGATCGTGAGATTGCACGGAGTACTAGTGTCAATCATATCTGACCGTGATCCAAGATTCACTTCCCATTTTTGGCCTAGTCTGCAGATAGTGCTAGGTACAAAATTACTATTCAGTACCTCATTTCATCCACAGACTGATGGACAGTCAGAGAGAACTATACAGACACTAGAAGATATGCTACGTGCAGTGGTGTTGAATTTGGGAGGTAGCTGGGATAAGTACGTAACTTTGGTGGAGTTCGCTTATAACAACAGTTATCATTCAAGCATTGGAATGGTCCCGTACGAAGCTCTATATGACCGAAAGTGTCGAACACCGCTCTTTTGGGATGAGGTTGGTTAGAGACAAATCGAACAAGGAGAGCTTATCGAAGATGCGAAGGCAAAAATACAACTTATTCGAGACAGACTTAAGGCAGCGCAAGATCGATAGAAAAGATACGCAGATAATAGGAGGCGCGATTTGGAGTTTAATGAAGGAGACAAAGTTTTTCTGAAAGTTTCTCCATGGAAGGGCGTGTTGCGATTCCGCCATCAAGGAAAGTTGAGTCCAAGGTATATTGGCCCGTTTACGATCGTGCAAAGGATTGGTCGTGTCGCGTATCGACTTGAGCTACCATCGGAATTGTCGAAGATTCACTATGTCTTCCATGTCTCTATGCTTAGAAAATATGAACCAGATCCTTCGCACGTGCTCAAATATCTCCCAGTTGTATTAAAGGAAAGTCTATCGTACGAAGTACAACCTGTTCAAATTGTAGATCGCCGAGAGAAAATGCTTCGTAACAAATCCACTCCTATGGTGAGAGTTCTATGGAGAAGTGATCAAATTGAAGAAGAAACATGGGAACCAGAGTCAGTCATGCGTCAACACCATCCAAATCTCTTTTCATCTCTAGGTACGTTTATGTTTCGAGGACGAAACTTTTTAGAGGAGGGATACTTTATAATATCTTAGCTCAACTAGATTTTTATTTAGAAAGCTCAAAACCTATTTATTTATTTTTATAGCTCAAAAGGCCAGTCCAATTAAGCCCAACTAGATTTTTTTTTAGAAAGCCCAAAACCTATTTATTTATTTTTATGGCCCAAAATCTTAGCCCAACTAGAATTTTTTTAGAAAGCCCAAACTTATTTATTTATTTATTTTGTGGCCCAAAGTTTCAGCCCACTTAAATGGTCTGATATATAATTATTAAGGCTAAAGTTAAAAAAAAGAGAGAGAAGAACGGGAGAAGAAAAACAATTTAGGGGAAAGAAGATAGTGAGAGGAGAAACCCTTGTTGATCAAATTCTCCCTTACAACCCTTATCCTAGGTGGTTTCTAAGTTGTTTTGAGGTAAGTGGTGTGTGAATTATCTTCCTTCTTCCATGATTTTGTAATTTTGTGGGATTTTTCTTTTTGGTATGTGGGTAATTCGCAGACTGTTCGAACTGATTTTGACATAGCTATTGCCCTTGAAAGTTTACAAACTTAATTTCTATACGTAGCTAAACCCGTTAGATTTCTGTAGCCACTTGAAACGCCTCAATCCGATTATTCTACAATTAGTTATGATTTTTCTCGTAAACTGCCGCTAGCTGAAAATTTTCAGAATTTTTATGCCGAATTCAAACTTATTTTCTATCGTTTCGTTTAGTTAATGTATTGAAACGGGTTATGTGGGATTGGAAACTGATGTTAAGGAGTTACATACCATTTTTATTTAATATCGACTCGTTCGAACTCGATTAGGATTTGTTTTTATCAATGAAAGGAATGTTACCGCTAATAGTTAGTTATATTTAATTTGTCTTTAATTGCTCATCTCCTTTCTAGGTAAAGAACCATCGACGAAGGGCAAGGGACCGACTTCAGATTCCGGAGAGAGTTAATCACTTCCTTGTGAGTTGATAATTCGGGAACGCCTTCTCTTGTGGGAAGTGTGGACCCTCGATAAATGTGCATTTATTTTAGTTTTAGTTAATTGATAAGAAAATTATTTGGTATTGTGTCATGTGGTAAAGTGCCTGATTGGCTCGATTGCTCTGGTTAGAGTCCTGTTAGCCATTTTATGAGTATTATTGATCTTAACTTATGTTGAAGAACCTTGCTGGCTCGATATCTGATAGCATTTATTGTGAATTATTTGAGAATTGATTTCTGGTTATTCTTGTGTGCCAATTAAGTCTCTAACTTGAGTCGTTATTCATCTTATGATGCACATGCATATGTATGCCTGGTACCAAGGTTAAGTAGCCCGAATTGGTCACGGTTCGGGTGAGTTGGAGCGACATTGATTAAGTAGCCTGAATTATCGCGGTTCGGGTGAGTTAGAGTGACAACCAAGTTGCCCGTTGCTTTGCAAACCCGGGTGAATTAGATCTAACGGGGCACCTGTCCATTTGCCAAATACTGATACTCTGTAGGGTGATCGTTAGATGGATCAGTCTATTATAGGCTCAGTCAACGTCACCGGTGTGGGACATGCATGTCATATATGTTTATATGTTTGATCATTTAAAGTATTCACATAGATATTGAGTTGTGAACTTTAGCACTTGGCGTGTTGAGAAAGAATATTAATGTGCATTTTATCTAGAGTAACGGTGACGGGCTTGGACTGTCTCTCGATGGAGAGCTCAGTTCGAGGAGGATATTGACTACCCACGCGTCTTTTATGTGATAACATGTTGTTTGAACTAATTGTGTTATTCGTAAATGTGCACTAAGGTTTTTATTTTCATTAATATGTACACTGAGTGAGAAATAGTTATTGTAGGACGAAATGTTGGATTTTTTGTTATGAACTGCGAGTGGGAATACATGCTTCGTATAAGGGTCGGAGTGACTGGCTTATCACCTCACTGAGCTAGTGGTTTTGCTCACCCCTATCATTCTTTCCTTTTCAGGCTGTTGATATCGTTTTGGTTGGAGGTTTTCCTATCGTTTGCTCGTCATCCAATCAGTGTTTTGGGTACTTTCTCTTTTATGTAAATTGATGGATTCATTGGCGAGATTTTATAGTTTATATTTGGTGACCCCCTTGATGTTCTTTTTGTACCTTCGCGATGTTATTTCGTTCATGTATATTTTCTTTAAACTAAGTTACACCGTTGTATTTTGTACCTTTGTAAATCCTTGTTGATACTTTTTGAGATGATGTCCTCGGGTTGTACCCGTTGTTATCAGTTGTTTAGTTCTACAGGTACTTGATAGCAAGCCTTACATTTTCTATAAACTTTGTGGAGTGGAGTGCACCCATTCTGTGAAATTTATGGTTAACGTGGCGGTTGTCGCGTTCTGTCTGGGGTCGGGGCGTGACAACTTTCTTGGTATCAGAGCCTGGTTTTATGATTCTCATTCTTTTTTAGTCGAGCCAATGGGTCCAACTTTGTTTCTATGTCATCCTAAGGTATCGTATTGCCTTGACGTTGACCTTGCATTTTCTTTCCTTTCTTCCTTTTAGTCATTATGGCACCTCCAGTTCATCGTCGAGGTCGAGGTCGAGGACACGCTCCTCGTGATCCTCCGAGTCCTCTACTCTCTTATGTTCCTCGTGGACCTCGAGGACATGTTTCTTCTGATCATGTCGTTCCTTCGACGGTTACGGACCCAATCAATTCTGATCATAGGGTGCCAGTTTCCCAGGTAGAGCAACCACGGGCCCAGTTGCAGGTTGAGCACATGATGACACCCGAGCAGTACCAATTGTATTATGATCACATTCGAATACATGGTGTTCCACCACCTACAACGGCTCATACGACTACGACTGTCACTGAAGAGGTTCTTCGTGCTAATGAACCGATTCGACTTACAACTAATGTACCAGTTTTTACTCCGGAAATGGCTTTAGGAGGTTCTACTTCTCGAGGTGCACTTTTTATACCTGATTTGGTGAAAGCAGTTGAAAACATGGGGACTTCGAAATTTGACGGTGCAAGAGATGCTTCTAAAGCGGGGGCATGGTTAAAGGAGATTACAGAGACCTTTGACACCTTGATGATTGAAGAATGTTATCGTGTGGTCATTGCGACCAAGCTATTAGGACCAGATGCATGACGATGGAGGCAGAATCTAAAATAGACATCTTCGGTTACTATTATGTGGGATATCTTTGTGGAACGATTCAAAGATCGATACTTCTCTCAGTACATCAAGGATCAGAAGAGAAAGGAGTTCTTCAACCTCTTTCAAGGCATTATGTCGGTCGTGGAGTACGAAAGCAAATTTCTAGAATTGCGAGAATTTGCTCCTGAGTCATATACGACGAGAGACTTATGCAAGAGATTTGAAGATGGTCTTAATTTAAATATTCGAGATCACATCAAGTCTGGAGACAAGTACGAGAGTCTTGACGATCTCGTAGAAGAAGCCCTGAGGGTAGAAGGTTAGTTCAGGCGAGACATAAGCTTGAAGAACGATCTCAAAAGAAAAGGCAAGGGAGCGCATTTCCAGAAAATGCATCGAGGTGTATAGGGGTGTGAGATCTTCGCGTGGCGCACCAAGTTCGGTATCTATTAGTTTTCCTCAACCTCGGGAGCAGATTAGTAGAGGCGGGAGCAATGTCTCGGGATCGATTGGTGAAAATCGCAAGTACCAGAATTGCTTAATATATCACGACGGCCCCTGTAAGGCTCCTCAAGTATGTTTTCAGTGTCGACAGTCGGGGCATATGCAAAGTTCTTGTCCTCAGCTTATGGGAGCGAGCAGTCAGGGTTCTGGTCAGCTTAGTGGTAAACTAACATATTCTACACCCAAAGATACTCGATCTGCAGCTATCAGAGTTCCCGATGCCTCAAGCGGCCCTAGTACTCAATCACATATGCAAGGAAGGAAGCAAACTAGAGTATTTCATATTTCCCAGGAAGAGGCTCGCTCAGATCTGAAGTTTGTGACAGGTAATTTATAATCTAAGTATTTTCACATGCTAGATCTAACCCCGCCTTGTTATGCCACTTGATTACGAATAAAACATTCGTAAGAAATTCTATCTTTCCGAATTTTTAAATCACAATCTCACCTAATATTGCTTCTTTAGGCCATGTGTTTGTGGGAGACCATCAGGTCTACTCTTTATTTGACCTAGGTTCTGATAGGTCTTATATCCGGGATGATCTTACTGCGATCTTAGATTATCCTATCTCTCATTTGTCACCTGGAATCATCGTTCATACCCCTCTTGGAGAGCGTCTAATTCGTGATTCGGTATTCCTTGGTTGTCCATTGAAGATCGAAGATGTCCTTCTAGAGGCTGAATTGATACCATTGCCTTTGATTGATCTTGATGTTATTCTTGGTATGAATTGGCTTTCTTCTCATCATGCAATACTCGACTGCCACGAGAAGCTTGTTATTTTTCGTAGACCAGGATTCTCAGAACTTGTTTTTGGAGGTAAACTTCAAATGAGATCCCTCTCTTTTATTTCAATGTTGACTGCGCATAAATTAATGCGTAAGGGTTGTGAGGCATTCTTGGCATTTGTCATCGATACTTCTCTTTCTGAAACTAAACTAGATAACATCCCGATCGTGAATGAATTTCCTGATGTCTTTCCCGAAGACTTACCAGGACAACCTCCGAATCGAGAGATTGATTTTTCCATTGACGTACTTCCTGGAATCACACCTATATCGATTACTCCATATCGAATGTCGCCTGCTGAGCTCAAGGAACTCCAGACACAACTTGGGGAATTATTGGAGAAGGGGTTCGTACGACCTAGCACATCTCCGTGGGGTGCTCCAGTTCTTTTTGTCAAGAAGAAAGACGGATCACTTCGCCTATGTGTCGACTACCGTCATTTGAACAAGGTGACAATTAAGAACAAATATCCTCTTCTAAGAATCGATGATCTGTTTGATCAATTGCAAGGAGCAACTGTGTTCTCAAAAATTGATTTGCGATCCAGTTATCACCAACTCAAGATTAGGAAATCTGATATCCCTAAGTCTGCTTTACGAACCAGATACGGTCATTTTGAATTCTGTGTTATGCCTTTTGGACTCACAAATGCTCCTGCAGCTTTTATGGATCTTATGAATCGAGTCTTTCGGCCGTACTTAGATAAGTTTGTCATCATCTTCATTGATGACATTCTTATTTATTCTAAATTGGACGACGAGCATTCTTAGAGAAAATCTGCTTGATGCTAAATTCTCAAAGTGTGAATTTTGGCTTCGTGAGGTAAGCTTTTTGGGTCATCACATTTCTAAAGAAGGAATCTACGTCGATCCAGTGAAGATTCAAGCTATACTAGATTGGGAGCGTCCAAAGAACGTGACAGAGATTCGTAGTTTTCTAGGATTAGCTGGATATTATCGACGGTTTGTCAAAGACTTTTCGTTATTGGCTTCATCTTCGACTAAATTGACTCAGAAAGGGGTAAAATCTGAATGGAATGAAGAATGCGAGGAAGCATTTCAAGAATTGAAAAGACGACTCGTTTCAGCTCCTATTCTTGCTTTGCCAAACCCAGCGATTGGAGAATTTACCATTTATAGCGACGCCTCGAGACAAGGATTATGATGCGTTCTCATGCAAGAAGGAAAGGTTATTGACTACGCTTAAAGGCAATTGAAGAAGAACGAAGAAAATTATCCTACACATGATTTAGAGTTGGCTGCAATCGTCTTTGCATTGAAGATCTGGAGGCACTATCTGTACGGTGCAACTTGTCGGGTTTTCACTGATCACAAGAGCTTAAAGTATATCACCACACAAAAGGAGCTCAACCTCAGGCAAAGGCGATGGATGGAGTTGATTAGTGACTATGACTTAGTCATTGATTATCATCCTGGCAAGGCGAACGTTGTTGCAGATGCTCTGAGTAGAAAGTCTTCTACCTCACTTGCTTTGATTCAATCTTTTTATCTTCCTATGTTGGAGCAATTTAAATCATTACACATTTCGCTTGATTGTGAAAAGTCTAATGATTCTGCCTTAATCGCCAAATTCAAGGTTAGACCAACCTTGTTCGAGCAAATTCGAGAAAGACAATCACACGATGTTCATTTACAATAGAAGATGTGAAGCTAAATCAAGGAAAAGAAATAGAATTTCAAATTCGGGATGATGGACTTCTTACTTTTAAAAATCGTGTTTGTGTTCCATCAGAACTTGAAGTTCGTAGAGCTATTCTTGAGGAAGCCCATTCTACAGCCTATGCTATGCATCCTGGTAGTACCAAAATGTACAGAACACTTTGGGAGCATTATTGGTGGCCAGGTATGAAACGGGACATTGCTGAATTTGTATCAAAGTACTTATCATGCCAACAGATTAAAGCGGAACACCAAAAACCAGCCGGCATGCTTCAACCACTACCTATTCCTGAGTGAAAATGGAAAAATGTCACAATGGATTTTGTTTCTGGTTTACCTCAAACCCAAAAGGGTCATGACTCAATTTGGGTTATTGTCGATCGTCTGACGAAATCGGCACATTTCCTTCCAGTGCATACCAACGAATATTTAGAGAAACTTGCCAAGTTATATGTCGATGAGATCGTGAGATTGCACGGAGTACCAGTGTCAATCATATCTGACCGTGATCCAAGATTCACTTCCCATTTTTGGCCTATTTTGCAGAAAGCGCTAGGTATAAAATTACTATTCAGTACCTCGTTTCATCCACAGACTGATGGACAGTCAGAGAGAACTATACAGACACTAGAAGACATGCTACGTGCAGTGGTGTTGAATTTAGGAGGTAGCTGGGATAAGTACGTGACTTTGGTGGAGTTCGCTTATAACAACAGTTATCATTCAAGCATTGGAATGCCCCCGTACGAAGCTCTGTATGGCCGAAAGTGTCGAACACCGCTCTTTTGGGATGAGGTTGGCGAGAGACAAATCGAACAAGTAGAGCTTATCGAAGATGCGAAGGCAAAAATACAACTTATTCGAGACAGACTTAAGGCAGCGCGATTTGGAGTTTAATGAAGGAGACAAAGTTTTTCTGAAAGTTTCTCCATGGAAGGGATTGCGATTCCGCCATCAAGGAAAGTTGAGTCCAAGGTATATTGGCCCGTTTACGATCGTGCAAAGGATTGGTCGTGTCACGTATCGACTTGAGCTACCATCGGAATTGTCGAAGATTCACGATGTCTTCCATGTCTCTATGCTTAGAAAATATGAACCAGATCCTTCGCACGTGCTCAAATATCCCCCAGTTGTATTAAAGGAAAATCTATCGTACGAAGTCCAACCTGTTCAAATTGTAGATCGCCGAGAGAAAATGCTTCGTAACAAATCCACTCCTATGGCGAGAGTTCTATGGAGAAGTGATCAAATTGAAGAAGAAACATGGGAACCAGAGTCAGTCATGCGTCAACACCATCCAAGTCTCTTTTCATGTCTAGGTATGTTTATGTTTCGAGGACGAAACTTTTTAGAGGAGGGGATACTTTATAATATCTTAGCTCAACTAGAGTTTTTTTTAGAAAGCCCAAAACCTATTTATTTATTTTTATAGCCTAAAAGGCCAACCCAATTAAGCCCAACTAGATTTTTTTTTTAGAAAGCCCAAAACCTATTTATTTATTTATTTTTATGGCCCAAAAGGTCAGCCCTATCTTAGCCCAACTAGATTTTTTTTAGAAAGCCCAAACTTATTTATTTATTTATTTTGTGGCCCAAAGTTTCAGCCCACTTAAATGGCCTGATATATAATTATTAAGGCTAAAGTTTAAAAAAAGCGAGAGAAGAACGGGAGAAGAAAAACAAAAGAGGGGAAAGAAGATAGTGAAGAGGAGAAACCCTTGTTGATCAAATTCTCCCTTACAACCCTCATCCTAGGTGGTTTCTAAGTTGTTTTGAGGTAAGTGGTGTGTGAATTAAGCTTCCTTCTTCCATGATTTTGTAATTTTGTGGGGTTTTTCTTTTTGGCATGTGGGTAATTTGCAGACTGTTTGAACTGATTTTGACATATCTATTGCCCTCAAAAGTTTGCAAACTTAATTTTTGTACGTAGCTGAACCCGTTAGCTTTCCGTAGCCACTTGAAACGCCTCAATCCGATTATTCTACAATTAGTTATGATTTTTCTCGTAAACTGCCGATAATTGAAAATTTTCAGAATTTTTATGTCGAATTCAAACTTATTTTCTATCGTTTCGTTTAGTTAATGTCGGGTTATGTGGGATTGGGAACTGATGTTAAGAAGTTACATACCATTTTTATTTAATATCGACTCGTTCGAACTCGATTAGGATTTGTTTTTATCAATGAAAGGAATGTTACCGCTAATAGTTAGTTATATTTAATTTGTCATCTCCTTTCTAGGTTAAGAACCATCGACGAAGGGCAAGGGACCGACTTCAGATTCCGGAGAGAGTTAATCACTTCCTTGTGAGTTGATAATTCGGGAACACCTTCTCTTGTGGGAAGTGTGGACCCTCGATAAATGTGCATTTATTTTAGTTTTAGTTAATTGATAAGAAAATTATTTGGTGTTGTGTTATGTGGTAAAGAGCCTGATTGGCTTGATTGCCTGGTTAGAGTCCTTTTAGCCATTTTATGAGTATTATTGATTTTAATTATATTGAAAAGCCTTGCCGGCTCGATATCTAATAGCATTTATTGTGAATTATTTGAGAATTGAATTCTGGTTATTCTTGTGTGCCAATTAAGACTCTAACTTGAGTCGTTATTCATCTTATGATGCACATGCATATGTATGCCTGGTACCAAGGTTAAGTAGCCCGAATTGGTCACGGTTCGAGTGAGTTGCAGCGACAATAATTAAGTAGCCTGAATTGTCGCAGTTCGGGTGAGTTAGAGTGACAACCAAGTTGCCCGTTGCTTGGCAAACCCGGGTGAATTAAATCTAATGGAGCACCTGTCCATTTGCTAAATACTGATACTCTGGAGGGTGATCGTTAGATGGATCAGTCTATTATAGGCTCAGTCAACGTCACTGGTATGGGACATGCATGTCATATATGTTTATATGTTTGATCATTTCAAGTATTCACATTGATATTGAGTTGTGAACTTTAGCACTTGGCGTGTTGAGAAAGAATATTAATGTGCATTTTATCTAGAGTGACGGTGACGGGCTTGGACTATCTCTCGACGGAGAGCTCAGTTCGAGGAGGATATTGACTACCCATGCGTCTTTTATGTGATAACATGTTGTTTGAACTAATTGTGTTATTCGTAAATGTGCACTAAGGTTTTTATTTTCATTAATATGTACACTGAGTGAGAAATAGTTATTGTGGGACGAAATGTTGGATTTTTTGTTATGAACCGCGAGTGGGAATACATGCTTCGTATAAGGGTCGGGGTGACCGGCTTATCACCTCACTGAGCTAGTGGTTTTGCTCACCTCCATCATTCTTTCCTTTTCAGGCTGTTGATATCGTTTTGGTTGGAGGTTTTCCTATCGTTTGCTCGTCATCCAATCAGTGTTTTGGGTACTTTCTCTTTTATGTAAATTGACGGATTCATTGGCGAGATTGTATAGTTTATATTTGGTGACCCCCTTGATGTTCTTTTTGTACCTTCGCGATGTTATATCGTTCATGTATATTTTCTTTAAACTAAGTTACACCGTTGTATTTTGTACCTTTGTAAATCCTTGTTGATACTTTTTGAGATGATGTCCTCGGGTTGTACCTGTTGTTATCAATTGTTCAGTTCTATAGGTACTTGATAGCAAGCCTTACGTTTTCTATAAACTTTGTGGAGTGGAGTGCACCCATTCTGTGAAATTTATGGTTAACGTGGCGGTTGTCGCGTTCTGTCTGGGGTCGGGGCATGACAGAGTATGTATTGATTTTCTCACCACCGAGCTAGATGAGCTCTCCATTGAGGTATGTATTAATTTTCTGGAAAACCTACTTGCTTTGGGTGATGATAGGTATAAATCAAAAAGAACCAAGTTTGAAGAGGTGAAGTGGACTAGAAAATACTTGCCTTTGGATAGAGAAAGCACAATCAAAGAAGAAAAGAAGGAGAAGTTGAAACCACTATCGGAGCACTTAAAGTATGCCTATATAGGTGACAATGAAATATATCCTGTAATTGTATCTTCTTCTCTAACTGATTATCAACTCTATGTGTTAGTAGATGTGCTTAGGAAGTATAAGTCTACAATTGGTTAGTCTCTTGATGATTTGAAAGGTATTAGTCCATCATATGGCATGCATGAGATAAGATTGTTAGATGAATCTAAGAGTAGCATTCAGAATAATCGGAAAGTTAATCCCGCTATATAAGAAGTGATTAGGAAGAAAATACTAACATGGTTAGATGCAAGAATTATATATACAATTAGTGATTGTCCCCATGTGAGTCCATTGCATGTTGTAGCTAAAAAGTGGGGCATGACTATTGTGAAATCCAATGATGGAGAGACTCTAGCCACTAGGATTCCTACGGGATGGCGTGTGTACTGACTGTTGGATTATATACTAGAAGTCTAGCTTTTTGTATGAACAATGTTTAAATAATTTATTTGAAATGAGAATCATATGATCAAATGATTACGTCTTATAATTTATTTATATGTACGACGCAATAGTCCACTTACTTTATACTGTAGATAATATGTTGTGCGACAACACGTGAAAGATCATATTATCGGTTTCCTTCTAAAGTATAAACAGATGCTCAACACTGAGATAGATGGGGACTCTCTATCGGGATGGTTGTAGTGTGGTTTGGTATTAGCTTGTCTTGGCTATAGAATCACATTAGTGCACTCTGTGTGTATTGAGCAGGACTGCTTGAGATCGTTCGACTTATACCAACTTATAGAAGAACTTGATCTCTGTTATTATGGATGTTCGTGCTCTTAATCCCTATACAATAACCTCGACACATAGGGCAGTATCTATTTCTTTGATTTATCAATGGGTGAGATTTACATGTATTAAATCAACAAACTCAGTGAGTTGGGAAGTAGTGATGTCTCTATGGTATGCTGCTGATTCTAGAAGGAATCCGTGTCCGTTATAGGTTGATGATGTCCCCTTGAGGAGCTCATAAGGATTATCATATAAACCCTGCAGGTGGATTTATTCTGGCATGATAATGAGGTTGAGTGGTACTACTCTCAGATGAGATATTAAAATGGAGTTGTCAGTAACTTAATTAATTAATAGACATTGAATATCTTAAATATGGGGAGACTAATGGGCTCATAATTAGAAGGAGCCCATAACGTAATTATGGGATTAGAACGGTAGTGCAGTAATAATATTTTAGTGGAATATATTATTATTATTGGACTTAAGTATAAGCTTTGGGCTAAGCTTCGATACTTAAGCCCAATGGAGGCCCAACTCTAATTTTTTCTCCTAGTTCCTGTTGTAGTCCATATATAAGTCATCTCAGGTGTTCTAACCCAAAGAGAGAAACGCCTAACACCTGAAGAGGGTAGATGGAACAGCAGATTGAGAAGATCTTGAAGATCGTCCCCACACAACGTTGAGATTGGACTTGGGAATACAGCAGAAGATCAAGAGGTCATTTGCTGCTACTATCCATCAAGTTTTATGATTTTTATAAAATTGTACAGACCTCGGAATTCAACTTTTGATATACTGAAAGAAAGCCACGGAAAAGAGGATCGTTTTGGTATATAGATCACTTAAATCCAACATCGGATGAGAGAGTTATACTCAAAACAGTGAGGTTGCGCAGGCTGCCAGTGAGAATTCATCTTCTCCAACATACCCTGGTGAAAGGTAATATGTTTCTTGTTTTCTTACTTCCGCTGACTGTTAGAAATGTATGGAACCCTAATGGTTCACGTTAATGAAATGATCGAACACCAACACTGACTACAGGAAACTGAATGAAAATACATGCAAAGACTACTTCCCTCTTCCTTTCATGGATCAAATGCGTGATCGCCTTGCAGGGTATGAGTTTTACTATTTTTTGGATGGGCAGTCGGGGTATAATGAGATTATGATTGCACCCGAAGACCAGGAAAAGACTACTTTCACTTACCCTTATGGAACTTTTGCCTTTAGAAAGATGCCTTTTGGATTGTGTAATGCACCTTCTAAATTTCAGTGTAGCATGATGGCCATATTTGATGGGTTAATAGAAAAGACCATGGAGGTGTTTATGGATGATTTTTCTGTGTTTGGTTCCTCCTTTGATATTTGTTTATCTAAGCTATCTACTGTTTTAAAGAGATGTCAAGAAACTAATCTTATCGTGAATTGGGGTAAGTGCCACTTTATGGTGAGAGATGAGATTGTTCTTGGACATCATATTTCAGCCAAAGGATTGTAGGTGAATAGAGCAAAGATGGTGGCGATTAAGAAGCTTCCACCACCTACTAATGAAAATGGACTGCGGTCCTTCCTTGGACACGTAGGATTTTATAGGAATTTATTAAAGACTTCTCAAAATACTCTAAACCTCTCTCTCATTTAGTTGAAAGGATGTTCCTTTTATTTTTAATGAAGAATGTCTAACAGTTTTTCATGTTTTGAAGGAGGCACTTATTACTGCGTCTATCTTGATCACACCGGATTGGACTCAACCTTTTGTACTTATGTGTGATGCAAGTGATCAAGCACTTGGAGTGGTGCTTGGACAGATGAATGAGAAGAAGTTCTGCGCCATCTACTATGCGAGTAAGACTTTTGATGTAGCACAAAAGAACTACACTGTCACAGAAAAGAAGTTTCTAGCTATGGTGTATGCATTCCATAAGTTTCGACAGTATTTGGTTGGCATGAAGACCATTGTGTATATGGATCATTCTGTGATCCGGTACTTAATGGAGAAAAAGAAAGCGAAGCCAAGGATCATTAGATGGATCCTTCTTCTACAAGAATTTGATATGGAGATCCGAGATAAGAAAGTTACGGAGAATATGTTAGCAGATCACTTATCAAGGTTGGAGTCAAGGGAGCATTGTGATGATTCTTTCGAATACATAGAAGAGATGTTTCCTGATGAGAAGATCATGGCAGTGTTTACTGAAGGAGCAAAATGAGCTTGTGTAGTTGCTGCTCAAGGAGTGGATCCATGGTATGCGGATTATGTCAACTACATTGGCGTAGGAGAAATTCCAAGAGATCACAACAGATATCAACTTGCAAAGTTTAAGAGGGATGTTGAGACTTTCATATGGTATGATCTATTTGTCTACAAGATTTGTATCGATTCTGTTGTCCGTAGGTGTGTGCGCAAGATGGAGAACGAGAGTGTTATTGATTTTTGCCATGCACATCCTAACGGGGGGCACTTCGGAGCTCAAAAGATGGCAGCTAAGTTACTTCAATCTGCTCTTTATTGGTCTAATTTGTTTAAAGACTGTGAATTTTATGTAGCAGCATGTGATAGATGTCAAAGGATGGGAAACATAAGTAGAAGAGATGAGATATCACTTCAGCCAAGCATTGTTATAGAGATCTTCGATGTATGGGAAATTGATTTTATGGGGCCATTTCCCCCATCTAATGGATTTCTATACATCTTTCTTGCTGTGGACTATGTTTCTAAGTGGGTGGAAGCCATTCCTACCCGTTTGAATGAATCAAAGACTGTGTTGTCTTTCTTGAAGAAACATATTTTTGCCTACTATGGAGTTCCTCGAGCGTTTAATAGTGAAGGAGGTTCCCACTTCGTCAACATGCTTCTCGAAAGAGTGCTCAAGGATTACGGTGTGAAGCATAGAATTACTACACCCTATCATCCTCAAGCTAATGGGCAAGCCGAGGTCTCTAACCAACAAGTTAAGCAAATTTTGGAGAAAGTAGTTAGAACCAATAGGAAGGATTGGGCTATGAAGCTCAATAATGTTTTGTGGGGGTTCCGAACTGCGTATAAGATGGTGCTTGATATGTTACCGTATCAAATCGTCTATGAAAAGCCGTGCCACTTACCCGTAGAGACTCAGCATAAAGCTTTTTGGGCATTGAGAAGCTTGAACTTGTGTCTTAAGGATCAAAAGGAGTTGAGGATGACTCAAATTAACCATCTAGATGAGTTCAGGAATCAAGCTTACAAGAATTCGGTGATCTACAAGGAAAGAATGGAGAAATGGCATGATTCGAAGATCACTTATAAGGAATTCAAGTAAGGTGATGAGGTATTACTTTTTAACTCTCGTTTGAAGCTCTTTGCAGGAAAATTGAAATTAAAATGGACGGGATCGTTCATTATCCATAGAGCTTGTGGAGGGGAGTTTTGTAATCATGGACAAAGACGGAGACATCATAGCGGCAAATGGGCATCGATTGAAGCATTATAAGTCACCGAATGATGCTTGCGTCATCTTTGAGGATACCTTGCATTGATATGGTACCGTCGTGACTCTTCGACGTTAAACAAGAGCGTCTATTAGGGGCTTTCCCTCCTGTTTTATTATTTTATTTCATTAGTGTGAGTAAGAAATTTTTATATTTGACATGCTTACTAATTGAAAATTACATCTTCTTTTAAACTTAGTTTCGACTATAGTTTCTACTAAGTTTGGGGGGTTTGACGCAATTACCTTATTGTAGTACTGAGAGTAAAATCTTTTCTTTGTAACGTTTGTTAGGGGAGTTAATTTTTTACGGCATATTGAAACTTTAAACGATTTTGACGTGTCAATTTTTTACAATTTGCCTAATTTTTAGTGGTGCTTTATTTATTAAGTCGTATGCGGAGTATATACACACAATTTAAGAGTTTTAATAGTGGTTCTCTAGCTTAGTTTTGCTTTGTTTTAGGTATTTAATGTTCATTTTTTAGCTAGAAGTGTGTAGGGGACAAAAAATAGAAGATTTCGAAGGAACAGGAGCTCGATTCGACCAAGGAGAGTGGTCGAACCGAGAAGCCCTAGTCGAATCGTGAATTTAAAAATTCATTACAGGTCGATTCGACCATACACGATGTGGTTCGACCAGGCTTCGACTAAAGGAGGAGGTCGAATCAGTGATCAGAGAAGTTGTTATAGGTCGATTCGACCAAGCATAGGCGATTCGACCTGGAGTTCGGGTCGAACTGGCTACCTAAAAGTTCTAAACAGACGGGTTCGACCATGACACTCTGGTTCGACCAACGGTTCGGTCGAACCAAATGTTGAAAATCATCCAGAAGCCTGATTCGACCACAACAAGGCGATTCGGCTGCCTTGTTTGAGTCGAACTGAATAGGTAAGTAATGTTTTAAACACAATTTTTACCCCTGTTTCGATCACTTTGCACACCACCCTCACTCGAATCCTCTCCGGACCAAAAACCCTCTCTTCCAAACTTTGATTTTGCTTGATTCTACTCCGATTAAACCACTTTCTATCCTTCCTACACTCGATTTCTCATAGATTTGGAGTAATTTGGTTGCAAAACTAGGGTTCTTCATCCATTTCTGGATTTTTTGTAATTAGTTCATATAAGCCATGGTCGAATCGAAAGGTATTTTCTCTTAACCCTATTACCCTAGGATTGAAGTTCTATTGCTTGATTATAAGTGGGTAAGTTGATTGAACTTATTTTTATGTGAATCCATAGTGCAAATTGAAAATTTGTTTGAAATATCATATGAACAAGTGATGGGTCCAATTTTAATTGTTGATTTGTTGTTAAACCTTGATGTTTACATGAAATTGATGAGTTATTTGAGAAGTGAAGTGAAGCATGTTGAATTTTGAGTTGAATTATGAATTTTTGATAAAGGCATGCTTAAGGAATTGATGTGGTTGATGAAGATGTTGATAGTTCCTATTGAAAAGTTTCATTGTTGTGAAGCTTTTGACACATAGAGTTTGGAAGCATGCTTGATATGAATTGACTATATTTGTTTAAACTTGAAGTCTTGAGTAGAGTTTCATGTATAGTTAGTTGAACTAGGTCTCATTATTTTTCTTGTTTCCATAGATATTGAAGTATTGTTTTCTAGGAAAAGGAAAGGAGACGGAGGCTCGATCTAAGAAGAGACAAGATAGGCCGTCTTGTGAGGATGAAGTTACTAAAAAGCTAAGGCTTAATGAGAGGTTGCCTAAGGATTTTAAGATTTGTATGGGAAATTAGGAGGAGATAAATGATCATTGGGGCGATATGTTTGATAAGATTTCTCCAACGAGGTACCAGGATGATGGGGGTATGATTACAATGCACATCCGAGATGACATCATGTGGATGTTTGATCAAGTAGGGATTCGTCACTTCATGGAGCTGAAGAAGCCGACGTATTTTCATGTGACTGCTGAGGTGTTATGCTCAATCACTATCAAGAAAGGTTTGAGTCCTCTCCCTTATGAGTGCTCATTTCAGCTGGGAGGCGAGATGAGAAAATGGACAGTGGAGGATTTCAACATGCTGTTTGAGAGTCCGAGGGGGATCTTCAGGAATAAGAATGGGTACTTTAATGAAAAAACATTTTGGAGAGCAATTTCCGGAGAGGACATGAATTTCAAGACAAAGGATGCTTGCGCTTCTCTGATTCGGAATCCTGTTCTTAGATATATGGATTGAGTTTTGGGAAACACACTGTTCGCCCAGTCTGAAGGAAGTTGCACGTCGAGAGGAGAGTTGTATGCTCTCTGGTGTATGCTTAATGGAGTAAGGTTTAATGTGGGGTCGTACCTGATTCAGCAGATTTAGAGGTTCAGGAGCTTCACGTTTCAAAGAGTAAATATTGGATGATTGCTTACTTCTGTGGCTGAGTCATACCATATGGACTTTACTGGCATTACACCCATCCTTGAGGCTCCAGATCTAGTCATGAGTGCATGCGTAAAAGCTGGATTTGCTCATCATCGTGATGGAGATTGGTTCTATACGAGGGGATCTAAGCTCTTTTCTTACATGTTTCCATTCGATGTGAGTGATCTGACTACGATCTGAAGTAATGGTAACAAGTTGATGAACACGTTGGTACATGAGGTTATTTTAATCAAGTGCTTGAGAAAAGGTGATTGGAGGACTGTGGCTCAGATGTACGTTGCAGGGATGTACCAAGAGCTCAGAGGATTGTTGATGAAGGGCAGTTTGAGCCACAGCAGCAGCATGGAGTTGATCAGGTTTATCCTGAGATGGATACTCCACAGCAGCACGAGATACAATCACGACCTATTCCAGCAGTGCCACAGCAGCAATATTGGGGCGTTCTGATGAGTACTTAAGGGAGCAGTTCGTTGATGAACGAGCATTTGACCAACCTGAACAATAATCAGAAAGAGACGAACTGCCGGATGGGCTTGCTTACCAAGAGTTATGCTGCACTTGATATGAGATACACCGTGTTGCATGCTAACTACGTGGAGATGGATAGGAGATTGGGATAGATGCAAGCCGATGAGCGGGAATTAGATAGGAAGCTGAATAATCTCCACAGAGATTTTGACCATTGGCGCACAGAGATGAGTGATGATGATGATAAGGATTATGCTCCGGAGGAGTAGGTTATGCTAGATTTTTTCCCTTTGTCTGTTTCATCTCATCCCCCTTCTCTTTTTCTCTTTACAGGATGGGTATTTGTGGTGTGAGTGGTATATATGTCTACTTATATTCTAATTTGATGTTGGATGGAGATTGTGATACTTGATACTTGTTGATGTATTGGTTGGAGGTACTTGATTTGGATTGTTATGATGGGTTCTTTGCTAAGTATGTTGCATTCGTATTTTACATGTGTTAATTTTGTTGATGAGAAGCATATATAACTTGTTAAATATATGGAGTTCATTGTGAAATTGATCTTGATTATATGCTTTAAGGAGTGCTTAGGATTCTATTTACCCATGTGAAAATTTGAGCCTAAAATCATCCTATATCTTTACATGATGGTTTATTCTTGTGAGAATCGTTCATATGACCGTATTCTAGAACTTGGCTTGGAGTCTTGTATGAGACTTGCGATTAATTAGTTATTAGGACATGATCTTAGGCCATTATTGTTATTTGAGTCACTTAGCTAAATTTTACCTTCCTGTGTACTGTATAAATCATTGGAAGCCCTTTTGATCCTTTACGAGCTTTTTCTTTGGCAAGCCTTGGTTAAAAAGCCCTTATTTATCCTTTACTTGAGTCATGTTGAATAACCTATTCATTAGTAGAGAGTTGAGATAAATAAATACTAGCTTGAATGTGAAGAAGAAAGGAAGAAAATTTGGGTTGAGTAGCATGAACTTGAAGGAAAGAAAGAATTGATTAAATCTTGTTTAGTGGTAGTGAAAGAAACTGGTACCCCGAGTGCTTAGAAGGGTAGTGCTCGAAATTGGTACCCTTGTACTTTGAAGAAATATGATGTTGATACCAAGGAAAGGAGGAAAAGTTGAATCGCGAAGATCATGAGAATAAGAAGGAGAGAAGAAGCTGTTTGATGAAAACCAAAATTCCAAGGTATTTACTACTAGTGAATTAGTCACTTTGTCTATATTTTCCTACTTTTACTAAAGAGTCAACATTACAACCTAAAAGCAAGTCCTCTGTGATCCTAGTAATGAAGTGATTATAAGTTGATTTTAGAGACCTTTGTCAAGCTTATGCTTAAGCGGAAATATGAATCGAAGTGATCGTATATATTAACCTGTTAAAGTGTACATCTTTTACACTTGAGTTTGAGAGTAAACACTTATCTTGTGAGCTAGATGAAATAGTACTCCGAATTGCATTATAATTGAGTGATATTTTGCATGAATGAGATGTATATTGTGAGTGATACTTGTTTTATGTTGATAGAGTTGCAAGTGTAGGTAAGACTTGTATTTGACTAGATGGACTTGTGAAATTTACACTTACTCCTATGTTTTTATTGTGTTGCCTCGAGACGAGCAACATATAAGTTTGGGGGTTTGATGAGTGTGTTAATTCACGTGTTTTGAGCTCTGATTCGTGCGATAATGATGAGTTTGATCTTAAGTCAAGATAAATCTAGTTGTATTGTAGAAAGTTATGAATCAGGTGTGTTTGAGTTTGTTTAAGTGAATTTTCGAAGGAAAACAGATTAGAAGTGATCGGAACCGGAGAAACGGGGTGAATTATATCTTTTGCTCCAAGTATATTCACATGTGTCACACGCTTATTTACTTGTGTCTATAGAGTATATTTACATGGTTTAATGATGCTTCCATACTCCACAAGGCAGAGTCAGATATTGATACACGGAAGGAAACTTGATAAGTAAAATAGGATGGCCCGAAGAACTACCTATCTTCTCACTTATTCACTTTTGTTCAATCTCTACTTTTACTTATTTAATTTTTTCTTTTAATTATTTAATAATTAGTTACTTAATCATACAACTATTTTGCTATAATAGTCTTAGCAAGTTAGAATATAATTAAATTAATAATAATACGTGCTTTGGGTTCAATAATCACTTGGTTGCTTATTAAAGCTATAATAGCATCCTTCACACTTGGGGATTAATATTGTATGCTGAGAAAACGCCCCATCAGTTATTAGGTGTGCTAATGTTATAATCCACAGTTATATATATTAAACTACGCAATAAGATTAAAAAGTTAAAAGAAAATAAGAAAGGGGACAAAGAAGAAGGAAGAAGGGCAACATCGATAAAATAAAATGCCAAACAAGTGGCTTGCAAAAAGAGACCGAACAGGTGGCTCAGAGTATCAAATGAAAATAAGAACATGATTAAAAAGCACATTAAGGAAGCCAAAAAATTAGCTTAAACAATGAAACCCGACTTTAATCATGAGGATAGTCGAGAGCATGGACTGTAACTGGCGATGGGATATGGAGTGAGGCAAAAGAAGGGGCTAATCTCGGGCTTTGAAATCAGCAATGGGCTTATGATGGCGATCAAGCCACAGGCAGAGGAATGTCACGCCGGAGTGAGTACCCCTACTCTCCCTTTGTTAGCTAACTGCACAAACACCAAGCAAGTTGTGGCCAACTCAAAGACCGGAAGAGTGCGAAACGAGCATCCTAAAAGAGACTAACAAAGAGATGATCATATAAGCTACTATAGTCTCTAAAGAAGATGCATGGAGAAGGATGTGTTAAATGATTTGATTAAGTATTAAACGATTTGTTCATGTTAGATTAATCATAGGACAAGTAGTTCGATTCTGCTTTTCTGTTCAAGAGGTAGGAAAGCCAAAGCTCTCTTTCCAGAATCACAGGGGATGCAATAAAAAAATTCTCATTTCTGATGTATTTGACCCCGAAGTGCCGGCATTAGCTTGAAAAAAATGGTAGAGGAAGAGCTGCATTTTACTGTGACACCGGGTGCGGATCAACTCTGTGTTGTCTTCCGGCATCACAGTTTATGTTAGAGTGGCTTGATTAAGTATTAAACGATTTACTTCTCTATCAGCTTAACTTTAGATGAGGAGATCATTTAACATGGTATCAGAGCTATGGCCAAATGAAGGTCCAAGATTTAAATCTCACCAATTCCACATGCAAGGCTTGAGGCAAAAAGTTAACCCCGCCTGCATGTGAGGGGGCGTATTAGAGTTATTTGATTAAATATTAAACGACTCTCTTCTCTATCAGCTTAAGCATGGGGTGGTCATTTAACATGGTATCAGAGTCTTAGCTAAGCAAAGGTCTAGGGTTCGAACCTCACCGCCACCTATTTATGAGAAAATTCCACATGCTAAGCTTGAGGCAAAAATTAACCCCCGGAACCTCACTGCCACCCATTTATGAGAAAATTCTACATATAAGGCTTGAGACAAAAATTAACCCCCACCTATATATAAGGGGTGTGTTAGAGTGACTTGTTTAATACTTTTTACCTCTCTACCAGCTTAAACTTTTAGATGAGATAGTCTGTTTTCGACACGTTCACTTTCATGTTGTTTAACAAACCTACACGTTCACTGTTTTATTTTGTTTAACAAAAATTATTGTAGTAGTTTTAGATAATAAAAATTAATATAAAGTAAGGGCTTACGTGAGACGGATAAAAAGTGATAAGTTTTATAATGAAAATTGATATTCAATTAATGAAAAGTTATAATGCTATTTCATAAACAATTTATATTATTAATGAAAAGTGATAATATTTTATACCTAAAGTGATAACATTTTACAGCAAAAAGTGATAACTATTTTAAAATGATCTCACGCAATACCTATTACCTATTAGATTAATACCAATTGAAGAAGGCAGGAACAATAAATAATACAAACTCCACAAATCCAAGATTTTTACTCCATGAGATGTAAAAATATCAGAACGGTATAAATAAGTAAAACAGTAGCATTCATTCAAGAAAATAGATGTACCAACACCTTGATTTAAGTTCTGACCCCTCAATCGGTGAATCTGCAAGAAAAGTATTTAATACTATTACATAAGAATCCAACGATTGGTATATACTCTTGAGAAAAACCATGTGAAGTATACACTTTAAGTACATGCATCCATTATCCATCGTATTCATAAGAAAATGTTTTAAAATTACCAACGATTATATTATTGTCACTAAAAAGATCAGACCATCCTGTTTGTTTCATGACCATTTTCAAGAAATAGGCCGTATTGCAACCCTCCATTCAAATCCTGGTCTATCCCAAGGGTTAATCGTAACCATCATATTATACAAATTTTTGTCTGGGTGGATACAAATGTCAATCTAATGTTGATTGTTTTAAGTATATTCACTTCAAACTTCTGTACTTCAACTCCCTTAATCCCAATAAAAACGATTATGCTTCTAGATCTTTGGCCAAACTATACTTAATGGGCGACTCATTTCATCTAAAAACAGATCAAATAATTTTAACAAAACAGGTCTATAGTAAGTTAATTTATCTAAAAGATCACAGTGAAGAAAAAAAAATTAAGAATATGGTAAATAAATACTTTCAATTTCTAAGGGGTTCCTGAGTTGAACATTAATCTTCTATCATTCAAATAAATAAGAAATATGCAAAAGGAAAAAGGAAGTAATGTGCATTGTGAAGTTGGCTACTGTAACATCATAATAAATGATTCCCTAACACTTAACCTCAAACCTTGAAATAGCGGAAGCACAAAACATAAATAAAACTCATCAACTATTCCACGAAAATAACCCTAGTCAAGAAAGATACTGTTTGTTTTATTTAATGCATGAAACTAAAGAAGGGTCAATAATTTCCACCGCCCTCCAAATCACCGTCTCCTCTTCAATCTGAAATGCATAAATATTGAGGGTGATTAAGTAAACCCTAGTAGAGATAATTTAAAACATAATTAATTACATATATATCAAGATCACTTTAAATCACTTATCATCTCACAAAGTACTTTGCAAATCTCTATTAATTGATCAATATAAATTATTGGGCACTGCGGATACTCCCCGAGGATCTCTCCCAATCCCAGTACCTTTAGGGCCCTGGCACGTCTCAAGTATTATAAATCAAAGTCTTTTCATGTTTCAAATATCTTCAAAGGACTTGTATATTATTTAACATTCATGTCTCAAGCACTTTGAAAACACATGTGAAAATACATAAATTTTTATATCAAATATCATACTGTATGTAAGTAAGTATGAAAATTATCTTCACCTTAGCAGCGTAGGGTGTGGGTGGGAGGGAGAAGTTGGTAGGCCTTCGCGCTTAAATATCACCTAAGATTGTTAGGGAATGGATTAGTGAAAAGCCTAATTAAATGGAAGGAAAATAAAATTTCTTGTAAAATCTTTAAAGTTAAATTAAATGAGGTTTTTATTTGTAAATAGGAAAAAGACAGACTTTACATTTGAAGCATAAAAATAATTAAAACATATCGGCTCGTATTCGGCATTCCTCCCTTGTTATTGTCTTTCCCATCGGGTCCTTAGACATTTCAATCATGGGGAGAAATGACATTACAAAACTGATTGTCGTTGCGCACCACCACCTTGCACATTAATTGTGGAGGTCATTAATTGTGGAGGTGGCGGCAGTAGTGACGGAAGCTGGCCAAGCTCAAAGGGGATTAAAGGATCTTACTCAAGTGATTGTTAGTGTGAGAGAAGTGTTGGTGCTCCAACTTGTTGCAGAGAAGGGTTTTTATAGGTGGTGAAGGAGTGTGGAGTTTGAATGTTAAGAGGATAATCCTCCTAATCACTCCCCTAAAATTGAGCCATTTTTTGAATTAGATTGAAGTGCAGAGTTTGCATTCTTTCTTGCAATGGAGTAAAGTGTCAGGTGCATGATTGATCCAAAATTGTTAATTATGGAAGGGCTGACCCAAAATCAATTGATCCACTAAACTTCATTTTAAAGGGTGCCGTTGTAGTTATTCCCTTAATTCTAGGGAAAATTTGGGCTAATTGTTACATCCTTGATCCTACCCTCCTAAAGAATAATTTTGTCCCCAAAATATGGTAACTAGCATACCGTATTGCAAGATTTCTGGGTATTTTGATCTGATTTCATCTTCTTGCTCCCAAGTTGCTTCTTCCTTGCTATGACGATTCCATCTATCTTAACGTGAAATCACTTCCTCTAGTAACTCCTTGTTAATGAGGTCCTTATTAAGTTCTAAGGTTAAGTGACTGATGACATGACTTGCATCATGGACCTACTTTCTGAGCATCGACACGTGCAAAACGTTTTGTGTGGAGGAGAGAACTCGGATGGTAAAGCCAAGCGGTAAGCTGGTTCTCCGACACGCTCGAGAACCTCAAAGGGCCCACAAACCTTGGTTGCAACTTTCCTCTCCTTCCAAAACGAAGTATTCCATTCATGGGTGCAAACTTTAAAAATACATGCTCACCAACCGAGAATTGTAAGTCTCTTCTCCAATTGTCCCCAATATGTTGTATTATGGGTCATGTTGATGCTGGTAAAACAAAGTTGCTTGAAGGTGATGTTGGTGGAATTACACAGCAAATTGGAGCAACCTACGGCTACATCCCTGCTGAAAACATTTGTGAGAGAAGTTAAAGCTTGATGTTCCGGGTGTGTTAGTTATTAACAATCTGCGTTCGCGAGGATCAAGATTATGTGATATTGCAATTTTGGTGGTTGATATAATGTATGGATTGGAACCACTCAATCTGTTGAGGATAGAAACACTAAATTCATTATTGCCTTGAATAAAGTGGATAGATTGTTTGGTTGGAAAAGACGTGAAAATGCTCCAATAGGGATAGATAGCACTGAAGCAACAGTCCAAAGATGTCATACATGAATTTAACATGAGAAGCACAGTTTAAGGAAGTGGGCCTGAATACTGACTTATATAACAAGAACAAAGACAGGGGGGAGTTTTTCAGTATTGCTCCCACAAGTGCGCGGTGAAGGCATCCCTGAATTGTTGTTACTGCTGATTCAGAAAACGATGGTTAAAAGGCTTACTGACGCACCTGAAGTTTTGTAAATATTTAGTATATATGTAGTATTTATTATAAAATATTGAAGTGATTAAGTGTTGGAGGTCATCATCGAGTGTGTTTGAGGTCAAGGGTTTTAATTTTAAAATTATCACTCACACCTAACATATAATATAATTTACATATTAAAATTATTTTTTAACGTAAGAATACCCTAAAAAAATCAATAAAAATAATAAATAAAATAATTTCCCTAAAACACTATAAAACCCCAAAAATGAATTGTGTTGTGAGCCTGAAACACTATAAATCGCAAAATGAACTATATTGTGAGACGAATGAAGTATATTTTGGGCCCCCCTGAACATACTCTCTTTCTTTTGTTTTATAACATTATTTTCACTCTCTTACAAGAAAAATTACGTCTTTATCCCATAATCTCAGAAAATTTTAATTTTAAAATTATCACTCACATCTAATATATAATATAATTTACATATTAAAATTATTTTTTAACGTAAGAATACCCTAAAAAATCAATAAAAATAATAAATAAAATAATTTCCCTAAAACACTATAAAACTCCAAAAATGAATTGTGTTGTGAGCCTAAAACACTATAAAATCGCAAAATAAACTATATTGCGAGACGAATGAAGTATATTTTGGGCCCCCTGAACATAAATCTTGCGTCCGCCACTGGGCTTCCATATACTGAAAAAATTTTGGAGATTAAGGTTATTGAAGGACATGGTACAACTATATATGTGATATTAGTGAATGAGATCAAATAGTTGTTTGTGGTTTGCATTGTTACCACAATTAGAGCTTTATTAATCCCCCATCCCATGAGGGAACTTCGTGTCGTTATAAAGACTGCCCAGGGTACACAAGAAGGATGTGATGAAGGCTAGTGTCATGCTTGAAAATTAGGAGGAGGAATATGGGACAATATTAGCTTTTGATGTCCAAGTCACACCAGAGGCTCGTAGAAGAACTCGGCTGACATTATATACCACTTATTTGATCAATTTAAGGCATATAAAGACGATCTCAAGGAGGAAAGAAGCTGCTAAGGATGCAGTTTTTCCCTGTATATATCCTCAAGATCATGCCAAACTGCGTTTTCGGATCCCATTATTTTGGGGTCATGTTGATGTATTTTGAAGGTTGGGACTCCTACATGTGTTCCCCAAAGGGATTTAATTGAAATTGGTCGTATTGCTTCTGTTAAAAATAATAATAAGCCTGTCGATAACGCCAAGAAAGGCCAGAAGGTGACCATCAAGATATATAATTAGCTACAATTCCAATGAGCAACAAAAGATGGTTGGCAGGCATTTTGAGGTTGAGGATGAGCTTGTGAGCAAAATCTCTAGACAGAAAACTACGCTGATGATTTATCTGTTGAAGATTAGAGTCTACTTAAAAAAACTCTTTAGGATTCAATGCGAGAAAAAGGAGTCACGAATTACCTTGCTATAAGGTGAACTACTTTCTCAGGAGACTCGAAAGCAGAAGCATAACGAGCCTTAGCGCTTTCTTGTGCGAGACCTTGTTTTACCAGGTAACAATAATGACATTTGTCGATATGCCAGGGCCTGTGGATTATCAAGATATAGATGCTTTCATCGGACGGGCTTGAGCCAGGCCACGCAAGCAAAGGTACGAAGTATTATCTCAATGTAAATGGCTTTAGATGGATAGCTGGAATAAGAGAGATCAGGTTTTGGAATTTTGCTTGTTAAAGTCTCTGATGTTAAGCAATACAAGTTCTGGTTCTCTAACTTTCACTTGCTCAAATTTCACCAAATGCATACCGAGATAATATTTTTGGTGCTTCTCTCAAATCGAGATTTTTATTTTTATATTTTTGATCATATGGAGATCCTAAAATTTTGTTTTAATAAAAATGGGTAGTTCTTTCGTGAGAGCGTCTCACGTGAGACCATTTTATAATTTTTAAAATATTTTATACTTTTTAAAATAGTTATCATATTCGCTAAAAAATGTTATCACTCGCTATAAAATATTATCACTTTTTATTTATATTATAAATTGTTCATGAAATAATATTATCACTTTTCACTAATTTAATATCACTTTTCATTATAAAAATTATGACTTCTCACCGTGTCACACTAACTCTTTACCAACAAAAATTATTAGAACTTATAACAAAATTATTAGTAATGCTAAAATTTCATGATAATGATGCTCGGACACTGTGACCAAAACAAAAGCAAAAACATTCAGTTTCCAACTTAATCAACAATGAAATCAGTAACTAAGACATAGTATTTAATTAATGTCAAGGTTCCGCTTTGCGGTATGGATCTTGGAGGTCCAGAATAGGATCCGTGAGATTGTACAAGTCTTTGCCCCAAACTAAAAATACTTGCATATATTAAGAGAATAAAACTAAATCAAAATAAGTAGAACTCATAACAAAATTATTATTATTAATAATAATGCTAATTTCATTATTTCAAAAAAAATTACTGCAGTAATTTTGTTGTGATCTTTTCAGGATAGAGACAATCTTCATCAGACTTTCTTTCCTTTGATCAAATGTGGTCTCAATTTATTCACATCAGATTGTTGAACTGGTTTCAAGAAGAACTCTTCTGCTCCATTCTCTAAGCAGCTGTTGATTCTTGATGGAACATTTTCTGATGACATTATTACAACTGGGATGTCCTTAAATGATCTTGATTCCTGAAAATTTAATTAATTAATTAGGAAAATAAAGAAAAAAATAAGTGTATTTTGAGTACTTTGAATAATTAATAATTACCTTGATCTTTTTAAGAAGATCATAGCCAGTGATGGTTGGCATGCTGTAATCTGTGATGATCAAATTTATGTCTACTTTCTGCAAATTAAAATATAACTAATTTTATTAGCTTGAATATTCTTGAAATAATATTAAATTATTAAACAGATTAAAGAATTTATATATATACATACATGATGGTTCTTGGGGTTGGTATTTGAATTTTCATCAAGCAATCCCAAGAACTCTAGTGCTTTCACGCCAGAATCCACAGCAGTAACTGAATATTTTCAAATTAAAATTAATTAGTTAAAACAATGTGATATAAATAAATATATACATGTATATGATTAAGTAGTAACCTTTATAAGAAGAAATTTTGAGGAGCCTCTCAATGAGCTTTCTGTCAACGATACTATCATCAACTGCAAGAACATGGAATTGAGTTTCTGCACTCATTGTGTGAATGAGTGAAAAAGGGTGTGAAAATATATATAGAGATGAAGATATTGGAAAGATCTGCAGCAGATATGATTCAATCATAACAAATATTGTTTACTTGATTAATTTAAAATTAGTAATTAGGATCTTGAATTAATATTAAATAATGGATTCTTTGACACTTTTACGAGGTTTGCATTCTTTGTGCCATTAATCATTTTCTTATACTCCTTCCATTCCACACTTATCTTCAAATCTTCTGTTTTCGTCCGTACCACACTTATTTTCACCATCCAAAAAAGAAAACTTCACATTAACCAACAACCTCAAAAGTTACATTAATTTCAAAAGTATCACTCCCACCTAACACACATAACATACTTTATAATTTATTTATTTACTCCCTCCGTCCATAACATACTTTATAATTTATTTATTTACTCCCTCCGTCCCGAGAGTATTGACACATTTTTTTTGGACATGGAGATTAAGGAGTATAATAATTTAATGTAAAGTGATGTGAGAGAAATAATATTTAATATGTAGTGGGTAGCTGTATTAGTGATGAGTGTGATGGGTGTGTGGGTCCATATAAATAAATAAATTATTTTTTTGTCGGTCCCATATTTTTAAAAGGAAATATATCAATTTCTGTGGGACAACCCAAAAAGGAAAGTGTGTCAATATCTTTGAGACGGAGGGAGTATTACTTAAAAATATTACAATACCCCCTAAAAGTTAATTAAATTGATCAAAAAATAACTTTTTTTTAAACTTCATATTTACAGTAATGGTGAAGATAACTTTGGGACGGAGGGAGTATTATATAGTTGGATAACACATACGAAAGAGGAAAACTATATACTTTAAAAAAGAAAGTTTAAATAATAGGGTGAATTTCTTCTTTTACGTATCAATCATATAACATATGGTATAAAAAATGTATGAAAATAATGCAGAAGATCCGGTGTCTTTACTTTAATATTGGACGATAAAAATGGCAAAATTGATACTTTTATAATGGACGGAGGTAGTATCACTTTTCCATATCTTTATAAAAACATGTTATCACTTTTCATGTGTCACATAAATTGTCCATACATTACATAATTTAATTAGTGATTATTACTTTTCTATAAATAATTAAATGTCATTTTTATTAAAAATATTATTACATTTTATCTTTCTACGAAAATAAACAGTTCTATTAAATGATTTTCACATTTTCTTAATAAAAAACAAATTATATATTTAAATTAATATATAAAATAAATAAACAAATTACTAATTAATTAAGGAAGAAGTTATAATTATTAATTCATTAAAATAACAAGCGCTAGATAGATGGTATGAGTGTAAGGCGTGTATTGTGAATAAGCGCTAAATATTTAATATGAGCTTAACTTGTGTATTGTTGTGATTTATTAAATTAAATGAGTTCGGTTATATCCATGTATAGGGTGTAAATGAATTGAGCCGAACCGAACGAAGTGTTGTTCAAGTTTGTTTGAAATATTATCGAGCTTTAAAATATATGTTCGAGCTTATTTGATAAGGAATCGAGTCGAGCCTGAACGAGCTTTTATCGAGCCGAACACGAGTCGAGCTCGAGTAGCTTGGTAAATTTATATTTAATTTATCTATTTTCAATAATCGAGCTCGAGCTCGAGTCGAACTTTTAATTTATCAAACGTAAAATTTGTTCAAGCTTGTTTGATATCTTTATCAAACCGAGCTTTTACCGAACGATCTCAAATCAAGAACAAAGTAGTTTGGTTTGATTTTCACCCCTATCCATGTCACCAAATGAGATCCATATAACGATGTCACATGGCATCATAATTATGTATCCTTCTTAAACTTTGCACATTTTTTCACTTTTCTTTTATGTCATCCTATTTTATTCATGAGATTGGACTTGATTATAGCCAAAAAAAAAATGTTATTTTTAAAAGAAAATATTATGTGCACTTCCGCTGCACGTACAAAAATATTGTTTGCAGTTAGTTATCATATTATGTTATCATTTTAACTTTATAACTTGCGATTTGTTTTTTATTCTTAGATTTATTTTTTATTGTTTAAAGACTATATATAGAATTATTAAGAAATTTGATGAGTTGTTTTGGTGAGGTTTTTTCAGCCCTCTCAACTGTAACACCCTCTGGTATCTTCATGTAGATACTTTCTTCCAACTTCCCATGTAGAAATGCAGTAGTTACATCCATCTGATGAAGCTCAAGATCATATTGAGTCACTAGTACTAGTAATACTCTTATTGAACAATGTTTAACCACAGGTAAGAAGATCTCATTGTAATCCACCCCTTCCTTCTATGAAAATCCCTAGCTACTAGTCTAACCTTGTATCTGACTCCACCTTCAGCTGCAGGTACTGGTTTTCTCTTGAAAATCCACTTACATCCAACTAACTTCTGACCTTTTTGCTTGTCAACAATTCTCCATGTTCCATTCTTATTCAGAGACAATAATTCTTCTTCCATGGCTATTAGCCACTTATAACTATTTTGACTTGTCAATGCCTCAGTGTAGTTTCTTAGTTCATAAGCTTCAATTTCAGTTGCCGTATATAGTGCAAATGACACTATATTAGCTTCCACATACCTTGCAGGTGGCACTATAGTCCTTTTCTGTCTGTCTCTTGCAAGTTGATAGGTATTAGGTTGTTCTTTAACTCTTGATACTCCATCTATACCTCTGTTAGTGGAGTTATCTTCACTTTCACCTGATCTGTTCATGTTTTGAGGCTCCACCTCAAGCTCAGACTATCTTCTCTGATCATCCTTGATCAATGGCATCTTATTCTCAAAAAAACAACATCTCTACTAACCAAGAGTCTGTTCTCTTCATAACACCACAGTTTATAACCCTTTACACCTTTTGGATAACCAATCATAACACATTTAAGTGCTCTGGGTTCCAATTTATCCTGTTTCACATGGGAATAGACTTGACAGCCTATAACTCTAAGATATGAGTAGCTTGGAACCTTACTTGACCAGACTTCTTCTGGAGTTTTAAAATTCAGAGCTATAGCAGGACATAAGTTGATCAAGTAAGCTGCAGTTGCAGCTAATTCTCCCCAAAATATCTTGCTTAACCCTGTACTGCTCAACATGCATCTAATTCTTTGCAAAGGTGTCTGATTTATTCTTTCTTCAATGTCATTTTGTTGTAGAGTTCCAAGGACAGTTTTGTGTCTCTTAATCCATTTATCTTTGCAGTATGAATTGAACTCTTCAGACACAAATTCCAATCCATTGTCTGTCCTCAAGTACTTCAAACTACTCCCAGTGTTATTTTCTGTTTCTGTTAACCAAATCTTGAATGTAGAGAATGTTTCATCCTTGGTTCTCAAAACATATACCCACAGCTTCCTTGAGTAGTCATCAATTATGGACATTATGTATCTTCCTCCACCTCTGGTTATAGTTTTTGAAGGTCCCCAGAGGTTTGAATGAACATAATACATCCTTTCTTTGGTTGTATATTTTGATTCACCAAACTTAAGTCTCTTTGACTTACCAAGGATGCAATGCTCACATTGTCTGATCTGATCATTTGCATTGAACTTGATCAGCTGTTGTTTAGCCAATTCTTGCATTCCTCTATCACTAACATGTCCCAGCCTACCATGCCATAGCTTGACATCATCCTACTGATCAGTGTTGTGTATCTGTCCTGCAACAACACTCCCATCCAGAAAGTACAAGTCAAATCTCCTAGTTCCCTTCATGACTATAATATCATCCTGAGTCACTGTGAGAACTCCCCTCCTCAGGTTTGAATCACACCCTTGATTATCAAGCATCCCAAGGGAGATGAGGTTCCTTCTTAATCCAGGAACATATCTGACATTCCTAAGAAGCCTCTGAATTCCAACAAACATAAGCAATCTGATGGATCTCACTCCCTTTATTTCACAAGAATGATCATCACCTAACAATACTGATCCTCCTTCCTGATGCTTGAATTCCTCAAACCAATACTTTATAGGTGTCATATGGAATGTACACCCTGAATCCAATACCCACTCAACAGACACATCTGATGATGTGATGGCCAGAGCTTCAATACCTTCCATACCAGCATTATTTTGTAATTTACCAACCTGTTTGACTTGATTCTTCTGATTTCCAGTAGTTGCATCAACCTTTTTGGATTTGTTAGCTTTCCATTTTGCACATTATTTCTTGAAGTGACTTGGTTCATGGCAGTAGTAACACTTTTTTCCAGTTGACTGTCCTGTTGCACCCTTCTTTTGATCAGAATTTCTTCCCTTGTTCTATTTCTTGTTTTGGTTTCCTTTCTTGGCAAAGAGTCCTTCTGCTCTTGACTTTTCTTTATTGTCAACCCCTTCCTCTAGATCTTTTGATCTAAGTGTTTTCAGTACATCTTCAAGCAGTACCACATCCTTCCCTCTATAAAGAACATCATCCTTAAAGTGCCTCTGTGATCTTGGCAATGTTGACAGCAACATGATGGCCTTGTCTTTACTGGACAGCTTGAAATCCACACTTTCCAGATCATCTGTGATCTTGCAGAATTCATCAGCTTGTTCCATCAGTCATCTTGAATGTATGAAGCCTTTGCCTCAGATGCATCTTATTGGCAGATGATTTAACCATAAAAAGAGCTTCCAATCTATTCCATACCCCAATAGATGTTGCCTCCTTTTATACTTCTCTGAGTATTTTATCACTTAGACATTGGATTATTGTAGAATATGCTTTTTGAAATACCTGATCATCCACTTGTGCTCTTACACCACCTGCTGCAGTTTGAGGATCTCTGAGGATTTCAATCTTCACTGGTGGAGGAGGTTTCAGAGCATCCATCAGACCTTGCTGCATAAGAACTGCCTTCATCTTGATTTTCCATAGGTTGTAATCTGACTTCTCTGAGAGCTTTTCAACATCAAATCTTGTAGTGTTCATCTTGAATGCTTGCTGTGTGTCTGGTTTCCCACAGACGGCGCCAATTGACATGATAAACACACAAGAAACTCACAAAAACTAAAGAATCAAAACACATAAAATAATAGAACTTAAAATGAAATGTAGAACTTGCATAAAGATGTATAGTAGTTCGGTTATGAATAACCTACATCCACTTTGGGAAGAAGAACCTTTATTATCACTCGATGCTTACAACTTAGATTGGATTGATCTCAATCTGCAACAATAAGAAAGAAAAAGAAAGTTGCAAACTGTCAAACTCAAAAGTGAAAAAGTGATATGATCAAGCTATTTTGAGACCTTATATCTTGCTACTCACTTAACCTATTGATCCGATTAAACCCCTACTAGATAGTTCTCACTTAGTATTTGAGATGCAGCTATCTAGCCGGTTCCAGGTAGCTTGATAAACCGCTCAAAAACTGCCTCCAAGTAAGCTACTCAACACTGCACCAGAAATGGCAGTTTTGACAGTTTGTTTTGTTGGCTTGTTCCAACTGCCTTTTCTTGCTTCCAGTAACCATGCATCACGTTATGATCATTATTTAGTTGTCAATGAACATTTTCCATGTGTGAAACTCCCTCATGCATGCATCTATTGTCATCACTCATTATTGTAGAATGAGAAATTTTGTGATGTTGATGAAAAATTGGTCTTGTTTTTTGATTTAAAATGCGTCGATCCACTAGTAGAGTTTGGAGAGGCTATGATGATTTTTCTTTTGATTTATGAGAAAATGGATTAAATCTGGATTCGATTTGTCATGGGCATAATGCCATTCTGTAGCATCTATCAACGATTCTAATTAAAGAGAAATTGCTATATATTCCTTAAAGTGCAATAATTTTAGGGGTTATTATGGAGTGCATTGCACCGATACACCTGGAGATTTATAGGGTAAAAGTTGAGGTTAGTGGGTAGTTATTATTTTTACTTTTAATTATTTTATTTTATTTAGTTGTTTAGATTAAATAAAAATATGATCTAACGGTTAGATTATCCAGGTACACCGATGCACTGAGTGCACTGCAGTGTGAATCCAATTTTAATAGGAGAAAGATAAAAAAAATCAAACAATACATTTTATAAAAAAAATTAGATAAATGTTTGCATAGAAAAGGGATAAGTTTAGAAATTGGGTACATTTAGTAATTTGGGGTACAAATGGCATACTCTTTTTAATTAAAAGGATACAATAATCTAAAATGAGGTATATTTAGTAATATATATATATATATATATATATATATATATATATATATATATATATATATATATATATATATATATATATTGTAATTTATGTTGACTTTAAAACCCATAACAAACATATTCTTAGCAATCGAGTTAAGTTTAATAAAATTGAGGTGTGAATAGTCGCACCATTTTTCACTAAAAACAAAAAGGTATTTATTCATATTCCAAACAAAGCCAATATTCAATCTTTCCCAATAATCACTTTATTTATTTATTTTTCTTTAGCCTGTCCCTTATAAATAACTATGAGACCAAAACTCTTATCACTTTTTGAAAATGTTGATGAACACTAAAAATTTTTAAAATCACTTTTCTTTTTTATCGACAAAGTTAGTTTGTTAATGGTTAGTACATCAATACTCCATTTTCACTACAAACAAAAAGATATTTATTCATATTCCAAACAAAGTCAATATTCATTCATCTTTTCCAATAGTCTCTTTATTTATTTATTTTCTTTAGCTTATCCCTTATAAAAACTGTGAGACCAAACTCTATCACTTTTTGAAAATGTTGATAAACACTCAAAATTTTTAAAGTCACTTTTTTATCGGAAAATGTTAGTTTGTTAGTGGATAGTACATTAAAACTCCAAGATTATTCTCCTAACCTCTTTATAACTCTCTACTTCCCTTTGATTCCTAAAGGGAATCAAACACGGGTCTCCCACCTTAGTGAGGAGCTCAGTGCTCAGGTGAGCTAATCCACTTAGTTAATTTTTAAAGTCACTTATTTACTCCCTCCATCCACTGTCAATCTATCAATTTTACAATTTTGGATTGTCCACTCTTAATCTATCTATTTCCACTTTTAGACACATGGGACCTACACACCCCACTAATACAACTACTGGCTACATATTAAATAATGATACTCCTTAATCCACGCGCAAAAAATAAACGGATAGATTGGGATGGACAGAGGGAGTATTATTTTTGTGAATTCGTCTCACATAAGTGGATCCGTGAGACGATTTTGTACAAGACTTTTCCTTCATTTATTAGGAATACATAAATTAGAAGGTAATTCCAAAAGAACACTTTATTCTTTGAGCAAGTCTTGCATGAGATTAGAGATGACAACGGGTAGGGTACTGCTTACTTTGAGGTACCCGTATCCAATAAAAAAATAACTAGCCATATCAGCCCCATTTAAAAATTTTATTATGGCATCCGTACCCATCTCATACTCATTTATCAATACCCATGGGCATTCATTTATTTTATATATATTTATATTTTTTATTGTTTAAATAAATATAATATAAAAATTATATTACTATTAATTAAATAAAAATATAACATAAATTATGTTATTTTAAATAAATATTTATAAATATAATTAAATAAAAATTAAAAAAATATCTCAATATATAAATTATATAATATATGTTAAAATTTGTTTTAAAAAAATACTATATATAAACGGGATACTGGCGGGTATTTGTTGGGAGAAACAGATCCACATGTATTCCTAAGAGACAAATAAAGAAGAACATAAAAAGCACAACACAAGAATTTACATGAAAAACTCCAAAGACCGGAGAAAAATCACGGACCGAGAAAATACCACTATATGAAATTTTTTTACAATCACATAGAATTTCTCTCTTCCGACCCCAATCCCTAAATTATTACAAATCATTGACTAATTCACACATTTCTCCCAATTCTCACTTATAATAAAATAATGAAATAATGAATGAAGATTTACAGGGTACTTATATACATCTAAGAGTATCAAATCAAATTTTCTATTTAAATATACAATTGACTAAATTCATATAATTAAGCAATAGAATAACAAAATATTATCTCTTGATATAATCCCATTCAAGAAAACGTCTTCAGTGCCTGCATTCGGGAATACCATCGTGTGAGGCTAATTCCATGATAGGATGAAATAATGATTTAATTGAATGAAGATTTACACATACAAATATTTATATACATTTAAAAAATCAAATCTTATATTTTAATTTACTATTGGTTAAATTCCTATTATTAAGTAATAGAGTAATTGAATATTATCTCTTGTCATCATTGCCCTTCGAGCGAGACGTCTTTAGTGCCTGCATTCGAGGATATCATCATGTTAGGCTGATACTATGAGAGAATGAAATAACGATTTCATTGAATGAAGATTTACACGTACAATAGGGTATTTATATATATCTAAGAGTACCAAATTAAATCTTATATTTTAATATACGATTGACTAAATCCCTATAATTAAGGAATAGAATAAGTGAATATTACCTTTTGCTATCAGAGAGATTGAAAATTATGGAGAGAGAATGATGTGAAGAATAAAGAGTTATAGGAAAAATACTCATTTCATTGAATGAAGATTTACACTTATAATAGGATATTTATATACATTTAAAAGTTTCAAATCAACTCTTCTATTTTAATATATAATTGACTAACTCCCTATATTTTAAAGAAATAATGATTTCACTGAATGAAGATTTACACTTACAATAGGTATTTATATACATCTAAGGTATCAAATCAAATCTTCTATTTTAATTTACAATTGACTAAATTGTTATAATTAAGTAATAGAATAATTGAATGTTATCTATTGTTATCAGATAGATTAAAACTTACACAGAGAGAATGATATGAAGAATGGACAGAGTGATAGGATGAAATAATAATTTCCTGGTTGAAATAATGATTTCATTGAATGGATATTAACACTAACAATAGGGTATTATATACATTTAAGTTTATCAAATTAAATCTTCTATTTAATATAAATTTACTAAATCCCTATAATTAAGCAATAGAGTAATTTGAATATTATCTTTTGATATAAGAGAGATTGAAACTTTTGGAGAGAGAATGATGAGAAGAATAGAAAGAGTTATAAGATGAAATAATGATTTAATTGAATGAAGATTTACATAGGGTATTTGTATACATCTAAAAGTATCAAATCAAATTTTTTATTTTTAAATAAAATTGATGATTAAATCTCTGTAATTAAGTAATAGAATAATTTAATATTATCTCTTGCAATCATCCCCCTTAAGTGGGACGCCTTCAGCGCCAGCATTCGGGGATACCATCGTGTGAGACTTATACCATGATAGGATTAAATAATGATTTCATTGAATGAAGATTTAGACTAACAATTGGGTATATATAAGAGTATCAAATCAAATCTTATATTTTAATATATAATTGACTAAATCCCAATAATTATGAAGTAGAATAACTGAATAATATCGTCATCCCCCTTAAGCGAGATGTCCTCAGTGTCTGCATTTAAGGATACCATCGTGTGAGGCTGATACCATGATAGGATGAAATAATGATTTCATTGAATGAAAATTTATAGTACTTAGGATAGGGTATATATATATATATCTAAGGGTATCAAATTAAATATTCTATTTTAATATACAATTGATTAAATTCCTATAATTAAATAATAAAATAACTTAATATTATCTCTTAATTCAGAGAGATTGAAACTTAGTGAGAGAGAATGATGTGAAGAATAGAGAGAGTGATAAGATGAAATAATGATTTCATTAAACGAAGGTTTAGACTTATAATAAGGTATAATTTATATACATCTAAAAATATCTAATCAAATCTTATATTTTAATATACAATTGGCTAAATTCATATAATTAAGCAATAGAATAACTGAATATTATCTTATGATATTAGATAGATTAAACCTATGGAGAGATAATAATGTGAAGAATAGATAGAGTGATAGGACGAAATAATGATTTTATTAAATGAAGATTTATACTTAGTATAGGGTATTTAAATAAATCTAAGAGTATCAAATCAAATATTCTATTTTAATATATAATTGACTAAATTCCAATAATTTACTAATAAAATAATTAAATATTATCTCTTAATATTATCCACCTCAAACGAGATGTCTTCATTGTCTGCATTCGAGGATACCATCATGTTAGGCTGATACCATGATTGGATGAAATAATCATTTCAATAAATGAAGATTTACACTTATAATAGGGTATTTATATACATCTAAGAATATCAAATCAAATCTATATTAATATAAAATTAACTAAATCCTTATAATTAAGTAATAAAATAATTGAATATTATCTTTTTCTATCAGAAAGATTGAAACTTAAGGAGAGTGAATGATATGAAGATAGAGAGAGTGATAGGTAGAAATAATGTTTTCTTTGAATTAATATTTACACTAACAAAAGGGGTTTTTATATACATTTAAAAAATAAAATCAAATCTTCTATTTTAATTTACAATTGATTAGATCTCTATTATTAAGTAATAGAATAACGGAATATTATCTCTTACTATCATTCACCTTTAAGCGTGACGTCTTCTTTGTCTGTATTCAAGCAACCATCATGTTAGGCTAATACCATAATAGTATGAAATAATTATTTCAATAAATGAAAATTAACACTTAAAATAGAGTATTAATATACATTTAAGAGTATAAAATAAAATCTTCTATTTTAATATACAATTGACTAAATCCCAATAATGAAGCAATAAAATAATTGAATATTATCTTTTGCTATAAAAAAAGATTGAAACTTACGGAGAGAGAATGATATGAAGAATAGAGAGGGGAAATGTAGAAATAATGATTTCTTTGAATGAAGATTTACACTTAAAATTGGGTATATATATATATATATATATATATATATATATATATATATATATATATATATATATATATATATATATATATATATATATCTCTAAGAGTATCAAATTAAATCTTCTATTTTAATATACAATTGAATAAATCCCTATATTTATCCAACAGTGTAATTGAATATTATCTTTTGCCATAAGAAATTGAAACTTATGGAGAAACCATGATGTGAAGAATAGAAAGAGTTATAGAATGAAATAATGATTTTATTGAATGAAGATTTACTCTTACAATAGGGTATTTATATACAATTAAGAGTATCAAATCAAAATTTTTATTTTAATATACAATTAACTAAATCCCTATAACTAAGCAACAGAATAATTTAATATTATCTCTTGCTATCATCCCCCTCAAGAGTGACGTCTTCAGTACCTTTATTCGAGGATACCATCATGTGAGGCTGACACCATGATAGAATGAAATAATAATTTCAATGAATGAAGATTTACACTTGCAATAGAGTATTTATATTTAGTACCAATATCTAAAAATACTCAAGATTCAATGTAAAATTTTAATTTTACCAATCATTAAAAAAAGTTATTAATTCTACCCATGTGTCACTTTTCGGACAGTTCTCCCCTCAAAAAAAATTCAAACTGGTCAAACGGGTCAACTGATCAAAAATTTTACTTGCCGATAATCATACTGTATCTATGAAGGGGACTATGCCAGTAACCATGTAGGTAATCATGTTGGTATACAGCTTCATTTCAACTTAATTTTCCTCATATTCCTCACGCTTCAAAATGGTATCAAAGCCCTAGGTTTATTTATTTATGAATGGAAAATTTATTATATACTTATATCGTTAACGAGATGAGAGTTTAAAAGATATATGGATCCGAACGAAAGTTCGACATCCGAGAGTGACAGAACTATTATTCCTGTTCAAAACAGAAGCAACAAGGATTTCTGGCCAGTTGGATATGACGAGATAAGCAGCTCTATACAACAATATTATAATGTGTTGTATAGACAATATATAGAGAAAGAATACGAGGACGCCGATCGATTTTAGGATAATCTCGATCGAAAGTGAAAACTGGCGGACGCCCGTTCTAACCATACCAAAGAGGAACATCTGGAGGAAAGTTGCCAGATGGAGATCAGATACTTCCAGAAAGTATCAAGAAATATAGTGGAACTCCAAAGTTTCACCGAGATCCATGGATGTGTTCCTAAACACGAACAATGGAGGAGACGATCAAACCAGGGTTCGAGTGATATCTACAAGTCCTATCACTTTTCACATTGGACAGAATGATAGAGTGGAAGGAGATCAAGACAGATAACTCTAATATAAACCAAGATCTTAGTGAATTACAGAAGACTGTGAAATTCTTTAGAGGATATTGCAAAACATATCCAAGACAGTAGCTGAGATCAGCTTCCAAATGGACAAGATAAAGACATTACAAAATAAAAACTTGATCTCATCAAGAAATTGAAAGATCAAGTAATGTCCCTGGAGACCAAGGTGATAGGGAGAAAGTCAGAAGGAAGGTTGCCAGTAACCTTCGGAATAGAATCCCTTTTATACCAAAAGAGGAAGATAACAGAGGTTACAAGGCCAAAGTCCGAAAGCGAGAAGATGATTGATATCCTTCAAGGAGAATCCACATCATCAGATGGAAAGAGCAAATCTTGAAGATCTACGATATCTATATGAGTCCTTCCAAAAACTATCAATTGTAGATCTAAAGATGAATGTTGGAGAAACATCAAGCTCACAGCAACAGTCACAAGCTCCTCAACATGAGCTGAGCCAAAATGAAGGGACTTCTGGATCATATGGAGTCCGATAAGAAGAGACATACTAAAACCAAGGAAATTTCAAGATAAAGGCGATGGGATTGTCAATAGGAGCAAGCCGAGTTTGAGGGTCTAGTCTACATAACACCCCATATGGTCGGTCTCACCTTGAACTGATAAATCCATATGGATTGATCCTAAACCTCGACACTTTAGACTTCAAGAATAGAGAGACTATAATCGATGAGTGGACCAATGCAATGAAGATTGCAGGAGGCGCGCTAGAACTGGACAAAGAAGGGTTTATAAGATTCCTAACTATGAGCCTGGAAGAATCAGTAAAATGTTCCTGGAAGGAGCTCTCAGACGAAGTCAAGAAGGAAGCCATGGAAGGCGAAGATCTAGGCAATATTGTTGATTGAATGGCCAAGATCTTCAAGATCCACTTCATAGGAGTAGGTTACTTCAAAGGAATGGAAGAAGAAAAGAAGAAGAAGTATAAGAATGCCCTATACAACCTAGAGCTACTTGACATCTGTCACGTAGATGAGTACATCAAACTCTTCACAGAGTATAGATGGAAATCGAAGATCAAGGAGGAGAAAGCGTTCCACTTGTTCTTTATCAAGATCCCAAGCCCATGGAGAAAATTTCTGATAAAAGAACATGAACCACGCGAGCTGGATTCAATAGCAAGGAGAATGTCTTTCCTCAAAGCCAAGATTGTAGAGTTGTGTCATCAGGCATCGCTACACAGGAACTACAAGAGATTAAAGGAAATCAACAAGACAGTCCCCTTATGCTACAAAAGCAATAATCTTCCAATTATCATTGGAAGATTCCTAAGGAAATAGAAAAGAATGAAGAAGAGTCATCCTTATACACAAAGAAGCGGAGAATGAAAGTCCAGAAGACCAAGTCCCTTTTGGGCTAAAAAAATGCCCGAAGCTATAAATCATGGCAAAGGTCTGGACCATCAAGATAGAGTTCAAGAAGTCAAGTATCATCCTCAGGATCAAACCAGAGGAATACAGGAAGAACTCCCACGAGAAAAACTTTCCAAAGAGTAGCTACACGAGCTAATGAAAGATTTAAGGATTGTAACTGTTATACATGTGGAGCCAGAGGGCATATCTCACCAGATTGCCCAGAGAACTAGAAGCGGGGAGTACGACAGTTCGAAACTACTCCAGAATTGGAGGAAGCAGTTTACTTCCAAGATCTGGTACAGGTATATCAGTTTGAAGATATACCCTCAGACGAAAGCATCTATGAAAAAGAATTCTTCAGCCAAGATGAATCCTCTGAAGATGAGTCGGAGTGAAGAAGAAAACTTAAGACAAGAGATGCAAGAGGACATGTCTGGATTCTTTTCCCAGACATCCATTTCTCATAAGACTCTTATGAGAACCATGAAAGAGGATCCAAGACTCAATCTATACGACGGATTCACCATGAGATGACTAGAGCGGTTCCTCAGCTTCAAAAAGAGAAAACACAACATCATATATAAGATAACAGAATGGGGAAATTGCCATCCTATGGAGCTTATAGGAAATATGATGGAAATGCAACTAGTTCCCTATGAGAAGATGAAGAGGGAACTCAGTAAACTCCTGGAAAAGATATCTAAGACTATTTCTTGGGTCCATATCGGAGCTATTCGGATCATCATTAAAGCAACATTCAAAGAAAGAATCGATACAGCAATCGATATTGCTATCTTTGATAAGAGGATCAAGAGCACGAGAGGAGCATGCCTAGGAGGACTCTTGGGAAATATGTACGCAGGAAATGTGGCATCCTACATTTATCCAATGATCGCTTACAATCTAGCAGACCGAGATTTTAATAGGGCACTCACCCTTTATCAAGATTTCAAGAATAAAGACTTGATGAGAGAGGGAAATAGGCCTTACTCTATCACATACAGTATCTCGTATGCCCTGTCCAACACTCATCATTCGGTTTTATTCCAAATTAAGGAGTATATTGAGATACCAAAAGTGTTCGAGAAAGTTGCATATGCAACTAGGTCAGAGATAATGGAGCTACCGTCAATCCACGATATGGATTTACAGATCAAGGATAAACCGATCTAGAATAGGCAAAATAGCCTCAGATTCGAACAGAGGATGATTTCTTTCTAAGTAGATAGAATGATCAGTGAAAAATAGAGAAAGAATCCGATCGTGGAGGTAATCCAGGAACCAGAGAAGTTCACAACTAAAGGTGAATTTAAATGCCCTGAAGGATGGAGAAGAGTCGAAGTAATATTCGACATTACAAAAAGGAAAAACATTATTCCTTGTGATGTCTTATATTATCTTCAACAGCCAACAACTGGGAGATATCAAGGCCAGCTCAAACTCGGAGAACTTAAGCTGGTAATTGAAGGAGTAGCAGGTTGATTCCCATAACAACTAGTGCTGGGACTGAAATTTCTCGAGGATCACAAACCTTGGGAAAGATTACAAGATGAAATGCAATTTATGGTCAAGTGAAAAAGATACAAAGTTTACCAATAGAGGCTCAGGGTTATAAGCTCTGATCCACCCATGGCCACAAGTCCGTTCTCAATATATATCACTGTCAGGATAATATATAAAGAGCATCGTGCAAAGTATTTTACGGCATACATTAATTTAGGAGCCGACATCTGCACAGCAAAAGAAGGAGTCTTTCCTAAAGACTAAGGTGAAGAATTACCTACGGTACTAGGAAAAGATTTCTCACAAAGGGTGTTAATCCTTAACAGAGAAATCAAGCAAGCGGAGATCATGATTGGAGGAGCGGATCGTACCCCATGGTACAAGGTAAAGACTCCACCAATATATTTTCATGATACCGGAATGAATATTCTGTTAGGAAACAATTTCCTATAGTAATTCAAGCATTTTACCCAAGAAAACGCAACAAGAAGGGTTATTTTCACAACCCTTTGTGAACATAAGATCATCACACCAAGACTACGTAATGCATTTCAAAGAAAAATGTCAATCAGGTTTCGCAGCAAGCGTGGTGATAAAGAAAAACTTAGCCATCCAAAGATGAATGATCGAAGGAGATATGGTGAAGTAGTCCTTCATATGAGAACCGAGACCAGAGAAGGATGGAAGGTTGAAAACCTAAAGGAAAATAAAATTCATCTTCTCAAAGCAAGCTTGGGAGAAAGCCTACAGAGAGACGTCACAATCGAAGAACAAACATCTTTGGAGGACGTTAAGAAGAAGATACAGAGGAACTTCAATGAAGATCCTCAAGCCTGGTGGGATAAAAATAACTCAAAGCTTCACTCAAAGTAAAAGAAGGAAAGGAGCATGAGTTCGTGAGATACAAGCCTATTGATGAGCGTTTTCTCAACACGTAATTAATCCCCAAGTATGAAGGATATAAATTGTAGTCTAGAAAGGTGACCAAGTGAATATCGAACCCAAGGGACGGATAATTATCAATTTAATTATATTCTAGTATATTAAGACTATGTTGGAAATTATAATGGTTGTAATTTTGTGATTAAGTAACAAATAATTATAAAATACAAGTAAATATAACAAGAAGAAGAGATAAGTGAGTTGTGATCAAGTAAGATAGTAGGTAGTTCTTCAGGTAATCCGGTTCCACTTATTAATTCATCTTCTGTGTGACGGTGTCCGACTCTGCCTTATGGTTTATGGACGCATCACTAAACCATGCAATTTCACTCTATAGACACAAGTAAATATGTGTATGATACGTATGAATATCCTTAGAGCAAGAGATATAATTTACCCCCTTTATAGGTACTATCAGTATCAATTATTTCCCGTGCACTTAGTACACTAACCCGATATGATCTCCCTTTATAGGTACTATGAAATTGTACTCTTTATCCTACTTATTAACCCGAATATGATTCAATTAACAAGTATTCATATAAGATAGTTCTAATATGACTTCGGAATCCCTTCACTTAGAATTATAACATAAAACCCTGCTCAACAGTGAACGCACTCAACCAATAACCAAGTTATGTAATCAAACTCTACATAAGAATTATTGATGCACAAAAAAACTGTGAGAATGGATTAAAAACGCACAATCTTATATAAAATAAACCACAAGTAGTATTGTACGTAGTTTACACACGAAAGATAAATTAACTCATGAAACCTTCATAACCCTAGAACTACCAAAGCAGCTCTAGCCTATGATTGATCTAAGAATAATCATGGATAGTTGGACTGATCTTACTTGAATCTCCAGCGGAACCTCTCTTGTAATCCCTCCGGATGATGGATGATCGCTCTCCTCTTCACTCTCTACGTCTCGTCCTCTTGATCGCTTGATATCATCTGATCTACTGTTGCATAAGCCTTCTTTTATACTTGTAATCGCACCTCCCAGGCATGGAATGGGCTTTTTAAGTGATCACACGCATTAAGTGTGTAAAAATATGGAAATGGTAAGTTTCTGAGGCTCAATTCGACCTCACCAACAAGTTGAATTCACCCCTCTAGGTCGAATTGGAGGTTGAATCGACCTACTGTAAGTCCCAGGTGCTTGATATGAAAAGTTGCCCTATTCGAATTGAAGTGACGAGGTCAAATTGGCATCTCTGCCAATCAATTCGACAACCTGATGCCCAGGTCGAATTCTCATATCGTGGTCGAATCCACCCTTTGTTCGTGTTGTGCTGCCAATTTGACCAGCAGGCCTGGTCGAATTGACCTCCTTCTAGTCAAATTGCACTCCTTCTTTGCCCAAACGGATGGCTTCGACTTTCTTTCTTCAGATTTCAACACTTCCATTCCGATTTTCTTCAAAAAAACCACTCAAATGGCTTCAACAACACCCTATCCGTGCCTTTTCACAATATATATTGGTTTACAACTAATTACAACCTTCAAATACTTCACAATAGCACAAATCCAGGCTCAAGATTCGTGAATTTACACACTCATTACCTATCTTGATGAACCAAGAGGATTGAGAGGATATGCAGCTAATACTTAAGGAACATTTGGACCTTAAGTTGATATCACCAGGAGTATCTCCATATAGTAGTCCAGAATTTCTAGTTCGAAATCATGGAGAAGTCAAGCGGAGAAGCCGAGACTTGTAATCAACTACAAAGGGATCAACAACATCTTGGAGTTCGATGGATACTACATACAAAGTAGGGAACACTTGGTCAACTGTATGAAGAATGTCAAGGTATTCTCAAAGTTCGATTGCAAATCTGGATTCTACCTGATTATGATGGAAGAATAAAGCAAGAAGTTCACAGCCTTCTCCACACCACAAGGCCATTATATCTGGAATGTCATGCCTATGGGCTTGGCAAATGCTATCAAAGAAAGATGGATAAACTTTTCAAAGAATTTTTCTCATTCATGTTTGTCTATGTAGATGACATACTCATGGCCTCAAAGAACATGAGAGAGCATTTGGCGCATCTGAAAGTATTTTCAGAATTATGTCACAAGGAGGGATTAGTGCTTTCTGAAAAGAAGGCAGTCATTGCAACAAGGCAGATCGAGTTTCTTGGAGTCGAGATTGATAAGTCTAGAATTATTCTATAACCACACATTGTAGAAAAGGTTCAAGGATTTCCTGAAGATTTCAAGTACAAAAAACAACTCCAGAGCTTCTTAGGAGTTGTCAACTTTGTTGGGATGTCCATTAACAATCTAGCACAATACAGGAAAGTGTTCAGTCCTCTGTTGAAAAAAGATGCTGAGTTTAAATGGGAGGAATCACACCGAGCAATGGTTAACCAACTAAAAGAGGTTTGCAAAAAGCTCCCCAAGTTAGCTATACCAAATGACGAAGATGTACTGGTACTCTACACAGATGCTAGTGACCATTGGTGGGCAACGGTTCTAACTAAGTCCACATCTGAAGGAGAAGTGCCATGCAGATACTGTAGTGGACTCTTTGAGGAGAATAAAGTAAAGAGGTGGCACATCAATGAAAAGGAGTTCTTTGCGGTTTGAAAGGCGTTCAAAAAATGGCCGCTATTTCTTCTCGCAAAGAAATTTATCCTTAAAGCTAATAACACAAGCGTCAAAGCCTTTTTGAAAAATGAAATTGAATATAAACCAGAAAAGGCTAGACTATTAAGATGTCAAGCAGAATGCCAATATTATGATTTTACTATTGTTATTATTAAATCTATTGATAATGTTTTAGCAGACTTCCTGACGAGAGATGGAGGGAGCTGAAATAGACTCCATCCTGACTGTTTCAAGGCACCTGATGGACAACCTTGAGTTGCTCCAAAGGGAATTCGAGAATCTGGCACTCAATATAAAGCGTGCTAGAAGAATACAAGAAAGCGATCTGACCGAAGTGTCAAATCGCATACGAGATTGCATTCATAATAATGCAAGTCTATTCGAGTCATTACGAGAGCCACTCCTTCAGACTGTTAATAGCAATAGCAATTGACAAAAGAAGAGAGTCGAGAATGGGGCTCTAAACCCAGAGCAAGGGATTCAAGTACCCTTAGCACGAGTCCTAGATTGGAACCTTCAAAAGAGGAACCGGTCCAAGGAAAAATCGAGGCTCTGGAGTCACATCTAGAGTCTATGAGTCAACCCAGCACCTGTAGGGTCAAAGAGGGAGAGATCAACCTTAGGCCAAGCAAAGGCACTTCTAAGGTTGGTGTTAACTTGGCTGATTTCTCTTATTGGCAGGAATACTAAGCCAGCAGGGAGAAATTAAACACCAGACAAGGAATTCGACCAGAGAAATGCCAGGTGGACATATCTGGGGAATATCTCCGAGTTTGGATGCAAGAAGGATCAAATCCAAATGATATAAAACAATGGTATAATTTTAGAGCGCCAGCTTCTATATATATTGTTGCTCCAAGCTTCCCAGAGCTTTCTAAACTGCCAGAGTGGCGAGGAAACACAGTTTTTAAGGCATGGGAAAACAACACAACTCTAGCCAAAGGCGATGTATTGGAGCTTTTCTTCACCATTCTGGCTCCAGAACCAGTTGGGAAAGGCAACCACGAGGCCTTCCATTTCATCAAGCTAAGAAGACCTAATGTCTCAGCATCAAATAGGATCAAGGAGTCTTCCGTGAAGGAACCAGTCTTGGTTTCTACAATTTCTGAAGAGCAGATCTCTACGCGTAGAGCTAGGGGTTTATATGCTTGTATTAAAGCAATAGTGGAGGTGAAGTTCCCATTCAAGTTTGAGCAAAAGTCTTTGAATGGGTTTTTTCTGTTGAATACTTTAGCAGGAAAGAAGACAGGGTTTGCTGAGAAGGCCTTCCAGGAAAAACAAGACCTTCTTTGAAAAAATAAGATTCTGGTGAGTAAACAAACTCATCGGAGATATTACAACATGGCCTATTTTGGGCAATGGACAAACAAAATATACACAAGTTGTTCCACCCAAACAGAACCAGAGTTTGAAAAAGGAATAAGGTTGGGCATAGGGATGATCAAGAGTGCTGAACCACCCCCAGCAAAAGAGACACGTGGAAAGAAAAGGGTAAAATCTCTTCAAATTACCCAAGAGCCAAGAGAATCTTCAGGCACCAAGGAAGACAAATGACTCTTCAAAAAAGCAAGAGTCAGATGACTTTTTTAAAGGGGTAAGGTCATGTGATTCCTGGAAAAGCCAAAAGAGGGATGTACCAGCTAAGGGCATCCAGTGAAGAGAAAGGGATCAGCCAGCTGCAAAAGTTGGAATCCAATGGGAATGACGTCAGTAGCAACGCCAGCACAATGATGTAAGCAATGACGTCAGCCAAAGTAAAGAGGCTTTGAAATACGGATTTCATATTCGAAAGCCTCTATAAATAGCAGAGCTGAGAAAGCAGAAATCATCAACTATTCCCCTATGTTTTCTCTTGTTCAATAAACATTGTATCTTTCTTTCATTTCTTGTATGATGTTTCTATTACAGCTACCATAGGTAGCTAGAGGAGTCTTCTCCTCTTGCTTAAGTAGTATGAGTGTGTAATAATATTTTCATTCCATAAATAAATAATATTGGGCTACTGCCCGAATATGTAACCTTCCATTATATTCTGCAACCTTAATCTTCATATTTTCTGATGAGAAATAGTAACAGAATCTTGTACACCCGGTGTAGAAAATAAATCAAGATTGTACTAAGGTCTGCTGAAGAAATGGGATTGAACCATCACACTGCGGGGTGTGTGGTTGGTTGTGAGGAGCAGCTGTAAAACCTCCCGAATACTCGGTGGATTGACGGTCAAAAAAAGTAATGTCACTATTTTAAGAAGGTTAATTATGAGATTAATGTTGTTTAATTAATGTACGGAAGCATGATGGGTCTGATATGGTTGTAATGGACTATGTCTATTTTGAGGAAAAAGAAAATGTTAAAATTGAGTTAAAAAGTTTAAAACCAAAAAATGTGTCATGCTGGCAACCGTGTAAGCCACCATAGTGGTAGTCGACAAGGTTAATAACACAAGGGTATTAACATCCAAAAAAGTTACTATTCATAGGAGAGAGAAAATGTATTGGTATTGATTTAAAACTTTGAATTTTAGGTATTTTAAAAGTTTTCCCTTATATTTATTTAAGAGTATAAAATCAAAATTTTATATTTTAATATTGGGTAGATTACTAAAAAAGTATCAACCTTTACTCCATTTGCAAATTAGTCTAAACCTCTAGAATTTGGAAAATAAGTACACCACTTTTATTAGCAATTGCAGTTTTAACTTCTGGTCAAATCTAGTTTGCCCGGACGCTGATCTAGGAAAATAATAGTAATTTTTTTACATATATGAACAATATGTTGAACAGTAAAAAACGTGTTTCACTCCAATTTCAAGTTTTCCTAATCTCTCTCTCTTAAATATACAGCCTCTCCGGCGTAAGGACCCTAATCATTCCCATTAAATCTCTAATTTCTCTCAAATCTTTTTCAATCCCATGGTAACTACATCATTTACCTTCTCCAATCACGTTACATTTTTCTTCGTCAAGTCGCCGCTTACGCCACCATTGAAATCGTTCCCAGAACTGAGTCATTTTACAACATGCTGCCTTCCTAAGGGTCCAGATAGGCACGAGCAGCCAGGATATCAAGTCGGTGTACCGACTGCTGGATTGGGTCCTGCATCCTATTATCTACTCTAGATACAACGTCGACAGTTGCTTGCCGTCGACGGAGGAGTTCATGCGTGTGCACGTGACGTACTCACCTCATTCTCCATCGTGCAATGCTTGATGAATTTTATAGAAGATTTGGGAGCGGGATCCTTGGATTTGTGGTCAATGAATTCATTGAAAAGATTTTATTTTTATCTTGCGATGCAATGTTCATCGTCATTATCCGATAAAGGTAGTCATTGACGATGTGGAGAATTCCATTTTGATTGAATTTATTTCCTTGTGTTTTATCTGTTTCTTTGTGAAGAGAGAGGGGGTGGAGATAGAGTGGAGATATAGAGAGAGTGGTGGAGAGAGAGTGGAGATAAAGAGGGGTTGAGGGTTGACGACACATCATCTTGCAAAGTTTACCAGCATGATGCACAAAGGCCTACCAGGAATTTTATTTTTAATTTTTTAATTATTGTTCATGACATGTCGTCATTCGGGCAGCTAGAGGTTGCCCGGTGATTCAAATTGCGAATCCATGTTAAAGTGATATACATTTTTTCTAAAATTCAAATGTTAAGAATTATTTGAAAATTAAGTAAAGATTAGGACTTTTGTGGCAATTAACCATTTAATATTCAATTGATTAAATCCCTATTATCAAATAATAGAATAACGAAATATTATTGTTTGCTATCATTCCCCTTAAAGCGAGACGTCTTCAGTGCCTGCATTCAAGATATCATCGTATTAGGCCGATACCATGATAGAATGAAATAATGATATAATTGAATGGAGATTTATACTTACAATAGAGTATTTATATACATATAAGAGTGTCAAATCAAATCTTCTATTTTAATATACAATTGACTAAATCCCTATAATTAAGCAATAGAATAATAGAATATTATCTTTTACTATCAGATAGATTGAAACTTATTGACAAAGAATGATGTGAAGAATTGAAAGAGTGATAGGTTGAAATAATGATTTCTTTGATTGGAGATTTACACTAACAATAGGTATTTATATACATCTAAGTGTATCAAATCAAAACTTCTATTTTAATATACAATTGACTAAATCTCTATAATTAAGCAATAGAGTGATTTGAATTTATCTTTTGCTATCAGAGATTTAAACTTATGGAGAGAGAATGATGTGAAGAATAAAAAGAGTTATAGGATAAAATACTCATTTCATTGAATGAAGATTTACACTTATAATAGGATATTTATATACATTTAAAAGTTTCAAATCAACTCTTCTATTTTAATATATAATTGACTAACTCCTTATAATTAATTAAATAAATAGAATAACTTAATATTATCTCTTTTTGGGAGAAAGATTGAAACTTATGGAGAGAGCATGATGTGCAAAATATAGTGAGTGATAAGATGAAATAATAATTTCATTGAATGAAAATTTACACTTACAATTGGGTATTTATATACATCTAAGAATAACAAATCGTATATATCTTCTATTTTAATATACAATTGGCTAAATTCCTTTAATTAAATAATAGAATAATTAAATATTACCTCTTGCTATCAGATAAATTAAAACCTATGGAGAGAGAATAATGTGAAGAATAGAGAGAGTGATAGGATAAAATAATGATTTCATTGAATGAAGATTCACACTTATTATGGGGTATTTATATACATCTAGGAGTATCAAATCAAATATTCTATTTTAATATACAATTTAATAAATTCTTATAATTAAGTAATAAAATAACTAAATATTATCTCTTACTATCATACCTCCTTAAGCGAGACGTCTTCATTGCCTACATTCTGATACCATGATAGGATGAAATAATGATTTCATTAAACTAGGCTAATATTATAAAAAGGCAAATGAAAATAAGAGGGGGGACAAGGAAAAAGGAAGAAGGGGGAAAGCAAAAATAAAAAGCCAAAACAAACGGCTTACCAAAAAGAGCCTAAACAGGTGGCTCTAAAGAAAGAACAACATGATTAAAATAACAAAATGTGGTGAAAAATTGGATTAAAAGTACAAAATGTGATGAAATAATAATTTCATTAAATAAAATTTTACACTAAAATAAGGTATTTATATACATATAAGAGTACAAATCAAATCTTCTATTTTAATATACTATTGACTAAATTCCTATAATTAAGTAATAAAATAACTGAATATTATCGTCTTCATTGCCTTCATTCGGGGATACCATCGTGTTAGGTTGATACCATGATATGATGATTAATGATTTCATTATATGAAGATTTACACTTACAATAGGGTATTTATATACATCTAACAGTATCAAAACAATCTTCTATTTTAATATACAATTGACAAATCCTTATAATTAAGCAGTAAAATAATTGAATATTATCTTTTGCTATCAGAAAGATTAAAACTTATGGAGAGAGAATGGTGTGAAGAATAGAGAGAGTGATAGGTAGAAATAATGATTTCTTTAAATAAAGATTTACACTTACAATTGGGTACTTATATACATATAAGATTATCATATCAAATCTTTTATTTTAATATACAATTGACTAAATCCCTATATTTAACCAATAATGTAATTAAATATTACACTTTGCTATAAGAGATATTAAAACTTATGGAGAAAGAATGATGTGAATAATAGAAATAGTTGTAAAATGAAATAATAATTTAATTGAATGAAGATTTACACTCACGATAGGGTATCTATATACATTTAAAAGTATCAAATCAAATCTTTTATTTTAATATAATATTGACTAAATCCCTATAATTAAGCATTAAACTAATTGAATATTAATTTTTCTATCAGAAAGATTGAAACTTATGGAGAGAGAATGATGTGAAGAGTAGAGAAAATGATATGTTGAAATAATGATTTCTTTAAATTAAGATTTACACTTATAATTGAGTAATTATATAAATCTAAAATTATCAAATCAAATCATCTATTTTAATATACAATTGACTAAATCTTTATATTTAACCAATATTTTAACTGAATATTATCTTTTTCTATAAGAGAGATTGAAACTTATGGAGAATGAATGATGTGAAGAATAGAAAGAGTTATAGGGATGAAATAATGATTTAATCGAATGCAGATTTACACTTACAATAGGGTAAATCAAAATTTCTATTTTAATATACAATCAACTAAATCCCTATAATTAGGCAACAATATAATTTAATATGACTAATTATACTGGGCACTCGGGTGCACCCACTTTCAAATGCGTATGCAATTACAAATTAAAACGTATACAATTATGAACAAAAATATATACGATTTAACTGTTAGCTTTTTAATAAAAAATTAAGTGTAAAAAATGTACAATTATTAGAAAACATGTATACACTATTTAATAAAATGTTATACACATATGGATGCTAGTTTTTTTAATGAAAAACTTAGTGTGAACAAAGTAAACAACTATTAAGAAATACGTATACAAAATTGAAAGACATGAATACAAAATAGAATAAAATGTTATACACATATGGGTGCACCCTTGCACCCGGATACACCTAATATCAACTCATTTAATATTATCTCTTACGATCATCTCCCTCAAACGAGATGTCTTCAGTACCTTTATTTGAGAATACCATTGTGTGAGACTGATACCATGATAGCATGAAATAATTATTTCATTGAATTAAGATTTATAATTACAATAGGGTATTTATATTTATTTAAGAGTATAAAATAAAACTTTCTATTTAAATATTCAGTTGATTAAATCCATATTATCAAGTAATAGAATAACTGAAAATTATCGTTGGTCAAGCGACACATCTTCATTGCCTGTATTCAGGGATACCATCGTGTTAGGCTAAAACTATGATAGAATGAAATAATAATTTTATTGAATAAAGATTTACACTTACATTAGTATTTATATACATCTAAGAATATCAAATCAAATCTTCTATTTTAATATAAAATTGACTAAATCCCTATAATCCAGCAATAAAATAATTGAATATTATCTCTTACTTTCAGATATATTGAAACTTATGGAGAAAGAATGATGTGAATAATAGAAAGAGTAATAGGTTGAAATAATGATTTCATTGAATGGAGATTTACACTAATAATAGGATATTTATATACATCTTAGTGTATCAAATTAAATCTTCTATTTTAATATACAACTAAATCCCTATAATTAAGCAATAAAGTTATTTGAATTTTATCTTTTGCTATGAGAGAGGTTGATACTTATGGGGAGAGAATAATGTGAATAATAGAGTTACAGAATGAAATAATGATTTCATTGAATGAAGATTTACACTTACAATAGGATATTTATATCATATCATATTATATTAAAAGTGGCTTAGCATGTGTTAACATTTTTTTCGAACTTTATTCTCACCTATATTTCTTTACTACATTTCCACCCTTATTTATTATTATAATATCTTATATATATAATTAATCCATTATTAATAATGCCATTTCATTTTCTTCCTTTCACTTCTAGATATTCCTAATAATTAATAATATTACTAATATATTACTTGAACTATATTTAAGCCTTTTCATTTTCTTCAATTGACTTTTAGGTATTACTAATAATTAATAATATTACTAATATATAACTTAACTATATTTAATTATAATTAATAATTATATACACCACCTCTACATCAATGATTAATTAAGTCATTTAATGAGTAATATGAAGAGGCAAATAAAATATTAAAAATATGAAGGATTTGTGGTGGAGATGAAGACACCAGAAGTAGAGTCCCTGAACGAATCCTCGATGACCATGGAAAGCTTATCACATGCTCGATATAGATGAGAGGGGGACACAACAACAAGGTAAGATGAGACATAGAGAAGATGACGATGTCGTTCCATCGGATGAGACATCGAAGGAGAAGAAGACGATATTTCATTTTTTAGAGTGGTGATTGTGTTTCATTGTTGATAAACTCATATACATATCTGATTGTGTAATTTTAAATTTTTAACTTTTACATATATGATTTGTGTAATCAAATTTGTTGGTTTGAATTCCACGATTCTGTTTTTGAGAGTGGTGATTATATTTTATCGTTGATGAACTCATATATAAGTTTTATGTAATTTTTTATTTTTTAACTATTATATATATGAGTATGAGTTGTGTAATCAGATTTGTTGGAATTAGGTTTCTTTTATTAGTTTTCTTTGTGCATAATTTTAAAGAAATATTATTTTTAGGCAAATTCTCTTATAAGACGCTACATATGTGAGACGGTTTGTGAGACGTGTTAAAGTATGTTTATTATATAGATAAAGTAGCTTAATTATTATTAAAGTGTATTTTTTAATGAATTAAAGTATGATTTTAAGGTGTTATAATAAAAAATTTTTATTGACATACTTTAAGTACAAATAAGCATACTTTACCTATATAATAAGCATACTTTAATAATTGGTCGAACCGTCATACAACCGTCTCACAAAAAAACCCGTCTCACAAGAGAGTAACTCTTATTTTTATAGTGTATCATACATAAAAACATAAAAGAAAAAAAAGCACCATAAAATAATAATCAAGAAAATATACGCCTGAGGAAAGGAGTTCAAGAAATTTATGAATATCAAGAGGTTTATGATTAGTAAAAATTAAATTATTAAATTAATAATAATTTATTGAAATAACGTATTTAAAAATAATAATCATGATGTAACTGACTCTAAAATATTAAATTAAGTATATATATATGGAGTAGTTTTTATATTTTCTTTAATAAAAATTTAATGTGAACTAAAATTGTTTCACTTTTCTAAATTAAGTATTCTTTTTTATTAAAAATATGTATCTTTTTTTTCTAAAAACTATTTTTAAAATATTTTAATAAGATAAATATCTCTTTTTCAGTAGTATATTTTTTTATTAAGAATTTTATTATTTTTTCATTATTTTTTTAAAAAATTATTCATAAATTCGTTTAATAGAACAATCATAATATTCTTTTTCTCTTAATATGAATCACCTTTTATTAGAAATTATTTTGGAAAACTCACTCATGTTCATATTTTACTTTAAAGTATTTGTAAGTCATATACCATAAAGTTAGCACCATAAAATTTTATAATTTTACACAATTTATCATTAATCCATATAAAAGTTATGAAAAAAAGTTAAAATCACAATTAAAATTCACATTAAATTAAAATTTCCTTACCTTGAAAAAAAATTTGTAAATATTCTCGACAACTATTATTTAAAAAGATTTAACATCAAAAGTAATTAAATAATTAAAATGTCAAAACAATTATTTTTCTTAAATAATGTAGACGAGAAGAAATAACATGTAACATGCGTAGCACATTGTTATAACTAGTAAATCTAAAAGTATCAAAGGAAATCTTCCCTATAATTAATCAATAGAATAATTGAATATTATTAATCAATAGAATAATTGAATATTATCTCTTGCTCACATCCCCCTCAAGCGAGACGTCTTCAGCGCCAGTGATGAGCGTTTTCTCAACACACAATATTAATCCCCAAGTGTAAAGGATGCTAATGTAGCTTTGATAAGCGACCAAGTGATTATCGAACTCAAAGGATGATTATTATTAATTTAAATATATTCTAACTTGTTAAGACTATTATGGCAAAAATAGTTGTATGATTAGGTAACCAATAAACAATTAATTAAAATAACAATTAAAATAAATAAATTGTAGAGATTAAACAAAAGTGAATAAGTGAGAAGATAGGTAGTCCTTCGAGCTATCCAGTTTTACTTATTAATCTCTCTTTCGTGTATCAATGTCTGACTCTGCCTTGTGGAGTATGGACGCATCACTAAATCATGCAAATTTACTCTATAGACACAAGTGAATAAGCGTGTGACACGTGTGAATATCCTTGAAGCAAGAGATATAATTCACCCTACTTTCTAGGTACTATTAGTATCAATTATTTCCCGTGCACTAAGTATTCTAGCCCGATATGATCTCCCTTTATAGGCACTATGACATTATACTTTTTGTCCTACTTATTAACCCGAATAATATTCAATTAACAAGTATTTATATAAGATAGTTCAAATGAGACTTCTAAGTCCTCTCACTTAGAATCATTACATGAAATCCTGCTCAACAGTGAACGCACTCAATCAATAACCAAGATATGTATTCAGACTCTACATAATAGTTAATGATGCACAAAACAACTCTGAGTATGAATTAAAAAAACATAGTCTTATATAAAATAAACCACAAGTAGTGTTGTACGGAGTATACACATAGAAGTTCAATTAACTCATAAAACCTTCATAAACCCTAGAACTATCGAAGCGGTTCTAGGACATAATTGATCGAAGAACAATCATGGTGGTTGGATAGATCTAACCCATAGTCTTGAAAATTACAAGATAAATTAAGATGCGAAGTAAACCCTAGATGTGGGCGCTGTTGCGTCTCTCTCCGTCTTGAATCTTCACTTGGTTCTCACTTGATTTGACAAACGAATCTCTCACCACAGCTCCGTGGATGGTGGTAGGATTTTGGATATTGTGTAGAATGAAGGTGGTGAATGGCTCTCCTTTTCCCTACGTAGGATCTTCCTTTTATACTTGAGAGCTCTCCTTATAGACCTAAGATGAGATTTTTTAGCAAAAACACGCACTGAATGTGTAAAAATATGGATCCGGATGTTCCAGCACATCAGTTCGACCAAGACCCCTGGCCGAACAGTTTAAGGCTGGTCGAATTGCAGGTCGAATTGACCTGTACATCACTGGCAAGTAACCTGTTCAACTCAAATGGCAGGTTGAATCGGAAGCATCATGGTCAAACTGTAACTGCATGTCTTTAGGCTTCTGGTTCGACCACGGTTCGACCACTATGCTTGGTCGAACCACATTGTCGCTGTCGTGCCACACTTATGTCGCCGCTCTTCACCAGGTTCGACCATGGACGCAGGTCGAACCACTCTGTTGCTGGTCGAATTGCATCCCTGCTAGTCGAACCGGGTGCCTTCGATACCCTTTCTCCAGTTCTGATCACTTCTATCCTATTTTTCTTCGAAAATCCACTCAAACAAACTTAAACGCACCTGATTAATGACTTTCTACAATGCAACTCGATTTATCTTAACTTAAGATCAAATCATACATCATTATCATACGAATCAGATATCAAAATGCATGAATACAAACTCATCAGCCAATATTCGGGGATACCATCTTGTGAGGCTTATACCATGATAGGATTAAATAATAATTTCATGAATGAAGATTTACACTAATAATAGGGTACTTATATACGTAAAAGAGTATCAAATCAAATCTTCTATTTTTGAATAAATCCCTATAATTAAGTAGTAGAATAACTGAATAATATTGTCATCCCCCCTCAAGCGAGACGTCTTCAGTGTCTACATTCAGGGATACAGTCGTGTGAGGCTGATACCATGATAGGATGAAATAATGATTTCATTGAATGAAAATTTACAGTACTCACGACATAGTATTTATATATATCTAAAAGTATCAAATCTAATCTTCTATTTTAATATACAATTGTCTAAATCCCTATAATTTAATAATAGAATAACTTAATATTATCTCTTGCTATTAGAGAGATTGAAACTTATGGAGAGAGAATGATGTGAAGAATAGAAAGAGTGATAAGATGAAATAATGATTTCATTGAATGAAGAATTATATACACTTACAATAAGTTATTTATATACATCTAAGAATATTAAATCAAATCTTATATTTAATATACAATTGGTTAATCCCTATATTTAAACAATAGAATAACTTAATATTATCTCTTGCTATCAGATAGATTAAAACCTATGGAGAGAGAATGATGTGCAGAATAGAGAGTGTTATAGATTGAAATAATGATTTCATGAAATGAAGATTACTCTTACTATAGGTTATTTATATACATCTAAGATTATCAAATCAAATCTTCTATTTTGATATACAATTGACTAAATCCCTATAATTATCATAAAAACTTAATATTATCTCTCACTATCATCCCCCCCTTAAGGTGACGTCTTCATTTCCTACATTCAAGGATACCATCGTGTTAGGCTTATACCATGAAAATATTAAATAATAATTTCATGAAATGAAGAGTTACACTTAAAATATGGTATTTATATACATATAAGAGTATCAAATCAAATCTTCTATTTAAATATACAATTGACTAAATCCCTAAAATTAAGTAATAAAATTATTGAATATTATCTCTTGCAATCATCCCCCTCAAGCTAGACGTCTTTATTGCCTGCATTCGAGGATACCATCGTGTTAGGCTGATACCATGATAGAATGAAGGAATAATTTTATTAAATGAAGATTTACACATACAATGGGATATTTATATACATCTAAGAGTGTCAAATCAAATATTCTATTTTAATATACAATTTACTAAATTCCTATAATCAAGCATAAAAATAATTTAATATTATCTCTTGCTATCATCCCCCCAAGTGAGACATCTTCAGTACCTGCATTTGGGGTACCTTCGTGTAAGGCAGATAACCATGATAAGATGAAATAATAATTTCATTGAATGAAGATTTATACTTACAATAGAGAATTTATAAACATTTAAAAGTATAAAATTAAAATTTCTATTTTAATATACAATTGATCAAATCTCTAATATTAAGTAATAGAATAACTTAATATTATCGCTTATTATCATTCCCCTTCAAGCGAGACGTCTTCAGTGCTTGCATTTGGGATACAATCGTATTAGCATGATATTATGATAGAATGAAGTAATGATTTTATTGAATGAAAGTTTACACTTACAATGGATATTTATATTCATCTAAAACCACAAAATCTAATCTTCTATTTTAATATACAATTGACTAAATCCCTATAATTTAGCAATAGAATAATTGAATATTATTTCTTGCTATAAGAGAGAATGAAACTTATGGAGAGAGAATGATGTAAAGAATAGAGAGAGTGATAGAATGAAATAAAGATTTCGTAGAATGAAAATTTAGACTTACAATAGGGTATTTATAAACATCTAAAAGTATCAAATAAAATCTTCTATTTTAATATACAATTGATTTATTGTTATAATCAAGTAACAGGATAATTAAATATTATCTATTGCTATCATAGAGATTTAAACTTATATAGAGAGAATGATGTAAAGAATAGTGAGAGTGATAGGATGGAATAATGATTTCATTGAATGAAGATTTATATTTACAGTATGGTATTTATATGCATCTAAGTAAGGGTGATTACGGTGCGATTTGGCAATTTTTTCGACTACATTTAAATTGTCTTGCTAGGTGTGATGTGGTGCGGTTAATTGTATAATTTTAAACTGCGATTTTTCTATTAAAAAATATCTTGCAATTTTAGCGGTTTTGCGATCGGCTTTAGCAGTTTTGCGGTTTCAATAAAAGATATCCAATATCTATATATAAACTACAACATTCGATTATTAAAATCATTAATAACCTCAAAAGTTTAAGAGTAATATTTGAAAATATTAACATTGCATTTTTAAGTAGAAAATACCCATAATTTGATTCAAATACTAAGGCTTTAAGATATAACTTACCTAGCTAAAAAAACTTAAAATAGCATACAAGAAAGATTTCATATAAACTACCTAAATTTTTTATTATAAAACTACATAAACTTTTGATTAGAGTGGTAAGTTTAACCTATAATGTCTTCTAGGTTTTGAGAAGTTTTGTTAATTTAAGTATTAATAATTAACTTTTAAATTAATAATATACATATTTTATAAAAATATTACTCCATATTAAATAAATATTTATAATGGCGGTCGATGAAGAGTGATTTTACTAGAAAAATGAAATTACATTGCCTATACGGTGCAATTTTGTGAAAAGTAATTAACCGCGATTGTATATAAAAAATGCTCGTCACGGTGCGGTTCGGTGCAATGCAGTCGGTTTAGGTTATTTTCAAAAAAATTTTCTCACCCCTACTTATCTAAAAGTATCAAATCAAATCTTCTATTTTAATATACAATTGACTAAATCTCTATAAATAAGCAATAGAAAAACTGAATATTATCTCTTACTATCAAAGAGGTTGAAACTTATAGAGAAAGAATGATATGAAGAATAGAGAGAGTGATAGGATGAAACAATAATTTCCTTGAATGAAGATTTACATTTTCAATAGGGTATTTTTATGTATCAAATCAAATCATCTATTTTAAAATACAATTGACTAAATTGCTTTAATTAAGCAATAGAATAATTGCGTTATATATCTTACTATCATATAAATTGAAATTTATAGAGAGAGAATGATGTGAAGAATAAAGTGACTAATAGAAGGAAATAATAATTTCCTTTAATGAAGATATACATTTACAATAGGGTATTTATATACATCTAAGAGATCAAATCAAATTATCTATTTTAATATTCAATTGACTAAATCCATATAATTAAGCAATAGAATAACTGAATGTTATCTCTTACTATCAGAGAGATTGAAACTTATAGAGAGAATGATGTGAAGAATAAAGAGAGTGATAGGATGAAATAATGATTTATATGAATGATGATTTACACTTACAATAGGGTATTTATATACATCTAAGAGGATCAAATCAAATCTTATATTTTAATATACAATTTATTAAATCCCTATAATTAAGAATAGAATAATTGAATATTATCTCTTGTTATCATCTCCATACAATGAGACGTCTTCACTACATGCAATTAGGGATACCATCGTGCGAGACTGATACCATGATAGGATGAAATAATGATTGCATTGAATGAAGATTTACAGTACTTACAATAGGGTATTTATATACAACTAAGAGTATGAAATCAAATCTTCTATTTTAATATATAATTGACTAAATCCTTATAATTAAGTAACAAAATACCTGAATATTATATCTTGCTATCAGGGAGATTGAAACTTTTGGAGAGAGAATGATGTGAAGAATAGAAAGAGTGATATGATGAAATAATGATTTCATTGAATGAAAATTTTCACTAAGAAGATCAAATCCAATCTTCTATTTTAATATACATTGACTAAATCACTATAATTAAACAATATAATAATTGAATATTATCTTTTACTATCATCCCTTTCAAGTGAGAAGTCTTAAGTGCTTGCATCCGGGATAACATCATGTGGGGCTGATACAATGATAGGATGAAATTAAGATTTCATTGAATGAAGTTCTACCATTACAATAGGGTATTTATATACATCGAAGAGTATCAAATAAATATTTTGTTTCAATGTACAATTGACTAAATTCTTATAATTAAGTAATAAAATAACTTAATATTATCTCTAGCTATCATTCTCCCTTAAGCGAGACGTATTCATTTCCTACATTCAGGGATGCCATCGTGTTAGGCTGATACTATGATAGGATGAAATAATAATTTCATTAAATGAAGATTTACACTTAAAAATATAGTATTTATATACATCTAAAAGTATCAAATCAAATCTTTTATTTTAATATACAATTGAATAAATCCATATAATTAAGTAATAGAATAATTGAAAATTACTTTTGCAGAGAGAATGATGTGAAGAATAGGGAGAGTGATATGATAAAAAATGATTTCTTTTAATGAAAATTTACACTTACAATAGGGTATTTATATACATCTAAGAGAATCATATCAAATTTTCTATTTTAATATACAATTGACTAAATCTCTATAATAAAGTAACAGAATAACTGAATATTATCTTTTGCTATCACAGAGATTGAAACTTAAAGAGAGAGAATGATGTAATGAATAGAAAGAGTGATTGGATGAAATAATGATTTTATTGAATGGAGATTTACACTTAAAATAGGGTATTTATTTACATCTAAGGGGGTGATTGGCATCTTGGAATGAGTTGGAAATGGAATCAGAATTCTCAACTTAATTCTCATTCCTACGTTTAGTAAGGTTTTAATAATGGAATCCTCATTTCATAAGGAATGTGTATTCCACAAAATTGGGAATCACCATTCCCCACACCCCCCATCGCTTTACGTATTTCATGCTTCATGGAATTAATTTTTTTACTCCATATAACATAAGATACGTTAATAATTATAAATAATTTATTTCTATCATTTTCACATCTCCTTTTGTATAATTTTGAAATAAAAATTAAATTAATATTTTTTTCATTTAATATATAATTTTCTTACAAAAAAATATAATATTTAATTATTAACTAAAAATATTAAATTATTTAAAATTTTAAAATAAAAAAATTCTTATAATTTAATACACATTATAATAAAAATAATATAAGAAAAATAAAAAATTAGTAAAAGAAAGAAATTTTTAAATTAAAAAAATTAGTATAATTAATTAAATCTTTATTTTAAATAAAATTTATTAAATTATATACAAAATATTATAAATTAATATTATTTTTAAATTCAATACAAATATATAATATTAAATATAAAATTTTATTTTATTTATAGAAATATATTTTTAAAATTACATACATATTTTTATTTAAATTTTAAATATTATAATTTTTTTATTTTTAATTTTATAATTTTTTTATTAGAATAATTATTAAAATATATTAAATTTATTAAAATTTAAATTAATTTAAATTTTAAATAAAATAAAATTTGAATAAGTTAATGAATGTATTTTCTATTACATCGTCTATTTCTAATCAATATCAATCATAAGAATAATTTCTTTTTTGTCATTCATTTCCTATCTCAATTTCATTCCTGAAATCATTCTATTCCAATGTAATTTTATTCTGTCATACCAATCATGCCATAAGAGTATCAAATCACAATTTTTATTTTAATATACTATTGACTAAATCTCTATGTTTAAATAATAAAATAACTTAATATTATCTTTTTTCTATCAGAGAGATTGAAACTTATGGAGAGAGAATGATGTACAAATAGAGAGTAATTGGATGAAATAATGATTTCATGAAAATTTACACTTATAATAGGGTATATATATAAATCTAAGAGTATCAAATCTTCTATTTTTATATACAATTGTCTAAATCCCTATACTTAAGCAATATAATAATTTAATAATATCTATTACTATCAGATAGATTGAAACTTATAGAGAGAGAATGATGTAAAGAATCAAGAGAGTGATAGGATGAAATAATACTTTCATTGAATGAAGATTTACACTTACAATATGGTATATATTCATGTCTAAGAGTATCAAATCAAATCTTTTATTTTAATATACAATTGAATAAATTTCTATAATTAAATACTTGAATAACTGAATATTATCTCTTGCTATCAGTGAGATTGAAACTTATAGAGATATAATGATGTGAAGAATAGAGAGAGTGATATGATAAAATAATGATTTCATTGAATGAAGATTTACACTTACAATAGGGTATTTAAATACATCTAAGAATATAAAATCAAATCTTCTATTTTAATGTATAATTAACCAAATCCGTATAACTAAGTAATAAAATAATTGAATATTATCTCTTACTATCAGGGAGATCGAAACTTATGGAGAGAGATTGATGTGAAAAATAGAAAGAGTGATAGGATGAAATAATGATTTCATTGAATAAATATTTACACTTACAATAGGGTATTTATATACATCTAAGAGGCTCAAATCAAATCTTCTATTTTAATATACAATTGACTAAATCCCTATAATTAAATTCTAGTGAGACGTCTTCAATGCTTGTATTCTGGGATAACATCGTGTGAGGCTGATACCATGATAGGATGAAATTATGATATTATTAAATGAAGTTCTATCATTACAATAGGGTATTTATATACATCTAAGAGTATCAAATCAAATCTTCTATTTCAATATACAATTGAAAAATTCCTATATTTAAGTAATAAAATAACTAAATATTATCTATTACTATTATCCCCCTCAAGTGAGATGTCTTCAGTGGCTGCATTCGGGGATACCATCGTGTTAGACTGATACAATAATAGGATTAAATAATGATTTCATTAAATGAAATTTTACACTTATTATTTATATACATCAAAGAGTAGTTAATATAAAATTGATTAAATCTCTATAATTAAGAAATTTTATAATTGAATGTTACTTATGGAGATAGAATAATGTGAAGAATAGTGAGAATGATAGGATGAAATAATGATTTCTTTGAATAAATATTTACACTTACAATAGGGTATTTATATACATCTAAGAGAATCATTTCAAATCTTTTATTTTAATATACTATTGACTAAATCCTTATAATTAAGTAATAGAATAATTGAATATTATCTCTTGCTATCATCCCCCTCAAGCGAGTCGTCTTCATTTCCTACATTCTAGAATACCATTGTATGAGACTGATACCATGATTAGTTGAAATTATGATTTCATTGATTGAATATTTACACAATTAAGGAATATAATAATTGAATGTTACTTATGGAGAGAGAATGATGTGAAGAATAGTGAGAGTGATAGGATGAAATAATGATTTCTTTAAATAAAAATTTACACTAACAATAGGATATTTATATACATCTAAGAGTATCAAATCATATCTTCTATTTTAATATACATTTGATTAAATCCATATAATTAAGTTGTAGAATAATTTAATAATATCTCTTGCTATCATCCCCCTCAAGCGAGATGTCTTCAGTTTCAATATTTTAGGATACCATTGTGTGGGTTGATATCATGATTGGTTGAAATTATGATTTCATTTAATCAAGATTTACACTTACTGTAGGGTTTTTACATACATCTAAGAGTATTAAATTAAATCTTCTATTTTAATATACAATTGACTAAATCCCTTTAATTAAATAATAAAATAACTTAATATTATCTCTTGATATCACTCCCCCTTAAGCGATAAGTCTTCATTGCCTACATTCGGGGATATCATTGTGTTAGTCTGATACCATTGTAGGATGAAATAATGATTTCATTAAATCAAGATTTACACTTAAAATATGGTATTTATATAAATCTAAGAGTAGCAAATTAAATCTTCTATTTTAACATGCAATTGACTAAATCCCTATAATTAGAAAATAACTGAATATTATCTCTTGCTATCATCCCACTCAAGTGAGACGTCTTCATTGCTTGCATTTTGGGATACCATCGTGTTACATTAAAACTATGATAGGATGAAATAATTATTTCATTAAATGAAAATTTACACTTACAATAAGGTATTTATATATATAAAAGAGTTTCAAATCAAATCTTTTTTAATATATAATTGACTAAATCCCTATAATTAAGCAATAGAGTATTTTAATATTACTAGAGAGAATGATGTAAAGAATATATAGAGTGATAGTATTAAATATTAAATTCATTGAATTAAGATTTACACATAAAATAATGTATTTATATACATCAAAGAGTATCAAATCAAATCTTCTATTTTAATGTACAATTGACTAAATTTCTATAATTAAGCAATATAATAATTGAATATTATCTCTTGCTATCATCCCTTCAAGTGAGACGTCTTTATTGCTTGCATTCGGGGATAAGATCGTGTGTGACTAATACCATGATAGGATGAAATTATGATTTCATTGAAAAAAGATTTACACTTAAAATATGGTATTTATATACATCTAATAGTAACAAAACAAATTTTCTATTTTAATATACAATTGACTAAGTCCCTATAATTAAGCAATAAAATAATTTAATATTATCTTTTACTTTCACTCCCCCTTAAGCGAGACATTTTCATTGCCTATATTCGGGGATACCATCGTGTTAGGCTGATACCATGATAGGATGAAATAATGATTTCATTTAATGAATATACACTTACAATAGGGTATTTAAATACATCTAAGAATATCAAATAAAATCTTTCATTTAAATATATAATTGGCTAAATTCGAATAACTAAGCAATGGAATAATTGAATATTATTTCTTACTATCAGGGAGATTAAAACTTATGGAGAGAGAATGATGTAAAGAATAGAGAAAGTGATATGATGAAATAATGATTTCATTGAATGAAGATTTACACTTATAATAGAGTATTTATATATATGTAAGTGGATCAAATAAAATCTTCTATTTTAATATACATTGACTAAATCTCTATAATTAAAAAATATAAAAATTGAATATTATCTCTTTATATCATCCTTTTCAAGTGAGACGTCTTAAGTGCTTGCATTCGGGGATAACATCATGTGAGGTTGATATCATGATAGGATGAAATTATAATTTCATTGAATGAAGTTCTACCATTACAATAGAGTGTTTATATACATCTAAGATTACCAAATCAATTCTTCTATTTCAATGTACAATTGTCTATATTCCTATAATTAAGTAATAAAATAACTGAATATTATCTCTTGCTATTATCCCCTTCAAGCGAGACGTCTTTAGTGCCCACATTAGGGAATACCTTAGTGTTAGGCTGGTACCATGATAGGATTAAAAAATAATTTAATAAATTGAAGATTTACACTTATAATAGGGTATTTATATACATCTAAGAGTATCAAATCAAATCTTTTATTTTAATATACAATTGACTAAATCCCTATAATTAAGTAATAAAATAATTGAAAATTACTTTTGAAGAGAGAATGATATGAAGAATAGTGAGAGTGATATGATGGAATAATGATTTCTTTGAATGAAGATTTTCAAGATTTGCACTTACAACAGGGTATTTATATACATCTAAGAGTATCAAATCAAATCTTCGATTTTAATATTCAATTGAAAGAATTCCTATAATTAAGTAATAGAATAATTTAATTTTATCTCTTACTATCATTCCCCTCAAGTGATACGTCTTCAGTGCTTACATTCTGAAATACCATTGTGTTAGGCTGATACCATGATTGGTTGAAGTTATGATTTCATTGAATGATGATTTACACTTACTATTGGCTTTTTAATACATCTAAGAGTATCAAATCAAATCTTCTATTTTAATATACAATTGACTAAATCTCATAATTAAGTAATAAAATAACTTAATATTATCTCTTGCTATCATCTCCCTTAAGCGAGACATATTCATTACCTACATTCGAAGATACCATCGTGTAATGTTGATACCATGATAGGATGAAATAATGATTTCATTAAATGAAGATTTACAATAAAATATGGTATTTATATATCTAAGAATATCAAATCAAATCTTTTATTTTAATATACAATAGACTAAATCCCTATAATTAAGTAACAGAATAACTGAATATTATCTCTTGATATCATAGAGATTGAAACTTACAAAGAGAGAATGATGTAATGAATAGAGAGAGTGATAGGATGAAATAATGATTTCATTGAATGAAGAATTACACTTACAATAGGGTATTTATATACATATAAGAGTATCAAATTAAATCTTCTATTTTAATATACAATTGACTAAATATCTATGTTTAAGTAATAGAATAACTGAATATTATCTTTTGCTATCAGAGAGATTAAACTTATGGATAGATAATGATGTAAAAATATAGAGAGTAATTGGAAGAAATAATAATTTCATGAAAATTTACACTTATAATAGGGTATATATATAAATATTAGAGTATCAAATCAAATCATCTATTTTAATATATAATTATCTAAATCTCTATACTTAAGCAATAGAATAATTGGATATTATATCTTACTATTAGATAGATTGAAACTTATAGAGAGAATGATATAAGGAATCAAGAGAGTGATAGGATGAAATAATAATTTCCTTGAATAAAGATTTACACTTACAATTGGGTAATTATTTATATCTAAGAGTTAAAATCAAATCTTTTTTAATATATAATTGAATAAATTTCTATAATTAAATAATAGAATAATTGAATATTATCTCTAGCTATCAGAGAGATTGAAACTTATAGAGAGATAATGATGTGAAGAATAGATAGAGTGATAATCCGAAATAATAATTTCATTTAATGAAGATTTACACTTACAATAGGGTATTTAAATACACCTAAGAATATAAAATCAAATCTTCTATTTTAATATACAATTAAACAAATTCGTATAACTAACCAATAGAATAATTAAATATTATCTCTTGCTATCAGGGAGATTGAAACATATGGAGAGAGATTGATGTGAAGAATAGAGACAGTGATAATATGAAATAATGATTTCATAGAATAAATATTTACACTTACAATATGATATTTATATAAATCTAAGAGGCTCAAATTAAATCTTCTTTTTTAATATACAATTGACTAAATCCCTATAATTGAACAATATAGTAATTGAATATTATTTCTTGCTATCATTCTCTTCAAGTGATTGTCTTCAGTGCTTGCATTCGGGAATAACATCGTGTGAGGCTTATACTATGATAGGATGAAATTAAAATTTCATTAAATGAAGTTCTACCATTATAATAGGGTATTTATATACATCTAAGAGTGTCAAATCAAATCTTCTATTTCAATGTACAATTGACAAAATTTCTATAATTATGTAATAAAATAACTGAATATTATCTCTTGCTATTATCCCCCTCAAGCGAGACGTCTTCAATTACTGCATTCGGGGATACCATCGTGTTAGGCTGATACCATGATGGGATGAAATAATAATTTTATTAATTGAAGATTTACACTTATAATAGGTTTTTATATACATCTAAGAGTATTTAATATAAAATTGACTACATTCCTATAATTAAGGAATTTAATAATTGAATGTTACTTACTAAGTGAGAATGGTGTGAAGAATAGTGAGAGTTATAGGATGAAATAATGATTTCTTTGAATAAAGATTTATAATTCATTAGGGTATTTATATACATCTAAGAGTATCATTTCAAATCTTCTATTTTAATCTACAATTGACAAAATCTTTATAATTAATTAATAGAATAATTGAATATTTTCTCTTGATATCATCTCCCTTAAGCGAGACGTCTTCAGTGCCTACATTTAGGAATACCATTATGTGAGAATGATACCTTGATTGGTTGAAATTATGAATTCATTGAATGAAGATTTGCACAATTAAGGAAAATAATAATTGAATATTACTTATAGAGAAAGAATGATGTGAAAGAATAGTGAGAGTGATATGGTGAAATAATGATTTCTTTAAATGAAGATTTACACTTACAAAAGAATATTTATATACATCTAAGAGTATCATGGTTGAAATTATAATTTCATTGAACGAAGATTTACACTTACTGTAGGGCTTTTATATACATCTAAGAGTATCAAATCAAATCTTCTATTTTAATATAGAATTGACTAAATCTCTATAATTAAGTAATAAAATAACTTAATATTATCTCTTGCTATCATTCCCCCTTAAGCGAGAAGTCTTCATTGCCTAGATTAAGGGATACCATCGTGTTAGGCTGATATATTAGTAGGATAAAATAATGATTTCATTAGATTATGATTTACACTTAAAATATGGTATTTTTATAACAAATCAAGTATTCTATTTTAATAAACAATTGAGCAAATCCCTATAATTAAGTTATAAAATAATAGATATTATCTCTTGCTACTATTCCACTCAAGCGAGACGTCTTCATTGCCTGCATTTGGGGATACCATCATGTTAGACTGATACCATGATAGGATGAAATAATTATTTCATTAAATGAAAATTTACACTTATAATAGGGTATTTATGTACATCAAAGAGTTTCAAATAAAAAATTTTTTAATATATAATTGACTAAATCTCTATAATTAATCAATAGAGTAATTTAATATTACTAGAGAGAATGATGTGAAGAATAGAGAGAGTGTTAGGATTAAATAATTAATTCATTGAATGAAGATTTACATTTACAATCGGGTATTTATATACATAAAAGAGTATCAAATCAAATTTTATATTTTAATATATAAATGACTAAATCCCTATAATTAAGTAATATAATAATTGAATATTATTTATTACTATCATTCCCCCTTAAGCGAAACTTTTTCATTGCCTACATTCGGGGATACCATCGTGTTAGGCTGATACCATGATAGGATGAAATAATTATTTAATTTAATGAAGATTTACACTTAAAATATGGTATTTATATACATTTAAAGTATCAAATCAAATCTTCCATTTAAATATACTTCAAAGAATCATCTGTCCCAAATTCAACTTCACGCTTCTATGAAAGGAAAAAACAACTAACTAATATCTCTCTAACATACTTTAATTTCAAATTTGGCATCACTTTTTAATACCCATAACATACTTATCATTTATTTATTACCAAAAAATAACATTCTACCACCAAAAGTAAGTCAAAATGTGACTTTTTTTCAACTTCGTATATATAATAAACATGAATATGAATTTGGAACGAAGGGAGTAATATTTTTATTAAATCCATACTAAGAAGACATGCATTTTGACTTGCATATAATTTAAGAAAGAATGACTTTTGGTGTAATTATGTTAGAAAATGTATGATTTTTTTTTTGGGTAATTCAATTAATAGTGTATGATATAGTGACTTTGACTCAATTTTGTATAAAAGAAAAGGCGTGACACATTTATAATATTGTAAGGATGTTGATGTTGTGTGTTATTTTCATTTTGGGGGTGTGTAAGTATTTTTAGAAATGATACTCTCTTGTGAGACGGGTTTATATGAGACGGGTCGATCCATTGTTAAAATATATTTATTTATATAAAATAATATGCTAATCTGTAGTTAAAGTATGTTTTAAGTGAATCATATTATAATACATTAAAATATATTTTAATTCATATTCATCATACTTTAAAAAAATATACTCTCTTCGTCCCGCGTTAAGGTTTACATTTTTTATTTTGGGTTGTCCCACGTTAAGGTTTACATTTCTTTTTTGTCAATTTGGGCCCACACAAAATAATTAATTATTCCATGTAGAGGCACACACAACATTATACAACTACCCACTTTACAAAAAATATTATTTATCTCACCATACTACACATTAAAATATTATATCTCTTATTCTTCGTGTAAAAAGTAAACTTCAACATTAACATGGGACAAATGGAGTACTTTAACTATTAATAAGCATACTTTACCACTATAACAAACATACTTTTAAAAATGGGTCGACCTGTCTCACATAATTATCATCTCACAAGAGACTTTATCTTATTAGAATGAAAAGTGTGCAGCTCATTTTGGGACGGGGAAGCAATATTTTCTATAATATATAAAATAAAAACACATGTTCCCTGCAACTCAATAACAAAGGAAGTGTGCATAAATTATTAGGATAGATGGAGTATTATTTTTATAAGATAAAGACTTGTAAGAGACTACCTTACATAAGCTCTTATGTGATAAGGATAAAAAGTGATTACATCGTTAATAAAAAATGATACTCAATCGATGAGAAGTAATAATGACGCAGTAAACTATTTCATAAACAATTTATAGTATAAATAAAAAGTGATAATATTTTTATAGTGAAAGTTATAACATTTTATGATAAAAGTAATAATTAATTATGAAGAGTAAAATGATCTCACCTTGAGATGGACTCATGCAGAATTGCCCTTTTTATAATTAAAATTTTTTAATAAAATATTTTATTCTAAAATTTATAAAATAAGAAAAAAAATGGAGTGTATATTATCATCATAAAATTGCAAGCAAGTGGATCGACATCTGTTATCTGTTCATAGTAAGCGAATCAAATCGTTCGCGAACTATTTGTGTCTCGCTTCGATAAAATATTCATTCAAGCTCATTCGTTAACATTAACGAGTCAAACCAAGCTCAAATTTTGACTCGAATAGTTTATCAAACCAAACTGAAGCCTAATGATATTCGAGTAGAAAGCTTGCGAATATATTCGTTAACGAGCTTGTTAATGGCTCACGAACGTGTTCCTAAATTTTATTATTATGTTTATATAGTATAAATTATTATTTATTTATTAGTATTTTTAATAATTAAATATTTATATTAAAAAAATACATATGATAATAGTTTAAGTGATTATTTAAATATTGAATTTTTTTTTTTTACTTTTATTATAATATTTTGTTGGTTTGTTTAATAACATTTATTAAATGTTCAACAGCGAAATATTCTTTTAATGTTTACGAACAAAAATATTGATATATTAATGAACAAACACTCATGAAAATGTTACCTTACGTGGTCCTAAACACGTTCGTGAGCCTTAACAAACTGTGTCTGTTCGAGTTCTTGTTCGATATATTTTTTTCACGACGAGTTTGAGCTCGAGCTCGAGTTTGATTATTCCTTAATAAACGATACTCAACTTCAGTAGTATTCGGCTCGACTCGATTCAATTACAACCCTACTTGTTTGTTCATGCCAAATAAATCTATTGGGCGCTGCTTTCTTATTTATTTATTTATTTATTTACTAATCCCTTCGTCCCAAAGGGAAATTCATAGTTATTGTAGATATAGAGTTTAAGAAAAAAATGCTTTTTGTTTTGCTTTTAGGATTAGTTTGATATTTTTAGGAAATAAATAAATTATAAAGTAAGTTATGTGAGTTGTAAAAGAGTAGCAATTTTGAAATTAAAGTGTGTTATGAATGTATTGATTTTTGTGTATTTCTTTATTTGGAGGTGCGAATTTATTTATGAGATGGATAGAAAGTATGAATTTGTTTATTTTTGGGGGAGGCAATAGTTGTTTTAATGGATAATCTAAATTATAAAATGAAATTCGTGTGGAAGTAATAGACAAGTCTCTTATATCAATATTTCTCATAAAAGAGTAAATGAGACCGGATGGAGAAGGTATAATGTTATGTTGCCAGTAGCTTTTCAATTGCGTAAAGAATCCATTCCAGTCTCACAAAAGTGTTTGCCAACAGAATTAACAGAAATTTATAGCATATCATATAATCGATGACGTAGAACCATGAAAATCTGCGAGCTCAAACAGGAGCATTTTGCATTGCTCATGCACAAGATCATTTATAAATATTCAATTCTACAAAGATCAACCATAGATGGAACCACAATGTTCAATCAAAGAGTTCAATTCCACAACAGAAGTTCTTAAGCTATGAAGATCTGCCTCCACTTTATCGGACACAAAGCATGTGTTGCACGACACAGCTTCAAGCAACCGTATCTTTCTCGTCGTAGCTTCCCGTTTCACGCTCTGCAACCATTCCATTTCGTCCAAGTCTTTCACCACTTCCTCCTGCATGATTCTCACCTCTTCTTCCTTCAACTCTGCTTCAAACAAGCTCTGACAGTAATCAAGAATCATGCTCTCGAATTCATCTTTTCCATCTCGTAGAACTTCTAGAAGTGTCTCTTTCTCCTTGAGGATCTTCTGAAGCTTGAAAGTTGCTTCTTCAACAGATAACATCTCTTTCTGTACCTCTAACTCAAGCACTTGTATCTCACTCTCCAAATTTTGCAATTTTCCATTTGCAGCTTCTATTTCCTTCTTCAAATCTCCAAGTTTTTCTCTATTCAGTTTTATTTTGTTTTGAAGCTTGGTTTTCTTTTCCTCAGATACGAGCAAATCAGTAGCTTTCCCACTCACTTGCCAATTCTTCTGCGAGACATTGCTGCCTTGTTTTTCAACATTGTCTATGGCAAAGAGAACTCTCTCACCTTTCAGCTTCCGATTTTCCTCCTCCATTTCTAATATCAGGTTCTCTGTTGTGTTTCTCAAAACAATCTCAGATTCTTTGATCTTCGACAGTGCATTAATCAGTTCTTGCTTGGACAATGAAAGAGAGGTTAACCCCTCTTTCTTTTGTCTCACACCTTGTGAAGAAACTTTCAGTTTTGATCGTGCTAGAGCCTCACGCTGTTCAAAATAAACAACTACTGAAGAAAAGCTATTCAAAGACTGCCGAAGGGCCGATAATTTCTTGTTAGCCAGATCTTTTCTCTCCCATAGCTCTGAAGAAAGTTCTCTGAGACACTCACAGTCTTGCTGCTTTGCCTGAACACTGTGCTCTAGCTTACTGATTTTTTCAGAAAATGCATCAATTTCAATCATTGCTCGTTCAAATGAACCAAAAATGCTTACTGTTTCAGCAGAGTACGAAAGCTTCTTTTGTGCTTCAACGAGTTTTTCTCTCATTGACATCAGTTCTTCACTCACATACATAGGTATTGAATTTGATGAGCTTTCCTGCATCACAAAGCTTTTTCCATCTTGTTCATCCGGCTTGTGTAACTCATCTATTTCCATCGCAATCTGCTCAGTTGATTCTGACATGGAACTTTTAACCACATCTCCAAGTGACTTCACATCAACATCATTCAAGTCAGAACAATTGCTTGTTTTTGAATCCATCGAACTTTGGCTGACTTCAAAAAAGCAAGTATTTGAACGTATGCCTGTATTTCCATTCTGCATATTTACCCCATTGGAATGCATTTTGTCCCCCTTGCTTTCATCCTCAACGAAGACAGAAGCTTCATCGGTAATAAGACATTGGCCACAATCAAATTCGAGAAGCTTATCAGGACAGCTAAAATTTCCTTTATTATCTACATTGTTGCATTGAGCAGAAGCAATTACTTTCTTTAACTCATCTCTCTCTTGCATGGCCTTCTCATATAGACTCAACAACTTATCATTTTCTTCATGCATTTCTGAGAGTTGACATCTTAGTCCTTCAACTTCTCTTTTCGTTTTCAGTTCCTCATCTTCAACTTGTTCAGTGTCACAAAGGTTGTGATCTTCTGTAGTATCCACCCAAGAATTTTCAGGGCTACCAGAACTCTTTTGTTCACGATTTTCAGCAACCGCCCTTTCATACAAATCAATCAGTTTATTGTTATCTTCAATTAAGACCTTTAGCTTCATCTTCACTTCATCATTTTCTTTGGACAGAAAAATTGCCATTTCATGTGCTTCTGCCTCTCGTTGGCTCGCAACTGCAATGGCATCAACCATAGTTTTGAGCTCTGTCTGATCACTTGTCCCAATATTCATAAAAGGAAGTTTGGTTTGCCCTGTTTGTGACTCTTTTGCTAAGGCTTCTTTCGACATTCGTTCAGCCTCAATCACCTTCGTCAAGTCGTCAACGTTCCTGTAAATTAAAATTGACCATTGTTTGCAGCAGAGTTGGATTAGCATATGAATGCTTTTAGAGATTTATGTTGACTGGTTTTAAAATTAAAAAGTCCCAGAAAACTATGCTTCATACTTAACATCTCAAAGCTTTCCAAAAAAAATTGATCATAGCTAAAAAAATTGAAAAAAATAGCATTACAGTGACAATTGTGTTATTACCTTTCTAACTTTTCTTTCTCATCAACTAAAAATGCAAGTTTTTTGCGAAGTGAATCAACCTCTGATTGATTCTGAATAGCCTGAGAGCATAATAATCAGGAGGAATGCTTTAGAGTGTACAAAAGGCATACTCTTGATGAACAGATTACGATAACAACTAATAATTTATACCTCCATACGGAGGAACTCATTCTCCTCATTTATTGATGTGCGCCAGGGTGATCCAGATGCCTGCAGTCGAGAAGAACTGACATATTTAAGCAAATGTTTTCAACACTCAACTTTTTAACTTCAACACGACCGACGTAATTCAAGACTTGTACTATTCAACTCTAACCAAAGTTAAAAAAAAAATTAAAAATGAAGAGGAGGTTATTACACTAATCTGGAAGTATCACCAAATTCAGACACAATGTCTAGACCATTATATTGCAATACTCCACAAACTACAGATAAAAGGGACATGAAAAAAGGTAAACTTTCTTCTCTATTACCTGATTGGAACTCAGAAAATTACAATCATTTGGGGTGCCCACAGCCAGATTGTTGCTTTCTTTCTGTGACAACATCACACATCTCAGTTATCTTCACAGAGATGTTTTATTTTTATTACTTTTACAAGCCAAACTTAAAGAAAAAGATAAGAACCTGAATCTTTGCGCAATCTGATTCATGCATGAGCTTCCAGTCAAGAGCTTCTAGCAACTGCAGACCAAACAAAAATGTTTAAGAGCTGAAACTATGTTGGGAAGATAAACAAGATTATGTGTATTTGGCATTCATTTTAATTCCTAGAACATTAAGTAACTTGGAAACAGGAGAACCCATATAAATGTTACCAGGTTGTGCAATATATATATATATATATATATATATATATATATATATATATATATTAATTCAATAACAATGGTAGGAACTGATAAGAACTGATAAACCAGATGAATTGTTCTCTGCAACCTGCAAAGCATAATAAAATATTACCTGGTAATGCAATATCCGTATCTGTTCATCAAGTCTTTCCCTCTCTCCTTCCTCACAAAATGACTTCAACCTAATGCAGAAAATCAAGTAGTAGTAAATTCAATTAGCTAATGAAATTGATAATTTAATTTAAAAAATAAATTAAAAAGAAAGCACGGCAAAAGAGTCAACTAATATTTCCTGAGTTATAAGAATATCCACAATTTTACTAAACAGAAACTGATTTTGAAATATATAGCAAACGTTGAGTAATTCCACATCCAGTGAAATCTATTTAAGAAGAATCATGCAATGTCAGTTTAATAATTGGTTTCATATGGTTTAAATTGACTAGGTTAAGTCAATGCATGGTGAAATGAAAACCAAGTAAATTATAATATCGTTTTATTAATAAGTAATGGGTGGTAAAAATTGCAGTCGAATTAAAAAAATCAAAGGCTTGCCTTCTGATCTCTTCTTTCAAATGCAAATTCTCCATAGCAAATCTTGTCACGTCTTGGTTACGATCAACCTGAGCACGTAATACCTCTATTTCCTTTAAATGCTCCTCTCTTTCATTGAGCAAGTGAGTCTCGGCAGAGATCTTTCCTGTAGTAAGAGCTTCCAATCTCTTAATGCCTGCTTCTCGAAATCTTAATCTCATTTTCAAGCCTTGTATCTCGTCCTCTCTTTGTTTCGCCTAAAGATGCACAAGACAAGTAAATCATCAACTCATGCAAGACACATTATAAATATTTAATCAATCATTAGGAAATCATTCTAGACAACGACTTTAATCACTGAACATATGCTCATATAAAATAGAGATCAGAGAGCTGCAGCATTTTGTGTAAATTCTCATGATGCGGAAACATAATACAACATGATGCTGCAATAACTTTTCCAGCAAAAAACCATTAAAATGTTCAATTGAGATTTGCATACTCCATGTCAAGTAACATATTCTGCAAAGAAAAAGATAAAAAGGGAGTATGCAATATGAAGGGAGTATTGCTAGGAAATTTTTATTTGCTTTTAAATGTAGTTTAAAAGCAATATGAATATTACATCTATATATAAGAATCCTTCTAGATTAATGTTTCAGTCTTTCAGAAAACAACAAATACGTCTCAACAGACCGGAGATAATAATATCAAAGAGATTAAAATGTCTCAACAAACACGTCTCAAGTAAAGCCTAAGAACATAGCATTCATGGCTATATATTCTGGCTCAGAAATTCAGAATTAGAGTTGGAAATTACCATACTTTTCGTACAGTTAGGTTATATTTTGTTTATATGCGAAATTTATTTAACTCATTTATACCAAATTTATAGAAGAAATTTAGAAATTTGGATTCAATTACCAGTTGCAGAGCTGACTGGTTTTCCGCTGCCAAAGCCTGCAGAGTAATGTCTTTATCTTGCTCCCTCCGAAGAGCTCCAACAAGGGCAACTTCATACTCTTTTTTCTGAAGTCAAAGATAAATATAAAAAAATTATTCTAGAACCTAAAAAATATATAAATGTCTAATAGATGGAGACATTCCAACATACATGTGATATCTTTTTCTCAGATAGAAATGGATACGTTTTATGTTCATCCCATTTTAAGGTTCCCGGAGATCCTAGAAATGTCATTGAACCATCATGGCTTTCAGCACCTCCACTGACCAGGCTCCTCAAACGAGATACTTCTTTCTAGAGATGGCATTTATCAAACCCATTCGTAAACAAACAATCATGAAAAGAGTAACTAAAAGAGAAGAAAGCAATTATATAATTCTAGAATTCTGCTGATGTGTGGGACTATATCAATAAAATTCTGCTGATCTGTGGAACTTTACTTTCTAAGTTCTAATCAAAGTCTATATCAATAATAATAAATATATGGAGAACTTACTCAAATAAAATCAAACTTTCACCCAATTCTTCTACATGAAATACATTAGACAACAAAAGATAAACAAGAAGTTGGCATCGTTAAAAAGTACAATAACGTTGCCAATAGAACATGAATCCATGATCTACTTACTGCATTTGTTAATATCTCATAACAGATAATACCACTTACTATCTTACATATTATTATTTCTGATTATTAGAAAAGAAAAGCACACATATTAACATAATAAATTGATGATTTTATGGCTAGGAAAGCAACCACAATTAAGTTCAAAAGGTAGAGGATAAGTGAAATATTTTTAACTCAATGATCCACATCTCTTTTACAAAAATCTGAGCAAATAACTATGTTTGGCTGCCTTCAATTGGAATTTAAATTATAGAGTGTACCTTGAGGTTTTGGTTCTCAAGCCTCAGAGCCAGCACATCTCCAGATGCATCTTCATTAACAATTGCCTAGAGTTATAATAAAAGATGACAAACATTGTTAGTCTCTAAAACATTTTCAAAGGAGAATGATAAAAGTTGTTAAGACCTATAGGTAATTGGAAAAATATTAGAAAATTTTCTCATTGCAAATTGATGTAAGTTTACTCAAGGAGATTTCAGTTTTCAAATGAAGACTCTGGCATTACAAGAATAGATATTACACTGAAAAACTACTTACATGGTTTTTTATAAATTTGGCACGTTGGGCAAACTTTAATGTGCTCAAAGTCTCTAGTGAGCAGCTGCAAGAGCATAGCATAATGTTTATATGAATTTATAAATTAAATAATATTAGACTTTGTTGAAATTAGGAAGAATGAATTTAACAACTTTCTAGGCTTTCAGTAGGCAATGGCAATCTCATAGTAAAGGTTTACAAAAACATTATTAGAGAATATACAACTACAAAATAATTCACTGAAGTTCAGGTCAAGATGCACTAACCAACTAGAGGGACTAATGTTTGCAATGATGCTTGTTTTAGCATTCCCTCCAAGTGAATCATGCATAATATTGGTCAGAAATTGAGATATGTCTCCTACATGGTTTGAGTCACAAAAAATATTCACAATTTATATCTATCAGTGTGCTTGACATTCTTATTTCTGCACCATGTACTCAAAAAGCTAATTTGCAGTTTTTGGAGATTTTAGAATGCAGAGAAAAAAGAAAAAAGAAACAGTAAAGCGCAAAAAGTTTCTTTACACATGTAGCACACAACTTAAGCAACAAGTTTCTTTACAAACTACATGAAGAACTATTATCCACCTGAAGCAAAAATGTGAGCTTGGAATCCCTATAAGGAACGTGAAGTGACCTCCCATTTGATATGCTAACAAGATTCATTATCACAAGTCTGCATATAAAAGTATACAATCTCAGTGTTGAATTTTACAGGGGTACATGATTTAATGATGACTGAGCTCTGAATTGCATAACATCGAAGGTTAAAAGACAACATACCCTAATGTAGAAAGAGACTTGTTGATGTTTGTAGCCTCCTTCAGACGTTCCCCTTCTGCACCAGAGCTTTTTTGTCTGTATTTTGAAACACAAGAATGTGAATAGAACACAAAATATTTTACCAAAGCCACTGCTCCCAGTCTACATATTTTATCTTCTTCTTTCCAACTATAATTTGACTTTACCTTTCAGATCCTGCTAAATCTACCAGGTTAAGACGAGCAAACCGACGATGTGTTACCCCCTGCAATTCCCACTGTAACAAAGAACAATGTATCAGTTCAAGCAAGACTTGGAGGCCAAAGTCAAACCACAGGAATAAAAGTTCATATAAGAACAGTGATTTTTATTTTTACCTTACTCTCAATGATGCACGTGAATACACTATGAGAACGACTACTAGCATGGTTCATGTTTGTTGCAGCTACCTTTCTGTTGGCTGCACCCTGAAAATAAAACACGGATCCATGAAAACCATGTACACCCAAGGATCTCCAGCTGAAAAACTAAATGTGACTATGTGAGTGTTTGTGACATCATTTAGTACTACAATCTCTTTAATTGAAGACAAGGTTTATGATTGTCACTAAATACTGAAGAAGAAAAAGGCAATTATTCAAGTAACAAACTCAGTAATAATATTGGGGGTTATACATCATACCATATTTTGTAATACAAAGATAAGAGTCTTCCATAAGGGAATTTATTAACCTGAATAAGTTGTTGGATCACATCTCGAGCACTTGCAACTTCTACCTCAGTAACATTTTCTACATATATGCCTTTCTTAGTGTCTTCTCTTATCTGCAATGAGACATGCAACTATCAGATCTCAATTAAAGTTTGACCACAAAAAATGAAAACATGAAAATCTTGAAACAGCAGTATGTCTAAGAGCCTAACAGCATATTTTCTAATAATAGATCTCAGATTTCACCATTTAAAAGTAATAAATTGTCCATGAAAGGTATAACTGAATTTTGTTTTACTCTAAGAGATTCAACCAATTGAGTAATTGACCAGAATCATTTTTCTCAAATAACCAAAATTTACAAGGGTTCAATATGCATAAGATATAGTGCTATTCCCTTTTTAACAAGAATGAATATTTAGGATAGAGTTCCAACAGGCACCTTATGAAGTGTTAATTAATAAAAAGATCTAATTAAGGAAACTTATGGAGAATATAACCTGTAAATTAATCGATGAAGGGTCCAACAAATCAAGTATTTGTTCATTGTAGATTTCTATGAAAGAACATCTACAAGTGAACTTTACTTTTTCTTCCCTGCGAGAATCCTTATCCTGTAATGCAAAATAAGGCAACAATTTGCACATGAAACTAATATAGGCCCAATTGAAAAAAAAAAAAAACTCTCTTAATACAAGATCAACTCTTGAATAAGTACCAGAATCATACATGCCACCCTAAACAAGTGAAATGAGATGTTTGTAAGATATCATACATGCCACCTTAGATAAAGCGAAATGCCATCAGATCATTGATAATTTTACATGCGCACCAATTAATTTCTCTTGTACAGATGTACTAAAAAGTTTTCCAGAATTTGATGACTCAAGGCTCAGAAAAATGATATTAGGATTCATTCATCCACTTTCAGTTTCAAAATCAATAACTTATTACATACACAAACCATACCTTTTGAATTCTGGAGAATAAGTACTCAAAAACTCTAGGTGTCATCCCACAGTTAACACTATGTCTCCGAGTACCTCCCTCAATATCTCCAAGCATCGTGTGGGTCTTCCCACTTCCGGTCTATAAAAAATCCAATAAAAGAAGTATTAACTCAAATTTGTCAAGTATTGTTTCTTTAGGAAATTTCATAATCACAACAACATTAGAAGATTTGAAAGACTTCAGTTATACAAGGTAGATAAAGTTTGGAATTCCAAATTAATATATACAAGCCACAATTATACACGAGGTTAGAATTATTTGAAATTCCGTAGTAACATATTAAAAGAATAACTCACTTGTCCATAGGCAAACATGCAGCTATTATATCCTTCCATGCAATTCTCCACCATTGGAACTCCAGCTACTTTGAAAAGCATTTCCTATTAAAGTAACCCAACCATGAATTCATAATATAAAAGAACCATAGTTGTTAAAAGCGAGAGGCGCACTTAGGCGCACGGACCCTAGGCGCGCCTGAGGTGCACGCCTGAGCTACATTTTGCCCAAAACTGAATTTACAATGTATATACACAAATATATCCTATTTACAATCATATTACCTATCTAAGCTAAGATAAAAATCACATAACATCACATAATGATACATAATAACTCATAATAGCATTATAACACATAAAACATACACACAAATAAAGTTCAAGTAGGCGGCAGATGGTGGTGGTAGGCGGTGGAGGTGAAGGCAGCCCACCTTTTTGTCTTTGTTTTGAAAGTTCAAGTACTAAAACCCTAACCCTAATTCTCTATTTATATCATTTTATAAGTGGGTTGTCCATTTTTATCTTAAAAATGTGTAAACCCTTTAATAATTGAGTAGCAATTTCAAAAAACTTAAAAAAAAAAAACAAAACAAAACAAGATTTTGAAGAGGCGCGCCTAGGCGCACCTAGGCGCGCGCCTTTGATACATGAGCCTGGAATAGCAAAAAATCAACAATCTAGGCGCAGACCCCTGAGCCTGAGCTCCTTAGGCGCGCCCAAGGCGCGCCTTTAACAACTATGAAAAGAACATGTATTCAACGACACCAAATGTAAGTATCGTTATGTACCTGGCTAACATTTTCATCAGCCACAACGTCAAATGTGAAGCGGGATTCCGGATGTCCAGTCCATGTAATTGTCTGGGAACTTTCTTGCCTAACACATCTACTATGACCTTGAAGTGATATCTCAGAGCTGCTCAAAGGCCGAACCCGAATAATAACCTGGAAATTACCAAATCGACAGTAGAAAATTAACTCGAATAAATGTCAACATTATAGCCTACTGTTGCAAAAAGAGATTATATATTGTCATGTAGTAGTGTGGGGTTATGACAGAGAACTTTAGTATTATTGCATATACAAGAAACAATTCAGAAGCTACTCTACAGTTCTTGAGCGAGCTTCATTAATGAACACTGATTTCCAACTAAAACACTATCAGTATTTCACCACTACATCAAGTTTATTTCATGAAATTATAGTCTATATCTATTTAATTTGCTGACATTTTGTGAATATAAATCCACATCCTACGTATATGAGTACGATTAAAAATCTAAAGAGATGTATTTATCAAAAAGAACGTTATCTGTATTATATTTGTTATTGACAGACTTGCTTGACAGTAAACCAACTCTTTGAATGATGTTCGATTAATTATTTAAATCTAGTTATTAATTAAATTTACGCCTCTGCCAATGCATCCTAACTCCACCAATCAATAAGGTAATTGAATATTATCACTTTGAAATTGCTTGATATATATCTCCCTATGGATATCATTCACTTGCATAGAACGAAAACCTGAGTGGTACCCCAAAACCCTAAACCATAGTAAAGAGCCAAGAAGAAGAAGGTACCTGAACATTATGCTCTTTCCAGAAGTTGGGATCTTCGCCGAATTCAAAACTGCTACTAGGAGCGGCGACGACGGTATCTCCGTCATCGAGTTCAGATGACTTGTCGGAAGATTGAAGCGAAAATAAGTCTCTGGAAAGTGATTTAGACAATAGATCCGGAGAGCTGCTGGAGCTCTTCATCAACATCAGCGCCGAATTTCCGGGCTCTGGTGGCGGATTTTGGTGGTATCCAAACCTGCTTCTGCTAGCGGTGGCCGTCGTCGATTCGGAATTGGAGGGAAATACCGGCATTGTAAGGGCTCCAATCGGGTTTTCTTAGGAGAAATCTGAGATGAAAGAAAATGAGAGAAATGCAGAATTCTTTGGGGATGGTGTGGTCCGTTGAAGGTTTGAAATATTTTGAAAATGGAAGGATGGAGCCAATTGGAAGGGGTTCGGGTGTTGACCGTTGAGTGTTTTCCCCCTCTATAAATTAATAAATAAAATAATAAAAGTAAAATGGGCTAAAATCAAAGAAGAAATTCGAATTTGTCCAAAAAAAAAATACTCCCTCCTACTACACATTACATTAATAATTAGGTGCAATACTCCTTTCATTCGTTTTTAAAGGTATCATTCGCTTTTTGCACGTGGATTAAGGAGTATTATTATTTAATATGTAGTGAGTAGTTGTATTAATGGAGGTGTGGGTCCATTTTTTAGTTGTATTAGTGGGTGTACGTGGGTCTCATATTTATAAAAAAAGAAATGAGATCATTGGGGGTGGACGCCCAAAATGAAAAAATAGTTCCCTTGAAAGCGGATGGAGGGAGTATATCCCAAAAAAATTAAAACTAAACTAATGAGATTAAAATACCCTTAAGAAAAATATGTTTATAATATCTTTATTATTCATACCTTAGAACTATTAAATATACCCCAACCTTCAATATAAAAATGAGTTTGTAAAAAATTAAAACTAAACTAACCAAACATAAACGAGCTTAGGGCCTTCAACGGGTCTTAATCCCACGCCTGTTGTAGAAAGTGCTTCAAGGTTCCTGACGGCGGTTCGGGAACTATGTGGAAGAAGAAATCTAAACAGGGATTACTCGATGACAGATAAGTGGGGAAATTATTCATCGTCGTGCAACAATGAACTCCGTTGCCTCTTCCACTCCGCCTCGCAAACGCGTCCTCTTCGACCGTCGATACGGTTGGGTATTGGAGAATGGAAAGAGCCGTCGGAAGAAACTTATCTGGTGGTCGTGGAATGTTCTGCATTGTTCCACTAGCAAAAGCATTTCTTACCAAGGCATCGGAATCGATAAACTTTATTGGGAGCTTGGCATTGAATGTTCTTGAAAAACCAGATATGCTTTCGCCCAAAGTTGTTGCAGCTGCTCTCGATGATCAAATGCATAAAATAGTTTCTTTTGTAAAAAGTTTGATGCCACCAAGAAAAGACAAGAAGAAGGAATCAACTTCTCCCTTATGACTTATGTTAAGGCATAGCTGATATGTATGCTATTACCGAAAATAATGTGGCCTGAATTGGTTCCAACTAGGCACTATTGACTACATTAAGTTTTTTTTTCTGAAAACATTAGCTACCATGAGGTCCATCAATGGATCTCCTGAAGGGGTGAGAGGGCTAGTAGCGATGGCGGTGGTGGCAATAAGGGTTGCGGTTTGGTGGATTTCAGGGGTCCGAGTAGGGTTTCGGTAGATGCTGCCATGATCGCTGATCTGAATTAAGGATGGTTGATTTGGAGAGGAAGATATTAACAACCTACATCCCTTTCTCGACTAATTATCCCCTCCTACCTCTGTCCAAGTCATTTCATGGAGGTGGTGGAGATGAGGAAAGGAGATGGGAGTAGGTGTGTCTCGGGTACCAGCGTCGTGGTGGATATTAGAACCAGATCGATCTCTCCGATGCCACATCATTTCTCTGGCAACGTAAGAAAAAAATATTGATTCAAAGCTACCAATAATGCACAGAGATTTTAATTGATTAAGCGAGGGTCTAATGAATTGGAGTATATTTAGTAGTTTTTGGGGTATGAATAATAAAGATATTATAAACACATTTTTCATAAGGGTATTTTAGTTTCATTAGTTTAGTTTTAATTTTTTTTTGTATATTTAGTATTTTCAGGGTGCAAATAGTCGCCCCCTAATAATTAACGTTTCTAATCCATTATACTTAGATCTAGTATTTTTATAATCGGATCGGAGATCCAACCGTTGAGGATAATGGTTCGAGGTTCAACCGGTAATCAGTCAGACCTGCGGTTCAACCAAAAAATCATAAAAATGATATATTTTTAATTATATTACATTTTATTATTTCATATATAATTTTATATATTAACATTCTGTACATATTAACATACCAACATACTCAATAAGACAGTTGTAAGCTACAAATCAATAATTTAATGAAGGCCGACTTATCTAAGACCGTCTCACATAAACTCTTATGTGAGACGGATGAAAAGTAATAACTATCATAATGAAAAGTGATACTGAATTAATGATTAGTGGTAATGCAATTTCATGAATAATATATAGTATAAATGAAAAGTGATAACATTTTATAGCGAAAGTGATAACCTTTAAAGTGTAAAATGGTCTTACGAGATACGGTCTCACGCAAGATCTATTGTAATACTAACACCACACAATCAAAGCAAGTTGCTCAAGAAATCAAATATACGAGAGAGAGAGAGATTATGGGGAAGCTTGTTAATTTCACTTCTGCATTCTACCTACCACTCCTACATACTCTTTCTCACTCTCTCTCTTCTTTTTTCCTAATTCAATTTGAAGCCTTCTACCACTCGAAATTCCAGCCACCACAACTTGTCCTCTACTACAAGATTCCACCAATCTAAACCCGCCTCCTAAAATTGCCTCTCCTTTGTAGTGCAGGACACGCGTTCTTCATGGTAGCGAATAATATGCCTGTTAGATCCTTGAAAAAGATGTTTATAGTAGTGGCGGCTGGAGCGATGGTGAAGAATGTTTTGACTGGGCATGTTTTCATTCTCGGTATTGGTAGTTGAAACGGAAAGTGGGTGAACTTGTATAGTGGGATTTTAATGGTAAGGGTTTATTTAAATTGGTTTCTTTCCGTGGGCGGCCGATTTCTGGTTTGGTCAGTTCACAGGTCATTTCGGTTTTGACCGGTCCAAACTAGTTTTTCCCGGTCTAAAGGCATAAATGGTTTATTAGGAGTTTTCAAATCGAATTTGGATCCGGTTCTCGATTGAACCAGCCCATCGGAATTTAAAAACACTGCTTGAACTGATTGAACCAGTCCAATTTTAAAAACACTACTTAGACCATCGGAATTGGATTCTCTCCATTTAAGCGGCCGGTGAATTTTGTAAATTTCGTCATATCAGCTTTTTTTTATTAATTCACTTTTAAAATACTCCTTTCATCCCAGGCAAAAGTCTCCATCTCCTTTTGTGCGTAGATTAAAGAGTATTAGTATTTTATTTATAGTGGATAGTTGAAATAACACTTTTACATATTTACCCCTTCACTTTTATAAAATTGGAATACATATTTACATGGAGATAAATGAATTTTTTAATCAAATAATAATTAATCTATAATTAAAATTAACCACTAATTTAGTAAAAATTTATAGAAAATTAAAATTCAATCTTCATTACACTTTTTTTCCACCTGTTTGATAACCAAAAATTAAAAATAAAATTACAAAACATGTCAGAAATCATAATTTCATTTCCCTCCCATAAATTTTCATCACACCTTTTCTTGCCTCCCGTACATTTTAATTTCCCTCCCATACATTTTCACCACATGTCAGAAATAACATTCCCTCATGCAATGCCAAAAGTTTTACTTCCCTCCTACCATCCTTGTCATCACCTAACCCATAGTTCCCTCCAAAAACAAGTTCTAATTATCTCTTAATGTACATCATAAATACATTTACTCCAACACAAAAACAAGTTCTTACATACAAAAAAATGAGTAAAAAGAAAATCTAAGTAGCAATGAACTAAATATCATTGCTCAATTCATGTAGGAGGGCTCATCAAATGGCAAAGCAGCACATGGAAATATCATTTTAACCACTTCTAATTTGGTGTTGACATAAAAGTTGTTAGAAGAATATGAAAAAGAGCAAACGAGCAAATACAAATAGGTAATGCAATTTCATTAATGAATAAAAAATCAGAGAGACTACATGGTATTAGTAAGATGTTTGATAAAGAAAAATTGAAAAGCATTCAGTTTAAGAATAGGGGAACCATTAGGGATATAACAACAGAAATGAAAACATCCAAGAGTATAGTTGCTAGGTGGATAAATCAAGGACTTATTAGAGCTCATACTACTGCTATAAAATCATTCCTCATACATAAACATAAGATTAGCAGGCTGAAATTTAGCCTTTCAGCATTGCTAGTTATTAAAGAGTTAAAAGTGATCAAATTTAAAAGCATGTCACAGATGATTCACATAGATGAGAAGTGATTCAATCTTACAAGATCAACAGAGAGATACTACCTTGTAACAGAAGAAACAAACCATATAGAGCATGAAAAAGTAAAAATTTCATTGGTAAGGTCATGTTTCTATGTGCAATGGCAAGACCTACTTATGATTCAAGTGGTGAGTGCATATTTGATAGAAAAATATGCATTTTTTCCTTTACCGAATAGGTAGCAACAAAGAGGAATTCAAAAAAATAAAGAAGTATGTACAATTGAAACCAAACGAATGTTGTCAGTTACAAAATTAGTGACAAAAAACCTCTTGATCAATCAGGTAATGTCACTTTACTATGTTACTAACATACATGTTTGTGTAATCATCAGAGTGTATTCATAATTGAGTAGTAAACCTAAAATATACTTAGAAATAAGAATTAATGAATATATTTTTATTGGTGACATTTATTTTAGGTGATACCAGCTATAAAAATAAAATATTCAAGTGGAGCAAGTAAGGATATTATATTCAATAAGATAATGACAAGGCACATATAGAAGTGGAGGTCGGAGGCAGCAAGCTTAGATGGATTAAATTTTCATCTAGTTTTTCAGCCTCCTAAGAGTCCAGACACTAATATTAATGATTTGGGATGGTTTAGAGCCTTACAATCTCTACAATTTAAAACTACAACAAACAAAGTTGAGGATTTGTTACAAGCAGTGAACAAATCATTTGAAAATGTTGGGATAAACAGATTCTCATTCATTCCTAAGGGACAAATAAAGAAGATCATAAAAAACATAATACAAGAATTTACATGGTGTTCAGCACGAAAATTCGCGCTTTTAGGTCGTTTTCATATGATTATTTTATTATTTTAGCAGTGTTTGTGGAGTTTATTATTTATTTTCATATATATTATGACTTCACGAGTTTTGTTAAGATTTTATATAATTTAGGCTTATTTTGAAATAAAAATTGATGAAATATAAGAGAGGAGTTGGAACCGATAAGCATGCACGAGAGCAGAATGAGCGAGTGAATTATCAAATTACTGTTGCCACGTAACTCATGATTGAGAGGAAATTAAAGCTGCCAATTCAAATTCATATGGTTGTTTGCCATGTCAGCATTTAATTGAAAAAGAGATGGCTTCACGTTGATTTATTACTTTAGATGGAGACCCATGACATTTAATTCATGTACATATGGGCCCATGTTGGAAAGCCCACATCACCATGTAGTCCACTACCTAATTGAATGTCTTGCGGTCCAATTCGATCAAAGAGGCCCACTCCAGTGTGAGCGGAGGGGAGAAGCAGAACGCAGACTTCATCGTTCACGGCAGAACGCCCCTGTTCGAAACAGAACGCAACGCACCACTCATCATCACACCATCTCACCCTTCCACCACTTCATTCATTATCCATTCCGGTGTTCGCGATTCAAGGAAGAGGAATCATACAATTGGAGGAGACGGAGAGAAGAGCATCAATAATTATTCGATCTAGGGTTTTATTTTTAAACTCAATTTTCTTTCAATAAATATGAACTGTGGTAAGATCTTTCTTACACCCATGGAAGTTGCTTGTAACTCCATGGGGTAAACACTTTGAGTAGTTCTTGGGTTTAGATGGATTAAGTTATTTTTAATTTGATATTTGATGAAGGGTTCAAAACTTGTAGAATGTTTATTTGCTTTTCTATAAATTTTTTGGAGACTATTTAATTTAAATTGCGTAACATTTGAGGTTATTTCCTGTTATTGAACAATACTTGGAATAATTATAACTTGTGTGCACAAATAAATTAGTTAGTTATTTTGTATAAGTTAAAGTAATTGAATTGATTTTTTGGCTTATTAGACATAGAAATTGTAATTGGTATTATTGATATTGATGTCTTGTCATATTCAGGAAATTAGGTAATAAAATTATAGTACCTAAAAAGGAACACATATTAGTTCTAGTACCAGACGAGGGAGGGAACAATATAGTAAGTACCTAGAGAGGGAGATAAGTTTATGAACCTAGAGTTCAAGGAGATAAACCAGATAAATTACAAAATTACTTAGACCAAATAAGCTTATTAGTAAAGTTTAGTGACTCTTACATAAGTATCTGTAGGAATTGAACTCGACCATCAAAGTATTGAATTAATTAGCTCAATCCAGAACCCCCAGAGCAACTATTTCTCATTCTTGAATTTTCATATTTTATTTAATTACTTTTTATTTAATTTTTCAAGTATTCATTAATTTTAAAATCATCAAATTGAATATGTTACATGTCTTATATAATTTAGTGATCATAGAAAATAGATAATTTACCATCTCTAGGATTCGATATTAAAACTTGGTTACCTGCTGCTACAGTCGATATCCCTATACTTGGGAATTTATTTGTGTGCACTCGAAAACACGCATCACATGGAAAACTCCAAAACCAGAGAAAACCACAGACCAAGAAAATATCACTATGTGAAATTTTTTTACAATCACACAGAATTTCTCTCTCCCGACCCCAATCTCTACACTCATACAAATCTTTTACTAATTCACACCTTTCTTCCCATTCTCACAATCAAGAATCCAAGAAAGAAATTTAAGAAGAATCAAACACAAAGACTAAAGTGTACTTGATTGGTGTAGTTGATATCAAGTTCAAGGGCCTCCTTATATAACACCAAGGATCCCTCCCCCTTTACTCTTCATCCGATGTGGGACAAAAGAAATAAAAGAAAACTCATTCTTTTATTCTTGACAAAACCAAAAATATCCACCTTACCAAAATAAAAGAAGATTCATTATCTTCACCGACAATCATTCTCAACCCCGAGAATCCCTTAGAATCAATTATTCTAAGAACTATTGTCTTCACCGACAATCCATTCTCAATCCCGAGAATCTTACTCCACCATATGAGTAGACTACTTAGAATCAACCATTCTAAGAATTTCCTGTGGCACATACCGAAAACACCTACTGATATTTATGGTGCTACTTCCAGCTCTTGGCTCCCACAGAAGTCCACCAGCCATCGATATACATCCACCACACACCCTACATCACCTGCCAAGTTAATGTCTGTGTGCAAACTTGTAGATTAGCTAATATTATTACATCCTTTTCCATGACAACTGAACATGTCATAAGGATCCCCAATAATATTAACTCAACATTCTGAACTGTTGCCACACCAACTCCTCCTTGACCAGCAATGTCACCATTGCTCCACCTTAAGCAATTACCGTGCCATTGTTCCACCTTGAGCAACAACCGCATCATTGCTACACCTTGAGCAAAAACCATCTGTACTGACATGACGTCGGTGCCTTTTACCTCCAAGTTACACCAGGTTTGTCTGAACCCTTTTCCTACTGAAAGTGTCGTCACTTGAAGCCAATTTCAACCCTCCAAAATTCACGATACTTTTCCACTTGTCGGTCCGCTACTCTCTATCGATCTAGCGCCCCCGACACCAAGCCTGGTCATTGCCTTCTTCCCCCGTTGAATCGCCGCTTCCCCACGCCACCAGTCATTATCGAAAAAATCTCGTTCCTTTCAAACCTCCTTGAATTGACAATCATGGTAAACCTCATGCCGCTGTTAAGCCAATTCCACAACCTGGAGTCCCAACAATTCACATGATGCAGGTCCAAGATTTCTGCCAAAAACTGCTGACCTACAAATCCTACCCCTTGCCATGCCATTGTCGCCACAGTCTGGCACCTTTCACCGCAAGGAAGGAGATGCCACCGCATCCGGCTGATCCTCTGATCCCCTTGTGCCACCAACTTTTCCCAATTCTTTCTTGTCACCCTTAGCCTAATGAATAACCCTATCATAAAGTCTTTTCTGATGTGGAAGATCAGACTACGCTGCAATCACAGAGCATACTAAGAACTTTATAAGCGCCCGAACCGGGCTCACTGGACTCTGATACCACTAGATGGGATAAATAGATCCTCATTCATTCCTAAGAAATAAATAAAGAAGAGCATAAAAAGTACAACACAAGAATTTACGTGGAAAACTCCAAAACTGGAGAAAAACCACGGACTGAGAAAATATCACTATGTGAAAATTTTTTACAGCTACACAAAATTTCTCTCTCCCGACTCTAATCCCTACACTCTTACAAATCTTTGACTAATTCACACCTTTCTCCCCATTCTCACAACCAAGAATCCAAGAAAGGAATTTAAGAAAAATCAAACACGAAGATTAAAGTGTACTTGATTGGTGTAGTCGACATCAAGTCCAAGAGCCTCCTTATATAGCACCAAGGATCCCTCCTCTTTTACTCTTCATCCGATGTGGGACAAAAGAAATAAAAGAAAACCCTTCTTTTATTCTTGACAAAACCAACAGAAGACTTGTGCCATGCCAAACTCAATTTAGTTTTCTTGAGCCTACAAGGTTGCTTGTGGGAAATTTTAGTTTTCAAGGGATCAAATGATTACAAGATCCCTCACATGGGTAAGGAAGCATTACTTAGAACAAGACATCTTCCAATTGATTTAGATGTGGAACTTGAATTGGTCCAATCAAATGTTGAGTATCTTATTCAAGAGAATGAAACATATGGCTTGGAAGAACTCATAGAGGGTTTGGAGGCATTAGTTTGAATATTTAAGATGTATGAAAAGTATGAATATATTTTTCAAGCTAGAAATAAGTACTTTTTTTTTTTTTTTTTTCATATTTTAGCCTTTGGATTAGCATTTTGTGGGGGTTTATTGATATGAGACAAGAATCAAAGAAAAGACAACCTTCCAACTTTCAATCTTAAAAGTTGTGGTCCTTATTTATTAATGTTGATTTCTAAGTTTGAATGTCTTTTCAAACCCATTTTCTTCTCTATAAATAGGCTAGTGGTATGAAAGAAATATAACTGGGAAAAAACTTTGAATCTTAATTTGAGTCTTATATTGAATTATAAAACTCAATTTCTCTTTCCGTTCGAAGAGCGTTTATCTTCTACGATTATCCCCCATGTCAGTTGGTATTTAGAACCAAGGATTCTACTTCGGCAATGGCTAACAACACCTTCAAAGCCAAGGTTTCTCCTTTGATAATATTTAACATCACCGAACCTACGCTTGCTGATTTATTTAGAGAAATAAAACATTTGAGTTCAGCAGTACAAACGTCAATTACTCGTATGGAATGAGTAGAGAAATTTCGTGGAATCCCAAAAAATAGCATGTCGTACCCAACGTCTTCCCTACAACCATCGTAGAAGTTGCCTCTAATTCTACAAAGAATGGAGGAGAAATGGAACCTACTGAGGAAAGTACTAAGCCGTTTGACGACAAGTGTCATAGGTGTCAAGAATTTGGGCATAACCTAAACAATTGCCCTCAACACTCGGTCAACATGATCAAGCATAAAGAAGGCAACGATATATGGGAGGATGAGGATAGAGTCTGTGACCCTGATGGCAAAAAGAATGACGAGAAGCTAGAAATGGTAGTCCGTAAAGTACCATATTACCTCTAAGAGATTATTCCCAGTGAAATGATTTATTTCAAACTAGGTGAACAATTTCTATTACAAATTTTGAATTGATAATTGACAGTGGAAGTTACAAGAATATTAATTCTCACGGATTGATTAAAACATTATGATTGCATGTTAAAAGAAACATGATGATTATTGATGAGAGTGAAAATAAGTGAGTTTTAGTATCCAATCTAACACATTTTGATGAGAATTGTTGTTATATATTAGCACAAGGGTCTTATATTCATTATATTTGAGAAAAAAGTGCACTTGAGGTGTTTTATTATGATTCAGGTGGAAAAAGGATCAAAAGAGCCAAGTTTGAGAAAATGTGCAATTTGTGCAAGAATGCTGAAAAATGCACATCCAACTTGTGTAATTTTTCTGTATTCGTGTGGAGCTCTGAATTGGAATTGTGATAAATGGTTGGAAAGTCACAGAAGACAGGGTCGTTTTGGCATAAAGAACACCCCAATCGGATTCCAAACGAGAAAGTTATGATCAAAGTAGTGACGTCGTACAAGCTGTGTCGAACAAAATGGCTGTGCCAGTTTGCATGACTTTTTATACATTCAAATGTTGGATTTTCTGTGAGTTCCTTGTATGGATAGAAATTCAAGGAAGAGAGGATCATGTGAGCGCAAGAATTACTCAAATCGGAGGTTGGATGTGGAAGTTATGCGCGAAACGGTGAGACTGTGCAAGCTTGCTCGCCAAAGGAGATCCATTCGACCAGCATCATCTTAGTCGAATGGAAGAGGTCAAGTCGAGCAAAATGACCAAATTCTTACAGAAAGTTTGCTCGACCATTGCTCGACCAAGGGAGACTTGTTCGACCAAGAAGGTTTGGTCTAACAAAATGTCGCTGGGTTCTATTTTTGGTAGTTTTGGGTTTCTTTTACCAAATTTGACTTATGTCTCAATAAAAGCCCATCCAAGCTCAGTGAGGAGCACTTTACAAGTATAAAAAAGGATATAGAGCATATCATATTGAAGGAGGGAGATTAGTCATATTGAGAGGAGAGAGGCCGCAACAATACTACAGCCCACACGATCCCCCCCAACCATCATACACATCCTTTCCTTCATTCATCCATCACTTTGAAGATTCGTTTGTAGAATCAAGAGGAGAACCAAGTGGAGAATTCAAGACGGAGAAGGACGCGACGACGTTGCATTTAGGCTTTATTTTGTTTCCTAATTTATCTTGTAATTTTTCAGACATCCGAGTAAGATCTATCCAACACCATGATTATTCTTCGTAACATCATGGGCTAGAGCTTTTTTGGTAGAACTAAGGTTGTAAAGGTTTTTACGATTTAATTGAACTTTCATGTGTAAACTCCGTACAGCACTACTTGTGGATTTATTTTATATATGATTATGCTTTCTTAATCCATATTCACGGTCGTTTTATGCATCTTCAATTGGTATATAGAGTCTGAATATATATCTTGGTTGCAGATTGAGTGCGTTCACCACTGAATAGGATTCCATTTTATGACTCTAAGTGAGGGGACTCCAAAGCTTCATTAGAACTATCGTATATGAATACTTATTAATTGAATTGAATTTGGGTTATTAAGTAGGATAAAGAGGATAATTTTATAGTACCTATAAAGGGAGATCATATCGGGTTAGAGTAGCAATTGGCCAGGGAAATAATTGATACTGATAGTACCTAAAAAAGGGGTGAAATTATATCTCTTGCTCCGAGGTTATTCACACGTGTTACACGCATGTTTACTTATGTCTATAGAGTAGATATGCATGATTTAGTGAAGCGTCCATATTCCACAAGGTAGAGTCGGACATCAACACATGAAAAGGGAGATTAATGAGTGAAACAGGATTATCCTAGAGCTACCTATTCTCCTACTTGATCCACTTTCGTATTCTTCAAGTGATATTTTATTTTATTTATTATTTAATTTCCAGCATGTTAGTATTAGATTAAAATTCCAAACCTTATTGCCTTGTCTTAATTAATTAAGTTAATACTTAAATTGATAATACGCCATCCTTTTAGTTCGATAATCACTTGGTCTCTTGCTTAAGCTGCAACTAATATCCTTATTACTTGGGGATTAATTTTGCGTGTAAATAAAACGCGCATCAAGTTCTTGGCATCGTTGTCGTAGACAGATGTTATTATTAGTTTATTATTTCTAATTTGATTAAGATTTTTATTCGTGATTATTTATTTCTATCTAACCTTGAATTTTTCTGAGGTACATGTGCACTAGGAAAAGGAAAGGAAGGAAATGAAAGAATAACACACAGTGTTAAACATGGCCGGAGCAAGGCAGAATGCGGATGATGTTGCCATACATAAAATTTTCACGAACTATGGGATTGGTAACATGGGGTTGATAGGAGCAAGGAGGGAAGATGATGATTTTGAAATACATCCTGCTCTTATTAACATGGTAGAGAAGAATCCCCTTTTTTGGAGGTTGTTTTGAAGATTCATATCAGCATCTCAGAAGATTCCTTGGTTATGCAAACACTCAGAAGAGTGCTGGAGCTCATGATAATGCTAGGCGGATCACCCTATTCAAGTTCTCTTTGATTGATAGGGTGGAAGCTTGGTATGAGACTCTTGATGCCACAGATTGCACTACATGAGACCAACTACAGCAGAAGTTCTTGGAGAGATGCATGTCACCCTCAAGGATCTTAAGAATGAGGCAAGAGATCACCCAATTTGTTATGAATCAGGGTGAGAAATTTCATGAGGCGTGGGATAGGTTTAAAGACATGCTCAGTAAGTGTCCATAAGATGGGAGGTCTAAGGTTGAATACACAAGTATCTTCTACTATGGATTGGATTGTGAGTCGCGTATTCTTATTGATGCATCATCAGGAGGAGCACTGTTATCTAAGACAACACTTGAAGCAGAAAAGTTATTTGAAGACATCTCTATGAATTCACGTGACTGGCTTATAGAAAGAGATAGAGGATCATATGTATTTGGAAATGTAGCACAGGTTGAACATCAAGTGGAGAAGTCGAATAGGGATGATGAGATCATCTCTAGTCCAGCTAACATCAACAAGCTACTAGAATTTCAGCAGAGGCAGATTATAGAGTTGACACAAAGGGGGCCTAGTATGCAGCAGCAAAAAGTGAAGAGTGTTGAAGATACCTTCAATCGATACATGGCTGAGAATGATGCAAAGGTTGACCGCATCGAAGCAAGAATGAATATTGATCATGCAGATTTATCTAAGCAGTTGAAGGACCTTAATTCGATTATGGGGCATATGGCCGCAAATGTGAATCAATTGATACAAACGTGGGAGAATAATGCCATCACATTGAGATCTGGGACACAATACGAAGGTCTAATAAAGTCGGTGGATGAAAATGACGAAGGCAGTGCTCCCATTCGACCAAGCTTATGTCGTTCGACCAGACCTGATGGTCGAACGGTGTTCGAATGAGTTCTGAAAAATAGAATCCTGATGCTCTGTTTTATGCCCTTCCATTCGACCAAAGCACTTCCGTTCGACCAGAACATCTTGGTCGAATGCTGGTCGAACAATGCAGGGGGAGATGACTTCGCGATCACAGCCACCGTTCAACCAGTGCATTGCAGTTTGACCAGACCACCAAGGTCGAATGGTGGTCAAACAATAACTAAAGAAAGAGTGTCCGTGATTAGTAACCTCGTTCGACGAAACATAATCTGTTCGACCAGACACACTTGGTAGAACAGAGGTCGAACAGTTTGGTTCAGTGCCCGATTCAATATTGAATGCTACACCTGTTATTCAGAACACTCCGATACCATTGCAAGAGCAAACTACTGAGCTTATAGTTGAGAATAAGTGGGAAAGAGCGAAGAGATTGAGAGCCGAGAAGGATAATGCGAAGGAGGTTGAACGTGATAAGTGTGGAAGACAAAAGACCAAGATACCTCCTGCGTTTCCTTCGATATTGGCCGAGAAGGGATTGGAAGAAAAGTTCAAGAGGTTTCAAGATGTCATGAATAAAATTAGCTTGAACATTCCATTCTCCGAAGAAATCATGAAGATGTCATGCTCGATTCCTCAAGGATATTATATCGAAGAAGAGAAGCTTGAACGGAGTGGAGACGGTGAACCTGTCAGAGAATTGCAGCTCGATCCTTCAAAGGAAGCTGCCTGAAAAGTTGAAGGATCCGGGAAGCTTCACCATTCTTTGACATTGGAAAATGGCCGGCACATAAAGCCTTGTGTGATTTGGGGGCGAGCGTTAATTTGATGCCTTTGTCCATATTTAAAAAGCTTGGTTTGGGGGAGCTCATACCCACAAATATTGCTCTTCAGTTGGCGGATAGATCCATGACTTGTCCGATTGGTTTAATTGAAGATGTTTTAGTGAAAGTGGATAAGTTAGTCTTTCCCGTGGATTTTCTTGTACTTGAGATGAAAGATGACAAGGGTGACATACCCCTTATTTTAGGGCGGCCATTCCTTGCTACTGTTGGAGCCATGATAGATGTTAAGGATGGAAAGGTTAGACTGCAGATGGATAATGAAGATGTGGTTTTCTCTCTTGATCAAGCAATGAAGATGCCCATGGAGACTCTATCTTGTAAGAGCATAGATGTGGTTTCTAACTTGTTTAATTCTGATTTTAATAGGACAGATGACTCTGAATTTGAGTGGAAGATTGACAAGGAGGTGTCTAGATAGCCATGGGAGGTAAGAAATTCTGAGGATCATATACTTGTTACCAAGAAAGGTGAGGTGTTGAGTGTAGACAAGAAAAGAAAAAGAAAGTATTTGAAGGTGAGGATGCAAGAAGACCGTCCTCTACCATCGTGACTCTTTGACGTTAAACATGAGTGCCAGTTGGGGGCTTTCCCTTCCGTTTTATTGCTTTATTTCTTTCATATGAGTAAGAATTTTTTATATTTAAGGTGCTTACTAATAGGTAATTACATCTCTTTGCAAACTTAGTTTCAACTTACGTTTTTACTAAATTTGGGGGGTGTGATGTTATTACCTCATTGCAGCAACAAGAGTATAATTTTTTCTTTGTAATGTTTGTTAGGAGAATTGATTTTTTGCGGTATGTTGAAACTTTAATCGATTTTGATGTGTCGCTTTTTTACAATTTACCTAGTGTTCAGTGGTGTTTCTAGTGTGTGGAGTCGATTAGATAGATAATTGAATCTTTCTTATAGTTCTCCTATTTTATTATTAACGAATCTATAATGATGAGTGTGTTTGAGCTTTGATGATAGAAAAAGGTAACTGGAGTGGCAAGACGAGTTCTACACTAAGGATTTGACTCAAGGAGCTCGTACATTTTGAAGAATGAAAAAATCAGGTGCCCTCATTTTCTTATTCTAATTTTTATTCGTACTTTTAATTCATGAGAGTGAAAGGATTGAGATTTTATTTTTGGTGATCCACATGAGCTTATATTTTTAAATAATGTTGAAATTTATACGCTCTTGAAATTGATGAAGGAAGTCTACTTAAATTATATTGTGGTATGAAGTTCTATGTGTACTTGTGGGATATTACTTACCATGAAAAGTGCTCTGTTACATGTAAAAAAACCCATGTGAGATTTTGAGCCTCATTGATCATGTTACATAATCACCTGATATTTCTTTCTGGTGAGTATTATTCTTGTGTGTGTATTCTAGAACTTGCCTCTTGTCTTACTTGAAACTACATGTGTGTTAGATGATGGGAGATGATTTTAGGCCATCCTTGAAATTATGAGTCACTTGGCCAAATAATTTCCTACCTAATGATGTTTATCCGTAGTTAACCCCGTTGAGTCTAAAAACCTCATTCTTTGGCAGCCTACGAGAAATAGCCACTTTGAGAATCTGAATTTTTTGAGCCTTGATTGTTCTTCTAGAAGAGAATTAATGGATTTTCAAAGTGTGTTGATAGAGTTTGATAACAATTTGGGAAGGAATGAAATTGGTGTTGAAAATAGTGATTAAGCTTGAAAATACATTTAAGGGAACTCATGGTGTAGTGATTAAATCTAGTACTCCATAGAATCAAACACCCTAGGGTAGTGCTTAAATCTAGTACCATATGGAGGATGCGAGGTAGTGCCCAAAACTGGTACCTCAAGAAAGGGAAAAAAAAGAAAAGAAGGAAAAATGTTGAGCTTGAAGAAAAATGAGACAAAAGAAAATTAGAAGAGCATGAAGCTGGATAGCCTTGAATTGTAAAAAATCTGCAGTACAAAAGATCTCCAATTTTAATTCTCTACTAATTGAGTCACTTTATCCATATGTTTCCTACCCTTACCAAAGAGCCGACATTACATCCAGAAAAAAGTCTTTTTTGATCTCATTATCGAATCATAATAATAGTGGTGGAAAGTTTGAGACTTTTGGCAAGCTTATGGTTAAGCATGCACATTAATTTAATCTGAGAGTAAACATCTTAACCCTGAGTGTACATCTTTTACACTTGAGTGCGAGTGATATATACTTCCTGTGAGAACATATCAATGAAGCATTTGAATTGGTGGTGATTGTCTTAACGGGTATGTTATGAATTGATTATTACATGTAATGAGAGTTGCATGGCCTAAGTTGAGGAAAATTGTATTTTGAATGGTATTGGTCATAGTCCTTGTTTCCCTGCTAATTTTCATACTTTCTGTCTCTTTATTTTTATTTTGTTGCCTCGGGACGAGAAACGGGTAAGTTCGGGGGATTGATGAGAGTGAAAATAAGCGTGTTTTAGTATCTAATCTAACACCTTTTTGATGAGAATTGTTGTTATATATTAGCACAAGGGTCTTATATTCATTATATTTGAGAAAAATGTGCACTTGAGGTGTTTTATTGTGATTTAGGTGGAAAAAGGATCAAAAGAGCCAAGTTTGAGAAAATGTGAAATTTGTACAAGAATGCTGAAAAATGTATGTCCAACTTGTGTAATTTTTCTGTGTTCGTGTGGAGCTCTGAATTGAAAATATGATATATGGTTAGAAAGCCACAGAAGACAGGGTCGTTTTGGAATAAAGAACACCCCAATCGGATTCCAACGAGAAAGTTATGATCAAACTAGTGACGTCACGCAAGTTATGCCACTTTGCATGAAATTTTATACATTTAAATGTTGGATTTTTTGTGAGTTCCTTGTATGGATAGAAAGCCAAGGAAGAGAGGATCATGAGAGCGCAAGAATTACTCAAATCGGAGGTCGGATGTGGAAGTTATGCGCGAAACGGTGAGACTACGCAAGCTTGCTCGATGAAAGGAGATCCGTTCAACCAGCATCGTCTTGGTCAAACGGAAGAGGTCAAGTCGAGCAAAATGACCAAATTCTTACAGAAAATTTGCTCGATCATTGCTCGACCAAAGGAGGACATGTTCGACCAAGAAGGTTTCGTCTAACAAAATGCCGCTGGGTTCTATTTTTGGTAGTTTTGAATTTCTTTTACCAAATTTGGCGTATGTCTCAAGTAAAAGCCCATCCAAGGTCCGTGAGGTGCACTTTACAAGTATAAAAAGGGATGTAGAGCACATCATATTGAAGGAGGGAGATTAGTCATATTGAGAGGAGAGAGACCACAACAATACTACAGCCCACAAGGGGGGATCATCCCCAACCATCATCCACATCCTTTCCTTCATCCATCCATCACTTTGAAGATTCGTTTGTAGATTCAAGAAGAGAACCAAGAGGAGGATTCAAGATGAAGAAGGACGTGATGACGCCGCATCTAGGGTTTATTTCATTTCCTAATTTATCTTATAATTTTCCAGTCATTCGGGTAAGATCTATCCAATACCCATGATTGTTCTTCGTAACATCATGGCTAGAGCCTTTTTGGTAGAATTAGGGTTGTGAAGGTTTTTACGAATTAATTGAACTTTTGTGTGTAAACTCCGTACAACACTACTTGTGAATTTATTTTATATATAATTATGCTTAATCCATATTCACGGTCGTTTTGTGCATCTTCAATTGGTATATAGAGTCTAAATATATATCTTGGTTGTAAATTGAGTGCGTTCACCGCTGAACAGGATTCAATGTTATGATTCTAAGTGAGGGAACTCTGAAGCTTCATTAGAACTATCGCGTATACTTATTAATTGAATTGAATTCGGGTTATTAAGTAGGATAAATAGGATTATTTTATAGTACTTATAAAGGGAGATCATATCGAGTTAGAGTACCAAATGGCCAGCGAAATAAATGATACTGATAGTACCTAGAAAGGGGGTTGAATTATATCTCTTGCTCCGAGGTTATTTACACGTGTTACACACATGTTTACTTGTGTCTATAGAGTATATATGCATGGTTTAGTGATTCTTCCATATTCCACAAGGCAGAGTTGGACATCAACACACGAAAAGAGAGATTAACGAGTGAAACTGGATTATCCTAGAGCTACCTATTCTCCTACTTGATCCACTTTTGTATTCTTCAAGTGATATTTTATTTTATTTGTTATTTAATTTCCAGCATATTAATATTAGATTAAAATCCCAAACCTTATTGCCTTGTCTTAACTAATTTAGTTAATAATTAAATTGATAAAACGCCGTCCTTTGGGTTCGATAATCACTTGGTCGCTTGCTTAAGCTGCAACTGATATCCTTAATACTTGGGGTTAATTTTGCATGCAAAGAAAATACGCATCAATTATTACGATATCTATTATCATTTATGCGAGAACTGTCATGAAAGATTCCTAGAGGAATTTTACTACAAAAGTACTCCTAATGATTTTAACTGTAGAAAGAAGCAAAGATATAGATGAATGTGGTAATTCAACATGGTATGTCTACCCACTTAAATTGACAACTAGCTTCAATGAACTTGGAAGTTTCATTTGTGAGAGTCGTGATCTTCAACAATAATTTTGTTCATTATTGCCACGTCTTGTTGATCATCGTCGAATAATGATAATGTTGTTCACCATTATTGGCAATGTTCATGGTGGCCTCAAGTTTCTCATCATTTTTCTTTTGGCTATATGGAAGTCTAGCAAAGCTATTATGGCGTTCAAAGAGGCTAACTGCAAGAGCATGTTTTGCAATCATGCATAGTGGGATTATGTCTACAACAGTCTAATTCATAATTCTACAAGGAATGCACCATTTATTGTGTTTTACAGAAAAATTCCACATGCATTAGAGGCTGTTAGTATACTGCTATTAAATTTGAAAATGAGAGGTTAGATGTGCAAGCTGAAGTTCGTCAAGAGTTGATGGGAACTACAAAAAAATTCGAGACAGTTGCGGAGAAGCATCAACATTTGCAAGTGTTTGATGTTGGAGATGAAGTGATGGCTTTTCTTCGCCAAGAATGTTTCCTTGTTAGATAGCACCTCAAGCTGCAGTCTATGAAGGTCACTAGAAGACGAGTTCTTTTCAAGTGGAGGGGACTGATGTGGGACAAGAATCAAAGAAAATACAACCTTTCAACTTCCAATCTCGAAAGTTGTGGTCTTTATTTATTAATGTTGATTTCTAAGTTTGAATGCCTCTTCATACTCATTTTCTTCTCTATATATAGGTTGTTGGTATGAAAGAAATGTGTACTGGGAAAAAACTTTGAATCTTAATTTGAGTCTTATATTGAGTTATAAAACTTAATTTCTCTTTTCGTAGAAGATCGTTTGACTTCTATGATTATCCCCCGTGTCATTTATATAGAAATAGATGGGGGATATTTTGTTGATGAAAATATTATTGTTTATAGCTAAAAAAACAACTCTTGTAATGTGTTTATTTAAGCAGTAAATTGATCATCGCTATTTTCACTTAGATATTAGTGTATGTTATGTGTTATTTTTGTATTATTTTATCCGTTCCGTGTAGCTTTTGTTGATGTATATTATTTGTTTGGAGATTATGTGTGATGATCTATAAATCTTTGTAATTAAGCTTAATTGTAGTAAAACAAAGACGGGAGCCGTAACGGGAGAAAATGGGCCAGAGGTGTTAGAATCCAACCCGAGCATGAACTCAAGTCGAGCTCGAGTTGGAAAGTCCTAGTGGAGTTATGAACCTCGACCATCGGATATAGACTATGAACACCTGTAATATGAACTCAGCCTCCCATGTTTGTCGAGCTCCGCTTGAGATGCAAAACTATCGAGTTACCGACACCGACTGGAGTCGGGCTGCAGAGCTCGAGTCGAGTTCGACCAAAAGTGGGAAATTAAATCAGCGCCAATTCTTGAAGACTCCAGGCCTAAAATACATCATGTGTGTCATTTTTATGGAGAAATTCAATTCTGAAGGCAGTTACACACACTACACACCTAAATTCTCACACATTTTCTCTCCATATCATCCTACCTCAATTCTACTATTCTTCCATTCGATTTCCATTGATTTTCACCACATCTGTCCATAATTCACCATCTACCACTAATCTAAGGAGAAGATCATAATTTGTGAGAATTTTGGCATGATAGAAGAGAAAGAAGTCAACGAATTAAGTGAAGCCAATCTTCTTCTATTTTGTTATTGTTCTCTTTTCATGGCTCATGTGGAGCGAGCCTTTGATTGTAATGAATTTGTAATGGATATTTTAGGCTAGATTCTAGTGAGGCTAGCAATATGATTGGATAGGAATTCTAGGTTTTATACTCGAGGCGTTTGATGAATTGATTAAATTGAATTACTTTCTATTGTGAATGCATATTTTTATTTCATATTATTACTTGTGTGGTTAATTGATCATGGCATATTAATTGGAGTGTAAACTTGATTATATTTTGTGGTTGATTAATTGAATCATTTTATGGTATGAGATGACTTTATTATAAGTGTGACTTGAGATTGTAAAGCACAACACATGCTTAGAACCTCACAATAGGACATGAGAGAGAGTTGTCTTTAAAACGGAACTTAAACCTTGTGATAGGACTTCTCTATAGGACCCCAGTACCTTATAAGGGAATAAGAAGTATAGTGAAACTCTCCTAGGAGCCATTATGGGACTGCTTCGATGCTAAGTATCCATATCTATGTGTGTCTTGTAAAGAGCATATAGTGTTATTAGTGAGAGCCTCTAGTAACCAATTCATGATATTCGTCAACACTTGTTTATAAGGCTATGAAATCATACCATGATGTTGCTGTTGGCTTTTGGATCGTTTGGTTCAACGTGATCATTAGGAATTCAAGTAAACGGTAACAGCAGAAGCAAAATAAATGTTTACCTTTCTTCTGGGTTGATGTAGAGAATGATCTGCAATAGAGAACCACCTCTTGATCTTCTGCTGTATGACCCAAGTCGAATCCTGATGTTGTGTGGGCAACAATCTGCAGGATTCTCTCAATCTGTTTTCCTCCCTCATTCACGTCAAAAATAAGCGCAGGAATATTAGGTCAACTAGAAACTGAGATGACTTATTTATATGAGCTACAGCAGGGACCAGGAGGAGAAATTGGATTGGGCCTCAATTGGATTTAATTAACCAAGCTTAGCCCAAAGCTTTTAATTAAACCCAATAATAATAATATAGTCCACTAAAATATTATTACTGCATTACCCATCCAATCCCAATATAATGTTTTGGGCTCCTTCTTATTATGAGCCCGAAAGTCTCTCCATGTTTAAGATATACAATGCCCATTAATTAATTAAGTTACTGACAACTCAAATTAATTAATATCTCATCCGAGAGTAGTACCACTCTAACTTTAAATCATGCCGAAATTAATCCACTTGCAAGATTTACATGATAAACCTTATGAGCTCCTCAAGGGAACATCATCAACCTATGACAGACATGGATTCCTTCTATAATCAACAGCACACCATAGAGACAATACTATTTCCCAACTCACCGAGTTTGTTGATTTAATAAATGTAAATCTCACCCATTGATGAATCAAAGAAATATATAATACCTTACGTGTTGAGTTTATTGTATAGGGATTAAGAGCATGAACATCCATAATAACTGAGATCAAGTTCTCCTATATAGACAATACAAGTCGAACGATCTCTAGCGGTCTTACTCAATACACACTAAGTGCACTAATGTGATTCTATAGTCAAGACGAACTAATACCAAATCACACTACAACCATACCGATAGATAGTCCCCATCTATCTCGGTTGTGAGCATCTGTTTATACTTTATAAGGAAAATGATAATATGATCTTCCGCGTGTTGTTGCACAACATATTATCTACAATATAAAGTAAATGGACTTTTGCACAAACATATAAATAAACAATTTATAATATGCAAAACATTTGATCATATGATTCTCATTTCAAATAATATTGTTAAAACATTGTTTAATACAAAAGCAAGACTTTTAGTATACAAATCTAACAATCTCCCACTTATACTAAAAGACTACGCTGCCATATCACCTGACACATATCTAATCCTCATTCCTTCTACATGCCCATCGAACGCTTTCGCTGGAAGGCTCTTAGTAAAAGGATCAGCCAGGTTATCCTCCGATGCAATTTTAGCGACAACGACCTCCTCTCTTTTAACGATGTCTCGTATCAGGTGGTACTTGCGCTCAATGTGTTTACTCGCCTTATGGGCTCGTGGTTCATTCGAGTTCGCTACTGCACCACTATTGTCACAATAAATTGTGATCGCTTTGGGTAAACCAGGAATCACATCCAAGTCCATTAAGAAGTTCCTGGCCATACTGCTTCTTTAGCTGCCTCAGAGGCTGCTACATATTCAGCTTTCATGGAAGAGTCCGCGACGCAGTTATGCTTCACACTCCTCCATATAATGGCTCCTCCTCCAAGAGTATACACATAACCCGAGGTGGATTTACTAGCATCCCTATCTGACTGGAAATCCAAATCAGTATAACGCAAATGTAACAAAGTATTTGCCCGGTAAACCAGCACATAATCCCTAGTCCTTTGCAGGTACTTCAAAATATGCTTTACCGCAGTCCAATGTCCTTGTCCTGGATTACTTTGATACCTGCTGACCATGCCCACGACATAACAGATATCCGGTCTCGTACATAGCATAGCATACATGAGGCTTCCTACTGCCGAAGCATAAGGGACCAGCTTCATTGCCTCTATTTCTTGTTGTGTTTTAGGACACATCTCCTTAGATAGAGGTATTCCATGTCTGAAAGGTACAAAACCTTTCTTGGAATCTTGCATGCTAAAACGAGTCAGGTTTGTATCAATATACGAAGCTTGGGATAAACATAACATTCTTTTCTTGCGATCCCTCATTATTTTGATCCCAAGAATGTGTCCAGCTTCTCCTAAGTCCTTCATCTCAAACTGCTTGGACAGCCATACCCTTACGCCCGATAATACTTTTACATTGTTTCGAATGAGCAGAATATCATCCACGTATAGTACAAGAAATACCACTACGTTTTTGTCATATTTCTTGTACACACGTGATTCATCCGGATATTGAATAAATCCATATGACTGGATTACTTCATCAAACCGGATGTTCCATGATCTTGAAGCTTGTTTCAATCCATAAATGGACCTTTTAAGCTTGCACACAAGATGCTCTTCGCCCTTTGCAATGAATCCTTCTGGTTGTTTCATATAGATGTTTTCCTCAAGACTTCCATTAAGGAAAGCTGTCTTGACATCCATTTGCCATACCTCATAATCCATATGAGCAGCAATAGACAAAAGAATCAGGATTGACTTAAGCATGGCCACATGCGAGAAGGTTTCCTCATAATCGATTCCTTCTTTCTGAGTATATCCCTTAGCCACAAGCCTTGCTTTAAAGGTTTCCACCTTACCGTCAGATCCTCTTTTTCTCTTATAGATCCACTTGCATCCAATAGCTTTTACACCATTGGGTGGTTCTACAAGCTCCCAGACTTGATTAGAATACATGGATTCTATCTCAGATTTTATTGCGTTTTACCATAATTGAGCATCTTTATCTTGTAGTGCCTCATTGTAATTCTATGGGTCAATTTCATGTTCACCCGGGACCAAGTCGGATAACTCTTCCAATCCCATGAATCTATCTGGTTGTCTAACAACCCTCCCACTACAACGAGGCTTCGCAGGCAATTGTGTATCAGGTGTAACACGCGGTGCAGTGTCCTATGGTATATCTTCTTGTACAGTTGGTATTATATTTGGTGTTTCCCCTCTAACTTCCTCTATAATAATTTTACTCATGGGTTTGTGATCCATTATATAATCTTCTTCCAAAACTCTGGCGTTCGTGCTCACGATCACCTTTTGGTCCTTGGGACTATAAAATAAACCACCCTTCATTCCTCTAGGATACCCTATAAACAGACAAACATCAGTACGTGATTCTAACTTATCAGCATCTGCATTTAACACTTGTGCCGGAGCACCCCAAATCCGAACATGTTTCAGACTAGGCTTGCGCCCGGTCCACAGTTCTGTGGGTGTGGAGGCTACCGATTTAGAAGGTACTAAGTTTAGAATGTAAGCTGCTGTTTCTAAGGCGTGTCCCCAAAATGAATTTGGTAATTCCAAATAACTCATCATTGATCTTACCATTTCCATAAGAGTTCTATTCCTTCTTTCCGCTACACCATTCTGCTGAGGTGTGCCCGGTGCAAACAATTGAGATTCAATTCCATTTTCCGATAAATAATTCTTAAACTCTCCCAAGAGGTATTCACGACCACGATCAGATCGTAGTGTTTTGATATATTTACCAAGTTGCTTTTCCACATCAGCCTTGTATTCTTTGAATTTATCAAAGCCTTCAGACTTGCGGCGCATGAAATAAATATATCTGTATCTTGAATAATCGTCAATGAAAGTGATGAAATATTCAAAACCCCCTCTTGCCTGGACAGACATAGGACTACATAAATCGGAATGAACCAATTCCAACAAATCTTTAGCTCTATACCCCTTTGCCTTAAAAGGCCTTTTAGTCATTTTTTCTTCCAAGCAGGATTCGCAAGTTGGATAATTTTCCACTACTAATGAACTCAGAGGTCCATCAGCTATCAACCTTTGAATCCTACTTAAGTTAATGTGACCCAGTCTTAGATGCCAAAGATAAGTTTGGTTCATTTTAGAAGGTTCCTTTCTCTTATTAGTAGATGTATCATTCGTTTCAATTTGTTGCATTGTGGGAGAAATTGGATTAAGAGTATACAAATTATCTATCAATGTACCATCATAGATAATAATTCTATCTTTCCTTATAATAACCTTGTCATTAAAAGAAACAGAATATCCATCCATAAACAATTTAGAAACTGAAATTAAATTCTTTCTAAAATGCGGTAAATAAAGACAATTCCTCAAAACAAGAGTTTTACTTTTATTGAAAAATAAATAAACGTCTCCCACTGCGACAGCTGCTACTCTTGTAGCATTCCCCATGAGTATGGTAATCTCTCCATCACTGAACTGTCGGGTTTGGTGGAACCACTGCAAAGAATTGCAAACATGGTCAGTGGCTCCCGTATCTACACACCAAGTGTCAGCAGATACAACCGCTAAACACGATTCAACAACTAGTATATAAGACTTATCATTCCTGTTCCCCTTCAGAAGAGGGCAGTCTGCCTTGTAGTGTCCCGACTGCTTGCATTTGAAGCACTTGCCTTTAGGCTTCTTGACCGCACCAGTCTTTGCTTTCACTTGGTTCACCGGTGCTGAATTTCCTTGCTTCTTTTTCTTTCTACCGCCCTTCGGCCTAGGATGAGCAGCATTTTCAGTAACATGAACCTGAGGAAGTCTATGAAATAGTTCTTCCGCCGCCACAAGTTCTATCAGAAGTTCCGCCAACGTGTACATATGTTTGTTCATACCATAGTTCAGGAGGAACTGCTCAAAACTCCTAGGCAAGCTTTGGAATATGATATCGACTTGGGTTTCCCTATCGATTTCAGCTCCAAGAACTTCCAACTCATTGAGTTGGCCCATCATTCTAAGGACATGATCCCTTACGGGAGTGCCCTCAGTCATTTTGGTGTTCATAAAGACCGACATGCCCTTCGACCTATCAGGATGACTCTGATGTCCGAAGAGTTCCCTAAGATTATGCATCATTCATAGGCGGTCTCCATGGCTTGATGCTGAGTCTGAAGCACATTTGACATAGACGCCAAAATGTAGCATTTAGTCATCCTATCAGCCTTGACCCACCTATTATAAGCATTTTTTTGCTCTTCGGTAGAGGCATTAGTAGGTGCCGGAGGACATTCCTCAGAAAGTACAAAGATATAATCTTCAACAGTTAATACAATGTCCATGTTTCGCTTCCAGTCAACATAGTTAGTTCCAGTAAGTTTATGCTCTTTAAGTATAACAGAAAGTGAGTTGAGTGCCATTTGAAAATCCTGAGAATCATAAATAATTAAACAGATCAAACACTTCGAATTTATCAATTTATATTGAATCCCTCAAAATAATATAAAATAAAATTCACCAAGATCTCAAGCACCGTGAATTTGCATGCCACGATAGTGTGGACATATACAAACCCGAACATTTACAAGAGAAGGTTTAACCTAATAATCTCATTTGTCAACCTATCTTTATGATAAAATAATTAATAGTCGGTTTTCTTTAGCCATGCAAATAACAGCAGTGACTCCGATGGGGAGGATACTAATTATTTGCATCTAAGTGTACACCATTATTTGACCCCAAGTCCATTGCGCAAGCTTATGTGCCTTACAGATAGAGAAGTACACACGCGCTTGGATAATTTCCTACAGTCATCTTAAAGAAATTTGTACCAGTGATCCGTGAATAAACTCATCCGATGGGGAGGAAGGCTCTAATACCAACGCGCAAGCTTACTCACATCACTTACAAACCAATAATGGAGGCCATGGGAATTTATTTACCAATCACCTCTCCCACTTTGTTATTTAAACACCGAGGGTTTTTTTAACATGCATATAATATTTCATAATAAAATATACATTCTAACATGCTTCTATTAAAAGTAATTTAAAATTAAATAAATCACATAAAACATACCACATATATAACAATTAATCGTCACATAAAACAATTAATCAAGTTATATATATAATGAATTAATTGCATAAATGGGCAAATAAAGCAAATTGGGCCAACATGCCCAAAACAGCAAATGGACTATATGTGCAGCCCAACATCCATAAGCCCATGCTCAAATCAAACCTATCAGAGCTGCCCTAGAATTCACCTAGCCCGGCACTTCATCAAGCCTGCACGGAAACGCCATGGAATCACCGTGAACATCACTGTCCAGACTAGATCGAAACCTGTGTGGATCTCCGACATCGTTGAAGTGCCCAGCTTCCCGGAACGCAGCGCCGATCGTCGTCATGATGCGTAGCCATCATTGTCGCAGACTGGAGTCGCCTCTCCAACCCGTGTCGAATAGAATCGCTCTCAGCATCCCACAGCAACTCCGTTGTCGCACCAGTCAGCAGCAGTCGTTGGAGACCAGTGAACATCGACTCGCCGAAACCCAGCAGTGACTCGCCTACAGTGACTCGCCTAGAAGCTGCTGCAGTTCGTCTGGCGATGGCGTGTCCAGCCTCACTTTAACGCCGTGCCATCTGCCGTTGGCTCAAGGGAAGAAGAGATTAGAGATCTCAGCGACCCGTTCAGAAAAGAGGAAGACTGGAGTGGAGGGTCCACAACTCACGCCCAAAACTGCCAGGACCTGATCGGAAACCATCATTAACTGCTCGGAAGTGGCTTCAGACTCGACTGGAAGAACCTGTCAACCCGCCCAAAGACCAGAATGTTGGCGCTTGGATCATTTGGTTAATGTGACCCGTTAGGGTTCCATGTGTTTCTAATATCAGCGGAAGCAATAAATAATAGAAACGATTACCGTTCACCAGGGTATCTAGAAGATGAAGGATTCTCGCTGACAGACTGTGCAGTCCCACGAGAATGGCCATAACAAATCCTCGTCTGATGTCAGAATTGAATGATATTTGTTCTCAGACGATTCTCTTTTCAACGGCTTTCCGTCAGTATATTGATCATCAAATTTTGAGTACTGTACGATTTTATACAAATTTCGCAAGGTGGGGACAGCAGCAGCAAACTACCTTCCGATCTTCTGCCGTATGTCCCAAGTCCGATCTCGACTTCGTGTGGGCGTCGATCTACGAGACCTCCTCAATCTACTCTCAACCCTCATCACACGTGAATAATGAATTAGATTAGGGTTCCAGATAAGTTGAGGTGACTTATATACATGGGCTACAGCAGGGACCAAGAGGAGAAATTGGGTTGGGCCTCCATTGGGCTTAAGTATCCAAGCTTAGCCCAAAGCTTATACTTAAGTCCAATAATAATAAGATATTCCACTAAAATATTATTACTGCACTGCCTTTCCAATCCCAAAATTACGTTTTGGGCTCCTTCTTATTATGAGCCCGTTAGTCTCCCCATGTTTAAGATATACAATGTCCATTAATTAATTTAAGTTACTGACAACTCAATTAATTAATATCTCATCCAAGAGTAGTACCACTCAACCTCATTATCATGCTGGAATAAATTCCACCTACAGGGTTTACATGATAATCCTTATGAGCTCCTCAAGGGGACATCATCAACCTATGACGGACACAGATTCCTTCTACAATCAACAGCACACCATAGAGACAACACTACTTTCCAACTCATCGAGTTTGTTGATTTACTTATATGTAAATCTCACCCATTGATGAATCAAAGAAATACATACTGCCCTACGTGTCGAGGTTATTGTATAGGGATTAAGAGCACGAACTTCCATAATAACTGAGATCAAGTTTTTCTATAAGTCAATATAAGTCGAATGATCTCAAGCGGTCCTGCTCAATACACAAGTGCACTAATGTGATTCTATAGCCAAGACAAGCTAATACCAAACCACACTACAACCATCCCGATAGAGAGTCCCCGTCTATCTCGGTTGTGAGCATCTGTTTATACTTTATAAGAAAACTGATAATATGATATTCCGCGTGTTGTCGCACAACATATTATCTACAGTATAAAGTAAGTGGACTATTGCATCGTGCATATAAATAAATTATAAGACGCAATCATTTGATCATATGATTCTCATTTCAAATAAATTGTTATAAGATTGTTCATACAAAAAAGCTAGACTTTTATAATACAATCCAACAATCTCCCACTTATACTAAAAGACTATGTTGTCATGTCTTCTGCCATACATCTGATTCCCACTCCTACTACACGACCATCAAAAGCTTTCGCTTTAAGGTCCTTGTAAATGGATTTACTAGGTTATCATCTGATGCAACCTAGGTGACAACAACCTTCCCCTCATCATACGATTTCTCATAGTAGGTGGTACTCGCGCTCCATGTGTTTAATTGTCTTATGGACTCGTGATTCCTTCAAGTTTGCAACTGCACCAATATCATTAATTTATATTATGATAATCTTGGGCAAACTTAGAAATACTTCAAAGTCCATCATGAAGTTTCTAGAGTCATATAGATACTTTGGCTGCCTTATAGGCTCCAATTTATCATCTTTCCATGATGGAGTTTGGAGTCTGAAATATATTTCTATACAACACTCCTCCACATTATGACTCTACTTCATAAAATTAAACACATAACCTTTGAGGTGGATTTACTGTCGTCCCTATCTGATTTGAAAAATCTGAATCTATATAACCCATAAGAAGCAATGATTCTGTTCGAATGATTCTGTTCGGTAAGTCCATATATAATTTCTGATCCTTTTCAGGTACATAAGTATATGTCTTACCACAGTTCATCATTCTTGTTTCGGGTTACCTTGATACCCACTGTTCATGTCTTCGACAAAACAGATATCTATTCTCGTGCATAGTATTCCTTAGATTAAGTTTCCTTATTCGCCGAAGCATAAGGAACCGCTTTCATCACCTTTATCTTTTTTTGTGTCTCAAGACACATTTCCTTAGATAAAGTTACATGCTAAACGAGTAGGAATTGTATCTATTCATGAAGCTTGAGATAAGCATAACATCATTTCTTGTGATCCGTATTACCGTGATCAAAAGGATATATTTTGCTTTTCTTAATTCCTTCATTTCATACTGCTTTATTAACCATACCCATACGCCCGACAATATTCTTTCATTGTCTCCAATGAGCAATATATCATCTACGTATAGTACAAAAAATACCACCACATTTCCGTTACTCTTTTCAATACACAAGACATATCCGAGCATAGATAAAATCCATATTACTGGATTTCTTCATCAAAACGGATGTTCTATAATTTTGAAGCTTGCTTTAGTCCATTGATGGACACTTTTAAGCTTAATATCAAAATGCTCTTAGCTCTTTGCAATGAATCACTCTAGTTGCTTAACATAGATGTTTTCCTCAAGACTTCCATTCAGGAAAGTTATCTTGACATCTATTTGCTATCCCTCATATTCCATATGAGTAGCAACGGGTAAAAGAGTCTGGATCAACTTAGGAATAGCTACCGGCGAACAGGTTATCTCATAATCGAACCCTTTCTTTCTGAGTATACCTTTTTCGCAACAAGCTTTGCTTCCAAGGTTTTCACCTTACCATATGATCCTCTTTTATTTTGTATGAGCACTTCAAATGGCTTTTACACCATTTAGTGGTCTTACAAGCTCCCAGATTTAATTTAGAATTCATCAATTCTATTTCAACATCATTGCACTAGCTAAGATATCACATTTCGATCTTGTAGTGCTTCATTGTATCCGTGGGTTCAATCCATGTTTACTAGGGACTAAGTCTCACGACTCTCCCAAAATATATATCTTGCAAGTTGTCGAACAACCCTCCCACTATGACAAGGCACTACACGTAATTGTGTATTAGACGTGACATGTGTTGTAGTTTAACTTATGGTATATCCTCTTATACAATTGATACTAATACTTTGTGTTTTCTTTTCACATCCTTTAGGACAACTTATAAATGGGTATGTGATTTATTACATAGTCTCTTTCCAAAAATCTAGTGTTTGTGTTAACAATCACCCTTCGATCTTTTAGACTAAATAAATCACCTTCATTTTTATAGCATATCCCACAAACAGACAAACATTCAAATGAATTACTGTTTCTAGGGCTTATCCATAAAATGAATTAAGTAATTCCAAATAATTCAACATCTATCTAATCATTTGCATAAGAGTCTTTCTCTTATTAGGATTAAAAGACGCATTATTAATTACTATTTGTTGCATCCGTGCTATAAACATGATTTAAGAGTTTACAAATTGTCAATAACGTACCTTAACAGATTATAGCTCCATCCTTCATTACTATGACCATGTCATTTAAATGAAATGGAGTATCCATCCGTAAATGCATAGAAACTGAAATAAAATTCTTTCTATGAAAACGTACGTAAAGACAATTTCTCATAATCAAACGTCTATTCATATAGTAAGATAAATAAACAACTCCCACTGCAACAACCACTACTCTCGTAGTTTTACCCATGTATATTATTATTTCATCATCACTTAGTTGCAGACTTTTAGTGATTCTGGTATCTACACACAACATGTCAGTAAATGCCAACGCTAATCATGCTTCAACAACTAATGAATGAGATACTAACCTTGTTCACATCTTGATGAAATTGAATTTTTTTCGCCATATGTTTTGTCAGAAGTTCCCCACCATATACAGCTTCTTTGTAATTCAGGTGGAACTTGCTCAAAACATTTAGGCAAACAATGAAGAATAAAATTGACTTAGGTTTCCCCTTCAACTTCTATTCCATGTATTTCCAATTCATTCATTAAATTCAATCATGACCTACCGCCTTTTAACTTACTCAAATATCCGAAGAGTTACATGAGACCATCATATATCTATGAATCTCTTATCTCTTCACCAGAGACTTTAATATGCATCATGATAAGTCTTTTGTGAGAACACACATGTATTTCTTATGCAGTAAAATTAGAATCCAAGATTCTTTTCTAATCATCTAATTTTGGACCAGTAAATATAATTTCTTTTGGTCAACCATAAATGAAATAAAACTATTCGAAATTCAGAGAATCATAAAATATATATACCGATCAAATCTTCGAATTTATTCATTTATATTGATTTCCTCAAAACAATATAAAATATAAATTCACCGACATCTCAAGCACCGTGAGTTTGCAAGCCACGATAGTGTGGACGTTTACAAACCCGAACATTTACAAGAGAAGGTTTTACCCATTAATTTCATTTTTTAACCTAACTTTATGACAAAATAATTAATAGTCGGTTCCTCTTTAGCCATGCAAATAAAAGCAGTGACTCCGATGGGGAGGATACTTATTATTTGCATCTAAGTGTACAAATTATTTGACCCCAAGTCCATTGCGCAAGCTTATGTGCCTTACAGATGGAGAAGTACACACGCGCTTGGATAACTTCCTACAGTCATCAATTATAAGTTTGTACCAGTGAACTGCATATAAGCTAATCCGATAGGGAGGAAGGTCTATGCCAACGCACAAGTTCATATGCATCACATTACAAACATAATTATTTAATAAAGTCTGTTCCAGCAATCTATGAATAAACTCATCCGATGGGGAGGAAGACTCTAATGCCGACGCGCAAGTTTATTCACATTATAACAAACCAATAATGGAGGCCGCGGGAATTAATTACCAATCCCCTCTCCCACTTAGTTATTTAAAACCAAGGGTTTTTACATGCATATAATATTCAGAATAATATACGCAACCTAGCAAGCTCCTATTACGGCACATAAGGCAGTAAATCACAGAAAGCATGCATACATATATAACAATAATCAATTAATAAATAAATTATAACAGTTATATAACATCGAATTCGATTGTTCGCCACCAATCACGAATGCGGACAACTGCGACGGGGATCGACCTCCCCGCAGCCTGCTCCACCACTCCGGCACCCTGCCCGATCACATTGTGAAGACTCACTCGAAACCTGATGCAGACCAGTCGAACTTGATGCAGACCAGTCGAACCTGATGCAAATCCGCTCGAACCTGGTGCAGAGTCCATCGAACCTGATGCAGACCAATCGAACCTGATGTGAATCCGCTCGAACCTGGTGCATCATCGATCGAACCTGATGCAGACCAATCGAACCTGATGTGAATCCGCTCAAACCTAGTGCAGCATCGATCGAACCTGATGCAGACCAATCGAACCTGATGTGAATCTGCTCGAACCTGGTGCAGCATCGATCGAACCTGATGCAGACCAATCGAACCTGATGTGAATCCGCTCGAACATGATGGAGCATCGATCGAACCTGATGCAGACCAATCGAACCTGTTGTGATCCGCTCGAACCTGGTGCAGAATCGATCGAACCTGATGCAGACCAATCGAACCTGATGTGAATCCTCTCGAACCTGATGCAGCATCGATTGAACCTTCATCCGCGCAGCCTCACACAGTGTTCCGCGCGCCACATGGCATGCCACCATGCACGCCATCCCAGCGTCCAGCAAGCCAATGTGTGCTACTCCTCTCCAACGTGCAAGATTTACACGTCACGCCCCGAGCTCCCAACAAGCACCAATGCCCATCAGGCCGCCCGATACTCAGTACGCTGCTCCGCACGCCAATGAGCAGCACACGCCCAGCAGTTGATCGCTCCTTGCCTGGTTCAAAACGTGCCCCAGCCGTGCCATTCGCTTGATGTTGTGCACAACACCATGTGCCTTGACTACCGCTCCTCGCTCGGGCTGTCGCTCGTCCAAGGGCCTACTTGCACGGAACCAAGTTCAGCGTTCCCAACTCGCAACACCAAACTACACCAACTGTCGTTCAGGTTTCGCAACTGTAGACAGCTTAGAATCCAATCTTCACCGTTCAGAATCTACTCCTGTGAGTTTTGAACATGTAGTCCAAATTACAGGTCGATCCAACCATTAGTTTGTGAGAAACGGCTCTTTTCCCTCGGCTGCGCAGAACAGAATCGCCCAAAAACCTGGTTCTGTTTTCGGCGTATTCCCGACAACATAAATTTTGAAATACGATCTGCACTGTTCAGAATGTACTCCGGTGAGTTGTGAACATGCTCTCCAAATTACAGGTCGATCCAATGGTTAGTTTGTGATAAACGGCTCTTTTCCCTCGACTGCGCAGAACAGAATCGCCCAAAAACCTGCTTCTGTTTTCGGCGTATTCCCGACAAAAAAAAGTTCAAAATACGATCTGCACCGTTCAGAATGTACTCCTGTGAGTTTTTAACATTATGTCCAAATTACAGGTCGATCCAACGGTTAGTTTGTGATAAAAGGTTCTTTTCCCTCGACTGCGCAGAACAGAATCGCCCAAAAATCTGCTTCGGTTTTCGGCGTATTCATGACAACACAAAGTTCTAAATACGATCTGAACCGTTCAGAATGTACATCCACAAAATCCGAACGTGCTGACCAAAATTCAGCTTGATCCGATGGTTGAAACTCCGGTTATTGCCTCTGCAATATCACTGCGCTGGTTTTTCTCTCAAAAATATGAATCTGTTTTTGCCCACTTTTTCTTCCTTCCATGTGAAATTGACGAACAGTTTTCGTCGAATCCTCTTACACTCAACCATTGAAATAAATATGTATGATAGAGGGTATATATCACATAGGGATATTCATGGTTTAGCAGTAAAACCAAAACCCTAAACATGTGATCCTAATTTCAAAAAACTAACCACATAAACTCTAGCCTAACGTATCGCGCTTCACCACGAAACGTCGCTCTGATTCCAATTGTTGGCACTTGGATCATTTGGTTAACATGACCCGTTAGGGTTCCATGTGTTTCTAATATCAGCGGAAGCAATAAATCATAGAAACGATTACCGTTCACCAGGGTATGTAGAAGATGAAGGATTCTCGCTGACAGACTGTGCAGTCCCACGAGAATGGCCATAACATCCTCGTCTGATGTCGGAATTGAATGATATTTATTCTCAGACGATCCACATTTCAACGGCTTTCCGTCAGTATATTGATCATCAAATTTTGAGCACTGTACGATTTTATACAAATTTCGCAAGGTGGCGGACAGCAGCAGCAAACTACCTTCCGATCTTCTGCCGTATGTCCCAAGTCCGATCTCGACGTCGTGTGGGCAACGATCTACGAGACCTCCTCAATCTGCTCTCAACCCTCATCACACGTGAATAATGAATTAGAATAGGGTTCCAGATAAGTTGAGGTGACTTATATACATGGGCTATAGCAGGGACCAGGAGGAGAAATTGGGTTGGGCCTCCATTGGGCTTAAGTATCCAAGCTTAGCTCAAAGCTTATACTTAAGTCCAATAATAATAAGATATTCCAATAAAATATTATTACTGCACTGCCTTTCCAATCCCAAAATTACGTTTTGGGCTCCTTCTTATTATGAGCCCGTTAGTCTCCCCATGTTTAAAATATACAATGTCCATTAATTAATTTAAGTTACTGACAACTCAATTAATTAATATCTCATCCAAGAGTAGTACCACTCAACCTTATTATCATGCCGTAATAAATTCCACCTGCAGGGTTTACATGATAATCCTTATGAGCTCCTCAAGGGGACATCATCAACCTATGACGGACACGGATTCCTTCTACAATCACCAGCACACCATAGACAGCACTACTTCCCAACTCATCGAGTTTGCTGATTTAATTACATGTAAATCTCACCCATTGATGAATCAAAGAAATACATACTGCCCTACGTGTCGAGGTTATTATATAGGGATTAAGAGCACAAACTTCCATAATAACTGAGATCAAGTTTTTCTATAAGTCAGTATAAGTCGAACGATCTCAAGCGGTCCTGCTCAATACACACAAGTGCACTAATGTGATTCTATAGCCAAGACAAGCTAATACCAAACCACACTACAACCATCCCGATAGAGAGTCCCCGTCTATCTCGGTTGTGAGCATCTGTTTATACTTTATAAGAAAACCGATAATATGATCTTCCACGTGTTGTCGCACAACATATTATCTACAGTATAAAGTATGTGGAGTATTGCATCGTGCATATAAATAAATTATAAGACGCAATTATTTGATCATATGATTCTCATTTCAAATAAATTGTTATAAGATTGTTCATACAAAAAAGCTAGACTTTTAGAATACAATCCAACACAGCCTTCCAGGTCTGATTCCCGTTGTCCAATTCCAGTCGCAGTTGTAACCTCCCAAAGCCCAAACTGGCTGGAAGCTTCACACTGTCGCAGCCATACACAGTAACGTCAAACTCAAGCTGCCGCCACCTTCACGTTGCTATCTTTCAGCCGCCGTCGACTTCCATCTACCAGCATGGCCACACCAGACCTCCAGTACGTCGCGATTGCGCGATAGCAATCCAGTCACCGCCCGATCACCGTGCAGCCTCTACTGATGTCGTCCATCATATACGGTGCAGTGGTGTGTGAAACGTGTTCAACAAGTAAAACCCATCGAAGATGGTTTATCCGTGTGTGTCCAGTGTGTACAATCACCAATAATCACACGCCAATTACATCGAAAAAACACATAGGAATTATGGATAATTCACACATATACAATCCCTAATATTAATGCTTTCTCATCGACTAAAAACATGAATAACACATGAACACCCTTTCCTAACGAGACACGTTTCACCATAAACCAACACTCTGATACTAATTGTTGGCTTTTAGATCGTTTGGTTCAACGTGATCGTTAGGAATTCAAGTAAACGGTTACAGCGAAAGCAAAATAAACATTCACCTTTCTTCTGGGTTGATGTAGAGGATGATATACAGTAGAGAACCACCTCTTGATCTTCTGCTGTATGACTCAAGTCGAATCCTGATGTTGTGTGGACAACAATCTGCAGGATTCTCTCAATCTGTTTCTCTCCCTCACTCACGTAAAAAAAAGCGCAGGAATATTAGGGCAACTAGAAATTGAGATGACTTATTTATATGGGCTACAGCAGGGACCAGGAGGAGAAATTGGACTGGGCCTCAATTGGATTTAATTAACCAAGCTTAGCCCAAAGCTTTTAATTAAACCCAATAATAATAATATAGTCCACTAAAATATTATTACTGTATTACCCATCCAATCCCAATATAATGTTTTGGACTCCTTCTTATTATGAGCCCGAAAGTCTTCCCATGTTTAAGATATACAATGCCCATTAATTAATTAAGTTACTGACAACTCAAATTAATAAATATCTCATCCGAGAATAGTACCACTCAACCTTTTAATCATGTCGGAATTAATCCACTTGCAAGATTTACATGATAAACCTTATGAGCTCCTCAAGGGGACATCATCAACCTATGACGGACATGGATTCCTTCTACAATCAACAGCACACCATAGAGACAATACTATTTCCCAACTCACCGAGTTTGTTGATTTAATACATGTAAATCTCACCCATTGATGAATCAAATGAATATATACTACCTTACGTGTCGAGGTTATTGTATAGGGATTAAGAGCACGAACATCCATAATAACTGAGATCAAGTTCTCCTATATAGAAAGTACAAGTCGAACGATCTCTAGCGGTCCTACTCAATACACACTAAGTGCACTAATGTGATTCTATAGTCAAGACAAACTAATACCAAATCACGCTACAACCATCCCGATAGATAGTCCCCGTCTATCTCGGTTGTGAGCATCTGTTTATACTTTATAAGGAAACCGATAATATGATCTTTTGCGTGTTGTCGCACAACATATTATCTACAGTATAAAGTAAATGGACTTTTACACAAACATATAAATAAACAATTTATAATATGCAAAACATTTGATCATATGATTCTCATTTCAAATAATATTGTTAAAACATTGTTCAATACAAAAGCAAGGCTTTTAGTATACAAATCTAACAGTTGCTAGTCTTGCTTTCTTCTTAGATTATTCTATCTTCATCCATTCTCCATCTCATCTACTCTTATTAATTTGATAGTTATTTTAGCTTACTTGCATTAGTTGATAATTGTAGTTAATCAATCCCATCATATTCTTGATCTCATCCTTCTAGAGCGAGCGTCCATTGAATACGGATACACTACCTTTTCCCTTTGGTTCGATATATTTTATTGTTTGGTCACCACGCATTGCAAATCGACTAGAGTACTATTCATAAGGTAAGCAACCGATATTAACAATCATTCCTTGACATGTTTTGTTTAAGCTATATAATGCTACTTATATTATTAATTAATTATAGAGTATGCTTGTGTAGTGTTGATAAAAGAAAAAAAATTCCATCACACAAGGCTGTAAGTAAAGGAAAACAATCATTTTTCTAATAACTTAACAAGACTGTAAATAATACTCCCTCCGTCCTATAGTTAAGTTCACCAACACTGTAGATACGGAGTTTAAGAAAAGTTACTTTTTGACCAACTTTATTGACTTTTTAGGGGTATTGTGGTATTTTAAGGTAATAAATAAATTATAAAGCATGTTATGTATGTTAGGTGAGAGTGGTATTTTTGAAATTAAGATAACTTTTGAGGTTTTTGGTTAATGTGAAGTTTCATTTTTTGGTTGGTGAACATAAGTGTGGGACAGACGAAAACGGAAAGTGTGAACATAAGTATGGGACGGAGGGAGTATAAATCACTAACAAGGCTGTAAGTAAAAGGAAAAAAATGTAGTAAAATCAATTGTTCATCACAACAGCTTTAGCCATCAATTAAGCCACCATCATAACAGAATAAGAGAACAACTTCATAAGAAAACAACAATTAAAAGATAGCACCTTGGAAATTTTTCTAACACTCAAAGAGAAGTCATGTTTCTCAATTCAGAAAAAACTTCTAAGTAATGCGTAAACAATCCACAAAATGTCATGTTTCTCAATTTACAAGAAAACAACATAAACAATGCAGTAAACAATTCACATAAAACAACATCAGAATGAAGTCATGTTTCTCAGTGCAGTGCTCACTCCAGGGGCGGATCTAGGAAAAAAAATTGGGGGGCACACCATGTAATTATAAAAATATTTTTTTTTCAAAATCATACAATAAATAAATTAAATGAATAAAAATAGTAATGAATTAAACGTAACTTTATATTGAAATTAATAATCTAGATAATGAATGAGGATACTAATGTATTTTGTCTATATAAACAATGAAGCATACAAAGAAATATAAAAGGTTTAAAATGAAAAAAAATAAAAGGAAAAGATTTAGTATAACATTAAGAGAAATATGTTTGACATATAAAGTAAGACAATTAAATAATATAAAAAATAAATAAAAATGATATGGAGATTGAGGAAGCCGAGGTCTGAACCTCTAACCTTGTTGGGAAAACAATTTATCCTTAGGGGAGGAAAAACAGAATATATCGAGAAAAGAAAAGAATAAATTTGACACAAGATTTTTTACGTGGAAACTCTAAACCGGAGAAAAAATCACTGACCTGAGAAAATACTTACTATATGAAACTCTTACAATCACATAGTAGTTTCTCTCTCTTTCTCTCCCGACCCCAATCTCTATACTCTTACAAATCTTTAACTAATTCCCACATTTTCTCCCAACTCAAAAATAGAGAATACAAGAAAGGAAAAGAATTAAATCAAATACAATGATTAAAGAGTATCTGATTGGTGCGTTTAACATCAGAACCAAAGGTCTCCTTAAATAGCAATTAAGAATCCTCCTATTCTATTCTCTCATCCGATGTGGGAAAAGTAGAATTCTTTATTTTATATTGACAAATCCAACAATCTCCACTTTGCCAAAATAAAATAAGACACATTGTCTTTACCGACAATCAATTCTTAATCTTCTGAGAATCACCCTACTCTACCATATAAGCAAACCCATTTAGAATAATTCATTCTAAGAATTTCCAGCACATATTGAATAATACCTGCTGAAATTATATGGTGTAACTTCCAGCTCTTAGCCTTCCTGGAAGTCCATCAACCATCGATATACTTTTCCACCACACACATTCATGCCAAGTCAATATGTGCAAACTTGTGGCCCAGCTAACATTACTACGCCCTTTTTCCATGACAACTGGGCATGCCATGAGGATGTTCATTTTCTCCTCAGAGAAAATCCTCCACAATATTAACTTTAGACTCAGAGTTGTTTGCCGTACCAACTCCACCTCGACTAGCTCCACCTCCACATGAACAATTTCACTTTGTATGCCCAGGTTCTCCGCACTTCCAACAAACCACATTCTTGGAGTCTTTCTTCCTTCCTCCATTGCCACTTGCCAATATTACTAAATTTTTCGAAGTGCGCCCTTTACTCATCAGCCTCCTTTCCTTAGAAAGAAGTTTACCTGTGACTTCAACAAAACTTTAAGTTTTCTTATCATACATTAAAATTGGCTTCATGTGCTCATAGGAATGTGTCAGAGACAATATAAGCCTCAATGCCTTATCCTCAACTTCAATCTTCACTCCAATTGCCTCTAGTTTAGAGATGATACCATTAAGAGTACTTAGATGATTTGAGATTTGTGTATCTTCTTCCATTCAAAGCGTGTGAAATTGTTCTTTCATGTATAACCGATTTGAGATACCTTCTGCCTAGTACAGTTCCTCAGACTTTTTCCATAGCTCTTTGGCATTTGAAATTCCATGCACATTAGCAAGGACATTCTTGGCCAAAGATAAGCGTATTATGCTTGTAGCCCTTAAATCCATATCCTCCCAATCTTCATCACTCTTTCCAGAGTCATTGCTGGAACTTTCTATGCCATCAGTTGAACCTGGCTTTCCTTTCAGAGCCTTGTGTAACCCGAATTGTATCAGCACATCTTTCACTTGTATTTGCCACAATCCAAAATTAATTCTACCATCAAATTTCTCGACATCAAACTTAAGTGAAGACACATTCAGTTTACCTACACTAACCTAATGAATAACCGTCTCTTAAAAATTCTTTTCTGATGTGGAAGATCAGACTACGCTGCAACCACAGAGCATACTAAGAATTTTTAAAAGTGCCCGAACCGGGCTCTGATACACTTTATTGGGAAAACCATTCATCCTTAGGGGAGGAAAAGCAGAATATATCGAGAAAAAAAAAGAATAAAGTTAACACAAGAATTTTTACATAAAAACTCCAAATCGGAGAAAAAACCACGAACCTAAGAAAATATTTACTATATGAAACTTTTACAATCACACAGTAGTTTCTCTCTCTCCAGACCCCAATCCCTACACTCTTACAAATCTTTAACTAATTCCCACCCTTTATCCCAACTCTCAAATAAAGAATACAAGAAAAGAATCAAATCAAATACAATGATTAAAGAGTATCCGATTGGTGCATCTAACATCAGAACCAAAGGCCTCCTTAAATAGCAATTGAGAATCCTCTTTTTCTGATCTCTCATCCGATGTGGGACAAGCAGAATTCCTTATTTTATATTGACAAATCCAACAACCTCTTAATAGTGAAAGACGCTAGCCTAACCACCAAACTATAGCTAAACATTATTAACTACATCCCATGTCTATACCTATTATTTTTTATTTGGGGGTACAGCTATAACCCCTTGTACCTACACTGGAACTGCCTTTGGCTCACTCTTAGAACATTATCATCATCGAGTGTATGTGTCTCCTAAATGCATAATTGATGACATTACAAAATTATGCAGTCTCTAAAATTATGCATGCTGACACATTTAAATTACTCCTATTAACTCATACACATAACAATCATCATTTCAGCACACGAGACCATAATCTAACTTCTTATATGAGCAACTATGCTGTAGTATCTCAGAGTATTTGGGCAGAGTTAAACTTGAGGGCATAAGATCTTTAGAATCCGAATCATAAACTTGTGTTAACTCATAAACTTGAATCACCGGAAGAGAGATCTCACAGGCATTCACTAACTCATCATCGAAGTTAGGCACAATCAAGCCCTTGTCAATAGAGTTGTTGATCGACTAAAACTCGAAGTCGAGCACAATCATACCTTCGTAGATATTAGAGGGTTATGGCACTATAGATCCATACAGATCTAGGTCAGATAAACTCGAGAATAATAATAAATTCATAGATTTGCCAACATCAGAGTCGAAGTAGGGGCTCCAAGATGTCGGTTGAAATTGTTTTCGATGGTTAATCGGCCTCCGGCACCACAGTGGAAATAGATTCCACCTTGAAATCTAGATTCATTATTTCTGTAGTCTTGGCTTAGAAATAAGAGAGAGAGGTTGAAGGTTTCAGGCTTTTGGATGAGAGAAAGAAGGTTCAAAGAGTTATTTGATTTCCCCGATATAAAAATAAGAGTTTTGGGTTTTGATTTTTCTTTTACTTTTTGTTTTTGTGATAATTAATGTGATAAAGATTAAATGCATGTTATTTAATTATTTTTTAGTTCTTTGATTTGGTATATATGTTTTTGTTTATTAAAATCTCATAGCATAGATATAAATGATTTAATTTTTAGGGGTAAACATGTCAATTGGTGGGGCCCTTGCTTTCCTTAATTGAAAACGGGAACATTTGAGTGGGAATATAGTAAAATGGGGACCTTTCGGCAGGACAGAGGGAGTAACAATCAATTTTATTTTTTCTTTTGTTTTTGGGTCCAGTTCATTATTTTTTATTTTCATTTATTATTATTAAGTATATATGATATTTTATTATATTAATTCATGATCTATTTTATTCTCTAAATTCATGGAATCTTGTGGTTTATGGTTTATCTATAGAGTTTCATATTTATTCTTAGGATTTAGTGTTAATTTTAAGAGTATAATTTTAATTTTACCCTTGTAGTTTATGATATATTTTATCCCTAGGGTTTAATATTTATTTTTAGTGTTTAGTGTTAACTTTAAGAATATAATTACAATTTGGTTTATGGAATATTTTTCCCATATAGTTTAATATTTATTTTTAGTACCTATTATTAATTTTAAGAAAATAATTATAATTAGTACTCCTTATGAACAAAAAATTATATATATATATAAAAGAATTATCAGTTCCATATAAATTTAAGATTAATTAAAGTTAGAAGGATGATGTGAAAAATCATTAACAAGAGATTTATTTATTTAATAATTATTTTGTAAAGAAATGTACAAAATTTAAAGAGGATTAGAAATTTTATTAATTAGAATAGTGAGGTGGTTTTATAATAATTGTTGGATTTAATGAATGGTGTAGATTGGAGAAAATGCGTGAAATTTACATTCTCTCAAATGGAGAGGATTCGAGTCTTAGAGCATCCACATCATTTCTATTTATTAGAGTTTAAACTCACTTTTGAATAAACTAACCAATATGAGGTAGAGTTTAAACTCAGTTGGTCGCTGACAGTTTAAACCCATAAATTGAGTTTATTTAAAAGAGTAGTAAATTTAATTTGTTTTAAATCTAGGAGAGTGAGAGACAGTCCAACAATTAAAGTGAAAGGTGCACTACACACCATAAGAAGTGGGTAGAGATATAAATGGTGGAGGGGCCCGCCATGAAATATAAATTTATTTTAAATACATACCACAACATTCTATTTCTTCCATCACATAAAAATTTCTACCTTATCGTTTTTAATATTATTCTTCTTGATTTTAAGTCCTTTCACATGGACAAAAATAATAGTGAATTTTTTAGAAATTTTTTAGATTATCAAAATATATCCTTTGAATCATTTTCTTCTTCAAGTTCACATATTCCACAAAAATTTTAAAATTTCTTATTCAATCAATCCACTCAATTTCCATCCTTACTCCGGAAACACAATTTTAAAATAATACAACACAAGTAGAGACAGAAGAGTATGATGAAGGCGGTGCTAGTAGTAGAAAAAAGTTGCGATGGAGCAAAGCAAAAGACGAACTAGTCACTATTCTTTTATCACCATCAGTGATAACTCAAATATTGACAATGAAAAAAAGGGAGTGCATTTTGGAGCGGGTTTCAACCTACTACAATGAAAATCGTCCATCATGCTTAATCAAAATAAATGCAAGGTTAATGAAATCACACTGGTATACAATAATTAATCAAAAGGAGAATAAATTCAATGCTTGCTACAATAGTGTATACGAGGAATATAGAAGTGGTCACAATGATGTAGATATATTGTCCATTACTTATGATAAATATGCAGATGAAAATAATGGTGTTGCATTAAATCTCAAGCATGTCTAGAAAATAGTGAAGGATCGTCCAATGTTTTGTACACAAAATAATAAATACCATGGGATATCAAAGAAAGTGAGGACGTTGAATGCAAGAAATACATCATTAGATAGAATTTTTCATCTAAATATTGATCTAAATGATGATGAACCTCGTCCAATTGGACAAAAGGCAGCAAAGCAAAAAGTTAAAGGAAAATGAAAAGTTAAATCAGGTGAAAACTTGGAAAGATTTGATGATATATCCATGAAATTCTCATATGTGCTCGAGAGATTTTCAAAATATACAGAGGTGAAGAAAAAAAATTGAGTTAAAGGAGAATGACATCATGATGAAAGAGTGAGAAACTATTTATGCAGATACATAAAAAATTCCTAGAGTTCGTCTCATCTTACACGAGCAATTATGTAATAAGATCATGGAAAAATGGAACTTTCAAAATAAGTAGAGATATATATGTGCTTCATACATGAAATTTTTGCATTCTGTAATATTTTGTTCTACTCACACAAAGAGCTCACCTTTCCACCTTAAAATGTTTCAATATTTTAACAGTAATAGCTCTGACTCATCATGTGATCAAGAATATGAAGTCAAAAATTATAAGAGACAAAATTCTTCAAAGAAAAGATTTTATGTTAATGTTAGTCAATCAAGGGCGATATTCACTATTTTCTGTACGAAAATAGAATTTCACCCTTGAGTGTAAGAGATTTTGTAGCACGTATGACCAAGTCATAATTACCGACCCCAAAAGATAGTTTAAGACCAACTATTTAATCCTATTTAAGACAACTCTAATACTTCATCCGTCCCTAGGTAAGAGCCCCATTTTACCATTTTGGTTGTCCCACCCAAAGAATCCAGAGTGGGTGACTTTTGTCAAAGCATTTCCATGTCCTCAAGATCCAAAACGAAGATTGTTTAAGGAAAAACATGAAGCTCTAAGGAAAGATGTCAAAAGAGCATTTGGGGTTCTCCAAGCTCGATGGGCAATCATGAGAGGACCAACATGTTTTTTATACAGAAAAAGATTGAAACAGATCATAATATTAACTTGCTATTTTTACATAACATGATTGTCAGATGAAGGAGACATGATCACAAATTGGTCAAATGACGAATGAGATTCAGCGTAACCTATTCAAGGCCCAAATCGAGAGTTCTAAAAATATCTTCGAAGGAATTTCGAGCTACGTGATAATCATGCTCACCACCAACTTCTGATTTAGTTCAACATATTTGACAACGCTTTGGTAACAATTAATATTTTTTCTTGGTATTATGCATTATCTTAATTATTGTTATCAATTATTTTTAGTGCTTGAATACATTTTAGTTAAATCACTGTTATATATACATTATTATTATCAGTGACAGAGCCATTATCTGAATTCAGGGGGGCACAAAATAGTATTGTAAGGAGTAAAATATTTGTCCATTCAACAAAATTATTTATATTATTGTAAAGAAATTATTTTTTCCATCTATTTAATAGATTTTTAGTAATTTCATCTTTAAATAAAGTATAGAGAATAATGTACATCAATATATATATATATATATATATATATATATATATATATATATATATATATATATTAATATAAAGTTATTACACATATAATATTAAGAATAAATAAAATAAGGTAAATTAATTCTAGAAATAATTACATAAATAGTGCCAATAAAAATAAAATAAAATAAATTTATTTTTAAAAAATACTAAGAAATTCTTTGAAAGAAATTATGAATAAATTATCATGTACTTATTGAAAAGAAAGTTAAATAACTTAATAGATAAAATAAAAAAATAAAAGTTAAATTAATTAATTAAAAAGAAAAAAAAATACAGATGTTTAAAAGTTATTAATTTACGTAGTTCTTGAAAAGAAAGTTAAATAGTAAATAAAATGAAATAGGAAATCTGTCACATGTGAGACTCAACCTCAAAACCACATTGCAGAAACTTCAGCATCATTCCATCACGTCAACCAAATATCAATATTACAATGTGAGTATATATATATATATATATATATATATATATATATATATATATATATATATATATATATATATATATATATATATATATATATATATATATATATATATATGCATGCTAGTGTGATGCCCGTGTGTGACACATGACTTAATATTTTTTTATATTATTATATATATAATAAAAAATAGAGTTTATTAATTTCTCTCTTTAAAAAATTATTTGTCATTTAAATCATTTGATTGTATATTTATTTATATTTCTATTGTTATCTCATTATGCAAATAATTATTCCAAATTTCTAAATACCTCAGTTGATATAAGATATTAACAACTGTCTTGCTTGCTTTGCCTTCTTTATCTAAATAAATTATTTTTAACCTTTCCTACTTTAACCCTCAAAAGTGCAACATACAATTATTCATGTGTAAAAAAAGGTTTGGTGAGGAACACTTCCACACTGGACAAATATTGTTCTTGACTTTTATTTATAGTCATGGCAAACATAGTAGAACCATAAACTACCTTCTTTGGAGCATGATTGGGAGCGTGTTGGATGTACTTGTACTTAAAAGAACTCTTGGTATTATGACCAATTTTTCAAAATTCCTTCCAGATAATATTCTTGCCTCTATAACATAATACTGAAGTTCAACTATAGTCAATCTTGTTATATTGCATAAACTTGATATTGGATCAATGTTCCTCAAAAGCATTATTAACACCTCTATTTTTAGCCTCAAAACATGATTTGACATTTCTGAACACTTAATTGAATTAAAAAAATCAACAGAATATATATCAATGGAACATCGTGTTTTATCCGATGGTCATATGCAATCTGAACTAAGATATTTTTTTCTTCATCTGAGAAAATTTCCAACACGTAATTTTAGAAATACGGTCAAATATAATAGACATTTTAAAAAAGTAGATGTGATTAAATAAAATATAATATTATAGAATTACTTGGAATAAAAGTGAGAAAATGTAATGAGTTGGAGTATGAAGAATGAACTAAAAGTTGTTACAATTTATAATAGCCCATCCATAATACTTTACCTATAATTATGCTTATATAAAAAAATTAAATTAAATATAAGAATAATAAAAGCAAAAAATAATTATGCTTCCCTATAATTATGCTAATCAACAAAAATAAGAAAAATGTAAAAGAAAAAAAAGTATGATGTGTCAATAATCTATGAATTATGCATATGAAAAAAATATGTGATGGCCTCATTAATTTATGAATTATGCAGATGATCTTTAGTAAATAAAAGTGAATGTTGCTTGAATTTAGTTAATTTCATTTCTCCCATAAAAGTTTTAATATAAATTGACAGTATTAATGCTAATGAGAGCATTAAATGACAATATTCATTCATTTAAAAGTAGAGGTATTAAAAATTAATATGTATAATCATTAATGCACAACCAATAAAATGCCAACACCTACAAATTTTTATTTTTTAGATTCACACACGTATGTTTTTTGGATAATCTATATTTGGCAACCACTTCTCAATTATATATATATATATATATATATATATATATATATATATATATATATATATTAGATTTATTAAAAGGAAAATAAGAAAAGGGGAGGGATCAGTACAATGTGTAAAAAGAATTGACGTAGTCAATTGAAATAGCCAAAATGCGGCTTAAAAAAAAGGCCAACAGACAGCTTCGAGGGAATCTCAGCCCAACTAATCTAAATATTCTCACAAATTCCTGGGCTGGAATAAATAAGCCTAGACTAGGCGAAACCCAAATACCATGTAGCTTGGGCAGTTGGGAGCAGAGATGTTTAGGGGTGTGCAAAGTTTGGTTAAAACTGAACAAACTGACCAAAACAAACCGAAATATCAATTTGGTTCGGTTTTTTAAAATTTAGTTCGATTTTTTGTTTTGCAAATCCAATTTTTAAAATTTCATTTCAGTTTTCGGTTTTGAAATTTTAAAATTCGATTAACCGAAAACCAAACCGAACTTTTAATTTATTATTATATATATATATTAATATATTCACTTTATTATTTTATTTTATACATATTCAATAATTTTTTTCATCCTAAACAAAATTACTTAATTAACTAGATTTAATTTTCAATTTCAAAATTTAATAAAACTTAAAATTATTTCATATATTCAATATATTTTTTTAAATTGTATTAATTTATAATACGAAAAAAAATGTGAAATATATATTTATTATGACCAGGTAAGTATATATATAGAGTTATATAATATAAATTTTATTATTATTATTATATATATATATATTATTGTAGTGTATGTTATATTAAAAATATTTTTTTAAGTAGTGAAAATATAATAAAATGATATAAAAAAGATTGTTTATTTTTAAAAAAATTAATAAATTTTGGTTCGGTTAACCTAAATAACTGACAGAAATACTTTTGTTGGTTAATACCGATTTTGTAAAAGTTTGGTTCGGTTTGAAAGTTCATTTTTCGATTTTTGGTTAACCGACCGATGCACACTCCTAGAGATGTTATCAATGTATAGAAAATCCTCCCATGGATAGAGAACATCATTCTTGAACTGAATAAGCAACGCAACATAGGAATAAAAAGAAACAGCAGCATAACGTGCACTTGTTGTAGGAAGACCAAGTCGCCATGGCAAGAACCAGGGGCAATATGATCAGCAAGGGCTCAATCACATCCAATTCATATCGGGAAAATCCCGTTGATCCATTAGAGCCATTTTTATGGATGGCAAACAGCAGCCTCCAATTGCAAAGAATACACATCATAGAACTAAGAGGAAACATAGCATCTTGTTGTATAAATTACTATCTGCAAGATTTAACATGGAACCCATAGCAAGTGTATATATCCAACAACAGTGCCATCAAAAACAGTATGAGCTCTTTAACATCAAAATCAGGCCAGAAATCCATGAGAGAAGCTTTCAATAGAACAAAACAGGGGCGTCAATTTATGTATTTATTTGAAACCTAACCCTTTTATGATTTGGATCGAAATATCAATCCCTCCAACGTACAGGGCAGGGTGAGAAAATTCTTCACAATCAGAAAGGGACACCGAGAATAAGCTCTATGAAGAATTTACCTTTGCAAACACGACAAAGGAAAATCTACTGCAAACAGAGGAGAAAACTCCAAAATAGACCTGGACTAAGATAGGCGTGTCTTACACAGGGCAGAAATTGAAGATTACCTCGAAAGGACCTTCGATAGGGGATCCCAGCGAATTGCAGTGTCGTGTCCAGTCCAGCGGAATACTCGCATTTCTGAAGACGCACGGTTGGGAGCGACCAATCTCACTGGAGTGGGATGGTCATCGCGAATCGTTGATGGCCAGCGCTAGAAAAGAGAAATCAGCCACATCGTTTATGAAATTAGCGAGAAGATCGACGGTTGTGAACAGACTGCCCTAGACAGACAAGAGAGTCGACACGGATCCGGCAGCCAATAAATCACGAGTAGCCGCCAATAGGCCAGGTTAGAGTCTGATGCGTCAGCGGTGAGCCTGCCATAGGCAGTGGAAGGAAGATTGACGAAGGATGGTCAATATCCTATATATATATATATATATATATATATATATATATATATATATATATATATATATATACACACATATATATATAATAGTAACTTCTAAAATTTTAGGGCCCTAGTGCCCCTATCCCAAGCGTGGCTCAGTTAGTGATTATTATTATTATTATTATTAATAATAAAAAAGTTTCAACACATAATATAAATATATATTTTTATTTAAAATAAATTAAATTAAGTATAACCATGATTTATTGTTTAGAGTATATAACATTATAATATTTTTAAAAAAATGAAAGTATAAGAGTATTCCATTTGCTTGTTCACCTTTTTGCGTGTCCCTCAAGTGTAGGGAATCTGTTGCAGATAAGCGTGTGACCAAGTCTATATCGAACTCAAAGAATAATTCTAAACTAACAATTTAATTTGTTTATGACAACTCTAACCTAAGACAAATCTGGATTTATAAGTGAATTTAATTAAACATAAGAAAACAGAAAATAAGTACTTAAAATAATAAAATAACAAATAGAATAAGGATGAAGTGTTCAAGAGAGAAGATAGATAGCACTAGGTAATCCAGTTAAATCGGTCAAATCAAATTACTAGACAATCAGTTAGAATCCCTGCAGTTCTTATGAAAGCAATCACTTAATTATGTTAAATCCCTCTTTTAAAGAAAACTTAACACAAAAACATGGTTTAAACCCTCAGATGCAGAATAATAATTCATATTCCCTTTCAAGGTACTTCATGCAAAATTCCATTAAAGGCTAGAGCATTAGACTTCCCTTTATAGGTACTTAAGAATTAATCCCCAATTCCCACTTAACAATCTAAGAAACTAAATCCTTTAGAATGGTAGTTAATAGATATATTAAATGTCCAATATTAATTAATAAATGTTATATGGTTAGATCCCCTTTACCCATAACAGGTTGACAAATATAATTCTTATATAACACAAGCAACAAGCATTATGCATAAGACAATGACATATACATGCATGAGGACAGATCATATATAAGACAAAAATATAAGACTAAATACAAAGCATTAATAAGAGAATAAGTATATTGTAGGTATCCAACCTATTCTAGATCATCAATTCAAACCAATTCAACCTTCAAAACCTAGCACTATCCAAGAAGTACTAGCCCATGGTGTTACAGGCAACACACATGGCTAGATATGAAAACATAACCATAAGTCTATATTCAAAAGCTTAAAAGAAAGAATAAGAAAAACCTTAGATGTGGCGTGATTCTCAGTTCTTTCCTCCGTGATTCTGAATCTTCTTGTTCTCCTTTTCAAGTAAGCAACACTGATGAACTCCTCGGGATGGGTGGATGGGATGGTGCGGTGAAAGGGTATGGAAAAGTACGTATAGATGTGGAGAGCTAGGGTTTGGAACACCCCAAGGACTCCTTTTATAGTTGAGGATTGATAAATCCTGAATTCTGACTTAAAAGTGGGCTTTTTCACGTAAAAAATACGAACGGGCCAAGAAAACGATGAAAAACAATGATTGGGCTTTCTTTGGGCAGTGGCACGAGTCGTGCCAGGGTTGGCACCCTGGCACGGCTCGTGCCACCCATGTTGTGCCACACCTCTCGGCAGCTGGGCGCACGGGTGCTTGCTTGGTTCACAGCACGAGTCGTGCCACCCGTCGACAGTCTATGCGACCTCACGGTTTTGCTCATAACTTTTTCATCTGATCTCTGATTGAGGTATTTATTGAGCCAAAATGACCTTCTCTTATGTAGCTTTCTAACCATATATTACATGATCAATCTGGACTTCTACACAATTATAGAAAAATTATACAAATTGGACATGCATTTTTCAGCATTCTTTACGATTTCACTCTTCATTCAAACTTTGCACTTTTAATCCGTTTTCCACCTAAAAATACGAAATAACACCTCAAATCCACCAATATCTTAAATATATGAAAGTTAACCATTTAGTGCTCAAATACGAACATAAATTTCACAAAACTGTACTAAATCATACCCTAAAATATACAGATTTTCACACTAAACAAACCCCCAAACATAAGATGTTGTTCGTCTCCGAACAACAAAATCGAAAAAAGAAGAAAGATAGTGTGTAAAATCTAAGAGAAAACAAGGGATATGACAACTAGGCCATTCAACATACAATTGTCATTAACCCAGGTCATGCACTCGCATCACATGCAATAATTCATTCATAGCATACAACTTAAGATAATTACTACCAATTAATTAGGGTTCATGCGTTAATTAACGTGAATTTTTTAATATTGATATCAGAGTCAATGATTGGTACTCCATTTATTTTTCTGGATTGGAATGTCATGATTCATGTTTTCTAATTTTTGTGTTGAATATGATCATACATGATTTATGGTGAATAGAGTATGCATGTCGATTTATATGATATTGACTGATCATATGTATGAATTAAAAGGCATATTTTTTTAATGTCCAGTGGCTATTCCATGTTGTTCATGAATTTTAACCTTCAAACTATTCACGGGTTCTTATTTTTATCAAAATTTTCGTGCATAGAAAGCATGTTTTATTTATACTACTGGAAAGGTCTCGTCGAGAAGAGTCTGTCAGTATTTTTTGTGCATTTTTTGGCCTTCTAAAACTCAAGATATGATTTTTTGAAGTTATTTTTGTAATTGGGGCTAAACTGCAAAAGTTCAGAGAGTTTGGGGATCGATTTTTGAAAATTCGATAAAGTTCAGGGATTTTTTTGCAATTAAAGAAAGTTTAAGGACTAACCGGGTCAGACCATGGTCAAACTAACCCAAACCGAACCGCACCGACGTGGACCAGACCGAACCGGGTCAGGACCAGCCAGAGATCTGATGGCCAGTGGTGGCGCGTGCAGATTATGCTTCGGCAACGGCGGCACGATAGTGACTCATGGGGCTCACGCGCCGAAGATAATATCTCCAGTAGTGGCGGGAGTATTACACACACCGGACATCAACTTTTCCAGCATGTGGAGCGTGGCGGCGCGTCTCGGCTTGTGAACGCACATCCAGGCACATGGCAGCTCCCTGGCGGTGCGTGGGAGTACGTGGGAGTGCGTGGCACCCTTTTTCGATGACTGTCTGAAGTTTTCCGACCAGTTTCGATGCATGAAGTCCAATGGTGATATTTTCGAGAGCATTTGATGCCATTTTTGGTGTGTATATGTGATTTTACTTCATTTTATGACATATTTGTTGAACACAAACCTATAGGGTGGCTATTTGGTTGCAATTTTAGGTAATAATGATCTTAATATGTCATTTAATTCTAAATTCATGGTGTTGAGTGATGTTATAATTGTTCAAACTCATGTAGCCTTAGAAAGTGGGAGCCAGAGTGAGTTAGACTGATTCACTTGTGAATATGCCTATTGCATCTTGGAAAGTTGTTTCCATATGCATTAAATGGAGAGGAAATTCATGTGATTTAGTTTGGCTAACACTGGTATATTTATTTTTGGTTGCTCATTTTCTCAGAGGAATGTCAGGACAGGGAACAATTTCAAGGGAAGACATTAGGACTAAAGATGAAGTCTTTCATGAATTTCTGAATTATAAAATGAAGCCTACACACAACATAAGAGACCATGCAATTGTTTTGATTGAACTCTACAACCAGATGATGCATTTGATTTATAGCAAAATGTTTTCAAGTATTAAGTATTTTCAAATTACTAGTCCTCAGACCTGGGCGAACAAATTCCTTCCCACCTACAAAAAATTTTTTGGGCTCAGTGAGAGACTTACCAAGTGAAACCTAATGGTTTTTTCATTATGCTTGATTTGGTCGATGCTACTGTGGCAGATGATAGGACACAGGCACTGAGATCTGCCTGCTTGAGGATGGGAAGAATTCGACGTTCTGATTTTTTGAGATTGAGTGGTCGAGACAAACGTCAGATTAAAATCCTCATATAGATCCTCTAGGGCGAGCTGTTTTTAGTGTGGGACTAAAGAATTTGATTGGGAATGTTATTTTAAATCTAGTGATAAATTAAGAGATACAATCAATATTTTTCGCTAGTTTATTTCCGTTGTATTTTTAATTGGAAATTCAGGGAGTTCATTAGAATTTTATGTTCATGACTTGCCAAACTTGGAGTTTTTGCTATTGTGGATGGTTGTTTAAGTTCTGTTTATAAGTGGCTATTCAATGTTATTGCTGATTACTTGAACCTTATATGTGTTTTACGTTTTGAAATAAGAATATAGTACTATTACACTTGATGAGATTGATGATTAGTAGTCTCCGAGCTATTTTTCGAGATAAAGTCTTGTGTTATTTATTGAGATGTCTTTTTTTAGCTTAACGTAAAATTTAGATAAAACATTATTAACATACTAAATCACTTTAATCTCTAATAAAGATCATAGCATCAAAATCTATTGTCACTGAGTTGAACAAAGGTTAAAAACTCAATGGTGACAATTATGACACAAGGCGTCATAAAATTTTGGTACGTATTATATGAACAAGATGCATTGGATGCTATAAACCAAGTAATGTCTGATCTAGGCACGGGTATTGGAAATAAATGGAGACGTGACCAAGAAGCGTACCAGACATGGAAAAAAATTCCATTACATGTGGTATCCTTGTAATCTTAGTAATCGATCCGATGATCCATGAATGTGAGCAACATCCCACCGCACATGATATCTAGGTGTATCTGCATGAGAAATGTTGTGGCACATCGGTTACAAGGCTTAGGCAGTTGACTATTAAATTGGACATAACATCAGACAACATCTCAGGGAGATGTCTAATATGATTATCGAACTTAAGACTGCCAGTCACATACTCTCTGATGAATAATAAATCCAAGCCCTGATCCACTCTTTACCTGATTGTTGGGAACTTCTCAAAGCCAACTTGACGCATAATGAAAGCATTAAAATTTTCAATGATGTTGCTCATCATGTTGAGCTAGAAGATGAGAGGCCTAGAGCCTCAAAGCCTTCTTCTGGGGCCTCCTATACCAGTTCTACTTCCAAGGGAGCTTTGGGCTTTAAAAGGAAATGGAATTAGAAGAAGGGAAAGAAGGAAAGACGATCTGATGGTGGTGGTGGTGGTAAACTTGAAAATAATCCAACTAAAACTGATGAACAGAAAAAGGAAAAGAAGTGTTACAAAAAGAATTAGAAGGATAAAAGTAAGATGTCATGTTACAATTGTAGTAAGTTTGGTCATTATGCTCGTGAATGCTCTGAGCCCAGGTGGGACAAGGTAGATTCATCTTATTCTATTTTGTGTGAAATTGATGTCTCAAGTGATGTCTTACTGTCTGATTCTCATCCATTGTGGATTATAGACCCAGGAGCAGCGGACCATGTAACGAGAGACATAGGAGCTTTTTATAGATTTTTGTCATATTCCGAAGGGGACTAGGTGGAAATATATAGGAAATAATGCACGAGTCGAAGTCAAAGGGCTTGGGACTTGCAAATTAGACCTTGACGATGGTCTGAACTTTATCCTACATGATTTTCTATATGCTCCGGAGAATCACGTGAAATTTATTTTCTGTTTCAATTTTACTTAACTAGGGTTATGATGTATTATTCACTAAAGGCACTGTGGTAATGAGCATTAATGATACTTGTTATGCATCGAACATATGAATGATGGTTTTATGGTATTAAATTGTAATAGAATGACTTTTAGTTATTATGATGATTATTCATATTTACTAAATGTTTGTTCTTCTAATAATGCAAATGTGAATGATAATGTTTGGCATGCTAGATTGGGTAGTATTAGGCAAGATAGGATGAATAGACTTGTAAAAGAAGGATTTTTGAGTCTTTGTTCAAAAGTTGAATTATCCAAATACGAACATTATCTTGCTGGCAAAACTACTAGAAAACCTTTCGGTAAAGCTATTGTGTCTTAATCTCCCTTAGAAGTAATCCATTTTGATATATGTGGTCCTGTAAATGTGAGAGCACGACATGGAGCTCATTATTTCATTACATTTATTGATGATTATTCATGTTTTGGATATGTCCATTTAATATCTCATAAGTCTGAAGCATTGGATTATTTTAGACGTTTCTTGAGTGAAGTTGAAAATCAGAAGGACAAATCTATCAAAGTTTTAAGAAGTGATAGAGGAAGTGAATATCTATCAGAACAATTCAAGAAATTTTATAATGAAAAGGGTATACTCCAACAATAAACCATTCCTTATACTCTTCAACAAAATGGTGTTGCTGAAAGAAGGAATATAACTTTATTTGAAATGGTGAGATCCATGATGGCACAAGCTAAACTACCGATCTCTTTTTGGGGAGATGCGTTGCTTACGGCAGCTTATGTGCTTAATCGTGTGTCTTCTTAATCAGTTGCTTCGACTCCATATGAACTTTGGACGGGTAGAAAACGTGACTTGAGTGACCTTAGAGCTTTGGGATCAGCAGCTTACCTACATGATTCATCAAGTCAGTATGGAAAGTTGGGTCCTAGAGGAAAAAGTGTATCTTCATAAGATACTGCGAACATTCTAAAGGTTACATGTTCATAGGAGATCACGATTGGAGCTTAACTGAGACAGAATCACATAATGCTCATTTTCTGGAAAATGAATTTCCTAGTAGAGGGGGCATTAGGGATGCTAAACCTATTTTCGAGGTAGAAGAAAACAAAAACCTACAAGATCTAATTGGGAGTAGTTTAACTGATGGTATGGATCTTGATAGATATTTGCCGATTGAGGATAAGACGATTCCCAATGAGAGCATTTTATCTACAGAAGACCATCAACAACTATCTCGGAAAAGTTCTAGGAAACATGTGCCCAAAAGGCATTATGACATTGAAGGACATACCATCTTTGTTTCACTAGAAAATGGAGATGTTTCTCCTGTTAATGAGGAAGAGCCCAGAAATATTAGAGAAGCTCTGATTTTTCCGACCAAGGAGAAATGGATGAAAGAGGAGATGGAGTCTATGAAGTCAAATCAAGTCTGGGAACTTGTAGATCTTCCGAAGGGACGAAATGAAATTGGGAATAAATGGATTCTCAAAATCAAAAGAAATGTTGATGGCTCAATAGAGAGGTATAAAGCTCGCTTGGTGGAAAAAAGTTATACTCAACAAGAGGGTATAGATTACAAAGAAACCTGTTCACCTGTAGTGAGGTTTGCATTAATTCATCTATTGTTGACTATAGTAGCTAGTATGGATTTAGAATTACATCAAATGGATGTTAAGACCGCATTTCTCAATGGAGAATTACAAGAAGAAATCTACATGCAATACCCTGTAGGATTTATTCATCAAGGTCAAGAGGATAAAGTTTATAGATTGAAGAAATCGATCAAAGGACTCAAACGATCCTCTAGACAATGGTATTTGAGATTTCACACTACGGTCATCTCATATAACTTCGTTATGATAAACGAAGAACATTGAGTTTACATTAAACGATCCAATGGATGTTTTGTGATTCTATCCTTGTATGTGGATGACATACTACTAGCTGAAAATAGCAAAGGGTATCTTGAAACCATAAAAGGATGGTTATCTTCGAATTTTGAAATGAAAGACATGGGTGATGCAGAGTATATACTTAGTGTGAAGATCCATTGGGATCGTTCAAAGAAGTTATTGGTTTTGTCTCAAGAGACTTAAGTCAAGAACTTTTATAATAATTCAAGATGGACACCTGCAAACCTAATGATACTCCCATTGTGAAAGGCGAATCATTAAGTCAGCAGATGTATCCCAAGGCTTAAGATTAAAAGAATGAAATGGCCAGAGTACCATATGCCAATGTTATTGACTGCAGATTACTTTCTCTTTTATCAAGGGAATAACAGTACACTGAATGGGTATACAGACATTGACTGGAGTGGTGATTCGGATAAACATAAATCAACTCCCGATTACATCTTCTTGCTCAACAATGGAGCGACCTCATGGTGTAACAAGAAATAGACTTGCATAGCACTGTCCATTATGGAAGCTGAATTTATGGCATGTGCGTCTGCAGTTCAAAAAGCTATTTAGTTGAGAAGACTCATGAAATATTTAGAGGTCTCAAACACTCCAGTAGGAGCTGTTTAATTAATTGTGACAATCAGGCGGTTATTGCTTACACAAAAGACCCTAAATGTCATGAAAAGACCAAACACATTGACACGAAGTTTAACTTTGTTAGAGATATTGTAGACAAGAAGAAGGTGATTCTTAGTTACATTTATACTCATTTGATGTTACCAGATCCTTTTACCAAACCAATTCCTAAATATGTATACATAGTACATGTAAAGGGATTGAGTTTGCAAAGGATATAAAACGATGTATTGAATATGTTTGTGTATGTTAATGGAATAGTTAATGGGTTAACTATACATATATTTTATAAATTATATGTGATGGTTCATATATAATAGTATGTCGGCAAGTTATGATTGACTCTCTCATACGAGCAATCGTCTTTGGCTAAGTGGGAGCACAGAGACGAGATTACGATGATTAATGTAATCAGAATAGATTTTGCCATGAATCTGATCCAACTTGTTGTAAAGTTAAATTAACGGAGATCCTATACGTTGGAGGAAGGTACACACTTGAACTTTAATTTACACGATGTCTAAATTAAATGAAATGCGACATATGCTTTCTTGGAAGGAAGTTAAAGATATTGTGACATGTATTTTAGGAAAACGACATGTGCTAAGTTGACCCCAACAGGATTGAGAAAATTATCCCTATTTTCTCAAAAGTATGAGTGTTTATCTATTGGTTACCCTTATGACTTTCTACTATATTCTAAGTCTTCACTTTGGTGTTGCTACTTTAGCATGTTACCAAAAGAGCTATGGTTAATAACGGGGATGCGGTACATGTCTAGGAAAGAAGCTACAGTGGGAGACTGTAGATACTTAATAAGATGGGAAGAACGTCTTAATTTAACATATACTATTGTGATTCATTGACTAGTCAATCAAGTAGGGTCTTGATTTTGAATACATAGTTATTTACAAAAAGGTTGAATATGCTCTGACAAATTCAGGAATTGAAAAGAGATATGTTAACCTATATTAAATGTTCAAGAGTTCTGGGGTATAACGAGCTTGTTGAGTTTCATTGATAAAGTGGTTGAGTTTCTAAATATCTCTAACAAGTGTATAGTGATTAAAACTCATATCTCGTGGGTCACACGATGTATTAATCTCTGCGAGAATATGATTCATGAAGAAAATGAGTCAGGCGACTTTTGACTTCATATGTGAGTGGGAGATGTAAATAATAATTAATATTATTTAATTATTAATCCACATATGGAAGTGGATAATAGAGAGTGATAGGGAGTTATGAAGCAGTTTATTAACTCATGTGTTTGGTGTAAAAATATATACTGCACAGGCTGTTATCTGAGAAGTTAAGCATGGCAGAACACAAATGCTAGACAGAACGCAAGTATAGACCGAAAACGAAAGCATACTCTCTCTCGATTCCGCTCTCCCAAATTCACACTCAAAACCCAGTTCTTTATATTCTTATAGTAATATTATACCGTGAAAACATACCCTTGCAACCCCGTGTTGAAGGATTGATCTAGAGATCACGATTTAACAATGTGTGTACCTATCGGTTCATAGACATTCGACATGTTCTTCCGCTGCAACACAATCTTACGGTGAGAGGTAAGAGATTCCTCTCTATACATGATTAGGGTTCGTGCGTTAATGAACATGAGTTTTCTAAGTAGTTTAGCTGATGGTATGGATCTTGATAGATATTTACCAATTAAGGATAAGGTGATACCAATGAGAGCATTTTATCTACAGAAGACCATCAACAGCTATCTCGGAAAAGTTCTACGAAACATGTGCCCAAAAGGCATTCTGACATTGAAGGACATGCCTTCTTTGTTTCATTAGAAAATGGAGATGTTTCTCTTGTTAATGAGGAAGAGCCCAGAAATTTTAGAGAAGCTCTGACTTATCCAACCAAGGAGAAATGGATGAAAGAGGAGATGGAGTCTATGAAGTCTAATCAAGTCTGGGAACTTGTAGAACTTTAGAAGGGACGAAATGAAATTGTAAATAAATGGATTCTCAAAATCAAAAGAAATGCTGATGGCTCAATAGAGAGGCATAAAGCTCTCTTGGTAGTAAAAGGTTATACTCAACAAGAGGGTATATATTACGAAGAAACCTTTTCACTGTAGTGAGGTTTGCCTTGATTCGTCTATTGTTGGCTATATTGGCAAGTATGGATTTAAAATTATAGCAAATGGATGTTAAGACCGCATTTTACAATGGAGAATTAGAAGAAGAAATCTACATGCAACACCCAGTAAGATTTATTCTTCGAGGTCAAGAGGATAAAGTTTATAGATTGAAGAAGTCGATCTAAGGACTCAAACGATCCTCTAGACAATGGTATTTGAGATTTCACATTACGGTCATCTCATATAACTTCGTTATGATAAACGAAGACTATTGTGTTTACATTAAACGATCCAATAGATGTTTTGTGATTCTATCCTTGTATGTGGATGACATATTACTAGCTTGAAATAGCAAAGGGTATCTTGAAATCATAAAAGGATAATTATCTTCGAATTTCGAAATGAAAGACATGGGTGAAGAAGAGTACATACTTAGTGTGAAGATCCATAGGGATCGTTCAAAGAAGTTATTGATTTTGTCTCAAGAGACTTACATCAAGAAACTTTTATAATGACTCAAGATGGACACCTGCAAAGCTAATGATACTCTCATTGTGAAAGGCGAATCATTGAGTCAGCAGATGTGTCCCAAGACTCAAGATTAAAAGAATGAAATGGCCAGAGTACCATATGTCAATGTGATTGACTGCAGATTACTCTCTCTGTTATCAAGGGAATAACAATATACTGAATGGGTATACAGACGTTGACTGGAGTGGTTATTCGGATAAACATAAATCAACTTCTGGTTATGTCTTCTTGCTCAACAATGGAGCAACCTCATGGTGTAGGAAGAAATAGACTTGCATAGCACTGTCCATTATGGAAGTCGAATTTGTGGCATGTGTGTATGCAGTTCCAGACGCTATTTGGTTGAGAAGATTCATGAATTTTTAAAGGTCTCAAATATTCCCAGTGGGAATTGTTTTAATTAATTATGATAATCAGGCGGTTATTTCTTAAAAAAACCCCAAATATCATGAAAAGACCAAACACATTGACACGAAATTCAACTTTGTTAGAGATTTTGTAGACAAGAAGAAGGTGATTCTTAGTTACATTTCTACTCGTTTGATGTTAGCAGATCCTTTTACCAAACCAATTCCTAAATATGTATACATAGTACATGTAAAGGGATTGAGTTTGCGAAGGATTTAAAACGATGTATTGAATATATTTGTGTATGTTAATGGAATAGTTAATGGCTTAACTATACATATATATTTTATAAATTATATATGATGGTTCATATATAATAGTATGTCGGCAAGTTATGATTGACTCTATCATACGAGCAATCGTCTCTGGCTAAGTGGGAGCACAGAGATGAGATTACGATGATTAATGTAATTAGGATAGATTTCGCCATGAATCTGATCCAACTTGTTGTAAAGCTAAATCGACGGAGATCCTATACGTTGGAGGAAGGATATCCGGGTTAAGTGTATGGGACACACTTGAACTTTGATTTACACGATGTCTAAATTAAATGAAATGCGACATACGCTTTCTTGAAAGTAAGTTAAAGACATTGTGAAATGTGTTTTAGGAAAACGACATGTGCTAAGTTGACCCTAACAGGATTGAGAAAATTATCCCTATTTTCTCAAAAGCATGAGTCCTTATCTATTCGTTACCCTTATGACTTTCTACTATATTCAAAGTCTTAACTTTGGTGTTGCTACTTTAGCATGTTACTAAAAGAGCTATGATTAATAACGTCGATGCGGTACATGTCTAGGAAAGAAGCTACAGTGGGAGACTATAGATACTTAGTAAGATGGGAAGAACGTCTTAATTTAACATATACTATTGTGATTCATTGACTAATCAATCAAGCACGGTCTTGATAATGAATATATAGTTATTTGCAAAAAGGTTGAATATGCTCTGACAAATTCAGGGATTGAAAGGAGATATGTCAACTTATATTAAATATTCAAGAGTTCTGGGGTATAGCGAGCTTGTTGAGTTTCATTGATTAACTGGTTGAGTTGCTAAATATCTCTAACAAGTGTATAGCGATTAAAACTCATATCTCATGGGTCACGCGATGTATTAATCTATGCGAGAATATGATTCATGAAGAAAATGAGTCAGACGACTTTTGACTTCATATGTGAGTGGGAGATGTAAATAATAATTAATATTATTTAATTATTAATCCACATATGGAAGTGGATAATAGAGACAGATAGGAAGTTATGAAGCAGTTTATTAACTCCTGTCTTTGGTGTAAGAATATATACTGCACAGGCAGTTATCTGAGAAATTAAGCGTGGCAGAACGCGAACGCTACGCAAAACGCAAGTATATACCTAAGCGAAAACATACTCTCTCTCGGTTTTGCCCTCCCGAATTCACACTAAAAATCCAGTTCTTCATATTCTTCATAGTAATACCATGTCGTGAAAACATATCCTTTCAACCCCGTGTTGAAGGATTGATTCAGAGATCACGGTTTAACAACATGTGTACCTATTGGTTCACAGACTTTCAAAGTGTTCTTCATTGCAACACAATCTTATAGTGATATTTTGATATATTATGTACTCTATAAAAAAATAAAATAGTAGGTCCCATAAATAGTTAGATTTAAATTTAAAAATAAATGTGGATGCTAGTTGAGTTTAATTGAAAAATATGTAAAATTAAATTGAAGGATATATTTGAGTTTAAACCGCATGACCATTATGGATGCTCTTATTGCTATAGGTGCAAATAGAGTGTTAAGGCGTTAGTTTTTCGCTCAATCCATCTTCAAGGGGATATTTAAAAAAGAAGATTTCAATAATTAGAAATTTTATTAGATTAAATATTTTTAAAACATGACTTTTTTGTTTAATTATTAATATTATTAAGTTTCAATTTAATGTTACAAATGGTAGCTTACTTTGTTAAGATATATGGATGCTTCAAATTTAAAGATAGTCTTGTGTGAGATTGTCCCACGAATAGGGGCGGATCCAGGAAATTTTTTTGGGGGTACGACAAGTAATTATAAAATTATAGAGTATTATTTAATATTTAAAATTATATAATAAATAAAATAAAACACAAAAATTATGATTATTATTATTAAGATATTATTGTGTTAAATAAGTATAAATGTGTTAAATAATATAAATATAAAGAAGAAAAGAAAGAAAAAATTTATAGCATATATTAAATAATAAGTATAAATATAAAGAAGAAAAAAAACACAAGAATTCACTTATAAAGAAAAAAACTCAAAAAAGGGGTGTAATAGAGGGTTGAACTCATGACCCCATACTCAATTTTAGTGGCCTAACCACTAAGCTACTGATGCATTAAAGCTAAAAAGTATTATATCTATATGTATTATATTTTAATTTGGGGTACAGCTGTACGCGTTACATCCGCCCCTGCTCACTAATCCCATTTGGGAAGATGGATATTCATAAAACTAAATTAATACTCCATTCATCCCACACTTATATTCACATTTTCCGTTTTCGTCCGTCCCACACTTATGTTCACCGCCAAAAAAATAAAATTTCACATCAACCAACAACCTCAAAGTTAACTTAATTTCAAAAATATCACTCTCACCTAACACACATAACATACTTTATAATTTATTAATTATCTAAAAATACTATAATACCCCTAAAAAGTTAATAAAGTTGGTCAAAAGCAACTTTTCTTAAACTTCGTATCTACAGTGCCAGTGAATATAAGTCTGTGACGGAGGGAGTATTTTATTATATGAATTGAAAAGGCGGCGATAATTAATCAACTAATGTTAATGACCAAAATCAATATATCAATAGGAGATAGAAGAAGTATCTTGAAAGACGGATATTATGTGGTACGGGTTAATCCAAAATTGTTATATATATAAAGTCTACTTATTGTTAGTTAAAATATTTTTTTTAGAGTATAATAAATAATGAATTAAAGTATACATTTAGAGTGTTATAGAATATGGTGTAACCCACAATTAGGGGCCCCATTGCCCCAGTCCTGGGGATTGGTGGAGGAGGTAAATCGCACGATGTGTCTCAAGTGGCTTATAGAGAAAAGTGTTATAGTATATGATTCACTATAAATATACTACAACTATCAATAAACATACTTTATTTATATAACAAACATACTTTAACAGTGAATCGACCTGTCTCACAATCTATCTCATATTTACCCATCTCACAAGAGAGTATATCTAGTTGATAATCTATTTTGATTTTCTTAATACTTTTTCCGTCCGTTTTAAAGAGTCATTTTTTACCAATTTGAGCGTCCGTCCAAAGGATCTCATTTTTCTTTTTAAACATATGAGACTCACACACATTCACAAAAAATAGGGTCCATACACTCACTAATACAACTATCCATTACATATAAAATAATAATATCTCTTTAATTCATGTGTAAAAAGCAAAAATGACCCTTTAAAGTGAACGGAGGGAGAGTACATCCTTATAAAGTTTTAATTATTGAAAGTATATTGTTTATTTATTTTTTTAAAGAAGTATATATATATATATATATATATATATATATATATATATATATATATATATATATATATATATATATATATATATATATATATATATATAATCTTAGATATTACTTTTTTATTTAAAATATAAATAACTTTTCATTTACATTAAAATTATTCACTTGAAAAATACTTTAATGAGACGGTTATCACTTTTCAATAATTAAGGTATCACTTTAATATTAAAAATATTACCATTTTTATTCATATTGTTCATGAAAAATAATTCAGTTGTTCGGTTATTATTATTTATTTATCAAATATTATTTTTTATTAAAAATATTATCATTTTTTATCTATCACACAAATTATTAATAAAATAGTTTAATTGAGCGATAATCACTTTTCATTTATCACGTATCTCTTTTTATTAAAAATAATATTACTTTTGACCTACGAATTGTTCATAAAATAGTTCAATTAGACGATATTATTTTTTTGATAAATAATTACAAAAGTGAATTTCACGAATAATTTATAGAATTAATAAAATATGATAATATTTTTAATTAAAATGATATTAAAGAAAAGTAATAAATGACCAATTGAACTATTTTATGAATGATTAATAGGACGGATAAAGGAGTGATAATATTTTTAATAGATAGTGATATTTTATCATTAAAAGTGATAACAGTTCGATTATTCTATTTATAAACCGTTCTTAAGATAAATAAAAAGTTATAACAATTTTAGTAAAAAATGATATCTTATTTATAAAAGGTGATAATCAATAAAATAAATTATTTTATAATTAATTTGTAAGAAAGCAAAAAGTGATAATATTTATAATAGAAAGTAATGTAAGAATATTTTAGAAATAAAAAAAAATATATAAAATTTTAATGATTAATAAAATTATTTATTAAAAAAAATGTGTTTGCTTTTCAAATGTTTTACATGAAGAGTGCTGCTTAAACTTCTAAATTCTAAATTATTAACATAACCAAAAAAATAGCCCGTATTTACTTAATTATTTTTTAGTTTGATTTATAATATTACTCATTTTTATTTATAATATTATTCATTTTTATATATAAGAGATCTGTGAATTAAGGAATTATTATTGATAGATATGTGTTTATACAACCTGATTAATAATAAATACATGTGCCAATTGTCAAAAATATCCAAAATTGAAAGACAAAAATTATTGTCAACCATCAAATAATTTATATAACATTCATATCCTATTGTCAATTTTTGGACCAAAATACCCCTATTATGTCGGAATGCTATATCGGGATTTCGACACCGAATCCGACATTATCGAATGTCGAATTCGGTGTCGGAAATATCAAATTCGGTGTCGGAATCCCGACATAGCATTCTGACAGGATGGTCAGATATTGAATTCGGTATCGGAATCCCGACATGATGGGGATATTTTGATCCAAAAATGGACAATTGGGTATGAAAGTTATATAACTTATTTCATGGATGACAGTGATTTTCAATTTAAACATTTGGTTAAATGGGTTATTTTTCCTAAATACATTGATATAATATACTTCCTCCGTCCGATTTTAAGGTATTCTTTTGCTTTTTGCACGTGTCCGGTTTTATAGTATCCATTTGCTTTTTGCACGTGGATTAAGGAGAATTATTATTATATGTAAAGTGGGTAGCTGTATTAGAGGGAAGTGATGAGCCATATTGTGTATTTTTTACTAAATAGAGGAAATAGATACCTTAGAAGAGGACACCAAATATAGTAAAATGGATACCTTAGAAGCGGACAGAGGGAGTAATTACTAATAAATACATAACGTCTATTTCTATTCCATCATTATCCTTATTTACAACTATTATTATTCAATGTTTGCACTTAAATCATTGAATACTAATGTGCACTAAATCAGATAATGAGTGAGAGATTTAAGGAACAACACTTTCTTCAATTTAATTGTGTATTTTTTGTTTTATCTTAGCAATGCACACTAATGTTTATGGTACTGAAATTTAATGACGTATTTGTTTCTCTCTCACCGATGTACACTACTGTACATTAGTAAGAATATTTAATTGCATATTTTTATTTTCTCTTAACAATGCACACTAATGTGGAATGCATATTATTTTTGTTTTCTTCAATTTAATCGAAAGACATTGTGTGAGAGATTAAAGAAACAACCTTTTCTTCAATTTAATTGCGTATTTTTTGTTTCTCTCTTAAGAATAAATACTAATGTACATTATTGATGAGCGTTTTCTCAACACACAAAATTAATCCTCAAGTGTAAAGAATATCAATTGTAGTTTCGTACTTTGATTATTGAAAAAAACATGATGTTGTAGAAAACAATAAGAATGACATTGAAACTTCTTTCTCGTCTTTGGTCATCATCTCTAACAATATAGTATTGATATAGCTTATAATATTTTGAACTTCTATTCTTATTTATTAAAATTTCGAAATATTTTTAACTTCTTTTGTTGCTATTTGTTCAAGTATATTTAAATGAGATTAAAATTTCGCAATATTTTCAATTTTCTATAGGGCAAGCGACATCAAATAAGTTGTCTATGATAAAATAAATCCAGGTTTAAGTTCTCTTAAAAAAGAGATTAATTGCAAACTTACTGTCATCAACTATAACTAATAGAATAGTAACACACAATTAGAAGACAAAAAATAAGATAATAGTTCTTTCAAACAAAATTTTATTCTACTTACCTTAACACATATCCCACTCAAACAATTAACATGATAACCCTTCTGACATACCAACACTCACCATGTTGCACCATGACTATTTGATACAAAATTATATGGCAATTGAAAACTCAATTCCAACCAAAATTTTAGTGTCAGTAAATAATTTTCTTTATGTGCCAACCACCAATATGCCTATGTCCACACTATTTATTACTACATTTAGTTATGTTTTATTTAATTGCAATTGCTATAATAATTTTTTTGAGAATTTATACAGAGAAAATGACACGAACTCAATACAATTTGAAATTAATTAATATGAAGAAGATAAGGAACAACTACTAAACATTGGTCTAGCTTAGTATACAGGAATGATCAACTCCAACTTAACCATGGAAATATATACGAATTGAACTTCTTACCTTCGAAGGACTGCACCGAATTTCCAATTCTTGGGCGCCATACAGTATGACGTCACGATCACGCTATCGTTGTTCATGATTTTGAACGACAACAGTTGATACTTCAAATTAACATTTATATGCCAATTTTATCCCATACATCTCCGGCACCTGGCGGCATTGCTTATTAACACGGGCAAAATAAAAAGAAAAAAATCAGATATTTCTGAAAGATTGCAAACACATTTACATCGGGAATTTTGTTGTATCAATTTTTTAATTTCTTCCCATATAGGAAAACATATTTCAATCTTCTCAAAATATGTTTGAATTTTATATTTTAGTAACAAATGTTCAACATCAGATATTATTTTACAATTTGAGAAAAAGAACAATCTAGGTCTAAAATGTTTACCAAATGAGAACCAATGTACCAACCACCGCCACTCGCGATCGACGATGGGCTACAGATCACGGTGGCGCTTTGAACAATGGCCGTTCACGACTTGGGCGTTGACTGACGATGTCACGTTTATAGCAGCAATGGGTGGCGTGGATGGGCGATCTTCTTCGGCGGTATTTGAGGAAAAAAGAAGAAAGATTCTCTTGATCTACTTTGCAATTATTCTTCTTCGTGTTGTAAACATCAAACAAAAGCATTTCCATATAGTCGTTTGCATCCAACATTACGAAAGAAAAATGGTGAATGATAGATTATGATTTTTACAGAATTGATAAAATTAACTTGTCTCAAATATATTGAAGAAATGAGGCTGCAAATAATTATCAATGGTGAGATCTTAATTTTTAGGATTTTAATTATCAGGTGAGATCTTTAAGATATCAATAGTGTTGATTTAATTGAAATAAATTAATGGTGAAGATTAATGCACAAAAGTTACCTAAAAGGTGAAGATTTTTTTGCCTAAGGTGGTGAAATTAATTTTGGGGGAAATATATATATATATATATATATATATATATATATATATATATATATATATATATATATATATATATATATATATATATATTGTTTTTGACAGAAGAATAATTTTATCTTTCATATGTGGTAAATTTGGTGCTATTATATATAAAGATTGCATTAACTTTTTGGGTAGGCCTTGCATGAGACCGTCTCACGTGAGACCATTTTTCACTTTTTAAAATAGTTATCACTTTCGTTATAAATTATTATCACTTTTGCTATAAAATGTTATCACTTTTTATTTATACTATAAATTGTTTATGAAAGAACATTATTACTTTTCATTAATTTATTATCACTTTTCTTCATAAAAGTTATTACTTTCTGACCGTCTCACGTAAGCGGTCTCACACAAGTCTTTGCCTAACTTTTCATTACTTTCAACAAATATTTTTTTGAGATGCCCACTAAAAATATTAATTAATTCTTACCAAAAACTCCTGTGCACCCGGGCGCACGGACCACATTCCGTGCTCCTTTAGAATTTTGTGTTAAATTGTATACCCTTTAGTATACAGATGTGTACCCTTTATTTTCTAAAGAAAATTATTATGTGTATATGGGCACATGAACAACAGTCCGTGCGTCTTTAGAATTATTATGTGTATATTAATTAATTCATCACATATTTACTACGAGTGAGGATTGCGTGCACCCGGGCACACGGGAACACATTCCGTTCGCCATTTAGTATTATGGATAAGAGTACATTGCTTTGATTTAAAGGGTATACATTTTAATTAATAAAAGGTATATCATTTTGTTCTAAAGAGTATACACTTTTCATTAATATTTTTTTTTCTTTAGAAAATAAAGGGTACATATTTTTATACTAAAGGATATACAATTTAACAAAAAATTCTAAAGGCGCACGGACAGTTGTCCATACTCCCAGATACACACAATAATTTTCTTTAGAAAATAAAGGGTACATATCTGTAAACTAAAGGGTATACAATTTAACACAAAATTCTAAAGGCGCACGGAATGTGGTCCGTGCATCCGGGTGCACAAGAGCTTTTGCCAATTACTATAATGTAATCATAATTAATAAATTAAATTTAATTATAATATAATTACAAATAATAATTTAAAATATATCTAATCGTCTACACATTTATTTATTATTGTTTATTAGAAAATATATATTTCGTAAAGTAAAATAAATTTCTAAAAGAATAGGAAATAAATAAAATAATATGTTCAAACTTCAAATTTAAAGTTTTATTTTAGAAAACATAATATATAAAGTAAATAAATAATATTCATTCATAATGCAAGATATTTTAATTGTGTTTTGTAGATGAAAATTTACGTGATGACAATGGTCAGATCAACAAACCTCCATGATCACGATTTACGAATCATCAATATTTCACTTTTATGATTATGTTAAAACTTCGAATTTGTTTGATGAATGTTTTGGTTGTCTATTTATTCTTATTTGAATTTGGGAAATTTAGTTTTTTTTTGTTTAATTGATATTTTTCTAAGTATTTATGTTGTGCAAAAATTAATTTATTATGAGAAATTCGATCCGATCCGCTCCGATCCGTCAAAATCCGTTTTCTCGAAAATTCGTTCTGAACTGAACCGAACCGAACCGAAGTTTGGTACGGATTCAATATTGTATTTTTTCTTTATGGATTCAATATTGAATTTTTTTTAAAAAAAATCCGTACCGAAAATTTAGAACGGATTTTTTTAAAATCCGTATTAAATCCCGATCCGTACACCCCTAGCTAACACTAACAAATTTTACTCTAATTTAATAATAATAATAATAATAATAATAATAATAAAAAAGTACTCCTTTAATTGCGAAGAAACAGACCACGCCTTCATATGTTTTTCATCTCTTTTTCCTCTGATTTCGCGGCGCTTATAGAAACACGGTAGAGACTAGAGCCATCATTCTCTCATCTCTGTGCTCTTTAAGGCAGACTTCCTTACTCTCTCTTACCTTTTCCATCGGAGTTGCTTCAACGCCTGCTGCATCTTTTGTCGCTCTCGACCGATCACCTCTGGGTAGCAACCCTACTCTTGCTTCTGTGCTCAGCTGTGAAATTCATGTCTCTCAATTATCCCTGTGATTTGATATGAATGGGAAAATTGGGTGTTGATTCAGAGGAATGGTAAATAGTGATTGCTAAAGAGCTTGCTTCTTCTAACTCATGCCAATGAAGTGCTCGATAAAATGTCCACATGCGAATGTGTTTTAATCTGTGGGGTTCCTAATTCTTGAGAGTGAAGCCTGAGACTCATTGTATGTACTTAAAATGTGCAAATCGATGAATAATTTATCTCTCATTATTTCTTCAAATTACATGTCAAATCACAGCAGAAAATTACGAGGGCAAAGAACAACAAGAAGAAGAAGAAAAGAGAAAAAACAGAAAAAGTGTTGTAGAGTGACCATACTTGAGTCTTTCGTCCTTCTTTCGTAGTTTGACGGTAAAGCCCTTAGTTTATCTTTTAAATTTATTTGGCGCTACATGGCTGTGATTTGGCAATTAGTCCACACACCATCTTCGGGTGATGGATCTTAGTAGAAGAGATAGCGTTTCTAATTGCAGAAACAGTACAGCCTTCTTTACAAATGGTTCGTTTTACCTTGTTTTTAGGATATTTAATTGTCTCTTCCGTGATTGTTAAAGCTTTTTAATTGAATCTTTGCTCGTCAATATGGCACTGGTAAGACTGTGGTTTTAATTTTTTATTTTTCAATTCGTTTTTTAAAGTTAAAATGTTACATAAGCGTTTTAGGGTTTTTTATTTCTTCTGGGATTTAGTCTGGTTCTTAAATTCTTAAGGTTGATGAAATAAACGTTTTAGCGTTCGCTTTTGGCTCGTTTCTTCTTTTTCTGCTTCCTTCTTCCGCTGATGGATGTTTATCCTTCAATGTGCATTAGTATGTGTAAGGTATTGCAGTTATTTGATTATTGGGTTGTGCTGTAAGCTCGTTAAAGTAGTCGAGCCTAGCTTGATAACTATTCAAGCTGAGTTTTGAATCTTTTGATTAATTTTTACCTTCTAATACAAGAATGGAGGACCAAAGGAAACGCACGCTGGAAGCTCTAGAGAGAAGATTTGCTCAAGCGAAAGCAGAGGTGGTTCACACACAGCAACAGAGGAGCAAGAATAGGCCATCTGAAGTTATGGCTTCAAATGTTGAACAGTCATCTGTAGATTCTGCAGTTAAAAAGCCCTTTCCTGAATCTTCCTCTAGAAAAGGTATATTTCTAAGTTTTATTATAGTCATATTTATATGTTATTTGAGATTCGGTTCTGATTGTGGTTTTGTGTAATGTGCCACTGAGATGATTGTTATGGAGAAAACTATCAAAGGCACGAATCTGTGTGTATGAACTACTTTTGACTGATATCTGTGATCTTAATAAATCGTGTATACTTTTTGAAATTATTTTTATTGAGAACAGTTGATGAAGATATCAAAGAGCACCATGGACTTATTCAAACTTGTCATGTTCATTATGGATTTAAGCTGACAATAATAATTATTAGGGTAAGGTTTAAAGGGCTTCCTCTCTTTAACATGAGGTGTCCACTCTTGAACACAGGTCGCAGAAAATTTTAAAAGAAAAGAAAGAATGTATTGCATTTGTAATCTATTAATAAAATCACAGTTAACTCTTATTAGTAGATGATATAAAATGTAGCTACTTACAATCTAAATAATTGATTAAAAAAGAAAAGTGTGTAATTATATATATCTTAATTCACTCACACTCATAAAAATTAGTTAGAAACTGCATTTTGAGACAAAACTGAGGTCAGGTTGGGTGTGATTTGAAGGATGGAACCAATAAAGGGCGCAAAGAGGTAGTCTCCTCTTTAACATCAGCTGTTTCTTGTTTGGGAGGTATTTACCCAATGCATCCCTGTAACAACTATACTAGTTAACTAAAATATGATAGATCTCAGCTCGATATTAATGAATTGTAAGGTGTGACAACAGTTTGAGTTTACTGATTCCTTAATGTCATCTAGTTTCTAGCTTGTATCAAAGTCAAAGCCCTAAGAGATGGTAGTTGGGTTGAAGAAGCGATAAAAGCATTGTGTGAATGAAGGTTGTAGTTTGCTGATTTACTTAAATCATACTCCAACTATTTAATTCTGCCTAATTTGGTGTTTCAGTTGCGATTAGATTTAGGGACTTACTATGTTAAGATTTACATCAAAGTTTATTAAATTTCATTAATCTCCTTTTTTTTTAAATGTTGTGTCCACTGCTCTTGAATCATATGCAGGCAACTTTTCTTTCTCAAGTCATGTTTCAAATCAAGGTATAGTTGTATTTATATGACTGCTGATCACGCTTTTAGTCCAGGCTAGTAGGCTTGATATCTATATGGAAGCCTTATTGTCGTCAACCCTGTTTCACAGATTTAGGATCAAATGAGCCTGCATACTCAAAGCTTGCTCACTTTGTTGATGAAAAGTTGCTACCTAATGGTGTTGAGGTTGCTCTTCACTACTATTATGCTTTGAGATTATTCAGCTTTTTTAAGAAGTAATCTGGTTAACTACTGCTTCTCCATTTCAAATTAATACAGACTTCTGATGGGAAAAGCTCAATCAATCGGGTTTTGCACGAGCTTTTCCAACATGGCGACTCAGGTCAGAAATACATGCAGGGATCTAAAAGCTTGAAAATTGAGGGTATAATACTCCTCGATAATTATGTCCAAAAAGGTAGTATTTCTGGCACTGGTCGTATTCAAGCACTACAGTCTGGGTCAAAACGCTCTAAAAAGCATATGTCCCTAAAGCAACATAAGAAGAATGGTTCTTTAAATTTGCCAGAAGAGTTTCGAAAGTGAGTTCATTTTACGTCTCAGATCCCCGGCGCATTCTGATTAGTGCTTATCTTTAAACTTAATTGGTAATTTGGTAATAAGTGAACTTTGTGATGGTTTGGCAGTGTTCATCTTATACACAGTATAAGGCATGATAGGAGTTGTTATAATTGGAATATATATTCTTTTTCCATGTTGAAAGGATTTTCTTATAACAGGTCATCATTGGAATAGGTATTTTTTGTAGGTCATAATGTTTTAAAGGCCTCTATATTTGTGGATTTTGTTTGCTGCTTTTGTGTAAAGCTTTTTTTTTTATTTATTATTTTGCTTTCTTGATAGTTGAGAAAATAATGCCCTGAATTATCTAACATTTTTTTGGCCACTTGTTCAGATTTGAAAATTTTAAGCCCATGCATGAAAAGTGGAAATCTTATGCACTGCAGCTTTTGAAAATTGCTGGGTTAGTGGAACTGCCTTTTGCATCTTCTTGTAATGCATTTATTTTTTAACATATGCGTGGGCATGTCAGTCTTTGAATTATCTTACAGGAAAGATCAGTTGGCTCAGTGCTTTCTCAATGCTGATCTGCATGGTGCAATCATTCTAGGTTCGGAACCGTGTGCTTTAATTTACTAATTTTCAATGCGTAAATCTTATGTCTATACGTAAATTATGTACAGAAGACTTGCTATGCCTGAATTTCAGTGACTTGTAGTCCTTTAATTTCATTCTACTGATGATGATTTGCCAATCTTGACCTGTGGCCTTGGTTAGGATTATTTACTTATGAAGATGTTACTTTTGGGTCATTATTTTTTGCATGTGAACTAACTTTGAGGTCTACATGATGAGTGTATAATAAGATTCTGTTGGTCAGGTCAATGAGAAAAGTTAGATCAAACTGGGAATAGTTTCAGAGGCTTGTGACTAGAAAGGGGTAATTTTAATGAACTCACTCATATTTAGGTTGGATGCTTTCTCAAATGAATATTGGTTTACAAAAATACTCAATATTCATTCTTGTGTTGTTTTTTTTTCCCCACCAATCTGTTGATCTTTGGATACCCTTTACCAGGTAAAGGCATTGCCTCATTTGAGTCTTTGAGACTTATTTCCCCAGTGTAAACTAAGTTGGAGAAAAATCCTTTTTTTTTATTATTTTTTTTGTGCGTGTTGAAGCTTTATCACAACAAGCTTGCTTGACCTCCATACTTGATCATCAATGATAAAGTTTTACTACATCCGCGAAGGAACAAAAAATCTTAAGGGATTGATTGGTCATTAGTGTCTAGACTTCAGTTGTGAGCTCTTCATAGAGTCATAGACATAACTTTGATGATATTGTTAATAATTTTTTAGGACATTGGAAGAGTTATTGTTGGAATATAATACTATATCTGCTTATCTATGAAGTCTCTACCATGAAACTTTTGGCTTATTTTTTGCAGTTGTTAGCTGTAAAATTATTGCTCATGTTGGAATACATGGCATCATGGTACGAGAAACTAAAGAAACATTCGGAATCATTACTGAAGAGAACAAATTCAAAGGTGATGCTTATAACTTCAAGATACGTATCTTTGTTGTGATCTGTTAGAAAAATTTAGATCCTTTAATTGATTCAAAATGATATTTTAGGCAATGTTAGAAATGTCAGTAAGCTCAAGTACCTGCTGTTCAATGTGCTTAAAGTATATATCATTAGTTTTGATCTATTTGTCGAGAAAAAAAGCCTATTATAGGAAAAGGTCTACTCTCAAGGCTAATTTTGTTTACTATCTCTATATATGTTTGTTCGTGTATAAACTCTCTAGGCAAATTTTGTTTACTATCTCTATATATGTTTGTTCGTGTATAAAAAGATGGGTGGTTGCACGTCTGATATTGTGTTGTGTATTTTGCAGTTGTGCCCAAGAAGCTTTCCGTTTTTGTGCTCCTGGCCGACTGCTGGAAGGTAATGCTGCACGGGGACAAACTTGTTTCCAGAACCTTGGTTCCATGATGTAATTAATGGAGGTGAGTTAACGCTGCACGGGGGGATCCCTTCTGTTCGTTCATACATTGTTTGAGCATCTAAATTGTGAAAGACTCGTAGGCTGACTGAAGAAACCATAGAAGTAATCTACGACAACACGGAATCCTGATGGGATTTCAGGTCTCCACTACCCCCTATCCTTGGAAACTATATCACATGGCAATCATTCATCTGGATCTTCTCGACCCGTGGTGGGTCATTACTATGTGGAGAGGGTTCGGGTGTACTCTCCAGTGGCTGGTGAACAGTCCTTTCCCTGTCGAGAGGGGTCGAATTTGATCTCCTCCCACTCAAAAAATATGAAGCACTACATCCAATGCAATATGTTTAGGAGGATGGTTGATTTTTGCTAATGCCTAAATATTTTGCATGTGTATCCAGATTTAAGAAATAGAAATGATAGAATAATCAAGTTTTGAGGAAAAATGTTGAAAGATTAAATATGTAAGAAATTTAAAAATAATACTATTTTCTGTTTATATAATTTGGGTCTTAGCAGGTCTCATCCACAAAATTTATAAGATCTGTAAGTGTGCATTATGATGCTTTTGCGACACATACTTTTGCAATTAATTAAATAAAAAAATTATTGAAGGAGAGAACATAAGTAGAAACATGAACAATTATTAACTTTAAAATAATTTCAATATAAAAATTGATTAAATACTAATTTAGTTTTTTTATTAATCCTGAGAATTATTTGCCCTGAAAAAAAAATTAATTAAAAAAATAAAATGATTGACAATTCATCAAAGAGTTAATTGAATAAAATCAGTATATAATGCGAGTAAAGAGTTGATCAAAGCGTTAATTAATTATTCAGAGTATTAGAAATAAAATGTGATTGGATTTAATGGGCAACTTTGGTGTAACATCTCTTGGAATACTCCCCTAAGTCAATCAATCAACTCATAGGACAAGGGATTGAATTTCTTCACCCCGACACGTGTTATTTCATAAACAGGTGTTACACGAGATAACATCATGTGCAATTTAGCTTCTGCCATTTGTTTTTATTCTTATGTTGCAAATTTAGTGATTAAGACAATAAGACTTATGTCTGATGTTTCTTTGATGTTAAGCAAAGCATAAATATTTAAGTTGCTTTTCTTTTTGTTTTGTTTTTTAGTTTGTTGTATTATTCTATTAATCACCTCTAACTTTAGTACTTCTTTTATAGTTGCCTCATGAATAATTAATTATGTTAAGCCTAAATGTATTAAGTATCCTGATTATTTTAAATACATTCCACACACTGCCTTCTTACTTGAAGTCTTGAAGTATGAGTAATTAAATTTATTTATTTGTTTAAAATTTGAAGGAAAACAAAAAATAACAATATTAGTAAAGGTTTAAAAAGTATTATGAATTCCTTAACCTATATAAAAGAACACACTATTAGTTTCATAATATTGTGAGTTATTCTTATTTAAGCGTATTTCAAATATAAATACACTGATCTGTCAAAAAAAAGTATAAATACACTGAAATACTTAATATATGTACTAAGAAGTTATGCTGATATTTGACTAACACCATACCAGATCAATATACATCATATTGTGAGGATCATTTTAAAACCAAAAAGTATATTAAGTGAAAGAACAACATTTTGTTTATTTTTTTTATTTATTGTATTGTATGATTATGTTCCTCTGAATTATATTATTAATACATATAATTTCTACAAATATGAATTTTTTTAAAGAATTAATTTTTAAATTAAAGATTGTTTATTATATTATTATTATTATTATTTAATTTCAGTAAGATGGTCACGTATATACAGATTTTTTTTTCAACTAGTTTTTACAAATTCTATTGAAATGATTTTATATATTCTTTGACTTTGAGCTTGAATACATTTTGGTGCTCTATTACTATTTAATATATTTATGGCTTGTGGAGTAGTATATCATAGGAGTATTATTTATTCTCAAGGTTTGTTACATTTGTATCTTTAAAGTCTTCATTTTCAATTAATTTATTCAAATCAAATTGACTCGGTTCCAGTTGCAATGCACTGGCATACAACCATGAAACTAATTGCATTCAACAATATTTCAAATACATCATTACGTGATACATACTCGCTTCGTATCAAATTAAATTTTACATTTTTATTTTATTATCCGTTATATATTAAACCTCCACTAAAAAACTGATTTTTATCAAAAAATATATATATTTTGTTGGTAAAATTATATCCTCAATTTCATTACTCTCTCCGTCCCACGTATTTTTTACCCACTTTCCATTTTGGGGTGTCCCACGTATTTTTACCCATTCCATTTTTGACAAAAATACATAATATTTTATTACCTACTTTTTACAATTCCAAAAACTTTAATTATTTTTTTACACTTTATTCATCATTCTCAATAACTTTATTCACTTTTTCTTTTAAATTACTAATTTATCTCTACTTTCTCTTACATTATATATTAAAAAAATAAAACGTCTTAATCTCCGTGCCCGCACAAACGGGTAAAAATACCTGAGACGGAGGGAGTACTAAATTAAATTGATAACCCAACTGATTAACAATGGAATCTGTTAATTTTCTTCCATCATTAAAGTACTGATTGATAAATTTTTATTAATAAAAATTCAATTCTGTTGTTTTGTTGGTAATTTGTTGCTAATAATTGACAATTTATGATGATTCTGTTGTAATCATCAATTAATTTTATTCCATTGGTAAAAGTATGAAAAAATCAGTTGGTATTCCCTTAGTAAAAGAAAAATACTATAAACTAATTCATGTGGATGTCTATTTGTCTGGTTTCTTCCGTCAGACTCTTAAATCTCAGACTGATCAATCTCCAGCCGTTACTAAGGCCTTTGCTTTTGTTCAATACTGGTTCCCATCGAGAAACTCATTCATTGTTGAAGAACTCCCTCCTTTAATATTGGTCTAGACGCAACGTGGTACTCTTTCTACCGCTATGTTTATATAGAGGTGATTTTCATTTAAAATGAATATTTTATCGATATAAAACACTCATCTCAATAAAAAAATTGGAACCACTTAGGTATTTTCCCCTTATTATCCAATGCTGAATCGACGACTTATACCTTATATATAATTGGATCATTTTTGTTTACTTTTGCATAACTTTTGGATTTGAACTAAAAAAAAAAGAAACAACTTTGCTGGCAATTACATATTCTTTATTTTGTCAAAAGAGTGCTCTAAGTATTTTAGTTTTTCTCAAGGCTATCGATTGAGTAGCAGGAGCAACTTTTAATTTATTATTATGAGCCCAAACGATGGATTCAATAAGTTGTCAATAACCACTTTCGATCCCGAAGAGAAGGAAAAGATCTTAGAAAGATCTTAAAATATGTAAGGTATTTTATATAGAAATTTTCCTTAGGTGATGTTTGTTTTGACGTTTTGGGGAGTTTGAAAATCATAAATAGTGGTATTGACACGACCCACCTTACATAACTTATAATTAAAATACTAATTAACATAAACATCATCATTATAAAACGGCATATACTTTTTTTCATATAATATATTCATAACTAAAACCATCATACCAGTTCAACATACGTTACTGGTTTCCGACAACACTTCAAACCACACAAACTTTTGACTATTATATTACATAATAAAATATCAGCAAAAATAAAATAAACACACGACCTAGCCCAACAGGTCGTCATCTATGTATATCCGCTCAAAACCCTGTAGAAGCTCCACAACTTGCATAGTCATATCACCAAAACTCAATCATCAACAGGCTCACATACAATGCATAAACTAGTGTGACAAAATCTCAGTAAGTAGAAATCATGCATGTCAATGCATGAAAATGCATTTAGTTTTCTATCACCTATTGATCGTCGCTATTTTCACCTATATTTTAGTGTCTTTTTACGTAAGTTTTCATATTATTTTATCTGTATTTATGTGTTATTTGGTTGTGTTTTGTGTTTTATGGAAATGTGTGTGAATGAGCTTAACCGTATGAAAAATAGGTGAAAACGGAGCAAAAGGAGTGATAAAATTGAAGATCCAAGAAATGACATGAAAAATCGGTCGAATTTCTCTTACAGAACGTGTTGAAAAAATTTTGCATAAAAACTTGGTCGAGTTTTTAAAAACTAGGTCGAGTTTCTCTTACAGAAAAATTTAAGAAAACAGGGGACATAAAAACTCGACCGAATTTCTAAAAATTCGATCGAATTTTTAAGTATTTTTGGACGTGTGATATGTGGTTGGAAAGTTAAGGAAGAGAGGATCGCGTGACTCAATTTACTTTATAGTAAGCAAATCAAAGGAGTCTTCACTATGAATCTTTAGGCAATTATTATGAGATTTATGGACACTATCTAATAGTAAGAAAGAATTCTTTGCGGTTCGAAAGACCCGGCGATGACCCGCTGCCACCGTTGAAACCAATAAAGCAAATGATAGGGTCTAAGAATAGAAAGCTGTGAACCCTATCAAAACAATTGACCACTTTCGAACAAAGTCCACTGCTACAAGTGTGCGCAAGAATCACTCTAATCGGAGGTCGGATGTGAAAGTTATAAGCGAAACGGTGAGACTGCGCAGCACCGATCCGAACCCGGCCCGAAGTCAATTTTATGATTAGAAAGTGTTCTAGAAGGTTCCAAGGGGTATAAATACCCCCAATTTCAATATTTGCACTAGATTTTGGAAGGGTTTCACTCCTACACACACATCACACACCATTTCCTTCATTTTACATCCCAACCTTCATCCATTCTTCATCCATCCATCTACACTTGAATCCACTCATCAATCCATCATCCCTTCCATTTGGGTGTTAAAGATCTCAAGAATTCAAGAGCTAGAGATGGAGATCAAGAAGGATAGAGGATTCTCTTCAAGAAATTGATAGGGAAGAACTTATTCATTTTGTATTTCTTTTAGAATTGAAATTAGGGGTATGTGTAATAAATCATCTATATATTTTGTTACCATTATCATGTTAGGCTAATCCCTCTAGTGGGATTAGGGATATGAAGAGCACATTAGATTTATATTATCTTGTGAATTAAATTGGTCTTTGACTTAATTGATGTTGGTTTCTATTCATGTACTTTAATTGTTTTGATGTTGTGATGACATGGTTTGTTATTTATGAATGTTTATTGGTTTAATGGATTGTTGATCAATGGATGATTTATGATAATTAAGTGCTATTACAATGTTCATATGTATATTGTTTGGAGTGAGACGGAAACGGCCCTCTTAAGTATTAGAAAGGCATGAATAGACATCAAGTTTGGGTTTGACCGAGAGGATATTTGAACTCGATGAGGGGAACCAATCCATTCGTTAGCTCTAGTACACAAAAGGGGAGAGTTAATTCTAATTAGTACCTTCTAAGGGAGAATTAGGAGTTTATTAGTACCTAGATGGAAGAGATTAATGTTGGGCTTTGATCTTAAGTGCTTTTGGGAGTCTTTAGTGGATCAATAACCTTTGTAACCCGAAAGGGAGCTTAGGATATAATCGTGATCACCATTAATCTACATCAATTTAGTTGAATTTCTTTTGCATGATAATATGAATTGAGTGTGCTTGGATGTTTCTAATCTCATGTTTTTCCATACTTGAACTTTAACACCTATTCTCTTTTATTTTAATCATCTTTACTTACTATTTGTCTTCTTTGCTAATTTCTTTCCTTGTTGCTTATTTTAGTTGTTTATTTGAAATCCAACTCAAACCCCCGATCATCCTTCCAAAAGTAATATAAACATGAGCTCACATATTTTATTAATCCAAACCTAACTCTTTGTGGTTCGATAATTTTATTTCTTGGGATATACTACTACAATGATCGAGTATTCTTGCTCGTGAGTATTAAAAATATTCAAACACCTATTTCCTAATCTTTCTAGTTGGTCTCTTTTATTTTAAAAATTGTTCACGTTGCGGGATCCCATGACACACTTATGATATGCACCCCAAATGAGCTCAATAGACACACAAAGTGTCGGTTCAACCTGAATAAAGTGACACACAGTGTCGGATCGATTTTCGATCCCTGAATAAAGATAAGTCGATAAACGATTCGTTGAGTCAACACATGACTCGGATCACCTCGTGATCCCTGAAAAGTGAGCCGACAAGCGACTCGTTGAGTCAAAACATGACTCAGATCACCCCGCGATCCCTGAATAAGGTGAGTTAACACATGACTTGGACCGACTTTCGGCGGTCCCTGAAAGAGTGCATATATAGTGGCCGCACACACCATTAGTATCTTATAAATTTTAGAAAATACAATTTTTCATGATTATGCATGGTATGCAACAAAGACAATTAAATATGCATCATAAACCATTTACGACATCAATATCAACATTTAATCACATTAAAACAACAATTTAACTTCAATTCACACAAATCCACTTTTAGAACAACAACTTCACCTTGGATCACACATATCCATTTTTAGAAAAACAACTCCACCTTGGATCGCCTGTTCCCTTTTTAAAATAACCACTTCATCTCGGATCACACAGATCCTTATAAACAATATCTTCTCAAATCATACGAATCTATAATCAACCGTTTCTGATCACATAGATCTATATAGGACAAGTATAGTATCACATAGATCCACAACTTATATCACAATTTATCACAAGCAATTTACAAATAATATTATTGATATGAAACCTATTTTCCTTAAATCACATAAATCCACAACTTGTATCACAAATTAATCCCAAATAATTCATAACGTAATTAAACTAATCACAAATAATTTATAAAATAATTATCACATATTAATCACAAATAATTCACAATCAACATGTTTATGCATTGTAGTTGGACTTCTACTTATTTCGAATCACATAAACCACCACTTATGTCACAAATAAATCTCCACTTATATCAAATAAATCATAAATAATTCACAAAATAATATTCACCAAATTATCATAAATAATTCACTCACAACATGTTTATGCATTGTAGTTGGATCTCTACTTACCTGGACTCGAAAATATTAATACTATAGACCTTGTGAAGAACTATCACTAATCTCTCGTCTCTCGATCCGGCACGAACCCTTCCCTCTCTTCTCTTCCTCTCTTTCTCCTTCTCTCTCTCTCTCTCTCTCTCTCTCTCTCTCTCTTTTGCACCTGATCGTGTTGTTTCACCCACAAACGGGGTGAACTACCCCTCACACATGTATATATAGATAGGTTGGGTAGGGGCGGTGGGAGCCACTAATGGTGGGGTACACCATATATAGATAGGTTGGGGTTGAGTCGCAATTCACTGCCCTCAATTACTATTAATTCTATATAATTAACTTACTATTAATAGTATATACTATTTTTAGTAACTTACTATTTATAGTAAATTCTAATTTCTATTATTATTCTTACTATTTATAGTAAATAAAATATTATTATTATTATTATCCATTACGAATATATGTGCACTAACTTAATAGCTAAGATAGTATACAAACGTGCAAATTTTCTTACCACTTATTATTAATATGAGAGCACGTGTGATACTTAACAATTAAAAAATAATATATTTATACACATAAAATAATTTAATTATACATCCAAATTATTGCACGTAAATATTTATACACACATATATTCACATATTGCTACTATTATTATCACAGGCATCTCAAATAAAAATGTAAAGATAAATAAAATGTAGAAATAATTGTCACATAATTATCACATAATTAACACATAATTATAAAATGCACATAACACAAATTAAATTATATTGGCATATGAGAAGTGAGAAGCTCGGGTATCATAGGTATTGTATATGTTTTGGGTTTTTGATATGGTAAGTTTTAACTTTATATCAAATTAATGTGAAAAAATGTATTAATTTATGTAAAAAAAACTAGATGAGTGAGAAGAGATAAAGAGAAGGTGTGTATATTAATTGAAGAGAGAGAATACATATAGGTATATATAGGAGTGATTTTTAAAAGGGGGTGGCTATTTGCACACCGAATTTGCTAACCATACCCCAATTACTAAGTACTCCTATACCTCTATATAATTTTATGACATATACATATACTAGTATTGAACCCGTGCGATGGATTAAATTATTTAAAATTTTCATTTTAAATTTGTATTATTTAAAATTTTCATTTTAAATTTGTATTATAATTTTATATTATGAAATTTATATTTAAATTTTATTTTATTTATTAATTTTTATAAGTTAATATATTATAAATTTTTACATATAATATATTATATTTACATAAATTTATATTACACCGTCTTTTTAGATTATCTTTAATTGATTACATCTATAATTGGTTCGATAGTAATAGTGCAGACAAAATTAGTAAACTTTGCGTTTGTTAAAAGTTTCAAACTAAATCATGATAATTTAGTATTTTAAATGGAATCGATATTGAAGTAATATAAAAGTAGACAAAGACTAGCTTGGAACGGTGTTTTTTTCTCAAAATCATGAGACCGGATCTTATAAGTGAAAATTGGGTCAGGATCTGAGAATTCGGGGTTAACTTCAATTGGGTTTAACAGTCGCTGGCGGGAGATTCACGTTCATCTTCTGCAGTTTCTTCCTCAGCTCCCCAACATTATCTAACGGATTCATCTCCACCAGAATGCGCCCCACACCACCACGATTCTCACCGTCGCCGACGAATTCCGCGGAGGCAGGTGAAGTTCAGTCACCACCACCACCTCCGTGTTATTATCCACCAAGCCGCAGTCGCCGATTGATTTCTGATCCGCCAGTTCGATTCTATTCGCGTGGAAGATAAGCCAATTCGGAGGTACGCCTTCAATTAGATAGATTTTCTCCTTCAGCTTCTGGACGATATCGTCGGCGTCAACTTCTACCTCGACGAATTTTGAGGAAGAGTTGGATCTTCGAAACGTCGCCGTCCTTGATTCCAGCGACGTCAACTTTGATAGGAGATCGATCGACGATGTCGGAGTCATGGATGTTGAGATCATCGGGAAGAAGGTTTCCGTTGAAGAAGAGGCTCTAGTTAGCAATTGGAATTCCAAATTCCTTGTGGATTTTCTGTTTGATTTCCAGAATTGTATCGAAGAAACCCACTGAGGAGGTGGTTTCTCGTGTCTGCAAGATGAGAATCAAGTCCATTGATGAAGGGTTAAGAGAGTAGGTGGAGGAAGAGAATGTGGGTTTGCAAAGGTGGTTGGCATTTCATACTCAACTAAATGGTGTGCAACATGTTATCAGGCAAGATATTTTGATCTAGATTCTTAACATTCCAAGCTGTATCCTCGTTAGAGCAGAGGAGGCCACGTGGAAGAGTATATGTTGCTGGTTTGGGGAGGGCACCAACTGTTGGATTGTGTACTCTTTAAATTATAAATTGTAATTAGTAGGGGGATTGATGTAAGAAGGGACATGTGAGATTGATTTTATAAATAATGTGTATACTCTTCTTAATCTGTATATGTTCTATTTTTAGATTTTTTATTATTATTATTAATTAGTCTTACTCTTTTAGAATGAATTAAGTTACACTTTTTAGGTTACTCTTTATAATGAATTAGATTACTCTTTGATTTGATACTCTAATTTTTAAATAATGAAGTCATGTATTGTGAAGATTAATTAAATCGTATGTTTTCATATTAATTGGTTACTCTTTATAAATAATTAGATTATTTTTATTAAAAAATTAGGTTACTCTTTGATTTTGATATTTTAATTTTTTAAAAATAAATGATGTATTGTGAAAAATTAAATTGTATGTTTTCATATTAATTGAGTTACTTTTTATAAGTAATTATAAAGAATTAATAAAGAATTAAGGTTACTATAAAATCTTTTATAGTGTTTTGACTGTTATAGTTGTATCATTGCATATCAAGTTTCCAGAATAAAATAATAAAAACTATTGACTTTCTAGATAAAAAAAAAAGGCTTTTTAACTTTTCTGATTTATTAAAGAAGAAAGTTAAGGTTGAAGGTAAAGGGCATAAACAAAGTAAAGTTATGCTATAATGCTACTGTACAATTTACAAACATGCGATATTTCCTATAAACAATCCTCAGACTTATAGAGTAGTTCATCTTTTTCGACTTAAAAAGACAATCCCTGCAACAAGTTATCACATGTTTTGGCAACAATTCATACCAGTTTAATCACACTATTATCTCAAAACAGTAGCTACTTCATAGGATGAAGTTAACGATGCCAATAAAGCTTTAGCACATATGAAGAAGAATTATATAACCAATACTCAGTCTCATTTCTAACGCTGGCACCTGCTTTTGACGGCGGCGTCAATATAAAGCTGTCATCTGCTCGTAATCCCGTTGCAGCCCAGTCGGCCGACAATCCATGACGGTCCCTTCAGCTCCCTCTCAACCACCTCCTAGTAGCACATCCACTTCTCCTTGCTCCAATCCCAATCTCTGCTCAGACAAGTGTCGTCATCTCCTCCATCACCGACGATAGGTAGATGCAGTGCCAAATTATAAACCTAATTCACATTTGGACGAACAAAGGACTGCTGAATCTGGAAGAGTCGCGGCGACGTGAGGACGTGAGGCTGAGGAATTCAATTTCCGGGCAGTGGATCATCGTTTCTTCTTCAATCACTCCTACAAATTTAAGAAATATGATGAACAAATTAATGAAATAACATTCAACCACTTAGAAATTGACAAAAATTGAAGAAAATATAATTCTAATTTCTAAAGATTCTGTAGAGATTCAGCTCCAAAGTTGTCGCCCGATATTAGAGTTTTAGCTTCAGAGTTGTCGAGTGCGGATAGTGGATCAGGGCGGCCACCACTACCGCGAACTACTGCCCTGTCGAGTGTGCGTCCGCCGTCCGGTGCTGCCGAAAAATGTAAGGCTTAAGCGGATAAAGAAAAATGGCTTTAGTACAGGGGAGAGAGAAGAAGAGTCGGGGGAGAGAAGGAGGGGCGATGTACTTTTGTTATTTGGGTTGTAGGGACTCAGGGATCCGGCTCCATGAAATTTTTTATAGGACTGGTGGCAACCTAGTTGCTCTGATAAAATAATAATAGGATTAAAAGTTTAAATTAAAGTCAATATAATATTATTCTTATTTGGAACAAAACACATCTTATACAATGCATTTTCGGTGCTAATTTAGAGCGTCAATAAGAAGCCCATATAACAAAATTAGTCATATTATTGTTAAAGTACCTAACAATAATATGACACTCACACACTCAAATATGATCTATTACATCTCATGATTATGGTGACAATGTTTTGTAGTTTAGGAATATTGTATATAATAATGATAGATAGGGTGAAATCAACGTGGTAGATATTAGCGTATTAAGTGGATATTGAATTTGGTCTAGAAGAAACTCTCATTCAAACTAAGTTCCTTTTTGAAATAATAAAAAAAATATATTGATATATAAAAGTAAAATAAATACAGATTACAAAATATGAGACATTTAAAAATTATAAATTCATAAGTATTTATTTCCGTAAGATATAGAAAATCTAGTCAAATAATTCAAATACTCATGTACTAAAATAAAAGGTTCTAATAATGTTAATTTTAATTACAATCTTAATCACCTATTAAATGAACAAAATATTTAATCAATTATATGTATTGATTATTATTGTTAATTAATTTAGGCCACATGTTAAAACTCAAAATCATCATAAAACACATAAAACCAAGCTAATAAGGCGGGCAAAATGAATATTATATCAATTTCATATATAAATCATTGAAATGTATATAAATCAAAATATAAAAAAAAAATCATTACACAACCAAAACAAATATGGAACAATATATCATAAACAAATATAGGTACGATCAATAAATATATAATACACTACATCAACAACAATAAAAGTTTGACATGCACAACATAACCAAAAAATTATAATCTCACATTCCTGAAGTATAAAATTAAAATCAATTTGCAATAAACAAATAAGGCAAAGACGTATGTTAATCAAAAAGTGATAATTTTTATAAAAAAAATGATAATAAATTAATAAAAAGTGATAATGTTATTTTGTAAATAGTTTTAGTATAAATAAATAAATGATAACATTTTATAACAAAAGTGATAACGTTTTATAGCAAAAGTGTTAACTATTTTAGAAAGTGAAAAATTGTCTCACATGAAACGGTCTCATGCAAGACCTACCCAACAAATAATGTGCTAAATAAGACGTAGAGGTTAATTATACGAAATAAAATTTAGAAATCATACGAAACATTAATATAATTGAAATAAATTATTTAAGATGTTTTCTACTTTAGTATCATTTAATTTTAATGATAAATAATTAAATATGCTATCTTTCAATAATAATTTAATAAACATTTACAGATGTATCTTATATTATTCAATTTTTATTAAAGAAATTAATTTTTTTAATTTTAATTTAAGAATATATGATATAAATTTATATACTCCCTCCATCCTATTTATTCACACTTTTCATTTTGAGGTGCCCGGATATTTACTGACATTTCATTAATAATAAAAATACATTATACTCTCTCCGTCCCATGAAAATTTGCACACTTTCCATTTTAGACTATCCTACAAAAGTTTGCATATTCCAAAAAAAGTAAAAAGTAAAAAACAATAACTCTTCTCCATACACTTTATTTAAAGTTTGCACATTCCAAAAAATGTAAAAAGTAAAAAACAATCATCCTTCCCCATACACTTTATTTATAAAAAAATTATCTCTACTTAATATATTTTATTATTTATTTATTACCAAAAATACCATAATACCCCTAAAAGTGATCACTTTCTTAATCTCCATGCCGAAATGTGGTGTGCAAACTTTCTTGGGATGGAGGGAGTACATCTTACCTACTTTTTAGACTTTATTAACTTTATTTATCATCTCAATAACTTATTTACTTTTTCTCTTTAAATTACAAATTTATCCTTATTTTTTTTTGTATTATACATTAAAAAAACACTTCTTATAATTATGATTATAATACTGTTATGGAATTTGCTAGATATGGGACCAGTATATTATTATGAGACTACAATTGAACTGAGAGAATTCTTATGGAACCAAATGTGATATATTTCCTTATATTTAATATAACTATGCATAATAAACACAAATATTAAAATGCAATTATAATAAATGATGATTCATAAAAAAAATCATATATTGAAAATAAAGACGTATCACTATTAACAGAGATATTAAAATTTTACGCAATTATGATATAAATAAAAAAAAAGAAGTAAAGTTTCAAACCAATTAATTGAGTTGAGGCTAATATTTTGTATCTGACTTTAACTTTTCCTTATACTTATCTTTCTTCTTTGTCACTTTCTTGTTTTATTGAGCTTTTATTTCTATAGAATAATAATCCTATACAATAGGAAAATATAATTTACTAATTAAATCAATGATAAAAAAATGTGGAGATGGTAAGATGAAGAAAATAAAAATAATTCTTTAAAAAAGCATATAGTAAAATTCTATCACTGCATAAAAGTTAAAAATTAAAAATTAAAAAAAGATGAAAATGCAATGGTGATGTGTAGAGAGAGGGGATGAGAATTGACTCATATATGATTTAATATGTATAAAAGACAATTAAATACAGTTAAATTATAATAAAAAAAACTTTTAATTTCAATTTCAATTAATCACTTGATATTAGTTAAATTTTAATTTATTGATCACAATGAAGAAAAAAATCGTCACATTAATTTTGGAAACTTTAAAAAAAAATTAAAAAATGCCGTGTCATCAAGAAGTCTCAAGCATTTCATATTAACTTAAAAAAAACTCACAAATAGTTTCATAAAGATTTTCTAATTAAATGAATTTAAAAAAATATATAAACATGTGGAGATGTTTAGATTAAGCATATATAAATAATTCTTAAAAAAAGCATATAATAAAATTATATCACTAAATAAATGTTAAGAATAATAAAAAAAATTAAACTGTAAAGATAATATATAGTGAAATGAGAAAATAAACATGAAATTGTAATTTAACTAATATTTGATTTCAATATATACACGTACGAAAATTAAATGTTATTAAAGAGAGCGACTACCGTAAGATTGGAACCGGATCTCAAATGGGCTTTTCTCAAACTATTTATCTGCTCAGTTTATCCATGAAAATTACCAAATTAAATCAAATCGCTGTTCATACGAAACCACTAGCGCAACGGCGCTGCAATCTCTTCCTTTCCCTTCGGCCAATAGCGCATCCTCGGCACGGCAGAGCTGATCTCGGCGGTGGACATCTCTCAAGATGATAGACTTCGGCTGTGGACATCTATCACGACGAATATACTCAAGGTATGTTTGATTTTGTTCCACTTTCAAAATCCTGTCTTCAATACACTCCCGTCGCCTAAGTCACAGCCTTTCTCTTACCCTAAGCCCCAGGAAGAAATTGAGTGTCATTGAGAAGTCTATGAACTTGTCGGTCAAATTTTGAGAGATTCGAAGCCCAAATCCTCACCTTCGTTGTTATTCTCTTCGCTTCCTCCGCCCAAATCTTCTTCTACATCCTCCTCCTCAAAAAAAGTTATTCAATTTAGGCCTTCGACGATTACAAACCACCGTTCTTCAGGTTAGGTATGAAGATTGAACCTTTTCTTTCTTTTTTTTTTTTTGGTATGTATGAGACGGGTATGTGTAGCATAATAAATTATTTAAATGGCATGTATGGATATGGGTTATTGTTTTTTAATCGGATACAGGTACGGGCATAACCCCTGTGGTTTAGTGTTAATTGCAAGGTAAAATTGCGACTCCTGTGGTTTATGGTATACTTATTTTAATGTGAAGTTAAAATATCAATTTAGCAGTCATCTATTTCCTGTTGAATGCTTTGCAATAATGTTAAATGATGGTTTTTTTTTTTTAAATTATCAAACTTGTGAATTAATTCTCAATTGAAGTTCATGGTCTTTCTTGCAATTAACTATTTAATTATTGAAATTATATTATATTTAGTTAATAGTTATATATATTTTATTTAAAAAACTTAAAGGACTACAAATTTAATTTCTCGCCACGCTAGAAGTGTCACGTGACATTATCGGGTGGGTGACCTACTGTAGCCGATTCATGCATTAAATTGTCAAATATTTTGAAGTTAATGGATCAATTTCATATATTTAAATTGTTAATTGCTAATTATTTCTTGCACCATGAACCAACTTTCAAAAAATTATACATTTATTAATATAAATTTATTCACATTAATTTAAACACTAAAATATATAAATATATTATATATAGTTAATTAATAGTTATAAATTTTTATTTAATCATATTTATTTAAAAATAATAGAATTTATATTATGTTTATTTCATAATTAACTAATAAAATATATAAATATATATATAATAAATGAGTATTAAATTGGAACGGGTAACCCACAGATATTAAAACGAGTTTGAGATGAATACATGTAACATAATAATTTTTTTATAATATGACAAGTACATGTACGGTACCTCTTAGAAAGGTATATTAAAAAAATATTATTTTTTAATATATAATAAATAAATATTAAATAGGTACGGGTAACCGCAGGTATTGATAAATGGGTATGAGACGGGTACGTATAGCATAATAAATTTTTTAAATGGAATGTGTATGGGTATGGATAGTTTTTTTTAATCGGATACGGGTACGCTTATAACTCATGTGGTTTAGTATTAATTGCAAGGTAAAATTACGACTCCCTTGTGAAGTTAAAATACCGATTTAGAAATCGAGCAGACATCTGTTTCACGTTGGATGCATTTTGCAATAATGTTTAATGATTGGGTTCTTTTTTAAAATTCTCAAACGTGTGAATTAATTCTCAATTGAAGTTCATGGTTTTTTTGCAATTAACTATTTAATTATTGAAATTATATTATATTTATTTTATATTTAGTTAATAGTTATATATTTTTAATTTCAAAAAAAAAAACTTAAAGGATTACAAATTTAATTTCTCGTCACGCTAGAAGTGTCATGTGACATTACTGGTTGGGTGGCCTACTCCAGCCGATATATGCATTAAATTGTCAAATATTTTGAAATTAATGGATCAATTTCATATATTTAGATTGTTAATTGCTAATTATTTCGTTCATCCGGGTGCACCCTGCACCAACTTTCAGAAACTTATACATTTATTAATATAAATTTATTGATATTAATTTAAACATTAAAATATATAAATACATTATATATAGTTAATTAGTAGTTATAATTTTTCATTTAATCATATTTATTAAACTAATAGAATTTATATTATATTTATTTCATAATAATTAGTAATAAAATATATAAATATATATAAAATAAATGAGTATTAAATGGGAATGGATAACCCACGGGAATTGATAAACGTGTTTGGGATGAATACGTGTATCATAATAAATTTTTTTAATATGACAAGTATAGGTACGGTACACCTTAAAAAGTTAATATTAGAAAAATATTATTTTTTAATATAAAATAAATAAATATTGAATGGGTACGGGTATCCACGGGTATTGATAAACGCGTATAAAATGGGTACGGGTATAATCCATGTGGTTTAGTGTTAATTGCAAGGGTAAAATTACGATTTCCTGTGGTTCATAGTATACTTATTTTAATATGAAATTAAAATATCAATTTAGCAGTCGATGCTGTTGAGCAGACATCTGTTTCCCGTTTAAAGTTTTAGAATTTAAGGTTTAGAGTTTAGGGTTTTAGGGTTTAAGGTATTAGAGTTTAGGGTTTTAGGGTTTAGGATATCAACTCTTTATAGTTTTAAGGTTTTTTTAATTATATTTATTAGATTTTATTTAAAATAATAGAATTTATATTATATTTATATTTAATTAATGATAGTATAATTTTTATTAAAATGTTAATTTAGAAAAAATATATAATTAACTATAACATAAATGAGTACGGGTATCATAATATTTTTTTTAATGCGACTGGTACGAATATGAGTAGTTTATATTTAAATGGATACGAGTACGAGTACCCTATAACAGTTGGTATTCTATCCACTGTCATCCTTTACAACTACTCATTATACCTAAACCAACTCTTTATAGTTTTAAGGTTTTTTTAATTATATTTATTAGATTTTATTTAAAATAATAGAATTTATATTATATTTATATTTAATTAATGATAGTATAATTTTTATTAAAATGTTAATTTAGAAAAAATATATAATTAGCTATAACATAAATGAGTACGAGTATCATAATATTTTTTTAAATGCGACTGGTACGAATATGAGTAGTTTATATTTAAAAGTATCTTATAACAGTGGGTATCCTATCCACTGTCATCCCTTACAACTACTCATTATACATTAAAATATTATATCTCTCAAACCAATATAATTAAAATAGTATATTCGTTAATATTTAATTTGATTACTTGGTATTCGAAATACTTTGTATGAGAAATTAATCCTTAGTTCGATTATAGTTAATTTCTAAGAAAAATATATAAAAGGCTTTAGGGAGCCATTCTTATAATTTATTAAAATAACTAGAAGCCTCTCTTATAATTTGAGAAAATAAGGATAAGCAAATTATGTATGGGTAGAAATATACTCCCTACGTCCCAGAATGTTTTGCACACTTCCTTTGTAATTTACAAATGAAGTGTGCAAAAAATTTTGGGACAGAGGGAGTAATTTTTAGAAAGGTTTATAGAAATTTATAAATGGAGGTTTTCATTTTCAAAAAAAATATATATATAATGACAATTTTAAGAAAACGATCTGTTAGAATTTTTTTTCATTTATTAATAGAATCTATGTAATTAGAGGAAAACAAATATTACCTATGAGCTATAATTTTTTTAGCGGTTCCAATATCGATTCATTTCACTCTTTGATTCTAACATTAACAAATCATACAAGATGTAATACATAATAATTTTAATCTCTACTTCTAAATGTCCCACAATCTTTGTCAATACTTTCTTTCATTGTATATTTAAAATGCACTATATATTTTCTGATCTTCTTACTATTAAAAATCTTTGCCAATAATTTCTTTCTTTGTATATTTAAAATGCATTATATATTTTTTTATCTTCTTACTGTTAAAAAGGAACATATCTAGAATAAATTGGGTGTCAGTATTGCCACTACCTTTTTCATTATATATTTAAAATGATCTACTTAGCATGGATTGAGGAATTGTATTATATAAAATTCTAATTCAAATAAATTTTGAATGAACATATACTGATTTTATAAAAGCGCGTGACCGTGCAAAGCATGGGTCGGGTAGTACTAGTTAATTAAAAAGAGTAATCTAATTAATTTTAAAAAGTAATCTATGCATATTCAAAGTCTCAAATCAAAGAGTGGTCAAACAAATTTCAAAGAGTGATCAACTTAATTCTAAAGAGTGACCTAATTAATTTCAAAGAGTAACCTAATGCAAATTCAGAGTTTCAAATTAAAGAGTGGTCAAATAAAATTCAAAAAGTGATCTAATTAATTCTAAAAAGTGACTAATTATTTTTATAGAGTGATCTAACAACTACACAATACCTAACTTCATTTCAAAAGTAAGAGTTTTAAATTAAAGAGTAATTTTACTAATTACAAAAAGTTACCTAATTATTTTATAAGTGATTTAACAATATACATATTGCATATAATTTAATTATTCACATCGCAAAAGTAAGAGTCTCAAACCAGAGTGATTCAAAATAGTGATCCAATTAATTTTAAAGAGTAATTTAATTATTTCTAAAAAAATAATTAGAAGATAAAAGAAAAAAATATTTTTATACAAACTTAAAAAACAACATATTTGGCTTTGTTTATGCACCAACAGCCTCTGAACCAAGTCCACATCATACATGGTCTCGTTTTTGTTGTAACAAGGAATGGGGAGATCCGGCAAGGTCACCTGTTCGAACTGCATCTCCACTCGTGTCTACAATTCCGTGAGTAAAGCCGGAGCAACTTTCAACATGTTGGCCATTATCAGCAGCCTCAGAAGGAAGCTACAAAATGATCATCCTCTGATCCTTATCTTGAAGTGCAAGCAACAGATCATCCTTAGTTCCAGCTACAATCATATGCAATCCACCTTTCCAACTAAACAACTACTACTTATGCTATTACTATTACTACTAACACTCCCCTCGTCAATGGAGGCACTTGATACATTGATCAAACCAGGAAGCCATTTAGCTACATAATGCATGATTGGACCTTCAATCAACTCATACCTCATACCCTTCACCTTAATGGCAGTAATAACACGTACGAAATGATCGATATGAAGGATGAAAACATCCTCAAACCACCAATCAAGGGGAGCAGAGCTGTTCCTACTAGAGCTAACAATTCCTAATGTCAATTAATTCCTCTCAACTTTTCAACACATCAAACAAGCCACGTAAGGCAAATTTTCAACACAATTTTACACCAGCATTATAATTATACATTGACATCAGTACAATCGTTAAACAGAACACAAAGTATGAGCAAATTAAGCCACAATTCAAATGGTGATTTCGAATCCGAGCACCAATTCTTGAAATTGCTTCTTTTGGAGGATCATTTGATTGCCCAAGGCGCAGTAGATCATCAATTTCGGCCAGAATTTGTTCAGCCACGTCTCCCATCGCTCCTCCAAAATTCAATTATCGAACAATCTATACGAGCAAGAAAGAGAAATCTTACCAGAAGAGAGAAAATTGAAACGAAAAGGAATGAAGGTATAACTTATTTGGCTGGCGATGATCCTCCATTAATGGTGATAGTGGTTGGGAAATTGAACCAGCGAGATAGCGGCGAACATCATCGATAGCAAATCAAGGGTTTTACCGACTGACTTCAATCTGATCGCGGATTGTAGAGGCACGTGGATGGATCTGGACTCGATCGGGCAGAGGGGTATCTAGTGAGGAAAACTATTCACACAAAAGGAAATATATCCAAGATTCACAATGGGTTGACCCATATTAAAATTAAGATCCGATCGAATACTATTTGAAAAATATTAAAATTAAGATCCGGTCCTACGAAAAAGATGGTCATAGGAAAGTCTTTGCCGTTAATAAATTATACGCAAAGACTTGTGTGAGACCGTCTCATGTAAGGGTTTACGTGGGAGTGACGTGAGACGGCCAAAAAGTAATAATTTTTTGAAGGAAAGTGATAATAAATTAATGAAAAGTGAAAATGCTCTTTCATGAACAATTTATAATGTAAATAAAAAGTGATAACATTTTATAGCGAAAGTGATAACGATTTATAGCGAAAATGATAACTATTTTAAAAAGTGAAAAATTGTCTCACGACAGTCTCATGCAAGACCTACTCTAAATAATAATAATGAAATTATCTTTAAATTTAAATTGCAATTAATCCTTTTTGAAATTAATAATTTTCTAGTTGATTGAAAATCTTCATTCAATATTATTTATGGAAAGTTTAATCGTCAATCAATTTAATTAGTTAATTATCATCAATCAATTTTAATAGTAATAAATATATTGAAGATGGTCTATCATAATTAATAAAAACAATCATAGTATATTTTAACATTTAATTTAATTTAATTAATTATCATTTTCGAATTAATTAGTTATATTATTAAATTTAATCAAATTTTATTCTCAATTTATTTTTTAGGTATCTTCAATTGTTTAAAATAAAGATTTCAATAATTGTTCATTAATATGGTAATTAGGTCAGTTATATATAATATTTTTCATTACCAATTGATTTTAATTATTCAATTAATGAGGCTTTATTAAATATTTTAGATATATTTACATAATTACTATAAATAGTAGGGGTTATTTTGCAATTTACCATATAAATTTGTTTTTTTATTCAAATAATGAGTTTTTTCATTTAAAAAAATTAAAATTTGTATCAATTATAAAGAGAATATGATCACAAATTTAATAAATAATTTACTTAATATTCATTGGATATAATTTTAAACAGTTTATCTCATTATATTAATCCATAAATTTTGAAATTAAAAAATAAAACACAACTCAATAAATCACTCAGCACATATATCGTATGTAACACCCAGATTTTCAACAATAACAATATAATTATTATTAGTGTTTTATGCATGATTTATGTGTGTGGTAGCTGAATTTTTTAATTTTTTTTTGTTCAAGATTGGTAGAATATTTAATATTAATGATGTGGATATAGAAAAACGAATTTTAATGTAGTTCACTAATTATAAAATCTAAATAAAATATTGGATATATTATAATCAGTTAATGTGTAATTCAACATCAATTATAATTTATATTATTCATCCATATCTAAATATTTTATATGGTAGTTAATTGTCGAATGAGGAAGTTGAGGAATTGAGAGTTAACTACTTCTATTTCTAAAATTGAATTTTATTATATAGCTCTTTCTATATCACTCATCATGTCTAAATATTTTATATGGTAGGTAATTATGAAAAGAAATCAATTAACGAAGTTGAGGAATTGAGAGTTAAATAATTCTAAAATTGAATTTTATTATATAGCTAATATGGAAGGTATTTTAAAGGAATTATGAGTAATTATATTTTAAATTAAATTTGATTATGTAGTTTTTTATATGGAATGTAATGTAATTGATGAGAGTTTTAAAGGAATTGAGCGTAATTATTTCTGAAATTAAATTTGATAGCTATTTATAAGGGAGGTAATTGATAGAATTAATCTCATAATTTATTATGGAAATAGGGAATTGATATTTATTTTAGTGTAAAAAAGATCATCAATATTCAGATTATTCAATATATTATGTTAGAAAAAGAAAAAATATATTTCATGAAATAATTAAGGAATATTCATAAAACAATATTTACATTATTATTATAAAAAAGAAATATATTTTGACATCTAAACACATAAAAGAGCAACTTATTTCCAACTGAGTGTATATTGGGTGCACCCATATGTGTATGACTTTTTATTCTATTTTGTATACATGCTATTTTATTTTATATACGTATTTTATAATAATTGTATACTTTTTTCACACTAAGTTTTTCATAAAAAAAACTAACATCCATATATATATAACTTTTTATTCAATAGTGTATACATGTTTTTTAATAATTGTATTTTTTTTACACTCAATTTTTCATAAAAAAAACTAACATCCATATACTTTTTATTCAATTTTTCATAATTGTATATGTTTTTATTTATATTTGTATATGGGTGCACCTAAGATTAAGGTGCACCCGGGTGCACACTATATTTAAACTTTCCAATTTACAAAAGCTAATTACAATGATTTAAGATTTTTAATTTTTTAGTTAGTGGATTCTCGGAGGGAATAAACTAACAAAAATAAGGATTTAATCAACCTATGATCCTTATCACATTTTCTCCCTTTATAACAATCCCACCAATATTTGTAAAGTGAAAGCAAAACCATTTCCTTTTCTCTTTGGAGTCATGATCATGTTCAAGAACACCTCTCTACCAAAGCCCTAAACCACAAAATTATATAATAGAAGCACAAAATTAAACCAAATGAAATTTTTTAAAGGAAAAGCAGAAAATACAGATAAATGCATGTAGACATTTTTCTTACCATATACTCATGTTAACATCTGTCCTCGTTCGTTGTCCACAACTAAATCTTATCAAACACATCGTCCTTTAGATCTACGGTTGAAGGAGAGAAATAGAGAATTGCGCCACTCAATTTCATCAAGCATATCGTCCTTTAGACCTACGGTTGAAGGAAAGAAAGAGAGTTGTCCTTTCTTCAAAGGATGAGTGGCAGATCTTTGGTTGAAGAAGAGAAAGAGAATGAAGGCACAAAAATGAATAGAGAACGTTATTTCTTAGATCTATATAGAGAATAAAGAGAGAATGAAAACTCAAAATTAATTAATAGAAATAGAAACCTACAGAAGTGAGAAAACGTTATAAAAAAGAATATGGAAAGGACTCCAAATACTCACATAATGTCATGTCATCAAGGAGGAAGGAGAGTCATGCCACATCAGCAAACAAAAACTCTCCAATAAATGTCTTTAGATTACTATATGTACCATGTAAGATAATTTTACCCTTTAATTTTAACATCTTTCATGATAATTCCAAATAATTATAAACGCTCATATTCGTGCTAATCAATTGCTATGAAGAAAATGCCAGAATTCTATGTATAAATTATCAGGATATATGATATAGAAATAAAAATTGCTTTAAAATGGCTTTCAAAGAAAATCAAATGGCAGTGTTGGTCTATCCATGTACATGGCATATGAATCCATTTATGCACAGTTTGGATTTCAAAGAAACCCTATTAACAATTCTACGATCTTACAATTTCAATTAACACTTGGATCCTTTTTAAAATTGATTAGACAACTTTTTGTATTCGAGTTCGAGTTCTATGGACGTTAACCAAATCCATCATTCCAAAATTCAAACACAATAGTGATTTTACAAATACAACATTCACATGATTTTTCATTTCAAAGAGTGCAATTGAGCGATTTACATGCTACTTAAACATTTTTTAATTTTTACGCATTTGAAATCAGATTATCACCGAAATCCTTACAGATTTGCAAACCAATCGTTGAAGTTAAGATTCATGATCTCACTATTCAAGTTGGTGTGGTTAGCCAATGAACTTCCCTTCTCTCTTAATGCTTGCGTTAAGTTTAGGATTTGAATCTAAATTACTGTTCGTACAAAAATTAGGGTTTAAAGATATGAAAATATATTAATTATATAATTTTTGTAAGGATATTTAAGTCTTATTAATTAAGGATATTTTAGACTATATAATTTATAGAGGTATGATAAGTAAATATGGGTGCGAATACTCAGTCCCTTTTTAAATTTTAGGTGTGAAATTTGAATTCTAATTTTAGAGTTTAAAACCCACAAAAGTTTCTCATTGAGTAGGATGAAGGGAGTATCGTCCATCCCTATTTTTAAGGGATATTTTAATCCTCCTCCTCCTTGATTGCATCTTACTAGATCCCTTGGTCTTTAATACCGGACTTAAAAGATAATAAATTTCACTATTACAATGAGAGGTCGTTTGCTTATGGGTATGCGACATATATGGATTGTGTATAATGAGATTTGTTTTACTAGTGATTAATTGTATTGTTATTTGATATTATGAAAAAAATGAGATTGTTGATAATTAGATATAAGTTATTTTAGTTTTGTTATTGAGTATTAACAAATGAGATAATAAGTAAATGACATATTTACCCCCTTATTATTATTATTACTATTATTATAATTATAATTATTTATTATTTATTATTTATTATTAATTATTAATTATTATTATTGTTGTTGTTGTTATTTTTATTATTATTATTATTAAATAATAATATCATTATTAAGGGTCACCTACTATTGAATATATAAAATAATGCATAATTGCTATAAATTACATGACTTAAAACACTATTGCATAACTATATAGTTATGATTGTGATACCATATAAATATCCCTATGTGTTTGTACAAATTTATTTTGCACAATTTGTTTGAACATTTTAAATTCCGGCGAAGGTAAGGCGGTGGTCCGACGGAGGTCCGGTGACCGGCCGGCGACGGTCTAGCGGTGGGTAGGTGGGTGGGTGAGGGGTAGGATTTGTAGTTAAAAGGTATATGAGATTATATGGTTATATTTGTTATTTTACTTTTATATTTTTATATGAGAGTAATTATTTGAACTCATTATACTTCCTCCGTCCGCTCGAAAGAGGACATTTTGCTTTTGTGCACGTTGATTAAGGAATATTGTTATTTAATGTGTAGTGGTAGTTGTAATAGTGAGAGTTTGGACCCCATATTTTAGTTACATTAGTGGGTGTGTGTAGGTCCCATGTGTGTAAAAAAGAAAATGACCCTCTTTGGAGTGGACGACCAAAATGGAAAAAAGACCCTCTTTCGAGCGGACGGAGGGAGTATCTTATAGTAATTTAAAGTAAAAGTGTGTATATATTTGTAGTTTTCTCTATTACTAATTATTAATTGCTCCATTATTAATATTAATTATTACTCCCTCCGTCCCCTTGATAAGTGTCAATTTTATCATTTTGGTCCGTCCCAATATAAAGTGTCCATTTTCTTTTTTAGTTAATGTGACAACACACAATAATACTTTTATACTCAACCCACTACACATGGGACCCACTCTCAACACAAATACAATTATCCACTCCACATTAAAAAAATTATTTCTCTCACCTCATTACACTTTAAAATATTACACTTTTTAATCCACGTGCAAAAAGCAAACAAACACTTATCGAGGGGACGAATGGAGTATTTATTAATATTAATAATTATTAATAATAATTATTAATTATTATTATTAATGTCACCATAATTATTATTAATTATTATAATAATGGTATAATGATAAAAGTAAGTATAAAAGTATTAAATTGTAATATTGTGTAACCCATCTTTTATGGTGATATACACAATATCAATAAAAATGTATTATTAATTTTTAAACTAAAATAATATTGAACTGAAAGTATTATGATACATTGATACAAACACGCTGTCATCAATACTTAGTTAATAACCCGACCCCTGAATGTGCAGTGTATTTTTTTTAACAAAATTTAAAAACCATTATCAAGAGTATTAACTAAATACGAATAGTGAGTAGCCCATAATACTAACCATAGATGACATCGTTTACTATGTATTCTTCTCATTTAAACGGCTATATGTTACTAGTATAAGATAGAAAATAATAATAATAAAAAATAAAAAAAATGAATACTCCATATTGCAACAAGAAATTAAAATTCCAAAATTGGTCATAACAAGTGGCTTAATTTACATGTGAAACAATACATGCACCAAACACAGCCTTGGTGTTGTCAGTCTCCCTCCCTCCACTCCAAAGTCCAAATTTCACTGACCACCAGAACACACAAACCAGAGAGAGGAGAGAGAGAGATGGCAAGTTGGCAACAGTAGCGCTGCAGCTTCTTTCACGTTTTACAAATCCCTTTCTCTCTCTCTTTCTCTCACACTAATTCACTCACACACACACTCTTCTCAACTGCTTCATTTTCCTCGGTTCCTAATCAGTTGCTCGAGCAACCTTCACAGTTCTACTTGGTGAGTAATGCTTTCTCCTTCATACAACAATGCCGCTTATTTTATCTCTATTATATTGTTTTTAATCTGTTGAATTTTTTATTTCCTAAATAAGTTTGATCCCATTTATTTGTGGGGATAGCAAGAGTGTTGTAAGTGGACTCCTCATATCATCATCCCTAAAATTCTAATTTGCAGGTGATATGTTTTAATTTTTATTATGGATACCTTTTTTTAAGAAGAGAGTCAGTATTTATGGTGTTCGTTGCTCATAATTCAGTTTTGGTTCTATATATATAGAGTATTATGCAGAATTAGCTTGAAATCTTCTTATTGAGTTTGGATCTAAATTGCTTTAGAAATTATTTCACATGTGTATGTATGAATTTTTTTATGAAAGATGCCATGGTGATTATTCTCAAGACTTGACTAATCACACACATTTTAAAATAATGATTCTCTCACCTTTCTCTTATTTGATGTGCTATCATTGGTTCAGTGAGATTCTTTCCCCATTTCTTTGTTTGTTAAATATCATTGTTTAATTTTTCCAATAGTGTCTAATTTTTTATGGGATTTTAGAGAAAGAAATATTTGCAAAGACTAAGATATAGTAACAACAATTGTGTGTGAGATTTGGGATGAGGTTTCATAACATTATTAGTACCTCATGCTTTGCTGTATATTCTCTTTCCACCATTATTGTTACCAAACTGGAGAATAAAAATAAATGAATGCTATTAATGAAAAATCAAATGATTGCCAGATTTGAAATATATTTATGAATACACAGTAGAAAATCAGTTGGAATTTCCAGTTACACCTTTTATAAATGAATGATAGGCATGTTTCACGTTACATTATAAGTGCTGAATTGTGGGTTATATTATCATATCTTTTTTATGATGGTGTCAGAATATGTTAGTATTTCTAAACAGTGTTAAAATCCTTTTGAGTGAAAATGAAGAAAAAAAAGCTAGTTTATAATCTGGGATTGGTTGGTGGAAGTGGAGGTTGTTTGTTTCTGTGTTTTCCCTTTGAAGGGATAACATTGCTTCTTTCTTTTCCTAATTCTGTTTTCAATTAAACATGGATTAAAGATTGAGTTTTCACCATACAAGAATATTATTAGCCTTAAATTGTTTACATATTTATACCAAAAAATTTCTTCTCTGAGAAATTTCTCTGCAAGGCTACAGGTTTGTGGGTCAGGTGGCCATTTGTTAGCATCGTTTTTTCTTCTTCTTCTTTGTTGCTCAAATGAGTATCCAAACACCTATATCAAGGTACACCCTGCGTGACAAAATCATATTCCTATTTTTCCTACATTAAGCATCATAGATTATGCTTTAATATGTTCTGATGCTATTGTGTGTATGCTGTGGCTGATTGTGTTGTTTGTGTGTTTGAATGCAGACCAGGTCCTCTCGAGGTGCCTCAAAAAACATCTCCTGCTACAGCCCGTAGAAAGCTCAAGGCTCCCAGATCGAATTCTGAATCTGTTTCATCCCAGAGTCCAGTCAGTAAAACCCCCAAGGATCGTAGTCCTAAGGTGGTTGATCGCAGGTCGCCACGAATTCCAGTAACAGGTATTTTTCTTCGTATAATTAGACAGTTTTTGTTTCAGATATTGGAATGATATGTCTCATGATCGAGTCTTCCGTACCCTTGACTACTGAAAACAGAAGTTAAGATGATTATCTGCTAATAGTTACTGTTAGGATGGATTTAGCAGGGGTGCAAAGGGTGCCATCTCCCCTTGATCCATAAGAATTTTGATGCAGTTATGTTGTGAGTATACATTTTAGGCCAAATGTTTCTGTTCAATTCTTCACATCAGTCTCTCTCTCTCTCTAATTTAGAAGAAGAGACCAAACAAAGTGTCTGAATTGGAGCCACAGATTGCACAGCTGCAAGGGGAACTGAAGAAGGCAAAAGAGCAGTTGAACTCAAGTGAATGGTGGAAGAAAAGAGCTCAACAAGAGGCGGAGGAAGCCAAAAAACAGCTTGCAGCCATGGCTGCAAAACTGGAGGAGTCTCAGAAACAATTTCAGGAACTCTATGAATCCGAGGAAGCTCGTGTCCAAGAGCTACGCAAGATATCTCAGGATCGAGACAGAGCATGGCAGTCCGAACTTGAGGCTGTCCAGAAGCAGCATTCGATGGACTCTGCAGCTCTGGCTTCCGCCATGAATGAGATACAGAAGCTCAAGCTTCAACTGGACAGGGTTTCCCAATCGGAAGCTTCTCAAGCTAGGCATGCTAAGTCAGCTCATGCTGAGATCCAGAGCCTGAGGGTCGAGCTCACAGAAACTCTCGTGTTGGTGGAGAAATTGAAGGACCAGTTGAATGATAGCAGAGAACATGAAGCTCGTGCCGTTGAAGAAGTCAGTAGAGCTCAAATGGAGCTGCTGGTTGTGAAGGAAGACGAGAAGAAGATGCAATCGGAATGTGGTATGATCAAGGAGTCATTCAACATGTTGCTGGTGGAGCTGGATGAGTCGAAGAGCAGAGTGAGGTCATTGGAAGAGCTCGTCTCCCACCTTCAGACCGACCCATCAGTCGAAGCTAAACCTCCGAAAATGGAGATGAAGTTAAAGAACTGAAACAGGAAGTGGATGAGTTAAGATCACTCCTCGAGGATGCTGAAAAAAGGCACCGAGACGAGTACATCCAGAGCACGATGCAGATTCGCAATGCTTACGAAATTGTTGAGCAAGCGAAGTCTGCATCGTGCCAGAGAGAGGCCGAACTGGATGAAAAACTCCAAGAATCGATCGCTGAAGTCGATGAACTTAGGAAGCAACTGATGGAAAAAGAGCACGCATTGCAAATATTTAAACAGAATGAAAGCGAAACAGTCTCGATGGAGAGTTCTGAATCAGTGGTCAAAGATCTCAAAGCAAGTCTGTTCGAGAAAGAGGTGAGGCTGCAAACCAAGAGAGACGAAAACGAGAAGCTGAAATCTGAAATCATGAAAAGAGAGAGAGAGCAAATGATGAAGCCAGTGAGTTAACTGAGTCACTTAGAGCTGCTGAACAGGAAGCCTTAACAAAGCTGGGATCTTTGACAGAGGAGGCGGATGAAAGCTGCAAGAAAGTGAGTTACTGAGCAGCTCGACGCAGCTCAGGCGTCCAAAACTGAGTTGGAAACTGAGTTGAGACGATTGAAGGTGCAGTGTGATCAGTGGAGAAAGGCTGCTGAAGCAGCTGTTGCAATGCTGACGAATGGTAATAACAGGAAGTACGTGGAACGGACAGGATCGTTGGACTTCCATACGAATGGTAAGAAACTGAGTTCGTCTCCATATTCTGAAGACTCGGATGATGACTCACCGAAGAAGAAGAATGGGAACATGCTGAAGAAAATAGGTGTGCTGCTGAAGAAAGGGCCCAAGTAGTTTTGTGGCTGTATTTGTTTATTTTCTTGTATTGAATTTGTGTAATATTATGCCTTCTTCTTATCTTCTTGAAAATATGTTTAGTTTTGCCAGTAACTTTCTCATTCTCTCTCATATTTGTGTTATCATTAGTTATGAAAGTTCTGTTCATGCTAATGGCTTTCTTTCAATAATACATTTCTGTAATGGGAATTGGCAAATTGCAGTTTAAGCAAGAACTTAAACATTGAAAGATAAAGCCTAAACTATGGATGAAGAAACGAAACGAGAACACGAGAGTTTTTTAGAGTGGTTCGGCTCACTAACGAGCCTACGTCTACTATGGAGAGAGTATCTTATTCCATATGAGAGTGTGAGGAAGATTACACGCTGAATAAATCAGCAAACCAGAAGCTATATATACAAAAATATGTAACTAGTTAACTTATGGGACTAACTCGTTCAAGCATCTTTGAGCCTTCAGTTGGAGTATCAAACGATTACCAAACCGAGTGAAACTACTTCCAACTAATAGCTTATGTGTCAAGCTTTCTAGCCATATGCTCAACTGCTCCTATCTCATCCATTTAGCCACCAAACTAACTTCTCAAACTTCCCTGCTCACCTGTGCACCGGTTGTACAAATTTGCTTCTTCTTGGTTATTAAACCAACTGATGCATCTGATTCTTCTATACAATATATCCATATGCAATCTAAGACTTCTGCAAACTTACCTATGATTGAATAAGGTTTAATTCTTCACAAATCTCCACCTTAAACCTTAATCATGTCATAGCAACTCTCCCTCCATTACACTACTCCACTTTGAGTAGCACCTCTTAACCATTGCTCCAACTTGAGCAATACCTTTTTACCATTGCTCAACCATGAGCAACACCTGCAACATATAAATATTGACTTACCGCCAAGGCACACCAAGTTCGAACCATTTTCCTAATGAAAGTGCCATAACTTTGAAGTTGATTCTAACTCACTAGGATTACCCGATGCTTTCTCCCATTTGCTCGTTGTATCAACGCCACTTTTAACCTATGTAACGCCACCGAGTCCAAGTCACCACATCTCCTAGCTACCCCGTTGAATCACTACTTCACCCCGAACACCATTCGCTTACCGGAAAATCCTTTCCTTACAAACTTGTGTTGAGCTGACCTTATCTTTGTGAAAAACAAGCTACTGTAAGCATGATCATTTCACATCCATGGGAAACCCATATCCTAACTCCACCTTCCTGGGAGTCCCATGCCATTGCTGCATTATGTTTAAACGATGCTGGCATGACCTTATATCGATTCAGTTCTTCGAACCTGTACTGAACCCTCAAGCCACTTATGACTCACTATCTCCACAAGTGATTCACTGCTAATTGTTAGAAATTGTCCTTCCCTTATGAACAATCCCACTTCTTCTCTGTGAAAAACTTTGCCCATTGTTCATCCACTAGATTTTACAAAAACCATTGAAAATCCAGCTTTCCTCTGCTATGAACAATTTTGCTTCCCTTTAATTTGCTGTAAGCAATTCTTAATCACAACTGGATTGGCCCACCTTCCTTGCCGGAATATTCAATCAACCCAATTCGTGAACCCAGCTGTTAGCTTCATCATCCTCGCCGGAGAGAAGCTATTGCTGCAGCCATTCAATTTCGAACAGTTCTGAACACTTCTCGGCCGTCGACGAGTTGCGCTGCTCGATTTAGTGGAACTGCTGTGGTGTACTCTTGCCACGCCGAGCCTCCACCTTGCTTCCACTCTTAGACAGCCTTACTCCGGTCATCGGAATTTCGAACACTGCCGCTCACCAATTCCTCACCAAAACCGTGTGAGAGTCTGTCCTTTGCCCATGGAGATCTACTTTCCTCACCTCCAGACAACTACCTTTCGCTGCGGTGAACAACTCTGCTTTTAGTTGCCGGAATCAACCCTTCAATCCATCGAGAAAATAGTCTTTGAACACTGTTTCTTTCCTAGCCCGATGATACTCTGAACCGCCACTGGATTGCATCGGAAGATCGCTGATATCAATGTCGCCGAGTTCCGTTGAATCTAGCCATCGCCCATTACTTTACACTTCTGGAGAGAAGCTGCCACCTCCGTTCAATTTCTGAACGCCACCCGATCTCGTCGAACCGCCATCTTGTACCGCAGTGTTACTCCTTCCTCACCGGAACTGTATCTTGCCAAGCCGAGCAGACGGCGTTCACCGCTGGAGAGAGTCGCCCATTTTCAACCTGCGTGAAATCTTCTATCTTCAATTTCAGCCATGGAATCCGGCCGTCGATCACTGTTCATCAATTCCGAGCAATACTTTGTTCCTCTAGTTTCTTGTTGAAGCATTTCCTTGCGCCAACTCACCCAAGACTGCCAACTCACGTCGATAAGAATGCCATCAGAAATTTTCTCAGTTTCTTATTGATTGCTGGTTTGCACACTGCCAAAGCCGGGTTTTCAATTCCTTCTTACCGAGAATTCCAATCTTAGAATCTTCCTCCACCAGTTTCTTGATCTCTACCACAACGAACTATAGTTACATAACCAAGAACCGCTACCAGAAATCTCGAACCCACCTCCAAACTGCCGTCGGAAGACTTCCTTCTCTCTCTGAACCGCCGTCCAAAGAACTACCTATCATCGGAGATCCGAGCTCGTCTGTCGGATTATTAGAGCTCTTCGATTCTCCCAGCTTTGAAACACTGAACCAAAGGATTACTCCTTCTCCCTCTCCCTGATCTGATTTCTTCCCTCTCGCTGATCTACAAGAGTTGCCTACTTTCTTGCATCTCATATCGTTCTTCATCGTCACACCGAATCAGATTTCATATCCTCTGAAACCCGCTTTCAACCTTCATGGAAACACCATCTTGATCTTCAATCTCCATCTTCTTCCTTGGCCTGCCCTTCTTCCCACAGACGACGCCAATTGTCATGGGAATTGGCAAATTGCAGTTTGAAGCAAGAACTTAAACATTGAAAGATAAAGCCTAAACTATGGATGAAGAAACGAAACGAGAACACGAGAATTTTTTAGAGTGGTTCGGCTCACTAACGAGCCTACGTCTACTATGGAGAGAGTATCTTATTCCATATGAGAGTGTGAGAAAGATTACACGCTGAATAAATCAGCAAACCAGAAGCTATATATACAAAGATATGTAACTAGCTAACTTATGGGACTAACTCGTTGAAGTATCTTTGAGCCTTCAGTTGGAGTATCAAACGGTTACCAAACCGAGTGAAACTACTTCCAACTAACAGCTTATGTGTCAAGCTTTCCAGCCATATGCTCAACTGCTCCTATCTCATCCATTTAGCCACCAAACTAACTCCTCAAACTTCCCTGCTCACCTGTGCACCGGTTGTACATATTTGCTTCTTCTTGGTTATTAAACCAACTGATGCATTTGATTCTTCTATACAACATATCCATATGCAATTTAAGACTTCTGCAAACTTACCTATGATTGAATAAGGTTTAATTCTTCACAAATCTCCACCTTAAACCTTAATCAAGTCATAGCAACTCTTCCTCCATTACACTACTCCACTTTGAGTAGCACCTCTTAACAATTACACAACTCCACTTTAAAAAAATTTACTTTTATTCATAAAATAAAGAGTACACATCTTTATACTAAAGGGTATAAATTTAATGCAAAATTCTAAAGTCGCATGTCGTGTGCCCTCGTTTGTCTGGGTACACACAAGTTTTTGCTTAAAAGATATGTATGAGACCGTGGTACATAACATTTTAATAAAGAATTTACACAATTTATAAAAAGTAATAATAAGAGATTAATTATTTTATGAACAAATCATATTATTATAAATAAAAAGTGACCGACATAGTTAAACAAAATGTAAGTGAAAGGGTCTAAGCGTTTGTATCTTCAAGAAAAATGGAAACAAGTTTAATGTTAAAGAAATGTCGTGACAAAATTAATAACAGTGCTTTGGAAATTTAAAGGAGAGGTTAATACAAAGTTTTCAAACCTTTTTTTACAATGGTTTATTCCTGTAGTGCCAGGACAAAAGATATACCATTGTTTATGAGTTTATAAAATAAATGACAACACTTTCTAAAGTGAGGTTGAAAATACGATCACTAAGAATGATAATGATCAAATACAAAAGACCCGAATGTGATAATGGTAAAAAGTAGTCACTATTACTTAAAAGTAATTTTAAGTAGCCACATGTGTTAAAAATAATTTTTTTAGTCACTTTTATGAGAATTGGCCAAAATGCCCTTGAGATGGACCCACTCATCACATGTTTGAGTTCTCTTTTTGACCAAAAAGCACCAAAATACAATAATTTGTTTTACAGTCTATTGAATGTATTAATTTATTACTTTTATATGTCTTATGAATATATTTATTTATTAAAATACAAAAAAATGCATTAATTTTATTCGTATGAATTTTTTTAAAAATTATTTTGAAAAAAAAAAGTGTTGGGGCGAATAGAACAAAAAGTGTTGGCCGAATAGAAGAAATATTTCTTTTGAATTTTTTTTTAATTTTTCTGGAAAAAAAAGTGTTGGGCCGAATAGAACAAAATGTGTTTGCCGAATAGAACAAATTTGTTGGCCGAATATGCCGAATAGAAGAAATATTTTTTCGAATTTTTTTAATTTTTTCTGGAAAAAAAGCGTTGGGCCGAATAGAACAAAAGTGTTGGCCGAATAAAATAAATTTCTTAGCCGAATAGGCCGAATAGAAGAAATATTTTTTTCGAAATTTTTTTAAATTTTTTCTTAAAAAAAAGTGTTGGCCGAATAGAACAAAATGTGTTGGCCAAATAGAACAAATTTGTTGGCCGAATAGAAGAAATATTTTTTTCGAATTTTTTTTTAATTTTTTCTAGAAAAAAAAAGTGTTGGCCGAATAGAACAAAAATTGTTGGTCGAATAGAACAAATTTGTTGGCCGAATAGGCCCAATAGAAGATTTTTTTATATAATTTTTTTCTAAAAAAAAGTGTAATAAAAGAATCAATTTTATAAGATTTTTCTATAATTTTAAATGTGGTCTCACCCACCCTATTTAATGTAGCCAACACTGACATAATGATTTCTCAATGATTTTTGTCCTTTATCCTGACAGTTTGTCATTTATCCTATCAATTATAGGAGTAAATTGGGAAGTGCACTTAATAGTGACTACTAAAAATTGTTTTTAAGAAAGATAGCCAGATAAAATTGTATTAAGTGAATAGTGGCTATTAAAAAATTGGAAAAAAAAATTTGTCTATCTAACCATAACAGTTGTCCTCTAATTACTACGGCCTGCAAATCCCAATTGACAAGAGAAGTTTCAAAGCTTTACCGTACAAAAGGATATGACAAATTCTCTCTTCAAACAAAATGTTTTCAACACACTCTCAATCTTAATTATATCAATTCCACATATCTTACATCTCTTATTTATTTATATACAATTAGATGTTGATAGGAGTGGCGGAGCTAGAAATTTGACTCGGGGGCCAGAATGAGACTAAAAATATACAGTAAAACCTCTATATATTAATATAGTTGGGACAAAGAATTTTATTAATTTAGAAAGAGATTATATAATCGATAAATTAATAATTTATTAATTTAAAGAGGTTATATACAAAAATTATAATTTTGGCTAAATATAGTGTGCACCAGGATGCACACGAAGCTTCGTATGCAACCACATACAAATATAAACAAAACCATATACAATTATAAGTAAAAATGTGTACAATTTAATTGTTAATTTTTTTAATAAAAAATTTAGTATAAAAAAATATATAATTATTAAAATACATGTATACATTATTGAATAAACATTTATATACATATGAATGATGGTTTTTTTAATGAAAAACTTAGTGTGAAAAAAGTATACAATTATTACAAAACACGCACACAAAAAAAACATATATACAAAATAAAATAAAAAGTTATACACATATGGGTACACCTAATTTACACTCTATAATTTTCATGCTTATTCATACATATTAAGAATATATTGGTTCTAATTTATGATGATACATTAAGGGATTTACAATTATATATTACTTGTAAATCAAATTAATTATATGAGCATAGTATCTCATGAATTGTGTAATCATATAATATTTATTTATATTTTATAGGAATAGATCAACATAAAATATTGATTTATTTTATTTGTTTGTAATTTGGGTGCAATCGAGGGATTTAAAGATGGATTAATGAAGATATTAAGTTTAATAAAAAACAATTAATAGTAGATTCATATTTTATTAAATTAATCTTAGAATGTTAAAGTAGATAATATATATATATATATATATATATATATATTATTTTTTTGAGATTTTTTTAATAATTATTAATTTATACTTTTATTGGGACATTAAGTATTCTTTAGAATTTTTTAGAAAGTATTATCTTATTATTTAATTGATTGGTACCCAAATTTGAACTGGTCCTAAGTTGAAACCGGACAAATTATTAATTTTATCGAGGTTATAATTTATCGAGTATTAATTTAACGAGGTTCTACTAAAAATTTCTTCTCGTCTTGTGAAATTATTTATGTAGTTTAAGAAAAAAAATTTTTACTAATTTTTATTGAATTTTTAGGAGTAAATTGATATTTTTACATAACAAATAAAATAAAGTACTCCATTAATGTATGTTAATAACCTGACATATTTAAAATTAAAATATAAGTAATTTTTAAATTTATCATTGATGTTATTATTATTATTATTATTTTGGGTAAATATAATACAAATAAATGAGTAAAGTGTAAATAATTTTATTAGATAAACAATATTATGTTGTGCATTATAATCAAAATAAATTTATTATTATTATATGTAGAAGAAAAGTTATTGAAAAAAAGGAATTAAATAATCAGAAAGAAAGAAGATTAAATTAAAAAGTATAAAATACAAAGAGTATGTCTTGGATGAGACCGTCTCATGTGAGACAATTTTTTACTTTTTAAAATATTTATCACTTTCGCTATAAAACGTCATCACTTTCCTTATAAATGTTATCACTTTTTATTTATATTATAAATTGTTCATGAAATATCATTATCACTTTTCATTAATTTATTATCACTTTCCTTTATAAAAATTATCAACCGTCTCACGTTTTATTATCACTTTCCTTTATAAAAATTATCAACCTTCTCGTAAGCCCTTGTTTATGAAATATCATTATCACTTTTCATTAATTTATTATCACTTTTCTTTATAAAAATTATGAAATATCATTATCACTTTTCATTAATTTATTATCACTTTTCTTTATAAAAATTATCAACCATCTCACGTAATCCCTTATATAATACGATTTGACACAATGTTTAAAAAAATAGAGCAATAATTAATTAAACCCACGATAATCGAACCAAGGACCTCAGGTCTTGAAAAGGATCAATGAACCATTAGGCGAACAAAGACATCAACTAAATTATTAAATTTTGTATATGTATATTAAAAATTATTAATTTTCAGATAGATCTTCATAACATTGTGGTGATTAAAAATGATTATAGCTAACTCCAACTCTCTTATATGATAAACAATGATCTTGGAACAATAGAGATTCAAACTCAAAAATAGGTCTTGACATTATTCAAACAAAAAATTAGATTTATTGTACTCCCTCCGTACATTGTTAATCTATGTGTTTGATTTTTGTACATATTATTATTTTATATATAATAGGTAGTTGTATTAATAGAGGATGTGAATCTCATATTTTAATGGTATTAGTGAGGGTGAGTCTCATGTATCTAAAAAGGAAAATTGATAGATTAAGAATGGACGACTCAAAATGATAAAATAGATAGATTGATAGTGGACGGAGGGAGTAGATAATATTGTAATACATTGTCAGGTCTGAATAATAATAATAATAAAATAAAGAACAAACAAAACTTTAAAATTATAATAATAACAAAGTGTGGTCTTAGAGTGAATATTTATAAAAAAAAAAAATATTAAGACTAAATAACCTTCTAAGAAAATTGTCATATAAAAATTTCATGATTTTGTTTGACGGTTGTTTCGAAAATTTTGCATCTCATTTCTTTGTATTCAGTAGTGGAATATTGAGTTACTGAACACCTTACTATGTACTCCCACCGTACGCCACAAACATATGTATTTGTTTTACATATATCGATTAAGGAGTATTATTATTTATGAGCCGGTTGATTTGAATTCTTCAATTGAAATGACGATTGGTATCATTGAGGAGTTCAATCACATTAGAATGGAAAGTAATTCAAGGGTGGGAAGTAATTATTGAAATAAAAAGTGATTGAAGGGTGGGGAGTAATTATTGAATTAATTGGAGTGATCGAGGAATTTTAATTCCTATTGGATTAAACAAGCATCCACAATGAGAATTAATACATTTTCATTCCAATTAACCCCTCTCAATACCCCAACCAATATTTATATGGAGACTAGGCATTTATGCCCTATGTGGAACATCACCAAGCAAAAATGTCTACTTCCTTTTTTAAAAAGCAAATTTGACCACTTTCATTCATTTGTCATTAATGCCCTTTGACCTACCATTTTTATTTAAAATTAAATATTTAATTTTGGAAAAAAATCATTGATTCTGTTAATGATTAAATGATTGACTGATTAGATATCGTTCATTAAATGATTAACAGATCAGAAGGCCAATTGTCCCCTTATTGACCGATTAGAAGACCGATTCCGATTGTCCCCTTAGTGACCAATTAGAAGACCGATTGCCCCCTTATTGACTGATTAGAAGGCCGATTGCTCCCTTATTGACCGATTAGAAGACCAATTGCCCCATTATTGACCGATTAGAAGATCGATTGCCCTTTTATTGATCGATTTGCCTCTTTTGAATTGCACCCTTAAATTTATTAATGCCCCCTTAGGGTACAATTGTAAAAAAAAAAATGGTATTAAGGTCATTCAAGTATAAAAGTTGGCACTTTTTAAGTTTTAAAGTTAAAGTGGGCTCTTTTGCATTTTAAAATGTAGGATGAGGCAACAGAGGGTACTACCTCTAGTTATATTAGTGGAATGTGTGGGTTCCATATATAAAATGTATTAGTCTATGTATTTAAAAAGGAAAACATTTACCTTTAATGCGAAAGCCCAAAATAACAAAATATATATTTTTTCGGCGGACGAAGAGAGTAATTTAGAGGAGGATAATTTATTTATTTTTTAATTATGGATTGTATTTAGTGAGAGAATAATTGACTTAAATTTGGGATGCAATAGAGGATTGGGATGTGAGTAATACTTTTTTAAAAAAATTATAATTATATTTTAACGCATTTCATACCCCAACCCACATTTTAATGTGTTGTAAGAGAATTTGTCTAATTAATTAATTTACCTTTTTCTCCTTTGATGGGTCAAAAGACTGAAAACACCAAGCATCCGGAACTACAACGGCGCCATATATTTCTCTCGCCAAAAGACAAAAATCGCCAATTTAAATCGCTGCCGGGGCCCTCAGAATCACCGCCGCCTCCGCCGTCGTATTGGATATCAAGGCCCCCCGATGGACGTCAGAAACAGCAGACCGAAATCTCGGTCGACTGAGACAAGTGATTTGTGGCGCATCCTGTCGTTATATTTTCCCCAAATCAGGGCCGAAGACTCAGAGCGCAGATGTCATCTCAATTCTTGCCTCTTTCACTTCTTCTCCTCCCCTCAAGCACACAAATTTGTCAGCAAGGTGTGCTTCTACCGTGTTTCTTAACATTTTGCCGTCGTATCCTTGTTTTGGATTATAATCTTTACGAATAAAGTTTGATGGAAGTTATGGATTTATTTAAATTTAAAAGAAATCCTGAATAAACAATCGTATTACTTCGAAAATGAAATTAAATTTAGTTCCGTCGGCCTTTTACCGTTTTCATGGCTAACCACTATATTCAGATGGACGTGTTTGTGGGTGATGAATGCTTAATTGGATAATTAGTCCAACATTAGCTGAAATCCAGATGAGCATTTCTATAATAAATAAGGTAATTGGCATAAGCTCAACTTATTTAATGGAACTTAATATTTATTTGCTAAGGTTAGGTGAAAGAGGAAGATGGGTTATTCTTCTTGCCGCTTGACTTCCAGGATTTCCTGAAAGTATGTGACATTGAGGAGTTTTGTGTAGCATTAGAAGAAAATCCTAAAGAAGCTCTGCTTTGTATGAGTGCTGCACTGCACAAGGTAACTTATATTTTGGCTATGTTTCCGGGAAATCGATGATTATTATGCTTGTGAAAATGATTGTGTTAGAATTTGAGTAGGTCATTTTCATGAAAAGAGATTTCATGGAGGATTGTGCAAAGATTAATGTCCGTCTTCACAATTACCAAGAATCTATGATTGCTTTGAAGAATCATAAGGCGGCTTATATTGGTACTTTCTACTTTATTTGGTTTTACCTTCTATTAAAACAATACATGGACATGCTTAATTTATGCTGCAAAGAATGAAGTGTAATTGCATAATGGTCAAACAGACAGGCTTGTATCTGTGAGGGGAACTGTAGTAAAAGTTAGCACGGTGCGGCCTCTAGTGATGCAGATGAGTTTTTCATGTGCTAAGTGTGGGACCACCATCGCCACTGATTTTCCGGATGGAAAATTTAATCCACCTACAAAATGTGAAATGCAAGCATGTAAAAGCCGAGTTTTCAATCCGAACAAATCTACTGCTCAACTGATAGATTTTCAGAAAATAAGGTATGGTTCCAACATTTCTGTGCTCTCGAATATTCGAATGAAAGAACGTACTGTGTTTGAAGATTTGGCATTAATCAGCCATTTCTTCTTCTCCACTTCCAATTATGTGCTTCTGTATTGTGATCGAGTGTAACCTTCAGGATTCAGGAGCTTCTGAAATCTGAACATCATTTACGGGTTCCTCGGACAGTTGAATGTGAGTTGACCCATGATCTAGTGGATGCATGCATTCCTGGAGATGTTGTGACAATAACAGGCATAATAAGGGTTATTAACAATTATATGGACATTGGAGGAGGTAAAAGAAGCCTTTTGCATAACCACAATATATTGCCATCTTACACCTTCGAGCATTTAATGAATTTTTTTGTTTTTGATAAGCTTCATGTTCGTCCATCTCCATAACCACTTACCATAAGGTGGAGCTCGCACCCTTATAGCTCTGGTTGCCTGATTTCTTTAGATGGACGAACCATAGGAATCTGAAAATAAATTGATATAAGATAATGATTTTATCACAATGGTAAACTGAAAAATAACCTGCATTGGTATCCTTAAGAAGCATTCTAGATATGGATACTCACGTTCTAATATGTTAGTGTAGAAATGTGCATGGAGGGTTGAGGATGGAGACACTCGAAAAAGAAAACTCCGAGAGTACTTCCAATATATATATATATATATGTGTGTGTGTGTGTGTGTGAAATGGTCTGTCTTGCTTAGTTGAGGATGGGAGATATTGTCACATGCAATTACCTCATTTGGAAGTTCCGATGTGCTTCTTGACTTTAAAAAGGTCACTTATATTCAACTGTACACAGTATATTTCAGGAAACTAGATTGTTCTTCAATTAGTCTAGCAGGCCAGAAACTGTTTGTATTTTCTAAATTATGCCTTTCGCTGTTGCAATTGTTATTGGCATATCATTGTTTCCCTTGTCAGACATTTTTATGTTCCATCATCAGATTTTTCTATTATGAAATAAGCATAATATTTATGCATGTGAACTATTTACTAAAGAACTAACACAAGTTTGTGCAAATGATCAAATCCATTTGTGCAAAGCTTGGGAGCTGTAAATTTCAGTCATCGTCTTCTTTTGGAATTGTTAGTTTATGCAATATTTCAGTTTCATAATTATGCTTTCTTTTGTTCTTCAAAATATTAGGAAAATCAAAGGCAAAAAATCAAGCACTGTACTATTTGTACCTGGAAGCAGTTTCAATAATAAATTCAAAGTCCCAGTCTGAGTCTGAGGATTCACGTCACATTGACAACAAATCTATGGCCTCGGAACATTTAGATTTATACTCATTTTCTCCAAGAGATCTGGAGTTTATTGTAAAGTTCTCTGAGGAGCACGGCTCTGATGTGTTTCGTCAAATTCTGCAATCAATTTGTCCATCTATCTATGGGCATGAACTTGTTAAAGGTATATGGAGACTATTATTACATGTAAGCTTGGGTGATTAGATTCAATGCCATTGTCTTACAATGTCATCAAACACAATGCAGTATCCATGAAAACTTATGTGTCCAATACGCATGTTCAGTGTTGCCACTTTCCCTTAGTTAAAATTAGAGTTTTTGATACTTTACAATTCGGATCCTTTGATAGGTAGTATGATTTCTTATAGTTATATGTTTTTGTAGCTACTTAAGTAATGTCCCACCCTAGTCGCAAGTTGAGCCTGCAATTTCATAAATGCCCTCTTCACTTCCTGATTCTATTTAAAGTTTTAGGAAATTCCATGTAAAATTAACTTCATGGCTTAAAAATTTAAAGTTATGGTTCATGTTCTGAAGCTTAAATAGGCGCCTAATTAGGATCAGTTCTTTACCTTGAAGTTTATTCTTTCCAACTTTTGCATATGAATAGAAACATTCTTATCTGAGGCAGTAGCATATTTTGAATCATGATCTGACTGCTTTGTTGTACATGCATTGATGGTTTTTAGTATTAAAATAGTTGATTTGACTTTTTTGAAAATGATATATTTTCCTTTTGTATTCTTCTTCTTTTTTTGGCTGGTTTAGCGCTGGTTGGAGGTGTTCGAAAGCATTCAATGGATCAGAACAAGGTACCTGTTAGAGGAGATATCCATGTAATTGTTGTAGGTAAGTTTGTTAAATTCCTTAGCTAGTGTTATAATTAAATAGGTTGAAAATCACCTTGTCATCACTTCTGCTTTACTTTAATGGCCAAATACCATATACAGCCTTGGATGCCTATATTTCATGTGCAAGTTTTTTATTTAACTAGGTGATCCTGGGCTTGGTAAAAGCCAACTACTTCAAGCTGCAGCTTCTGTTTCTCCACGTGGGATATATGTGTGTGGTAATGCCACAAATAATGCTGGCCTTACTGTTGCAGTGGTGAAAGATCCTACAACGAGTGTGTCACACCCCAATTTTGGAAGCAAAGAAATTCCCATTTGTTTTTCATAAATAGAGCATTAAATAGGGCGTGATAAAAAAAAACACTTTAGTTATTAAATAAATAAATAAGCAATCCAAAAACAAAGGATTTAAAATATGGGACAAGTCCCATAAGTTTCATCAAACTTTAGCCAAAGGATAATAAGTAAAAATTTTAAATAAGGGACATGCCCTATAAACCTTAGGCAATTAATGCAAGTATAAGGAATTAAATAAGGATTTAGTCCTATAAGTTCTTACAACTTTATTTAAAGAAGAGTATTTGACAAACGCCTATAAAGAAAAGAACAAGTTTATTTCCGAATTCATAACACATAAATCCATAACTTATAAAACATACAGGACTAATCAAATTTATAATAATAAGACCTAACAGGAGGAAAATAATAAACATATGATAGATGCAGGATGTCAAAGGAGAAATTGGCCCTATAAGTTAATAAAAATTTTCAAAGTTATAAAACCTCAAATATTGACCCTATGTCCCACGCACCGTGACTAATATTACGGTAAATAACCCCAACTCTGTCATATTCAAAATAATTTAAAAGAAACATACAGGACCACCTATTTCATTTTACTTTGAATTTTATCCTTTAAGAAATCAATTAAGAAAACTAGCTATACCTACTTATAATTGAACAGTCAAAATAAAAATAAATAATTAAATGAAAGATTCGGTAAAACTATTTAAGACTTAATGAGCCAGTTTAAAATGGAAGAAAAAAAGATAGGCAGTCACTAAACAAACGAAGAGAGAGAACTTTTATCCTAATTTCCAAATCAAACAATATAATTTGAGTATTCCCACATAATGATTCCACTGTTAACCCAAACATAATCATTAATTTTATATTATGAATTAGGCCCAAAACTTTTTCTTTTAAGAAATTCCGTCAAAAGGGGTGACACTTGTCCACTCAAAAGACTTTAGACAACAACACATAGGCTATTAATTCATGTAAATAGAACATGGGATTTCATTCAGACTCATCATACAACAAGGTTAAAGGACAAAATTTTATGCATACAGAAGCATCTCTCTTTTGCTTATTTCGAATGGATTTAACCCCAAATTCACGAAATAAGATCCGATGATTTAAGCATGTATTTCAACAAATTATTCCCACCATAAAACTCATAACAATTTATTCCATACTCAAGGCATACAATTCCCAACTGTTTTCCAATAATAGTCATAATAATCCCTCCAACCTCAAATCATAAAAATTTGAATACGGCAGAATTTTAATAAAATAAAAGTTTTTGCTATGCAAACTTGTAATCAGCAATTTATTAAGATGTTGATTTAGGTCTCCTTGCCGACGCGCCCCGTTGTACGCTATCGCCATGCTAATCTGAAAGAAGGTAAATTGTTGGGGTGAGCAACCACAAGCTCAGTGAAGACTTTATCATGCTTACAAATGTCAAGTATATCATGTGCGAGAATTAAGTTCACTTATAATACAATCTTATCATGTCAAAATAAGACGCCTTTCGGCCCTTATCCATGTAACTTTACGATATCGCGATTCATTAGTAAGGCACTCCTTCACAGCCCTTACCCATGCTATAGTATGACACCATTACAGCCCATACTCATGCTATAGTATGGCACTAGTGCGGCCCATACCCATGCCATATATAATTTCATAAGTGCAAGTACAATCACATTGTGATAACAGTTTCCAATCAACTTCAACTTTCACATATGAATATAATTCAACATACATAAGATGAGAAAATCCCCACCTTTTAACCGAGTGATGTCTAACGTTCAAGTACTAACGACAATATCAGGGTCTCCTTCGTCACCTACAACATCATGATCGACCATTACTACTATAACTTCGATAAACTATTGTACAACTAATCTACATATATATTCACGTAAGGGTTGCAAATTGAGAATATTAGGGTTAGTGGTTTTAAGTTTGAAGAAATAAATAAAGAAAGAAACAAGTGTTTTTCTGGTTTTCCATAATGATCGAAGGAAGAAGAAAGAAAAGGAAAAGAAAAAGAAGAGAAAAGAAGAAGTAAATTTGTGCGTTACCTCTCACTGTTTGCAGCCGTATGAAAGTGTATCGTGTGTGTGTGTGGAGTAAGATTGCAGTAGCGGTATAGACTTATACTTCTATGGCTGGTACAAGATATATTTTCAACGGATTTAACTAATTTCCTAAGATATGGGTTGATAAGGGGAAAAGATATCTTCTTTATGAAGATCACGATTTATTTCTTAAAGAGCAAGAAATCTTAATCTACTTCAATTTGAACTCATGGTTGATAGAAGTAGGGAATGGGCTGGGCTTTGAAGAGTTCGAATTAACGGGCTTCAAGGAGTTGGAAATAGTGGGCTTTGATGATTGGGCCATGGCTTAAACTTACAGGGTGTTACATCCTACCCTCCTAATAAAAATTTCGTCCTCGAAATTCCATAATGATATAAATATCTTACCCATAATGAAACAGGGGTATCTTACTTGAATTTCGTCTTTCTTTTCCCATGTAGTCTCATCTTCCGTATGTCGACTCCATTGAACTTTGACGAGTGGCACGTTATGATTTCGAATCCTTTGGACCTTTTGATCCAAAATGGACACAATTTCTTCTTCATATGTCAGGTCCTTGCCAATCCCCAATGTCGAGAAATTCACAACATGATTAGGATCATGAACATATTTTCTCAACATCGAAATGTGGAAAACATTATGCACGGAGGATAACTCGGGTGGCAAAGCCAAACGATAGGCTAGATCTCCAACTCTATCAAGAATTTGAAATGGACCAACGAAGCGAGGTCTAAGCTTTTTTCTTCTTCCAAATCATATGACACCCTTCGTGGGAGCCACCTTCAGAAAGACATGATCTCCAACTTCGAAATGTAAATCTTTTCTTCGTTGATCAGCATAGGACTTTTGTCTATCTTGAGCAGTCTTGATTCTTTCTCGAATTATTCTGACCTTGTCCACTGCTTCTTCTATTAGATTGGGGCCTAGAACAGCTTTCTCACCAACATCTTCCCAATATAATGGTGATCTACACTTCCTTCCATAGAGCGCCTCGTAAGGAGCTATCTTGATAGTTGCTTGATAGCTGTTATTGTAGGCAAATTCGACAAGAGGTAGGAACTTCTCCCATGCTTCACCCATGTCAACAATGCAGGCTCTTAACATGTCTTCCAAGATCTGGATTGTTCTTTCGAATTGCCCATCCGTTTGTGGGTGATAAGCTGTGCTGAAATTCAGTTTGGTTCCCATCGCCTTGTGCAGACTTACCCAAAACTTTGAAGTGAAACGCGTATCTCTATCAGACACTATTGACATTGGTACGCCGTGTAGCCTCACTATCTCTTGAATATACAACTGCGCATACTGCTCCATCTTGAATGTCATCTTTACGGGCAAGAAATGAGCTGACTTGGTCAATCGATCGACGATGACCCATATGACATGATTTCCCTTCGAAGACCTTGGTAAACCTACGACAAAATCCATGGCAATTTGCTCCCATTTCCACTCAGGGATCTCGTGTGGTTTAAGCTTTCCGGCTGGTCGCTGGTATTCAATTTTAACTTGTTGGCAAGTTAAACATCTTTCAACAAAGTATCAAATATCTCGTTTCATACTTCTCCACAAAAATCTTTCCTTCAAGTCATGGTACATCTTTGTTCCTCCCGGATGAGCGGTGTATGGCGCTCCATGCGCTTCACTTAAAATTTTTTCTCTCAACTTCTCAACCATTGGGACACACAATCTTCCATTTAAAGTCAAAACTCCCTCTTCGTCCACTTTGAAGCCATTGTATTCGCCTCCAGCTAGTGCGTTCTTCATCATTCCTTGCAAGAAATGATCTTGTTCTTGAGCTTCTTTTATCTCCATTTTCAGACTCGGCTGAATTTCTAATGCAGCAATGATCGCCTTCGTGCCGGAGGGTGATGCCACAAATTCAATTTGCATCTTGGCGAACTCTTCGACCAGCTCTTCTTGCTTGGTATACAGACTATTCAGCTCCACTTTGGTTTTTCGACTCAAAGCGTCGGCCACTACGTTAGCCTGGCCTAGATGGTACTCAATAGTGCATTCATAATCGTTCACCAACTCTAACCATCTCCGTTGTCTCATGTTGAGCTCCTTCTGCATGAACAGATACTTCAAACTCTTGTGGTCCGTGAAGATCGTACATCTTCCACCATAAAGGTAGTGTATGTTTGTTTTTTGTATTACGTAGATTAAAAAGTATTATTATATTTAAAGTGAGTTGTTGTATTAGAGAGAAGTGGTGGTCATATTGTGTACTCCCTTCATCTGCTTTAAAGGGTATAATTTTTCCATTTTGGATATCCACCCGCAAATGTCTCATTTCATTTTTTATACATATGAGATCCACTCACCCCACTAATACAATTAAAAAATAGAATACTCACCTCCACTAATACAACTATCCACCACACATTAAATAATAATACTACTTAATCCGAGTGCAAAAAGTAAATGACACCCTTAAAGACGGACAAGGGAGTACTTTTTTACTGAATAGGGGAAATAAATACCTTTGAAACGAACGCATAAAATAATAAAATAAACACCTTAGAAACGGATATGAGGAGCATTAATTATTTGGAAAACTCATTCAGTAAGACGATGGGGTCGGTCATGACCTCACTTTAGAGCTTAACCATTCTCATCGATGACCTATACCATGGGTCGTTCGAAACTTTGAATACGAAATGACGTGGAATTAAAAGAAAAGAAAAAAGAAAAAAACTATTACTCCCTCCATCTCATATTTGTCTTCACAATTACTGTAGAGTTTAAAAAAATTACTTTTTGACCAACTTTATTGACTTTTGAAGGGTATTGTGGTATTTTTAAGTAATAAAGAAATTATAAAGTATGTTATGTGTGTTAGGTGAGAATAATATTTTTGAAATTAAGGTAACTTTTGAGGTTGTTGATTAATGTGAAGTTTCCTTTTTTGGGTGGTGAAGATAAATGTGGGACGGACGAAAATGGAAAGTGTGAAGATAAATGTGGGACAGAGGGAGTACAACCGATTGAGATGTGAGGACACAACACAACATGTACGACAAGGTTATCTTAAAAAAATAAGTATAACTCTTAGGTTGCATTTGAATAGAAGGATTTGAAGAGGGATTTATAAATCTCTCCCTCAAATTCCTCCTTTATGTTTGGATGTTACTTGCAATTAATGAATTTATAAATCCAAGATTTTAATCAATAGATTTTAAATTATGGTTTTGATTTTTAATTTTTTAGTTGTTTTATAATGTCCTTACTCAAACTGTGTCATTTGAAATCTTTCGATTGTGTAATTGATATATTAATAGAAAAGGATTGATTCGATCTCTTAAAATACGTTTTTCTTTCTCAGGACAGACCAAGAGAGAAGGTAACTCGACCCGTGAATACCAATCTGACATTATTTGAAGTTCTAATTGACCGACCAGAAGGAATGTGAAAAGCGTGACACAATTCCCTCCCGGGCGAATGAAAAAGAAGCGATCAAGATTGAAAAATCAATCCAATCCTTCTCAGAATACAAATGAGATAAAAAATGACATCATTAAAGCGTATCCACCCCAACCCCACCCCACCCACCCCACCCACCCTCACCCCTTCAAAAAATTTATTTTTTTATAAAACTTTATATTTTAATATTTAAATAATAAAAATATTATCACACATCCCTTACCTCTATCCACCCATCCACCCACAACTCCCACCCCGACCCCTCGCAATTTTTTTTTAATTTTTAATTTTAATATTTAAATAATAAAAATATTACCACTCAACTCTATCCCAAACCAACACACCCCTCTCCCCCAAATTTTTTTTTAAAAATAAATTTTTAGATTTTATTATTATTTTAATAATAAAAATATTATCACTAACACTACCCTTCTTATTCACCCAATAAACCCCCTAAAAAAATTTGGTGGGTGGCTGGGGTGGGGGTTGGATAGGGGTAGGGGTGAGTGGTAATATTTTTATTATTTAAATATTAAAATTTAAAATCTAAAATTTTATTAAAAAGAAAAAAAAATTTGGGGGAGGGGGTGGGGATGGATAGGGGGTAGGAGTGTGTGGTAATATTTTTATTATTTAAATATTAAAATTTAAAATTTTATTGAAAGAAAAAAAAATTTGGGGGAGGGGCTGTGGGGGGCGGGTAGGGGTATGCTAGTTGGTAGAGTTCCAAAAAAAGTTATTTTTAATAAAATTTCATATTTTAATATTTAATGGAGTATAATAAAATTTTAATATTTTTATTTATCATATATAAAATACTATTTTAAAAATAATGGTTGAATTATGAATTTGAAATTATTTCAAATCCCATAATTTATCTAAACAGTAGAATTCAAAAGAATTGATTTAAAATTCTAAGGAATTTAAAATCCGCTCATTTTCAAATCTATTGGATTTGAAATGACTCAATCCAAACACAACCTTAACTTTTTTTAATAAAAAATATAATTATTACAATTTTAACATAATTATTGTATTGTATGTTATTTTCAATGTATTAAAATAATTTAAATACTTAGTATTAAAATCAAATTTTTAAATATAAAATTATTAATATAATTTTAAATGTAATTAAAAATCTTAAAATAATATATATTAATAAATATAGTGTATATATAGATGAAAGAGAAATAAATATTTTATTGAAAAGTTAGGTTGTTTTGGATGGTTGATGAAGTTAAGTTTGAGTTAGGTTGTAGATTGTATTAGTGTATATGGATGAGAATGAAATTATTATTTTATTGATAGGTTGGGTTGTGAAGATTGTAAATTAAGATAACTTTAAGGTAGTTCGCACTTCGCATCCATTATAGGCGACGTCATCACTCATGTGCTGACCCTTTTTTTTTCATTTAATTATAATTTAGTTATTTTTATTTATAATCAACATAAAATTATTAAATTTTACTTTTATCGTCCCATTTGAAGAGGTTTTTTTTTTTTCATTTTCGTCATTTCAACCAAAAAGTTATCTTTCTTTTTTACACACATGAGACCCACACAACCCCTCTAATACAATTAGAGTCAGTTTGGTAGCCCATATTATGGGCTTTTCATGTTTTTAATAGGTCTTTTATGTGGTTTGGTACCCCACATATAGAAAAGAAGGGGTCTGATAAAGAGATTACGATCCGCTGCTATTCACTGTTTCAGTTTACATTCCATATCTGGCCAAAATCGTAGTATTAACATGACAGATTCTACCATCCTTCCATACAATTGCATACAATTACCAAAATACCATTTTGTTCGTTTTAGGATTACCCACAAAAAACTCTAAATTTCTTGCCCAAGCATTATCTGAAGCTGATGCGGCTCAGGGTCCCTTTGCTCCACTTACGGTTGAATTTCTGTTCGTCGACCACCAGAGGCTGCCACTCCCGTTGCTACAACGTGCGGCAATTGTTGATGACAGCTGGCGTCTGTTTCCAGCGACTGAGAGCGACAAGCAGTAGCGGTTGCTGGTTGTTAGTGGTGGTGGTGTGGTCTTTCCGGCTGACAACGGACTCTAGGGTTTCAGGTCTGATCGATGTGGGCAGTGGCGGATCTTCTTGAGGGCAGCCCGGGCTCAAGCCTGGGGCTGCCCACGAAACGTCCATTACATTATAGGTAAATAAATTGTATTTTTAAGTTTAGTCATTCCAAAAATATTTTAAGTCCACCCAAAAGAAGTAAAAAAATAAATATGTCTTCTCAAATTATACATTTTATGAGCCTATTATAATAAATATTAAAATTTAGTTCATTCACTTTGAGAAATCTATTTGGTGTGTAAGTATAATTATATATATAGTATGAATCCTGTGTATTACACGGGTTGTAAATTTACAATTTAAAAAAATATACTAATTCAAGTTCAATATTACTATTTATTCAATAATTTTAAAAAATTAAAGAAACAACAAAAATAATAATGAAAAAAAATCACATCATATCTTAAAAAAAACTCATTTATGTATTGTTAAATTTTAATGTTAGTGAAAATATATTTAAAAAAAGGTAAAAGAAAATAATTAAAAATAATTAAAAAAACTTTAAAAAATATAAAGAAAAATTATATATTAAAAAATATATATTCTTAAAAAATAAAAAATAAATTTATTATAAATAAATTTGAATAAATGAAAAAAGAAAAAGAAAACATAACAAAATTAATTAAATAAATTTTTAAAACCATGAAAAGAAATAATAATAAAGTAAATAAAAAAAATTAAAAAATTACATACTAATAATTAAAAAAAAAACAGAACTAATACCAAAAAAAATTAATAAAAAAATATAATCAAAAGTGAACCTACAACAAAATCAATTAAAAAAATTGTAAAATTAACCATGAAAAAAAAGTTAATTACGTTAAAAAATCAAAATATTAAAAAATTACATACTGACAAATAAAAAAATTTAAATAAAAAGAATTATAGAAGGCAATATATACAAAAATATAAAAGAAATAGTAATTACATGAAAAAATTAAAAGATCATAAAATTGCATACCAACAATTTAAAAAAAAAACGAAAAAAAACAGAACTAAAATATAATAATAATAATAATAATAATAATAATAATAAAAACAGATACCTCTCTTTAAAATTCGAAGAAAAGTTTTATTCGTCATAATGAATAAATTATGTGTGTAGAACGAATAAATAAAGAATCTTATTTATAGGTAGAAAGAGATAAATTTTCTAAATTTTAGAGTAAAGTGATATATGTATTTATCTATATTAATTTTTAATTAATAATAATACTTAATTTTGATTTGATAATATCACATTAAATCTTAAAATAATATAGGTATTTATCTATATTAAATTTTAATTAATAATTAAAATAATTTAGATTTTTAATTTTAATTAAAAATTAAAATAATTAAGATTAATTCTTATGACGACACATCATCAAAATTAAACTCTTCTTTATTATATTAAAAATATATATATAATTTTATTTTTTTAATAAATTTAGCACATCCTACACGGATTTCTGGATCCGCCACAAAATGTGGGTTTTATTTCTTTTCGTGAGAAGGAGCAGAACTTGTTTATTCCAAAAACATAGAACAATTTTATGTTGAATGACACTTCATCTTGAAAACATGGACCTAAATTAAATTCAGACAGTTTGCAAGTTCAGTAAAATATCTTGTTTCCTTTATCTTCTCTTTTTGACAGCAAATTAATAGTCAAAGTGATTTAATCTTTAAATTAATATTTGTAATTAAAAAAATCAAAGGATATAAATGTAATTTAAGTATTTTAATAATATTTTATCTCCTACCAAATATTTTAAATTCTATTATATCTCATTTTTTATACTAATTTATCAAACAATCCCTATTATCCATATTATGAATTCTTATATTTTTCTTATAAATATTTCATTATATTATCTCACCTATCAAACTGACCATTAAAATATGGGACACACTCCCACTAAATATTAAATAATAATACTCCTTAATCTACGTGCAACAAAGTAAAAGCCCAATGCAAAAGAGCAAAAGCCCCTCTTACGCCGGGGAGGGAGTATTATAATTAGGGTAGATTTTGGATGAGACCGTCTCACAAATCCTCTTATGTGAGACGGATCATTCATTAATTCAAATAAATATATTATATATTAAATAAAAAAAGAAATAAAAAAAGTAAGGGTCTTGGTTTCATTAATTAAAAATCCTATTTTACCACCCATAAAATTCGGTAACCTCCATATTCTATACGCCAAATTGCCAAGCATTCATGTTGTTTTGAATTAAAATATTTTTCTAAGACTAATAATAATTAACACTTGAAATTTTAATTTTTGTACATTATAATATACAAACTTTTATTTTTCTCTTATTGTTATATGAATACATACATTAAATATATTACATAACATATTAAAATAATTAAAATGAATATGAATAATCTTGACATAAAATTAACAATAATAAAAATATTAAGTATGAAATTGATTTAAAGTATTAAATATTATGTATCATTAATATGTGGAAGGTTAAAGATGTACTAAAGAAAATTAGGTAGGGATAAAATTGAAAAAAAAAATTCTCAAATCCTTGCCACTTTTAATATACTAGATAGATTTTTAGACGTGTGTTACATGTTGCATGCACGTCTTACTATGTTTTACTTTCTTCATCTCACAATAGATTTCACCCAAGGTTAAGAAAGTAATTACTTTTAATAGTATTATGATATTTTGTATAATATCTTAGCTCAACTATATATTTTTTTTTAGAAAGCCCAAAACCTATTTATTTATTTTTATGGCCCAAAAGACCAACCCTATCTTAGCCCAACTAGATTTATTTTAGAAAGACCAAAACCTATTTTTTTATTTATATGGCCCAAAAGGCCAGGCTTAACTTAGCACAACTAGATTTTTTTTAGAAAGCCCAAACTTATTTATTTATTTATTTTGTGGCCCAAAGTTTCAGCCCACTTAAATGACCTGATATATAATTATTAAGGCTAAAGTTAAAAAAAAAAGAGAGAGAAGAACGGGAGAAGAAAAACAAAAGAGGGGAAAGAAGAGAGTGAAGAGGAGAAACCCTTGTTGATCAAATTCTCCCTTACAACCCTCATCCTAGGTGGTTTCTAAGTTGTTTTGAGGTAAGTGATGTGTGAATTAAGCTTCCTTCTTCCATGATTTTGTAATTTTGTGGGGTTTTTCTTTTTGGTATGTGGGTAATTTGTAGACTGTTCGAACTGATTTTGACATAGCTATTGCCCTCGAAAGTTTGCAAACTTAATTTCTGTACGTAGCTGAACTCGTTAGCTTTCCGTAGCCACTTGAAACGCCTCAATCCGATTATTCTATAATTAGTTATGATTTTTCTCGTAAACTGCCGCTAGCTGGAAAATTTCAGAATTTTTATGTCGAATTCAAACTTATTTTCTATCGTTTCGTTTAGTTAATGTATTGAAACGGGTTATGTGGGATTGGGAACTGATGTTAAGGAGTTACATACCATTTTTATTTAATATCGACTTGTTCGAACTCAATTAGGATTTGTTTTTAGCAATGAAAGGGATGTTACCGCTAATAGTTAGTTATATTTAATTTGTCTTTAATTGCTCATGTCCTTTCTAGGTAAAGAATCATCGACGAAGGGCAAGGGACCGACTTCACATTTCGGAGAGAGTTAATCACTTCCTTGTGAGTTGATAATTTGGGAACGCCTTCTCTTGTGAGAAGTGTGGACCCTCGATAAATGTGCATTTATTTTAGTTTTAGTTAATTGATAAGAAAATTATTGGGTATCGTGTTATGTGGTAAAGAGCCTGATTGGCTCGATTGCTCTGGTTAGAGTCCTGTTAGCCATTTTATGAGTATTATTGATTTTAACTTATGTTGAAGAGCCTTGCCGGCTCGATATTTGATAGCATTTATAGTGAATTATTTGAGAATTGATTTCTGGTTATTCCTGTGTGCCAATTAAGACTCTAACTTGAGTCGTTATTCATCTTATGATGCATATGCATATGTATGCCTGGTACCAAGGTTAAGTAGCCCGAATTGGTCACGGTTCGGGTGAGTTGGAGCGACATTGATTAAGTAGCCTGAATTGTCGCGGTTCGGGTGAGTTAGAGTGACAACCAAGTTGCCCGTGATTGGCAAACCCGGGTGAGTTAGATCTAACGGGGCACCTGTCCATTTGCCAAATACTGATACTCTGGAGGGTGATCGTTAGATGGATTAGTCTATTATAGGCTCAGTCAACGTCACCAGTGTGGGACATGCATGTTATATATGTTTATATGTTTGATCATTTCAAGTATTCACGTCGATATTGAATTGTGAACTTTAGCACTTGGCGTGTTGAGAAAGAATATTAATGTATTTTATCTAGAGTAACGATGACGGACTTGGACTGTCTCTCGATGAAAAGCTCAGTTCGAGGAGGATATTGATTACTCACGCGTCTTTTATGTGATAACATGTTGTTTGAACTAATTGTGTTATTCGTAAATGTGCACTAAGGCTTTTATTTTCATTACTATGTACACTGGGTGAGAAATAGTTATTGTGAGATGAAATGTTGGATTTTATATTATGAACCGCGAGTGGGAATACATGCTTCGTATAAGGGTCGGGGTGACCGGCTTATCACCTCACTGAGCTAGTGGTTTTGCTCACCCCATCATTCTTTCCTTTTCAGGCTGTTGATATCGTTTTGGTTGGAGGTTTTCCTATCGTTTGCTCGTCATCCAATCCGTATTTTGGGTACTTTCTCTTTTATGTAAATTGACGGATTCATTGGCGAGATTGTATAGTTTATATTTGGTGACCCCCTTGATGTTCTTTTTGTACCTTCGCGATGTTATATCGTTCATGTATATTTTCTTTAAACTAAGTTACACCGTTGTGTTTTGTACCTTTGTAAATCCTTGTTGATACTTTTTGAGATGATGTCCTCGGGTTGTACCCGTTGTTATCAATTGTTCAGCTCTACAGGTACTTGATAGCAAGCCTTACGTTTTCTATAAACTTTGTGGAGTGGAGTGCACCCATTCTGCGAAATTTATGGTTAACGTGGCGGTTGTCGCGTTCTGTTTGAGGTCGGGGCGTGACAACTTTCTTGGTATCAGAGTCTGGTTTTATGATTATCATTCTTTTTGAGTCGAGCCAATGGGTCCAACTTTGTTTCTATGTCATCCTAAGGTATCGTATTGCCTTGACATTGACCTTGCATTTACTTTCCTTTCCTCCTTTCTTCCTTTCAGTCATTATGGCACCTCCAGTTCGTCATCGAGGTCGAGGTCGAGGACACGCTCCTCGTGATCCTCCGAGTCCTCTACTCTCTTCTGTTCCTCGTGGACCTCGAGGACATATTTTTTCTGGTCATGTCGTTCCTTTGACAGTTATGGACCCTATCAATTCGGATCATAGGGTGCCAGTTTCCCAGGTAGAGCAACCACGGGCCCAGTTGCGGGTTGAGCACATGATGACACCCGAGCAGTACCAATTGTATTATGATCACATTCGAATACATGGTGTTTCACCACCTACAACGACTCATACGATTACGACTGTCACTGAAGGGGTTCTTCGTGCTAATGAACCGATTCGACCTATAACTAATGTACCAGTTTTTACTCCATAAATGACTTTAGGAGGTCCTACTTCTCGAGGTGCACTTTTTATACCTGATTTGGTGAAAGCAGTTGAAAACATGTGGACATTGAAATTTGACGGTGCAAGAGATGCTTCTAAAGCGGGGGCATGGTTAAAGGAGATTACAGAGACCTTTGACACCTTGATGATTGAAGAATGTTATCGTGTGGTCATTGCGACCAAGCTGTTAGGCCCAGATGCACGATGATGGTGGCAGAATCTAAAAGAGACATCTTCGGTTACTTTTACGTGGGCTATCTTTGTGGAACGATTCAAAGATCGATACTTCTCTCAGTACATCAAGGATCAGAAGAGAAAGGAGTTCTTCAGCCTCTTTCAAGGCATTATGTCGGTCGTGGAGTACGAAAGCAAATTTCTGGAATTGCGAGAATTCGCTCCTGAGTCATATACGACGAGAGACTTATGCAAGAGATTTGAAGATGGTCTTAATTTAAATATTCGAGATCGCATCAAGTCTGGAGACAAGTACGAGAGTCTTAGCGATCTCGTAGAAGAAGCCCTGAGGGTAGAAGATTTAGTTCAGGCGAGACATAAGCTTGCAGAACGATCTCAAAAGAAAAGGCAAGGGAGCACATTTTCAGGAAATACATCAAAGGTGTATAGGGGTGTGGGATCTTCGCGTGGCGCACCAAGTTCGGTATCTATTAGTTTTCCTCAACCTCGGGAGCAGTTTAGTAGAGGCGGGAGCAATGTCTCGGGATCGGTTGGTAAAAATCGCAAGTGCCAGAATTGCTTAAAATATCACGACGGCCCCTGTAAGGCTCCTCAAGTATGTTTTCAGTGTCGACAGCCGGGGCATATGCGAAGTTCTTGTCCTCAGCTTATGGGAGCGAGCAGTCAAGTTTCTGGTCAGCTTCGTGGTAAACTAACATATTCTACACCCAGAGATACTCGATCTGCAGTTACTAGAGTGCCCGATGCCTCAAGCGGCCCTAATACACAATCACATATGCAAGGAAGGAAGCAAACTAGAGTATTTCATATTTCCCAGGAAGAGGCTCGCTCAGATCCGAAGGTTGTGACAGGTAATTTATAATCTGAGTATTTTCACATGCTAGATCTAACAACGCCTTGTTATGCCACTTGATTACGAATAAAACATTCATAAGAAATTCTATCTTTTCGAATTTTTAAATCACAATCTCACCTAATATTACTTCTTTAGGCCATGTGTTTGTGGGAGACCATCAGGTCAACGCTTTATTTGACCCAGGTTCTGATAGGTCTTATATCCGGGATGATCTTACTGCGATCTTAGATTATCCTATCTCTCATTTGTCACCTGGAATCATCGTTCATACCCCTCTTGGAGAGCGTCTAATTCGTGATTCGATATTCCTTGGTTGTCCATTGAAGATCAAAGATGTCATTTTAGAGGCTGAATTGATACCATTGCCTTTGATTGATCTTGATGTTATTCTTGGCATGGATTGGCTTTCTTCTCATCATGTAATTCTCGATTGCCACGAGAAGCTTGTTATTTTTCGTAGATCAGGATTCTCAGAACTTATTTTTGAAGGTAAACTTCAAACGAGATCCCTCTCTTTTATTTCAATGTTGACTGCGCATAAATTAATGCGTAAGGGTTGTGAGGCATTCTTGGCATTTGTCATCGATACTTCTCTTTCTGAAACTAAACTAGATGACATCCCGATCGTGAATGAATTTCCTGATGTCTTTCCCGAAGACTTACCAGGACAACCTCCGAATCGAGAGATTGATTTTTCCGTTGACGTACTTCCTGGAATCACACCTATATCGATTACTCCATATCGAATGTCACCTGCTGAGCTCAAGGAACTCCAGACACAACTTGGGGAATTATTGGAGAAGGGGTTCATACGACCTAGCACATCTCCGTGGGGTGCTCCAGTTCTTTTTGTCAAGAAGAAAGATGGATCACTTCGCCTATGTGTCGACTACCGTCAATTGAACAAGGTGACAATCAAGAACAAATATCCTCTTCCAAGAATCGATGATCTGTTTGATCAATTGCAAGGAGCAACTGTGTTCTCAAAAATTGATTTGCGATCCGGTTATCACCAACTCAAGATTAGGGAATCTGATATCCCTAAGTCTGCTTTTCGAACCAGATACGGTCATTTTGAATTCTGTGTTATGCCTTTTGGACTCACAAATGCTCCTGCAGCTTTTATGGATCTTATGAATTGGGTCTTTCGGCCGTACTCAGATAAGTTTGTCATCGTCTTCATTGATGACATTTTTATTTATTCTAAATCGGACGATGAGCATTCTCATCATCTAAGAATTGCTCTAAACATTCTCAGAGAAAATCAACTTTATGCTAAATTCTCGAAGTGTGAATTTTGGCTTCGTGAGGTAAGCTTTTTTGGTCATCACATTTCTAAAGAAGGAATCTACGTCGATCCAGTGAAGATTCAAGCTATACTAGATTGGGAGCGTCCAAAGAACATGATAGAGATTCGTAGTTTTCTGGAATTAGCTGGATATTATCGACGGTTTGTCAAAGACTTTTCGTTATTGGCTTCATCTTTGACTAAATTGACTCGGAAAGGGGTAAAATTTGAATGGAATGAAGAATGCGAGGAAGCATTTCAAGAATTGAAAAGACGACTCGTTTCAGCTCCTATTCTTGCTTTGCCAGACCCAGCATTGGAGAATTTACCATTTATAATGACGCTTCGAGACAAGGATTAGGATGCGTTCTCATGCAAGAAGGAAAGATTATTGCCTACACTTCAAGGCAATTGAAGAAGAACGAAAAAAATTATCCTACACATGATTTAGAGTTGGCTGCAATCGTCTTTGCATTGAAGATCTGGAGGCACTATCTGTACGGTGCAACTTGTTGGGTTTTCACTGATCACAAGAGCTTAAAGTATATCACCGCGCAAAAGGAGCTCAACTTCAGGCAAAGGCGATGGATGGAGTTGATTAGTGACTATGACTTAGTCATCGATTATCATCTTGGCAAGGCGAACGTTGTTGCAGATGCTCTGAGTAGAAAGTCTTCTACCTCACTTGCTTCAATTTAATCTTTTTATCTTCCTATGTTGGAGCAATTTAAATCTTTACATATTTCGCTCGATTGTGAAAAGTCTAATGACTCTGCCTTAATCGCCAAATTCGAGGTAAGACCTACCTTGTTCGAGAAAATTCGAGAAAGACAATCACACGATGTTTATTTACAACAGAAGATGGCGAAGCTAAATCAAGGAAAAGAAACAGAATTTCAAATTCGGGATGATGGACTTCTTACTTTTAAAAATCGTGTTTGTGTTCCATCAGAACTTGATGTTCGTAGAGCTATTCTTGAGGAAGCCCATTCTTCAGCTTATGTTATGCATCCTTGTAGTACCAAAATGTACAGAACACTTCGGGAGCATTATTGGTGGCCAAGTATGAAACGGGACACTACTGAATTTGTATCAAAGTGCTTATCATGCCAACAGATTAAAGCGGAACACCAAAAACTTGCTGGCATGCTTCAACCACTACCTATTCCTGAGTGGAAATGGGAAAACGTCATAATGGATTTTGTTTCTGGTTTACCTCGAACCTAAAAGGGTCATGACTCAATTTGGGTCATTGTCGATCGTCTGACGAAATTGGCACATTTCCTTCCGGTGCATACTAACGAATCTTTAGAGAAACTTACCAAGTTATATGTCGATGAGATCGTGAGATTGCACGGAGTACCAGTGTCAATCATATCTGATCGTGATCCAAGATTCACTTCCCGTTTTTGGCCTAGTCTGTAGAAGCGCTAGGTACAAAATTACTATTCAGTACCTCATTTCATCCACAGACTGATGGATAGTCAGAGAGAACTATACAGACACTAGAAGACATGCTACGTGCAGTGGTGCTGAATTTGGGAGGTAGCTGGGATAAGTATGTGACTTTGGTGGAGTTCGTTTATAACAACAGTTATCATTCAAGCATTGGAATGCGCCCGTATGAAGCTCTGTATGGCCGAAAGTGTCGAACACCGCTCTTTTGGGATGAGGTTGGCGAGTGACAAATCGAACAAGTAGAGCTTATCGAAGATGCGAAGGCAAAAATATAACTTATTCAAGACAGACATAAGGCAGCGCAAGATCGACAGAAAAGCTACGCAGATAATAGGAGGCGCGATTTGGAGTTTAATGAAGGAGATAAAGTTTTTTTGAAAGTTTCTCCATGAAGGGCGTGTTGCGATTCCGCTGTCGAGGAAAGTTGAGTCCAAGGTATATTGGCCCGTTAACGATCGTGCAAAGGATTGGTCGTGTCGCGTATCGACTTGAGCTACCATTGGAATTGTCGAAGATTCACGATGTCTTCCATGTCTCTATGCTTAGAAAATATGAACCAGATCCTTCGCACGTGCTCAAATATCCCCCAATTGTATTAAAAAAAAATCTATCGTATGAAGTACAACCAGTTCAAATTGTAGATCGCCGAGAGAAAATGCTACGTAACAAATCCATTCCTATGGTGAGAGTTCTATGGAGAAGTGATCAAATTGAAGAAGAAACATGGGAACCAGAGTCAGTCATGCGTCAACACCATCCAAATCTCTTTTCATCTCTAGGTACATTTATGTTTCGAGGACGAAACTTTTTAGAGGAGGGGACACTTTATAATATCTTAGTTCAACTAGATTTTTTTTAGAAAGCCCAAAACCTATTTATTTATTTTTATGGCCCAAAAGGCCAGCCCTATCTTAGCCCAACTAAATTTATTTTAGAAAGCCCAAAACCTATTTATTTATTTATATGGCCCAAAAGGCCAGCCTTATCTTAGCCCAACTAGATTTTTTTTAGAAAGCCCAAACTTATATATTTATTTATTTTGTGGCCCAAAGTTTTAGCCCACTTAAATGGCCTGATATATAATTATTAAGGCTAAAGCTAAAAAAAAAAGAGAGAAGAACGGGAGAAGAAAAACAAAAGAGGGAAAAGAAGAGAGTGAAGAGGAGAAACCCTTGTTGATCAAATTCTCCCTTACAACCCTCATCCTAGGTGGTTTCTAAGTTGTTTTGAGGTAAGTGGTGTGTGAATTAAGCTTCCTTCTTCCATGATTTTGTAATTTTGTGGGGTTTTTCTTTTTGGTATGTGGGTAATTTATAGACTGTTCGAACTGATTTTAACATAGCTATTGCCCTCAAAAGTTTACAAACTTAATTTCTATACGTAGCTTCGTTAGCTTTCCGTAGCCACTTGAAACGCCTTAATCCGATTATTCTACAATTAATTATGATTTTTCTCGTAAACTGCCGCTAGCTGGAAAATTTCAGAATTTTTATGTCAAATTCAAACTTATTTTCTATCATTTCGTTTAGTTAATGTATTGAAACGAGTTATGTGGGATTGAGAACTGATGTTAAGGAGTTACATACCATTTTTATTTAATATCGACTTGTTCGAACTCAATTAGAATTTGTTTTTAGCAATGAAAGAGATGTTACCGCTAATAGTTAGTTATATTTAATTTGTCTTTAATTGCTCATCTCCTTTCTAGGTAAAGAACCATCGACGAAAGGCAAGGGACCGACTTCAGATTCTTGAGAGAGTTAATCACTTCCTTGTGAGTTGATAATTCGGGAACGCCTTCTCTTGTGGGAAGTGTGGATCCTCGATAAATGTGCATTTATTTTAGTTTTAGTTAATTGATAAGAAAATTATTGGGTATCGTGTTATGTGGTAAAGAGCCTGATTGGCTCGATTGCTCTGGTTAGAGTCCTGTTAGCCATTTTATGAGTATTATTGATTTTAACTTATGTTGAAGAACCTTGCCGACTCGATATTTGATAGCATTTATTGTGAATTATTTGAGAATTGATTTCTGGTTATTCCTGTGTGCCAATTAAATCTCTAACTTGAGTCGTTATTCATCTTATGATGCATGTGCATATGTATGTCTGGTACCAAGGTTAAGTAGCCCGAATTGGTCACGGTTCGGGTGAGTTGGAGCGACATTGATTAAGTAGCCCGAATTATCGCGGTTCGGGTGAGTTAGAGTGACAACCAAGTTGCCCGTGATTGGCAAACCCGGGTGAGTTAGATCTAACGGGGCACCTGTCCATTTGCCAAATACTGATACTCTGGAGGGTGATCACTAGATGGATTAGTCTATTATAGGCTCAGTCAACGTCACCGGTGTGGGACATGCATGTCATATATGTTTATATGTTTGATCATTTCAAGTATTCACGTCGATATTGAATTGTGAACTTTAGCACTTGGCGTGTTGAGAAAGAATATTAATGTGCATTTTATCTAGAGTAACGGTGACGGGCTTGGACTGTCTCTCAATGGAGAGCTCAGTTCGAGGAGGATATTGACTACCCACGCGTCTTTTATGTGATAACATGTTATTTGAACTAATTGTGTTATTCGTAAATGTGCACTAAGGTTTTTATTTTCATTAATATGTACACTGAGTGAGAAATAGTTATTATGAGACGAAATGTTGGATTTTATATTATGAACCGGGAGTGGAAATACATGCTTCGTATAAGGGTCGGGGTGACCGACTTATCACCTCACTGAGCTAGTGGTTTTGCTCACCCCATCATTCTTTCCTTTTCAGGCTGTTGATATCGTTTTGGTTGGAGGTTTTCCTATCATTTGCTCGTCATCCAATCCGTATTTTGGGTGCTTTCTCTTTTATGTAAATTGACGGATTCATTGGCGAGATTGTATAGTTTATATTTGGTGACCCCCTTGATGTTCTTTTTGTACCTTCGCGATGTTATATCATTCATGTATATTTTCTTTAAACTAAGTTACACCGTTGTATTTTGTACCTTTGTAAATCCTTGTTGATACTTTTTGAGATGATGTCTTCGAGTTGTACCCGTTGTTATCAGTTGTTCAGCTCTACAGGTACTTGATAGCAAGCCTTACGTTTTCTATAAACTTTGTGGAGTGGAGTGCACCCATTCTGCAAAATTTATGGTTAACGTGGCGGTTGTCGCGTTCTGTCTGGGGTCGGGGCGTGACATTTTGTACTCCATCCGTTCCAAAAATATTGATACACTTTTCTTTTTGGATTGTCCTACAGAAATTGACATATTTCCTTTTTAAAAACATGAGACTTATACAAAAATAATTTATTTATTTACATTGGCCCCCCACACACACATCACACTCACCACTAATATAATTACCAACTACACATTAAAATATTATATCTTTAACCCACTATACATTAAATTATTATACTCCTTAATCTCCGTGAAAAAAAAAGTGTCAATATCTCCAGGACGGAGGGATTAATAAATAAATGATAAAGTATGTTAGGTGTGTTATGTATGGATGATTTTTTTATAATAAAGTGTATGAGAGAAAATTTGTTGTTTTAATTTTTTTTTGTTTGTTAGGGAAATAAACTTTTATGAGACTGACCAAAATGAAAAGGGTGAAATTATTATTATTATTAATATTTATTTTTTTGTTATTATGAAAATTCAAAAATTTTCATCGTATTATGTTCATCCGATACAACATACAATTGTCCATGAAAAAAACATATTTTGGAAGATTAACTCCAACGTTTTAGATGGTTTGTCATTGATCAATTTTATTAATTGTCATTGCAAAACATAATTGGATAAAAAATTATATTCTGATAAATTTGATTGGATATCCCTCATTGTTTGCTGGGTTTAATGGTACGCAAAGAATGAAAACTTTTTTTTACCAATACAATCTCCAAGTATAATTTCATCTCGTATTAAATGTACTTCATAAAACAAAGGCCAAATTAATCGGCTTTCATTGTAAAGATCTGGGTACATATTAGAGAATGTCCAAGAACTAATATAAAAAGAAAAAAATTATATTTCAAAGAGAATTACATTAAAAGTGAGCTCCAACACAATTTTATTTTAACATTCAATTTAATGAATCATTTTGACTCTAAAAATTCGAAGAGTCAAAACCACTCTCTATACTGTAATACATATATTTTTTTAGTGTTTTCATCCAATAAAAATAGTTTAAACAATCAATAAAAAAAATATAATTAATGACTATTGTAAAAGAGATTTTAAAGAGTGTATTGAAGTATAAGAAAAATATGCCTAATTAAACTTACTCAATATTTTATGAAAATGGTCTCCAAATTTAGAAGTGCTCGTGGGGATTCGACAATGTAAAAATGTTCACTACTATTATTGCAATTTTTCTCTATTATTTAGATTGATTAAATACAAATTATTTACTCAAAATAATCAAAAATTGATATCGTCAATAAGAATTTGATTATATGAGAATTGAGATAGATGTTGGAAAATTTTAATTTCCATTATAATCTAATCGTGGACAATATATTATTTTGTAATTATATTAGCTATTTAATTATTTTATGCACTTAATTAAGTGATCCAATTAAGGTGTAAAGTCCATGTACTATAATATTTTGATATGGGTCAATTGAGTAGATACACAATACTACGTGACTAGATGATTATGGGTGGTGTAGTCAAGTAGTATATAAAAGCTCCCAGGTTATGTCCCCAATATACTTAGCCGCACATGGTCTTCCCTTCTCCCCATCGGGAGGGATTACTACGGTTCCATAAGGAATAAAGAGGCTTAGTTGAGGAAGACTATAAGACCTCCAATCTTCGAGTTCGTGTTCCGCCTATAGAACTCAAGGTAGCTTCCGTGTTACAGTTTGAATCTCAGTTTATCATGATAGGGTCTCATGAGGATTTATAGATTTATTTCCTACAAGTGGTATCAGAGCCACCCTATATATGATTATATGATATTTTAAAGACTTTGGTTTATATTTAAACATTTATAGTTTGATCTTTATGTGAGATGACATATTTGAATCTATATTGAAATCATGTGGCAGAAGTATTTTGTTATCAGTGTTGGGGATCGTTAGCTCCCATCAGGCCCAATTTAAATTGAGTTTTGTATCACATGTAAATTGAATTATTTGTTGTTATCAGTAATTTCAAAAATGATTAATCATCTATTAATCAATATTAAATCCTATGCACGTTGTCTTGATGGGTTGATTGAATTCATCCTTGATTGGTTAATTCCATAGTTTGAAGCCTTTAGGAATGACCCCCTATTTGGATTAATGGCTTAAGACAACAATCACAACATTTTGATAATTGAGATTAAAATTGCTAGTATCGAGATTTGATATCATTTTGATATTGGACTAAGGGGTGATCACCGTTCGCTAGCTAATTACCATGACTTCAATTTTTGTGCGTGAATTATTGAGCATAGCTTATATTAGTAATGATTTAGTTTAAGGTGAAATTTTGGCATTATTAACTTGCATATAAATTGATTTAATTTTGAAGTTAATTTATAATTTATGAAATTTATGATTAAATTCACTTAAGGCTTCAATTATAGCTGCTATGCTTTAGTCTTAATAAAGATAATAATAATATATAAGTAAAACTCTGATATGCAACATTCAATCACTTTTGGTTGGTGGTGGTAATAATTTGGTGTTATTAAATTTATTTGAGGCAATATTTGTATTAATGACATTGAGATTCAAACTTATCTTGGATATCTCGACAATTGTGATAATTGTTAATTGGATTGTGATTGAATCACGAAATCTGGATTGTGAATAAATTAGGGAGGCAATATATGATAATTTAATACCAATTAAAATTAAAGGATTTTGTGGATTGTGTGTTTCTAAATTTAGAAACATCATAACTCATATTAACTCATATTATTGCCATTATGAAATCTAATTTGATTTAATTAACAAGTATAATTATTTACGATTAATTTCCCATTTTTTATACTGGGTTTGATTTGGTTTTATGTTCACATAAACAAAAGAATATTGGCCTAATTTAGTTTTTTTTATAAATGAGGCTTTGAAATTCTTATTTAAGTTAAGAGATCTTTCATTATTATAAGGTAGTGAGTGGTCATCTAATATTCTTATATGGTTAGCGGAATAAAATTAAATTAAATTTGGGAAGACATTTTTAATGTCGTTCAATTAAAAATAAATATTTATTTTAAATATTTGTTTAATTGGTCTAGTAATTTTTCAATCTAGCCAATCAAAGGATCATGTTGCCATAGCAGCCTCTGTCTGTGGAGTGCGACTTTATTAAAATTACATAGATGAGTGTGAAATTATTTATGTGTTCTGTGTTCGGCCCATAGGTAGGCACAGTTTGACAGAATAATAACACACATGTGATAATTATTTAAATTGTTCATGTGAACATTTATCGATCCAAAGATAGACTTTTGTTTGACATAACTTATTATCAGTACTTGATTATTATACCAAGATTACCCCTGCAATTAATTTTTATCCATAGGCGAGGTTAATGTTGTTCAAGGTGTCTTGTGATGGGTCCCCAACTAGTATCACTAGTCATAATTTATTTTATGACATGTATGTTGCGAGTGTATTTTAATGCGGGTATTGATCGGTCCAAATACAGATTAATATTTGGCCCGAAATATACAAGAACCTGTGGTGGTGAGTGCGTGACGATTATTTAGTTTGACATGTAAGTAATAAGTTGGCCCAAAGGAAGGCTATTGCTTGACAGTTTTACTGTCAGTATTTGACTTCTACGTAAAGGGTGTCACTTACAAGTTAATATTGTTGTCATAGGACTTATACTAATGTTGTGCTCTTGTTCCTCCAGTTGATTCTAAATTATTTAAATTTTGAAAGATTATAGAGTTTGTACAAGCATAATAATCATTTTGGATTGATTCTCTGTATAATTAAGACGTCTGCTAATTAAGTTTTCACTATATCAACAACAAAATCATACATGATGAGAACTTCAACAATAAAGATGAGACTAGAAGGCTTTAAGAAAATTTGGTCTCAATAAAGTATAAGGGCAATACAAGAAAACCCATTAAAAAAGCTGCTAAAGACAAAACTAAAGTATAACCTTTTGTTTACTTCTAAAGGCTTGTGGAATTGTTTTATAATACACCACACTAAGATTATTTGGTATGAATGGTGTTGTGGTGTAGTTAAAAGACAAAAATAGTACTCCATAATATATGACTACTAATTGGAGAAATACTAAAGATTGCAGCTTATGGTCTCAATAAAGTTCCAACCAAAGTAGTTGTGAGAACTCTTTGAGTTTCACATATGGTGATGTCCAACTAAGGCTAGATCATTGGAATCTACTAAAGAAAATTGGACTCAATGAAATACAAGCTACTTTATTGATTATGAATAAAGATAAAAGTTTATGATCCAATTAATCGGATGATATTTGAGACGGGTAATACGATATTCTTTGAGAATGTTGATTTGGGAGGAAGAATAATATTATAGACATTGTCTTTGAGGGGGAGTCGATTTGACTCTACTTATGTTTTAAGAACGTGAAAGTCCAGAATAAGATAAGACAATGTCAATAATATTTAAGGAATAACAAATTCAACAACTTCAAGAATTAATGTCACTAAGAAAATCACTAAAGTTGGGAGATAGACAATTCAGATGATTTAATAGTTTTTCTCCTAAATAAAAGGACACTATGGAATTAATTAATGATAGAACATTCAAACAATGTTCATTAAGCCATGTAAGGTCCAAAACTGGAAAGTGGGTTGTCGCTATAAGTTATGAGTTTATATCAAATACAAGATAATCAGGTTTGCATCTTGGTTATGGATTATACTCAAAAGGAAAAGAAGACATTATTTTAAAGGACTTTCGATCCAGTTACTGAGAAATGTTCTTTTAAGATAATAGTGACATTGGTAGCACATTTTGATCTTGAATCACATTAGATGGATATAAATACAAAGTCTCATGATGATAACATTGATGAAACGATCTCAACAGTTTAAGAATTAAAAGGAAATCCATCTATGCCTTCAAGAAAACTTTCCCATAAAGGAATCAAAATCATCATCGTCATGAAGTAATTGTATCATTTGATTTTGATACAAATGTAGATGATTATGTGATTCAGTGGGAGAATATTTAAGTTATACTAAAGGAGAGAAGTGCAGTCTCAATCAAGTGCCCTAAAGTTAAACTAAAGATTTAAGAAATGTAGAAATATTCTATATGTTTTGATTATTGGAAGTTGTTGTATGATGAGGTCTGTACAAGACCTAATTTGGCTTCTGTTGTTGATGTATTAAGTAGACATTTAAGTAATTCTAGTATGGATCTTTATAAAGTATTTATAGAGAACTAAGGATAACATGCTTGCACATCAGAGATCAGATTTGTAGGAGATCATAAAGAATTTTGATTCTGAGTTTGTTGGATGACAATACAGTATAAGATCCACTTCAGGCTACATCTTTTGCTTGTCGGGAGAGTTATGCAAGTAAAAGTATTAAGCAAACATTTATAGCTCATTAACCATGATAACAGAATTAATAGCACATTAAAGGACAATCAATCATGAAATAAAGTCTGTGAATTGTCTCATAAATTTATTGTGACAGTTAGTTTGTAATAAAGTATTAGCAACAGGAGTTCTTATAAGTCAAGCAAATTGACATAGAATTCTTGGTTGATAAAGAAAGTATTTTTGTGAATAAAATTCTAGTAGAGCATATTGTGATAGACTCTAAATGCGGATCTGCCATTTATGTATTCAACGCTCTGTAATTTTTATGAGTAGCTACTCATATGGGTGTTATATGGTTTTAAAATACATTGGTTTAGTGGGAGTCTATATTTATTGCTCATTAAGATTTTTTAAAGCACTTTGATTAGGTAATTCAGTTTTCTGCAAAATGACTTTGAATTCATTGTGAATTCACTTGTGTAGTTTCATTTTATAATATTTTACATTATAGTTTGATCTCACTAAAGATTTAAGTTGGACAAGTTGGAAATAGACATGATGTTGATCACGTTGCATGTAATTTCCATGTTACTCACCATATTTTATCTATGTCATTGAGTATATTGATATTGGTGATTGTCGCTGTTTAATCACGATTTATAATGTGGTGAAAGCCGCGGTAGTTCCATATTAGTATATGAGATGGACCAGATTGTTAAGTATAGCCTGAAGATGAATAGCATAAAGTTGCGCAAATAAGAACTCTTGATATAATTACTTTAGGAACAATATATAGCCCAAGTGGATATTGTTGGAAAATTTCAATTTCCATTATAATCTAATTGTGGGCAATATATTATTATGTAATTATATTAGCTATTCAATTATTTTATAGACTTAATTAAGTGGTCCAATTAAAGTGTAAAATCCATGGGCTATAACATTTTGATATGGGCCAATTGAGTAGATAAGTTTGATTTGGTAATTCAGTTTTCTGCAAAATAAGTTTGATGACTTTGAATTCATTGTGAATTCACTTGTGTTATTTCATTTTGTAATATTTTACATTATAGTTTGATCTCACTAAAGATTAAAGTTGGACCAATTGAAAATAGATATGATGTTGATCACGTTGCATGTAATTTCCATGTTACTCACCATATTTTATCTATGTCATTGAGTATATTGATATTGGTGATTGTCGCTGTTTAATCACGATTTATAATGTGTTGAAAGCTGCGGTAGTTCCATATTAGTATATGAGATGGACCAGATTGTTAAGTATAGCATGAAGAGGAATAACATAAAGTTGCGCAAATAAGAACTCTTGATATAATTACTTTAGGAACAATATATAGCCCAAGTGGGAGATTGTTGGAAATGTTTAATTTCCATTATAATTTAACTGTGGGCAATATATTATTATGCAATTATATTAGCTATTCAATTATTTTATGAACTTAATTAAATGATCCAATTAAGGTGTAAAGTCCATGGGCTATAATATTTTGATATGGGCCAATTGAGTAGATATCCAATACTACGTGACTAGGTGATTATGGGTGGTTTAGTCAAGTAGTATGTAAAGGCTTCCAGGTTATGGTCCCTAATTAGTCATTTTGTAGTAGGGATGACCAATTAAAATAATTTATCGAACCACAGGGAGGTAGGTACTAGTACTTGAGCGATCTCACGTTTGTTGTAATTTTATAGAGACTAATCATCAAATGGATTGGTTGTTTAAACAAGTAAATAACAATAACCAAAGCAAGCAAGCAAGCAATGATTACCAAACAAGATAGATGGATGAAAAGTGGTTTTTCAAATTAAGTAAAAATGAGATCAACAATAATTAAGAAGTGTAAATTCTAGGATACATGCATCAAATTCATATTAATCATGGGTATGAGACTATGGGCCAACACTAAGTTCACCTAAACTCCCTCTCGAGATGGATAGGATATAAATCTCAATTAGCTCAACAGATTGGTTCTTACTCAAACAATTCCAACTAGGTACTAAGCTTGAAATGAGAGTCTGTTCACACAATTAATCAACCTCTCGATTAAACCAATCACATGTTCTATCAAAGGGTTCTAAATTCTAAAGAATTTCTCAATCTCTTTACAATTTATAATGTACATGAAGTGTTTGATGAAATGATTCACTCAATTATTCTAAGCACATAATTGATTTCTCAATCTAATCACATATTTAGAACAACTAAACACACAAATCATCATAAACCTCAAGATCTTAAACATCAATGATAGAAAATCCATTTACCCAATCAACATATGAATTTAAAAACACAAATCCTATAATTATCTAACAACTCTCATATTGCTATCTCACAAGGGAGATTAGCCTACCATATTCATAAAGAAATTAACATAGACAATTAAATCCTTACAAATCATGATAAAACTATGAGGTTTAATACAAAGATTGAATGGAAACTCCCTTGATCTATCTTCAATGGTGATCTCCTTCCCTTCTTTGCACTTTCTTCTCTTCCTTGATTCTTTTCCTTCACTTGGATGTAGAAATTTATGGTGGGATGATGGTAGATCCAAAAGATGAAGAATGGATGAAGATGATGGTGTAAAATAAGAGAAATAGTGTGTGAGGTGTGTGCTGGGCTGTGAATTTCAGATTTCTCTCTAAAATATTGAAGTATTGGGTATTTAAACCCCTTGGGAAGCTTCTAGAAAAATTCTGATTTTTTTACAGAATTTTACACAACACGAATCGTGCTCTGCAACACGGCCATAAGGTGGCCTTGTTGGGTGAATTGATGTTGTTGCACGGCCTCTCCTCACAGGCCTGTGTTACGCAACACAGCTCGTGTGTTGCAACACAGCTCGTGTGCTGTAACACGGGCATAGGTTGGTCGTGTTGGATGAATTGATGTCGGCACACGACCACTTCTTACAGGGTCGTGTTCCGTACACGGCCCGTGTTGGTGCATGCCCCTATTTTATTCACTGTTTTAGCTCGTTCTCCCTTGTTTCAACTCCGAATTGAGATCCATTTTTTTCTACATATTCCTTAACATACATTTCAATAAAAATACAAAATACAACCAAATAACACATAAATACAGATAAAATAATACAAAAACGAATATAAAAAGGCACTAAAATTTAGGTAAAAATATCACTCATCAGTCCCCAATATACTAAGTCGCACATGGTCTTCCCTTCTCCCCACCGGGAGGGATTACTACGGTCTCATAAGGAATAAGGAGGCTTAGTTGAGGAAGACCATAAGACCTCCAATCTTCGAGTTCATGTTCCGCCTATAGAACTCAAGGTACGCTTCTGTGTTACAGTTTGAATATCAATTTATCATGGTAGAGTCTCATGAGGATTTATGGATTTATTTCCTACAATAGACCCTACACTTCGAAAGGAAAAATAAACTAAAACACTATCAACTTATTCTACATTAATAATAAAGATAAATAATAGCAACACACTTCTACAGTGGGATGGAAGTTTAATAGAAATGTGAAATGGTTTGGCTAACAATTTCTCCTTATTTTAAAAAATAACTTGATAAATTTTATTAACTTTTATGGTAATGTTTTAGTTTTTTTAATTATATACTATAAATAATAAATTAATAAGTTATGAGATTGAGATTATGATGATATATTTAATTGATAATAAATAAAATATTAGTTGATTATGAGAATCAAATATAGTAGTACAATATATAACATAAAAATTACTAATCACCCAATTTTATTTAAAATAAAAAGATTAACAAATAAATTGTTGGGTTTATCGGCTCAGCAGAGTCGGGCCCAATCAATCCACTAGAATGATATTGTCCGCTTTAGACCACCCACTGGCCAGTACGATTTTACCATTCTGAGTATCACACCCAAAAGACTTCATGCTAAGGAGAGACTATGTCACACTTATAAGTCCATCGTCATCCCCACTTGTAACTGATGTGGGATTTTGGTTAACATTCAACCAACATTTCCCCTCAAACAAAGTCCCACAGCTAGACCATCCACTGGCCGGGCTGGTACGTCTTGTTTGAGACTCATGCAGTTGGTGTTGTTAGCCGTTATTTGTCTAATTCGGGAAATGAGCATTAGAATGCTGTGAAGTGGATAATGAGATATCTACGAGGTATGTCTAGTTTGAGACTCACCTTTGGAGGTGGGAAGCCCGAGTTAGTTGGCTACACAGATTCAAATATGGGATCTGATGTGGACACCAGAAAATCAAATTCTGCTTACCTAGTGACATTCGCAGGTGGCGCTGTGTCATGACAATCAAGATTGCAAAAGTGTGTTGTACTCTCCACAACAGAATCAAAGTACATCACTGCAATGGAAGCTTGTAAAGAGGTGTTATGGTTCAAAAGGTTTATGGAGGAGATTGGACTGAAGCAAGAAAGATATATAGTATTTTGTGATAGTCAGAGTGCTATCCATCTCAGCAAGAATGCTGCATTTCATTCAAGATCGAAGCACATTCACATGAGATATCATTGGATGAGGTATGTTATCAATGATAAGTTGTTTGAGCTTGAAAAGATTCATACAAATGATAATGGTGCTAACATGATGACGAAGGCATTCCTAGAGAAAAGCTCAAGGTATGTCGTGTGATAGCCAGAATGACTAGTCTCTCCACATATCAGAAAGGGGGAGATTTGTTGGGTTGAGTTTCCAAATATGTAAAAAACCCAATATCCAACAAGGTAGAAAAGCCCGAGTAGGCCCGATACTTGGTGTTACCTTGTCCCGGAAGTCATTGAGGGAAGAGAGAAGAAAAAAGAGGGCAAAACAAAATTCACATTTTTGAGAGAGAATCCAACGCAGTAATATTGCAGAGACAATATCCAGACTTTCAACCGTCGGATCAAGCTGAATTTTTGTCAGCTCGTTCGGAACTTGAGGAAGTACAGTCTGAACGGTGAAGATCGTGTTTAGAACTTTTTATTGATGGGAATAGGCCGAAAATAGAAGCAAGTTTTTGGGCGATTCAATTCTGCGCAGTCGAGGGGAAAGAGTCGTTTCTCACAAATCAACCATTGGATCGAGCTGTAATTTTGATAGATTGTTCAAAACCCATAGGGATTAATTCTGAACGGTGGAGATCGGGTTCTGAGTTTCCTACAGTTGCAAAATTTGAACATCAGTTGGTGTTGTTGGGTGAGGTCTTTCTAATCTCGTTATTTGTTATCAAGTATTGAGTGTCTTGATACGTTTGTGATAGAGTGTCTGTGGTGGCAGATTGTAAATCTTGGATTTTTGTCTCATAGTGAAGTTTTTGGTGGGCTTCGGTCCCATGGTTTTTACTCACATTGAGAATGTTTTCCACGTTAAATTGCTTGTGTTGCTTTGGTGATTGTTTGCTTTATCGTGCATCATATTATTAAGATTGTTTCCTACTATATTCACACAAGAGAGGGATAATTGATCATTTCGCTGCGTAGACTAATAATTTATTATTTAATTATTCGTGTGTTTATCCCAAATATAAACCTCAACTCTCTAAACTAAGATACAACATTAACCTCTTCACTCTCATTTTATGTAGAGACAGGAAATTTAAAAAAAAAAAATAGGAAATTATATTAGAGTATGTATGTGAATTCGAATAGAATTAAATTTAAAGACGAATAATAACATTTGAAGAAGAGTTCTGAAGAATGGAAGGGGTGAAGAGACCACTTCTATAAAATCTTCCAAAGTGTTGATTAGGGTAAATGGCTTGAAAATCTTTTAGTTAATATATATAGGTAATATATTATAGAAATTCAAAAGTTAGCATTAAATTTAAATCAATTGTATTAAGTTAGAAATGAAGAGTTCCATGAATTTTATGAGGTGTATACATAAGGTTTGATAAATTGCATCATATAATGAATATGATTTAATAATAATAATAATTACTCTTATTAATTAGATAAGGTTAAAGATGTATTAAAAAAATAAATAGAGATACTATGGAAAAAAAGTTTCTCAAAAGCAAGTCACTTTAAATATACTAGTTTTTAAGACACGTCACATGCACATCATACTTTGTAATGTGAATTTTTTTTTTTTTTCAAAAATCTTAATTTTCAATATATATAATTAATCTCCAGTAATATTAAAGCAAAATACTTTTTATTTTTTTACATGGAATTCTAAAATGCAGTGAACATTTTGTTAATTTAGCATTTATAAAAAATAAAAATGTGAGGTGATAACATTTGGTGTATGAGGGATTAATATTGTGAGGTGGTGTAGTTTGATGTATTTTCTCGAATTTCCATGGGCACTTTAATTTTATATCCCCCAATTTATATGTTAAATTATTGTGTTTATTTAATTCTAAAATCTATTTCTAATATGATAAACTACAACTTTTCTTTATAACTATATTTAGGGATATAACTACAACTTTTCTTTATTGCTGTATCTAGGGATTAAATGTATTGAGTTTTTTTCCTCAATAATTCTCATCTTTATAACTGCGATGTGATATGACAAAGTTTCTTAAGAAATTATGTTTACGTGACACGGATTGAATCAAAATTTATTATTTGACCATTATTTAAAGTATAATTTTTAAATAGGCAAAATATAATTAAAGTATGATGAATTATTCACTAAAATATGATTTTAAGGTTCTTATAGTATAATTTTAATATATTGTTAAAAAATTGTTAAAAAATGATTCACTAAAATGTGATTTATGAGTGTGAGATGCTGCGATATATAGAGGTTTGTAAAATGTGAGGTGATGATAGATTGGATATATTTAGGATGCATAAATTCGATTGGGTTTAAGTTCAAAATTTAAATTGTAGTAGTAATTTTCTTGATGCATAGTTTAATGGGTACAAAAGCAAATGTAAGACAAACAAAAACTGATTCGATTGGGTTTAAGTTCAAATTTTAAATTGGAGTAGTAATTTTCTTGATGCATAGTTTAATGGGTACAAAAGCAAATGTAAGACAAACAAAAACTGATGTACTAATTGTGAAGTGACAAAGTGACATCATACGTAGTGAACACACCAACATTAAAAATGTTGGTATAGTAGTATATTATTATTATTATGTAAATTGTCTGTTATATACATGGGACATCGTCACTAATCAATCAGAAAATCTAAAATCGAAAAAAACAGTAAGAACAGAGCAATTAGGGAAGAATCAGTAACTGAGCATGAATGCATAGCCCATTTTGTATGGGCACCTCATGCATTGTTTTAAAAAAAATATATATTTATGATATTTTTACTCCTTTGATCTCAAATCATGGTTGAGGCATGGTATCTTAGTGAGAAGGAAAAAATAAATGTAAGAGCTTCTTGCATCAATTCAACAACTTGGAGCATGAAAACTTTGTACATTAACAAAACTTTGTTTATTAATGAGATTACAGCATCCAGTGAGCCACACAGTTTTAATGAGGAATTTAAGAATATAGCCATTGAAGAATCATCGGATGATCTGCATATAATTTAATCTCTTCTCTTCTACCATTCTTCTGTAATAGAACAAGAGAAACTTAAATCTCCATTCTTTTATGATTTGAAGCAAAGTCAAATTCAATGCAAATTAACACCAAAAGTTTATAGTCAGCATCTTGAAAGAAAAAATGGTGAAATTTCTTGCGAAGAAATTAGTGTTCTCCAGGCTGGGTTACTCTTTGATTTTAAACTTTGATTTTAGAAAATGAAGTCATATGTATTGAAAATATTTAAATGATATGCAATATGTTACTCATCAACTTCTTGTAAAATCTTGTGGTATGTGAATCATGATTCATAATTTTTTTACGATAGAAGAGAATGAAATATACTACACACTTGACCAAATTCTTGTGAGTAACGGAGCAAAACAGAGTGTTCTTCAGGCAATCCTGTAGATGAGGTACACATTTATCTATTATTACTGCATCGATGTTTTTCCGAACACTTTAAAAAAATATTTTATGATTATTAACCTGTATGTATTTATTTATTGGTTGCTGATGATGCAGAGCTTTGTGTATATTAGTAGCGTGACATAATTTGTAGATGTTTGCTAGATTTCAATAAAAAAATGAGATCTTTATACTATTTTTCAGTCCAAATTAAATTCTTAGGTTTAATATTATGGTATCTACTTATGCAATTTGTACACAAGTTTTTTCTTCATGTACTGCAGCTGCTCTGAATTTCCCAAAAAAAAAAAGAAACTTGACTATTTTTTGGATAAATCATGTGTGCCTCAAACAGAATCAGATATAGGCTTTTATTAGTTCTTGAGTGTTCTGCTTAAATAAGGAAGAATATCAACTAATAAAAGAATTGATCTTTGTTCTTCAAGATGTCATGTATAGCTAGTTTACTGATGCACATTTTCTTTGTATGCAAAATTAATCCCCAAGTATTAAGGATATCAGTTGTAGTTTAAATAAGCGACCAAGTTAAATATCGAACCCAAAGAACGGCGTATTATCAATTTAATTATTTAGTATATTAATTAAGACGAAAGATAATTAAGTTTGAGATTTAATTATTAAACAACTAAGCAGAATTATTAAATAACAAATAAAATAAAATAACACTAGAAGAATACGAAAGTGTCTCAAGAATGGAGAATAGGTAGCTCTAGGAGAATCCAGTTTTACTACTTAACTTTCCTCTCAAATGCAGGCTGACTCTGCCTTGTGGACTATGGACACATCACTAAACCATGCAAATCTACTCTATAGACACAAGTAAATATGCGTGTAATACGTGTGAATAACTTTGGCGCAAGAGATATAATTTCATCCCCCTTTCTAGGTACTATTAGGATCAATTATTTCCCACGTCTGGAATCTAACCCGATATAGACGAATCTTCAAAGTGATGGATGGATAGAGGAAAGGATGTGGATAATGGTTGGGGGTGATCCCCTTGTGGGGTGTAGGATGATTGTGTTGTAGTCCCTTCTCACATGAATAATGATGTAAAATATATATATATATATATATATATATATATATATATATATATATATATATATATATATATATATATATATATATATATATATATATAGGTGTGAAAAGGGAATTAAATAAGGAAATAAATGATATGGGTAAATCATGGAGGATTATGTGATAAGGAGATTAATTGTTCTCCAAAAAATAGGAAATATGGGCTAATTTTCGAAATTTTTCGGAAATTCTCGCCGACAGCTGCGCGACTTCACGATTTTGAGTATAATTTCCTCGTCCAATCTCCAATTTGAGTGATTCTTACGCTCACGCGATCCTCTTTTCCTTGACTTTCTACAAATATAAAGATCTTACCAAATGTCCAAAATTTAAAGATGTAACAAGTCATGTAAAGTGGAACAATCATGCTGAGTAGAAACAGCTTGCGCGACGTCACCATTTCGATCATAACTTTCTCATTTGGACTCCTATTGAAGTGTTCCTTATGCCAAAACGATCCTCTCTTCTGTTCTTTCCACCCACGTATCATACTTCCATCTCAAAGCTCTACACGAACACAGAAAATTACACAAGTTGGACGTACGTTTTTCAGTATTCTTGCACAAGTTTCACAACTTTGCACTTTTGATATTTTTTCCACCTAAACACAATATGACACCTCAAGTGCACTTTTTTCTCTCATATATCGAACATAAGACATTTGTGCTAATATATAACAACAATTTCCATCAAACAGGTGTTAAATCGGACACTAAAATACGCTAATTTTCACTCTCATTATTTACATTAATCAAATTTCTTTGAAGTATATTAAGTATTAAACCTTGAATCTGGCCATCTCATAGCCGAGCATCCCTTGTGCAGGTGATTATACCAGCTTCATGTTGGGTGAGATACCTAGAAATGGCTAGGCTGGCTGATGCTACCACCGTAGTTCTGCCTACGCACATTTTAATTAGTTTCAAAACTTCTCGAGTCCAAACTAAATGAGAAGTCGAGTCTATTGATACTTCGCTAGCCTTTCAACCCCGCACGATCTGTTGGCCCACGCAAATTACTGGAACAGATTGTTGAGATCGCCGCAAAGCATCCCAAAATGATTGATGCTGGAGAAGATATGGGCAGAGGAAGTAAAGAGAATAACACAAAAGATGAATTTGGGCTTCGAATCTCTCAAAATTTGGGCGATGTGCGTGAATTGAAAAGAGAGGATTTTGGAAGTGGAACAAAATCATAGATAAGAGTATCCAAATCTCCAAACCCTACCAATTCCATCAGCCATAGCCTTCTAAGCATAATTTTCCACCTCAATCGATGTCGCACTGGAATACTCATCCATCGAGTTGCTATGCCTATGTCTCAACCAAGACCTGCTACCGGCGATGCCGAAGTCAACAGCGGTGGCAGCTCATTAGGAAGGATGAGGTTGCAAAAAAATACTACCAACAAGCACGTCATTGAGGTCAGGGAAGCGGAAGAAGGTTTCTGAGTGGGCAGGGAGGTGGTGCGTCGCCCACGATGAGGTTTCCGACAGGTAGTCCTAGTCAATCCGTCAAATTGACCATAGATAAAGAAGGAATGGAGACGGGAGGGGAAAATACAGCAAAGCTAGGTGAGGAGGGAGAAAGGATCCGCAAAAAAAATTGACCCATTTAGCTCATGAAAGATACGGTCATAAATTTAAGTCCGTAGGACTGGTTCCACTGTAGTCGCTCTCATATATATATATATATATATATATATATATATATATATATATATATATATATATATATATATATATATATATATATATATATATATGGTAGTTCTTGCATGAGACCGTCTCATGTGAAACCATTTTTCACTTTTTAAAATAATTATCACTTTCGCTATAAATCATTATCATTTTCGCTATAAAATGTTATCATTTTTTATTTATATTATAAATTGTTCACGAAATAACATATCACTTTTCATTCATTTATTATTACTTTCCTATAATAAAGTTATTACTTTCTGCCCTTTTCACACAGGTCTTTGTCATTATAAAAAAAAATTTGGGTGCAATCAAATTCAAATATGAAGATCACGTCTTCCCGAAATAAATCTTGAGGAAATAAAAAAGATATAATTAGAAGTGAAGTAAAATAACTTAAACATAATTTGTGCAATATATTTATGTGCGTGTGAGAGAGAGAGAGAGAGAGTTATATTTTTAGGGTATTAAAAAATATTTCCAAAATCAAATCATTATTGTCTTTCAAGGTTAGTCTCTTCTACAACTTAATCGCAGTCGTGATGCCAGTAGCTTTGCGGAAGGAAATTTTGTTCTATATAAAAAAATTGAACAAATTTGTTTTAAAATGTATGTAACCTCAAATTGTATTCAATCTATGGTTTAAAAACAGGGGAAAGGAAAGTGAATGAACCACTTCGGGTTGCCGCTTGCTCGGCCCTGATGGGCGAACTTGCATTTTTTGGGGGAATAACCCTTTTTACTTTGCGGCAGAACACATATCGTGTACCTGCACAACACAAGAGACAATATGAACATCATTATTCATTCTTGTTATATAACAACTTTGAAAAACTAAACATTCTTGTTACAATATATTTTGCAATATGTCGAAATACCAAAATTTATTAGCAGGGAATAACTATGCGAGTGCTTCATAATGAGCACGTACTAAAGAATTGTTATTCTCATGCTTACTATAGATTAATGAAGATAAAAATAATCTTAATTATTAATGTTGTTTCACTAACTAAACCTCGCTTTTCAGTCACCTTTCTTATTCCCTGGATTTGAAGCAGTTTGCTAAAGCATAACCAAAAACCGATTCTTTCCTCTGGATTCATAGAGTCCAGAAGAACCTACATTAAAAACCTCTTGATAATGATACTCTCATCGATGATCCATCATTGCATTGCCCTGACATCCATATGTTTTAATTGCCTTAACAATTCTACTTCATGTGGTAGTATGGCTCTGAAGATCGATATTAAGAAGGAATTTGACAATCTTGGATAGGATTTCGTAGTGGAGGTTTTGCAGCTTATTGATTTTAGAGGGTGGTTAATCCAGCTCTCGAGTCTGCTTCGGATGACATCATCAATTGTCTCCAAAAATGGAAGGGTGAATCCCTTTCTATGGCTAGAAGAATTTGCATGGTAAACTCCATTATTGATTCTTCTATTGTCCATATCATGATGATCTACTGGTGGCCATGCAAGCATCTTAACATAATTAAATTTTCCATAAGGAACTTCATATGGTCTTGGAACATTACCAAGCGACATTATATCAGTGTTAACTGGACCAAAGTCTGCACCCCCACAGAGGACTGGGTGTTTGTTCTCTTCGTAAAAAGCGAATGAGTTCTATCACATGCAATTTTATTGGGACATCTTGAGGGATGACAATTCTCTGAAATTTATTAAAGCCCGATGGCTGCAGCATAACAAGCCTCACAATAACCAGCTTTCTTCCTTGATCTGAGGAGGTCGTATTAATCATTTGCATAGACTTACCAATGAGGAAACTTGGATCATTGGCTAAACTATTAGGTTCGTTTCTTGTTTGACAACTTGATTGGCGCCCCCATCGCAGATCTGGTGCAGATCCCGGATAATTACAGACACCATTATACTCCAATTGTCTAATACTACTTTTACGAGGAAGCTGGCACTTCACGGCTAATTTCATCCTTTTTCCCCAAACATTATTGAAAAAATTACTGCTAATTGCATATCTTCTAACTTGTCTGATTATAGGGTCCATACAAAATCCATTGAAGGCAATATCTCAACTCACAGTGCATACATGCATTTCCATCATCGTTTCCCTACCCCATCTTGAGGTAGTTGGCTATGGGAATACTATATTCCTTCTAGATGTTCTCTCATTATCAGGAAAGCTACCAAAAGAGTTGTAACCACTTGAACCGTCCTTAGGGAGAAAGGCTTCTATGGCCCGTCAAGATGCCATCTCTATCGACAAATCGAGGAGAGCGTGGACCATTTACTCACTAAATACCACATTGCGAGAAGCGTGTTCCAATTGATCCTTGATAGTTTTCCTTTTGGCACACAAATGCATTTAGACTGAGAGTTTGTAGGATTCATCTTTGAAGTTATATCAATCTGGAAACATGCAATCCTTTCCTACGACTGGCTCATCTAGAGCAACCGCAAAATCTTTACTATGGAGGGGTACATAAATGATGGCATGGAGGAGAAACTCCGTGCTTCTCGTATCACTGCTCGCCTAATGGATTTCATCCGAGAGATTAATAACTTTGACGCAGGTACTATGTACAATTTGTTTTTGTATTTCTAAAATGGTGTACCTCACCATTAGGGGCCCCCACCCACCGCCCCTGCCCTGGGGATTGGTGGAAGAGGTAAATCGCAGGATGTGTCTCAAATGGGTTATAGGGAGGGCTCACTGTTAATTGTTTTTGTATTTCTAGTAGACCTTCAAAGGCTCCAAGGGTATTTCTGTTAGATGGGTTCCTCCTTTCGTTGGATGAGTCAAAGTGAACACCAACGGTTGTGCTACTATAGCTTCAACTAAATTTCTGAAGGTGGTATTTTCAGAAATTGCATTTTTCCAATGTTATGCTTCACCAGTGAATTTGGATATGGTTTCGCCTATAAGCTGAATTGGCGAGTGCTTTGTTAGCTGTGGAAACCACTTCTTAAAGAGGGTAGTTCAAACTTTTGCTGAAGTCCGACCCATCCTATATTCTACATGCACTTCAAGAGCCTACCCTTATGATCTCTTGGAAACTAAATGCTAAGGGCTAAAGATCTCCTTGAAGATTTTCATTTTTCTGATTTCTAATTTCTTCTAAAAGGGTAATAATACCTCTGATACCCTTTTCAATGCTGGAGGGGACTTCACTTGGCACAATTCCGTGCCGAGCTATGTTCGAAAACATGTTTTCATGATATGCACCACGAATATTTTCGTTACCAATAAGCCTCTGATTGTTTCTAGCCATTGTGAACCGGTACTCTTTTTCTTGTCTACGATTTTTCCCATTGAATTTTTTGTAGATGGATTTTAATGAGGCCAATTTGGGCTTAGCCTGGGCCCTTGTATGGCCCATTTTACTACCACCTTTTGGGCCTATTTGATGTTGATTTTGACCACTTGTCTTGGTCTTTTTTACCTGTCTGGCATTCTTTTTCTCACATCTTTAGTCTCGCCATTTTCCGATTCTCTTTTCTTTTTGAAAAAGCAATGGATAATGGGTGAGTTTGGCACACTGGACAAAAACACAAATATAATCACAAATCCTTTTGCAGAGACTACAACTGGGTTATATTCGGACCCTAAACCAGACATTATATGGACTTGATCTTCATCACTAATCTTGTGACCTGATGCATTTAGAACATCACAACACCCCTTAATTTTGTTCAAATATTCTCTCATTCCCGTGGTTCCTTTTCTCATGCTCTGCAATTTTTGCTTATATTTCAAGATTTTGGCTCTTGATTGACTGGAAAATCCAGTTTCAAGGCAATCCCATATCTTTTTAGAGGTATTTAAGGCAATCCCATATCTTTTTAGAGGTATTTAAACCCACGGTGCTAACAAGTATACATTCAGTGAGTGAAGATAAAATCCTCAAAACAATTAATTGGTCTTGTCTAATCCAATTAATGTAATCAGGGTTGATAGTACCGGTTTCTTTTCCATTTTCTGCTATGATCCTTTTGGGCATCTTCTTCTCTCCATTCAGAAAACCTGCAAGACCATATCCTCTTAGAGAAGCATTAATTTTGTTGTTTCCATATGAGATAGTTGTTCTCATTCAACTTGATGGTGATGGGCTGACTCAATGGCACTTGTAATTGATATGTCTTAATACAAGACATATTTAGATGTTTACATTTGAATGCAGTAGCAATATAGATGACACCAAGGCAACAAACACTATCTATATTATACATAACCAACTGGAAAATTTTGCAATACGTTGGACCTCATGTCCTCTTTTAACAAAAAACAAAATGACACATTTACATGGGACCAAAAAAATATAACTAATGCATAATATCTACCTCAAAACCTTATGTACGATCGACCAAATATTGTAACCTCCATCAGTTCTCAGATATAATGGACATCTTTGGAACCCTAATTAGCTTTCAGCACAGATAAGTATAGAACTCTTAAGTGTCCAAAATTTTGTGTGAAGGTTTCTTAAGCATGCAAGATCCAATGAGCTCAAAGCCAATTGATTCTCCAAGGAGAACATCGTTTAGCTCATGAGGAATTCCTCCACATGCCATGGACGAACTGGAAATTCCAGATGAGCTAGCGAGCATAAGCCCAGAAGAAGCATAGGAAAACTTGGGTGCAAAATCTAAATCCATGCAAGAGAACCTCGGTCGCTGGCAACTTGAGGACGGCCTCTTGTTGGTGTGGGTGGTCTGTTAGCATTGAGCTCCTGATTCCAGAGAGAAAAAGAGAGAGGATTGATTCCAGCTCTTGTCATATAACTAATTAAGATATTTAAGATAACCAAATTATAAAAATGGAGGATATAGGTAGTACCTGCATCCACGTGTCTTCTATATGGCATTCTGGAGAAGTTTCAGGTGATGAAATTGCAGGTGGCAGTGGATGAATTAGTTTTGGGACTACTACTAAATCTCTACCCAAAACCAAGATAGCACCAGCGTTATTTGCAGTACCTGCAGAAATACAAAATAAAAACCACAGAAGAAATGGGCAAAAGACTGAACAGAGGACAAGATAGCAGTCACTATGATGGTAAAGAACAAGCACATACCACAGTAGTTTGTGGCTGAAAATAGAGTAATTAAATGTCCCTGTGCAAATCTTTCAAACCCATCCATCACACACTCGTGTGCTCGAACAATCAACTGAAGATCATTGTTGTTACAGAATTCCATGACACGATCAGGCTGCAAAGAAAGAAACGTTGATGAACAATAAAGGATAGTGGGTTTATAAGGATTCAATAAATTTCAATACACTATGATAATAACAATTCAACCATAACAATATTGCACATAAAATATTTACCAATATAACTTTCAAAAATAAGAAAGAAATTGAAACCTATTAGGTTAGGTAGGTTCCATGCAGACAACTTATGATCCATATACAGAACATGTCACTAGTGGATAAAATCGAAATTATGCTGGTTAATGCTAAATGCAGCTGAATTGATGCAGAAATCAAAAGGCAGTTCTTGTGAAGTCTAGTTAGCTCCACCATTGTACTAAGATTGAGAATATTCGCACATACAATAAACATGAGAGGAAATGATAAAACAATCAATCGTATCAATAGTCCAGGCTTTCATGAATACGTAATCATGGAAGTTTAGCCAAACAAGGCCTCCTCTCAAGTAGTACATAATTGTCATTGGGGATATCAAATATCCAATCAAATTTAGAGTACCATGTCTAACAAATGCATGCACAATCATGAATGTCTTGGATCAAGATCACTCAAACAGTAAAACTACAGAAAGACATAGTGAAATCTTGGATCCAGTCCTGGCTCCCCTCCAGCGAGTTTTCTCTAATACAGATTGTTTCAAGATAAGCTGATTGTGTGTCATCCTCATCAAACTCATGCATGGTTTTATCCTCACCAAACCCCCACAATAATTTTTCTTTTTTTTTGGATAAAAGTATAAAACCATTATTTATTTATACATAGAATTTACACTTACGGAACCCTCAGTAATTGATGAGCAGAATAAATGAAATCATCCAAGAATAATAATTCCTCTGTCCACCCGTAAGGGTAGCATTTGCTTGCACGTAGATTAAGGAGTAATATTATTTAGTGTAGTGGGTAGTTGTATTAATAAATAGTGGTGAGACATGGGTGGGTCCTTTTTCCCAAAAAAGGGAAATAATACCTTTTGAACCGGACACCCAAAATGAGAAAATGGTACCCTTTTGGCGTACACTACAGAGGGAGTATGTTAGAGGAAGAAACTAAAGTTGACTTAAATACCCTGGATAAACCTGCAAACTTGTACTTTAAACTTGATAATTTTCCATTCAAAGTTTCAAGACAATCAGCAAAGTCATCCAGCACAATTAAAACAAGAAACCCAAAAAAGATATATCAATTCAACATGGCACAGGTCCCAGGTATCCCTTGAAGTTTATTTGCAATTGCTGTACACGTCGATTTTTATATTTTTTTCTAAATTATTTCTAGGGAATTATTAACCTCCATAAACACTTCATGATCTGAACGAGCACCAAAACAGAATTAACTCCAAACAATAAAATTATCAAACCTAGACCATAGACCATTTTTGAATAACAATTGGAGTGCCTGGTGGCAGGGATAAGAGGCTCTATTTAGCACCTAATTAGCACAGTATACAACAGCATTAATTTTGTCAAACCACAAAATTGAAGAGCAAACAAGTGAGCAATGAGAGAGAGGGAAGGATTGACACACACACAGATGAAACGAAAGAGAAAGTCCAGCAAGGGCCATCCACAAACATGGAAACAGGAGGATTCTGTTTAAATGGATGATGCAATTAAAAATGTATGAAGAAACTTTAGAAGAAAAACCCACCCCAAAGGTTACCAATCCAGGACCTCTTGCATTTGGCCGCAGCCCTTCAACACTGTCATTTTCAGTGGGATCAGACCTACAAGGAAAACATTGACATCAAGAATACAATTATAAGCAACTAGAAGAATAACAACTACAACAATGAGAAAAGAGACGAACTAACCACAATAAGTCCATTAGAACTATAGATCCTGCTTCCATTGCAATTGGACGCTGGATATTCTCAATCTGTTCTACATGATTTATTGATCGCCCAATACCACCATGCATACAAAGAATTTTTTTCTCAATCAATGCAGCCAGGGGAAGCCAATTGAACAATCTGTTTATTCGATGCCATGTCCATATTCCATCTCTCTCACCCTATTATTAAAGAAACAATCAGGACTGTGGGTCTATACCAAGAAAATAAGTAAAAAGTAACTGGTTCTGGTAAATACCATACGCTCTATGCACTCAATCCGAAAGCCAAAAAGGGCATTAATATCTGCAGCTTCATGATTGCCACGGATCAAATGTATTTGAAGGGGATGCTCAACCTACAGTATTCATTCATTAGGACAAGACCAGTTTATAAATTTGTGCCAGAGAACATCAACGTCAGAAGAATGAACGTGAGATGACAAAATGGACAAAATACCTTCATGGCTAAGAGAAGAGTTATCGTTTCCAAGCTATGCTGGCCACGATCAACATAATCTCCCAAGAAGAGATAATCAATATATCTGATTGACAGTTATGAAGTGTGCATCAGATAAAGATAAAACTTAACAATCGAAAGATGTGTTGATAAACGTGAACTTCATCTGAAAGGGTAAACAAGATTCTTCTTGCAACATAAACAAGAACAAGAATGAAATGCCCAAAGCACAGACAGTCATGTAAGACTCACAAGGAAACTCTGTAAAAAGATTTCTTTGTGAATATACAAGTCAAACTAACACAGAGTTGTTACATGCCCTTAAGTGTTATTGCTCTTCTTCCAAGTAGAGACCTTCCAAGATTCACTGTATATATCATTAGGCTAAATATGTTCATACACTTGACCTAGTAAAAATAGAAGCTACTTGCACAATGGCATGAATCCTATATGGTTAGCCACTTGTGCAGAAAGTTAAATCTCTTATATTGCACAAAATAGATTATAGAAGATTAGACATCAAAATCACTGAGTAACTCTGTCTAAAAAGAGTGCTGCAGAAGTACAATCTGACCACCTTGGAAAGAAACCAATGGACATTGTTCAATAAACATATAAAAGTAGCTAAGAAGAGTTAATTTCTTTGCTGACACAGGCCATCAACCACAAGAAACCACTTACAAAGAGTAAGATAACTCACTATAATAGTTGGAAGTTTATACATTATCCCTTGTTACATGAGGCAAGGTCAGTGACATTATGAGGCAATTTCAGGGGAATGTGCAACCTCTAATGGATAAATCCGTGCATGCTGCCACATACCCCAAACATATGTATTCTAAATTCATTAATCATACCTCACATAGAAATGGACAAGATAAAATTTCAATATATCTAATTCCAGCTAAAAAGATTCCGAGCACAAACCCCATGTCACACATATGGTTCATTCATTCAACAAACATTCCACGTCACACATATGGTGACTTCATTTATTCAACAAGCATTCCACGTGTAAAGAATATTCAATACATGCATGGGTATCAACTATCAAGTCAAGATTTCAAACCATTGGTCCATAGCCTGTGAGGACATAATTGCAAACTTATAACAGGTGAAAACCTTACAACTAATTTTTTGACAATCACCCACAAATGGCATTTACAATACATTTGATTTCACACAATCTTTTTCACACAGATCATGTGTTATTTTTAGCCCAAAAGTGCATCGGTGTATCCTCAAGGAACTTAGATACTGAGAGAAATCAGCTAGGCATATTGTTAGAGTAACAGTATAAGAAAAGTATATCTAGCCATAAACAAATCCATCAAGAATATTAAAGCAGCATAAAAGATTAGCGAGATCGAAAGCATACGCTATGTCCCCAGCAGTAGAGGGTGATCCATACTCATCAAAAAGTCTCATAAGATCCCCAAATTGTCCATGCAGATCACCAAATATTTTTATAGGAGCCTTCAGCTGTAGTACACTAGGTTCACTAGCAAATATTCTCTCAGCACTATCACAAAGGTCTGCTATCTCATTGCAATCCATGAAAAACTGTCTGCGAACTGGAGGCTTCCAACCACGAGGTTTCAGAAGATGAGCAATCACCTGCATCTCAGATAAAGAATGGTCAAGAGGATACAGCAAACTATAACATCATTTTCGTAACAAAAGCACAGTATGCCGCAACTGCAATGATTCTAATAAAATAAACCACGAAACTTCACTGCATGTTGGAGAAACAAAATCAAAGGAGAAATATTAGGATTCTGAAAATACAAGTCTTTGGTTGGTTTCACGAGTCATTCTCACTTTCAAGAAACAAGCTCTCTCTAATACTGTCGTACACTTAATTGCATCGTAGGCAAAGTTCAGATTATTAGAGGTAAAGCAGTGGCAACAAAAGCAAAAAGAAAGAGGAAAAAAGTAACACAAGGCACTGGAAAGTCAATTCTAGAACTCCAAGCAAGTACACTTTAATTACCCAGGTATCGTTCGGAGTATATTTACTGCCTTGCAGCAGAGAATACCTTTTTTGGCACACTATTAATAGACATCTGCCGATCTAGAAGCTTCCTAGCAGCTGTTGCGCTTTCTGGAGTTCCGTAACTGACTCGCCTGCCTTCATTTTCGAACTGATCTATTGAAAGCTGTCTAACCATACCACCTAAAGCACCGCCCGTCTCCGCAGCTACGACAACCTGCAAGAGTATCGTAAGCAGATTATGAAACTGATTAATAACCCAACCGTTCAAATGTTTTATTGTTATGATACTGACAGCACGATGATGAAGCCTAACTCCAGCTGGGGCAGAATTATCTGACACTGCAGAATCAGGCTTGATCATTTGTTTTCCACTAGGAGTAGCCTCAGCCCCACGATCTCTATCTGGCACCTCAACTTCTCCATTAACTTGTCGAGCTTTAGCAGCTGCTAATGCAGCAGTAATAGCCTCAGCTTCTGCTGCTGCTGCCTCAACCAAGTATTCAACACCTTTGCTTGATTTTCTGTGCAAGAATGTTGCAGACTAAGAACTTGAAGCGCCAGAGAACAGATTTATATATCATGAGTTCATCACGAAAAGAAGGTATAGCTTTACCGGGGACATTGGACCATTGCATTTTCTGTACTTATATCAGTATAAATATCACCATTTATAGGGGGAGCAACAGGATTTCCTACTACAACTGCACCATCAGCAGCTGCCGCAGGCACAGTTTCCCCATTTCTGTCATCAGTAAACCCATATCTACCTTCCAACCTCACTTGCTGCACATCACCTGAAGAAGCTGCTGCTGCAGCTGCTGCATGAGAAGCTGCACTAGTTGTTTCAGCAGCAGCCAAATCTTCAGCTACAAGCAAGTCATCTAACAACACCCCTATGGCAACAAAGATTCCTATGTTAGCTTATCATGACATCAAATCCTAATAAATATAATATGTACAAATGTGTAGTGAGTCACATCATGCGCAGAGTACCTACTTCAAATCTGTAGCAAGACAGGAACGACAAATATAAAACATGGAACCACAGAACAGTATGTATCAGAAGTTTGAACAAAATCATGAAAAGCTCAACATCTCTGTTACTATATTTTATGATTGAAAACCCAGAGACATCTGAATATCTTTTTTTGTAAACAAGTGTAATACAAATCAAACCTCAAGAAATAACTCAACACGAATTTTAGGATTACAGATTGACTTCCTACCACAAGGCATTTTTGGCTGAAGAGTCACTTTTCAAACAAGAGTGTGAAAATTAGGTAAAAGAAAGATGACAAAGCATCTTAACATTTAGTTTTATGAATTAATTAACATTGTCAATAGTGAAGATATTGGTACTTGAAATAAGTAGAGATCTGAATTATTGACTTGGATGCTGCATTTGCTTGTCTCCCCTTCCATTGGCAACTTCAATCTCAAGGCTAAGATACTAAGGGTTGACCTGGCACACAAAAGTATTCTTGGGACAAAAATTGAAAGGTGCTTCAAGTGGGAACAGATGTCCTAAACAGGGAATATTATAATATTTTATGATCAATCAAGTATACTCAACAAGGATAGTTATCTGTCAATGGCCAACGCAACGTCTGATCCATAGTTATTAAAGGTGAGGGGCACATAGGGCTCTTTTAGGCAGAAGGCACAGGAGAGCCTCTTGAACATGGGCAGAAATTCTGATTTCTTTATAATAAACCCTAGCACTATTATTTGATGATTACGCCGGTAGGATAATCTTATCCAAGTCAATATCCATCAGAACTACTCATGAAAAGGAGATATATTTTAAAACATGAAACAGGTTATAAAATCTCAGCATTGTTCACAAAAAAAAAACCACACCGGTGGCACAGAGAAACACAGGTGGCAGTCTAAATCAACACATGGAGACACAGAAAAAGGTTGGAGTACATTGAGCAATGAAGATTCAATTGTAAGAGTGCTGTTTCTTCTTTTTCCTCTAAGTTTCATTTACGCCCTTCAGAATCAGCAGAATTTTCTGGTTTAGGTTACTGCAGTTCTTCTCTTTTTCAACTTTTATTTTTAATCTAAAATATGTTTATACCTAAAAGAATGTCCACATAACTCGGTTGGTATAAGGAAATCTTAAGATTGCAGAGTGCGCACACACGTAAGACATGATAAGGCACTAATCCTGGAGCCTCAGGAGTGGCATATATTTAATAACTATTGTTCTATCATCAAAAAATTAGCTACTGAAATCATATCTTCTACTGAGTCAATACCATCATATGTTTATTTAAGTCCACAAGTTGATAGCAAAGTCAACAGCCTAACTAAGTCAGCTTAGTCACCTACTAATATGTTGATAAAAGCCACTTCATCAGAACTTAGAACTAACTACTCAGACACATACTTCCTCCACAGTAAAATTAACAAATATCAGTGCTTTATAAACTAAACACTATTAGTAATTATCAAAATGCTGATATACATTAAATAGTCACAATATAAGAAAGAGTCGTGATCTCGAAATTCAATAATACGTATATCTTGTCCATCTACCAGTATCATATCTCACCACCGCGTAAGCCACCGTAGATGAAAATCAAATCACCAACAGCAGCTGCAGCATGCCTGCAGCGCCTTGTCAATTCAACTGAGGCATCACCACCAGCAGCATCAGCACTGTATCTTCCTGTCCTTGGACTCGTAACAACAGATTTTATGTCACACCAGACTCCAGCTGCGGTATCCAAAACTAAACAGAAAAGAAAGCATGAAACATATACATTAATAGATAGAGTAGTCTTACAGATCACCACATTTTTTAGTAGACAAGGAAATATAGATAGAAAAACTTAAAAAATAAAAAGTACCAGCCACACTTGAAGAGTCTTCCACCATGCGCCCACCGCCAAGAGCCCCACCAGATACATGAAGGCGTGCATTAACAAACACCTGGTAAAAGATGTAACAAGTTAAACTGAAATTCACTAAGATAATTGCTCAATAAAAAACTTACAGCTGCATGTTGATATCTTGATGATGGGGAGACACCAGGAGCAATGGCCCATTCCCAACGTCCATCTCTGTGTTTGGCAAGTCCATATGCACTAGCAAGTGGCTGCATGACAGTGGAAAACTAACAAGGATCATATGATGAACCGACTTTTTCATGACTTCTCCAGCATATCAAAAATTAACAGAGAACTTGCAACCCCAATCTCACAATCATCCAACTTATGCATACTTCACTAAGGAGACAAGCGACCCATATGCTAAGCACCAATAAGACACAGCCAAAATGTTCTTAATCTTAAAAGCGTAATTTGAAACGAATTATATGATGGTCTAAGATATACATCAAAAGTTATCTTATTCAACAAAAACAACAATTTATAACTTTTGACGATTCACTAAGCCAAAAGAAATGGAATTTCAATAAAAGTAACTGTAACTGGCAGTTATTATCATATGCCATTGTCAAAGATAGCATAAGGTTCCTCTAAAATACGTATAAGTAAAAACCAACCACAAATTAGTATTATGATAAAAGATATTACAAACCACCAATAGCCAGGTGATTGAATAGAGAAGAATCTGAGACTCTTTTGTAATAGTGTTAAGAGAAAGAGTACAAACACAATCACACTTTACAGAGTCAAGTAAGCATACTCATAAGGTGCATTAAAACCAATGAGTTTTTAGTTTAAGAAAATACTTTTCAGCATTTCAACATGCAAGGATAGAATTAAGCTGAAAGGACTAGAAACTAGTTAGGTGTAGCCCTCATGAAGGATGAGATAAAATGAAACATCTAGAATGCTTTGTTCAAGTCTAGTTTCCAATTCCTCAAATCTAAGATGGTGGGAGACTGGAAGGTGAAGAAGGGCAGGTTCATAAATAAATTAAACAAAGCTGGTCGAGGAAGCCATTCTAGATATTCGAATAAGTGATAATAAGTCGACCTATATTTAAATTAGAAGAATAAGTGTCCAAGTAGAAAATTGTGCATGAAGTGTGATTGGATTGGATGGTAATAACTAATAATATCGTGTAAACCTTTAACATAGTAATCCAATTTAATCACATATATATACGAAATTTATTTTGAATAAATGCCAATATTGAATATACAAACCACACTATTTGCATCCCTCCCACCACACAGCAACAGAAGACCATCAGAGCGTGCACTAGCAGTTGCATACCTGTGCAATAACAGATGAAACATAAGATATTAAAATGCATTTTAATTTACTCGGGATTAAAGAGGATGTTGCAAGTAGAAGGTTTGCATATGGATATGGACCACCAAAAAAATAAAGCCTCTACAAATGAAAATTTCAGGTTAAGAGAGTAAATCAGTAAATATGTTTATCTCTGCATAAGGTGAAGCAGAGATGGGAAATCAAGTTATTGTGACCAATTAACTCTTCAGCCTGTTTAGAACATAATTTATATGAGTGCATAGAAGAATGCAGTCCCACAATCCAGAGAAGACCCCATCACCGAGGTAAGGAAACCAATAGTAAGGTATCACATCAAATCAATTTTTTTAACTCAAAATCACATCACAAATATGCAAGTGTGTTCTCATACCTGCAAGCGATTCTCTTGGTACATTAAATAAACTTAAAACATAGTTGATTCATCAGGAAAACTAAATTTTATTTTTTAAAAAATGTTTTTCTATGAAGATAGAAAAAGCATGCTGGATACAACATTGGTGTAATAACAGCAAAAAAAAAAAAAAAGGGAGAGACACCTACGTATGTTGCTTAGAATAAGGCAAATCATAGCACTTTATCTGTAACAATGGAGTAAGAAAAATGAAGATTCTAGGCAACTCAAAAACAGGCAGATGACTACAATCCCAATATCAAGTATTGCATGACTTTACAAGATAAGTCTGAAACATATTAACTACTTTCAGGTGTGTTAACTATTATAAAGTCTCATTTCTCATTGATACAAATATATAACATTTGCTTGAAAAGGCAATTATTGATAAAAAGGCCAATCACTAATTCACCATATAAAGAAACATAAAATACTAGGGACAATCACTCCTCTCAGGATCAAAGATTGAACAAAACCAGAAAAGAATAAAAAACAGAGAAATGTTTAGATCATAAAGCAAGGTTCAGGAGCAGTTCTGCAAAAATATTGATATTAAAACTTGAAGTTTTTTATTCGTGGAATGGACTTTGCAGTGCACAAAGGATTTGCATCTGTGACATTAGGGTTAAATCGTGGTTATTAAAGAAATAACTAAATGTAATCCTGAATTTCACATAGACAATCAAGTTCAACAACTTCAAACACAAATGATCAATATCCAATGATGAAGAGATAAATAAGTAGACCCAAAATTTGTAGAGTTTTTATTTCAAGAACCTGAAGGTGAAACTCACATGCAAGGAGGTGGGCCTTCTCCCTCTGGTTCCAGTTTCCGCCATTCATATGGTTTTGCAGCAGTGTCGAGAGCCCACACGTCAGCCAACGGCCGTTTCCCTAATAGGAAGAACCAAATTGTTGGCTTACAAAAATTACGAATTAGACGTGGAGAACAATTGAACTGAATGCAAACCATCATTCCCGCCAATTGCCATTAGATAGCGCTGTCCAACCAAAGCCATGACGTGCCCATAGCGTGGCCCTGGTCCAGGACCTTGGACCACAACCCTTAGCAAAAGAAAAGTTTAATTAATTAAACAGAGATTCAGAATGGTAAAATACAAGAGGAATTATTTTGAGGAAATAGGGGTAACTGTTCGGATATATGTACAAAAGTATGCATTCGGCAGGTCGGAGTTACTGATAAACATGAACACAGGAAGGGGCAAATAAGGCAAACATACAGAGATTCCTCAATGAGGAACACACAGATAAGCTATGCCACAAACCAATTAGGTTGCAATAGATAATTTCTTGATAAAACTTATGGTGAAACATACAGAGATTCAAATAGGTTTAGGGCAATAAGTTTAAGGTCCATGAACAAAGCCTTAAGCCCAAGTACCGCAGGAAAGGAAAACCTAAGTTACTAAGGATATAACTTATCTAAATAACGAAAATCAATTTGAACTCAAAGTACTAAAATAAAATTAAAAGTGAGCTTGTGTCTTCTCTGTCCTCAGCCTATCCGTATAGGTTTTGGACTCACTCTATCAGTTTGGCAATCCTGCATTATAAAGGTACCAACCTATGCCATCTAGGGCGTTGCTGAGTAAGGTCCAGAACATGAAGATCTTCTGCAGACAATCCAGCTGGACCAATCCCACCCTGTAATAAATAAGAATATCTATGTATCATATAAATCCATAATCCACATAAAAATCAAGGAGATCACATTTAAACATGCTCCATGTGTCCACACACCTGAATAACAACCATGGTACCCACGGTAGTTGCCACATGAGCTGCCCTCGGTGTGGGTGGTTCTCCAAATGGAGTAATTCTGAAAAGATTAAATCCAAAACCTATTATAGAAAAATCAGACTAACAGAAAAATACACTGGAAAAATCCGATAAAAAAGAAAATCCAAGTGATGGGTAATTAACTTTAACTTACCGAGACCATTTGTTTGTCAAAACATCATAACTATGCACATCAGCGGTTGCACCTGCCAGCCCTACAACAACCCATTTAAAAATTGTCATTGTAGCTATTAACTCAAACTACAAAAGAAAATTAGAAAAACAAATTTCAAGAACAATCCTGATTAATGAAACTTCTAATAGTTTCTTATAGAACTGAATACTAATAAAACTAGTTATCTTATTCATTCTTCCCAAGAAGCTTCTATTAGAAGGTTCATGTTTAATTCAATTATAGTCATATATAAGTTCTAGAAGCTAAATGATGACACAACTTTTGATTCATTATTTTACTAAGCTCCTGAAAGAAGGTTCATAGTTAAATTCAACTGAATAATCCTATAATGATCTTAACGATGCTATAAATCGAAAATCACCTAATCAAATTCCAGCACATATAAAATTCTTAAATGCAGTATAAACTTAAAATCCCCAAACCCAGCAAAAAGTCATGGATAATGCAATTAACGCTCACGGTCTGATATCCTTTAAACTAATAAAATGTGTTCTCTTAATGCAATCTACGAAAAGTAACATCTCAAATTTCAACCACAAATCCAGCAAATATTTCTTCCATCAGCAAACATCAGGAAAGCAAAAACAATTATATCTCAGAAGCCTTGGTCACATTCAACATCAAACAAATCACTTAATCAACGATGGGTAAAAGGAAACCATCTTCCCAATGTAATACTGAATTAGATATTACCATTACATTACAGAAATCACAAAATGTAATACTACAAAATTAGATATAACCATAATATTAAAGTAATCATTTGAGAATATAAGAATTTAAAGCCAACATACTAATTCCTGCACTTCCAGCAGATGAAGGTGTTCCTGACGTTGCAGAATTCCCTTCAAGGGCCGTAGCTCCTCCAAAAAGAATTAATCTGGGGCCGATATATCCAGGACTCCCTTCCTCCCCAACGGCAGGTACAGCCGTCAACGTGTGACCACAACGAGGCCCAGGGCCATCTTCTTCCTTCTCGATTATGGCGTTCACCACAGTATAAGTAGGCGCACAACGGGGGCCCGACACCAATCCGCCGCCTCCGCTGCCACCACCACTATTAATACTACTAATATTATCCCTATTACTATGTTGCTGCAGATGAGGCAAGGAAGATTCGGATTCGGTCGGCAGGTTCTCACCATTACTCGTTGTGGACTCCTCTGACGGATAGTGATCGGATTCGGTAGCCATAGCCGAATCCATGTCAATTTCTACCGCAAAAGCCTAATTTCGAAGGTTTACGATAAGATCAGAACTTGAATTCTCAATAATTTGCAATTCCAATCTTCAACCCGCAAAAATAGCCTAGCTCCGATCCTTCACAAAATCCAGAAAATTTTTGTCCTCTCTTTATCTCTCCACGTAGCGGGACGAGGAATCCAAATGACCCGGGCAATCCAAACACGCACTTCTCTCACAATACCAAAACTTCTCTCTCGACCCAAAAACGTACATACAAACCTCAATTTCGTCGAAAGAAAAAATGAAGAAGCGAAGAATTTTCTAATTTTATTTATTTATGATTATAAAACCACTTTCAATAGTTTTTCATCTCAGTTTTCCGGTTTAGATGATTGGGCGGAGTGCGTACGGATGTTACTACCCCGACAAGGCCCGTATGCCGGAATAGTAAGATATTTGGAATGCCCAATTTGGTGATCAGATTATGTGTGCAACTTTTACTTAACTAAACCATACAATCCACACACATTCACCCAATATTATAGAAGAGTAAATGAGTCAAATATTGATTGGTTTGAGTCTTGTTTTTTAATAAACAAGATTTGGTTTAAGTCTTGTGTTTTTTAATAAACAAGATTTTATATACTCTGCATTGCACCGAAAGAACTATACTTCCCCCATCCGTCAGCAATGGTCTCACTTTGTCATTTAGACGTCCGTTTCAAAGGGTCTCATTTTTCTTTTTGAATAGATGGAACTCACACATCACTAATACAACAAAAATATGAGATTTCGTTAATATAACTACCCACCAGACATTGAATAATAGTACTCATTAATCCACATATAAAAAGTTAATGGGTCTCTAATTGACAAACGAATGGAGTATTATAATTGTTTACTTTTTATATTTAAATTGTTGTTTTTTGTTAGCCATAATATAAATATAAATATAATATATATATATATATATATATATAGATTTACTTATTTGAATTTATCTATATCTATATATATAAGCCCCTATTGGGGCACTTTGTGTTTTTCCGCTTCTCAACCGATTTTTTAAAGTCTTCTTCCTGCCCTTATTTAGGTATTGTTATCCTTTGATTTGACTCTGTCACTATCTGACAATCCATAAATTTCAATTGATGTCAAATCTACTGTTCCCTTTATTAATTTCATTTCTCTGAAATTTGTGTTGCAATTTCGTTACTCTGAAATCTGTGTTGCGTGATCTCATTCTACACTTTTTACTGTTCTCAATTCACATCTAAATTGCGGCCTTCTCCGTCTCATTCTTCTTTCATCTGTGAGGTTTTGTCATGTATGGATCATCGCGATCTTCTCCACCATGTTGTTCTCTCATCTTTTAATTTTTTTCTCTATTAAAGGGTTTATCAATGTGAAATTACTTTTAGATTTTACTATCATTTCCTCTATTGATGTGAATATTTTTTTCTTCCTAATCGTCGATACTGTTTATCTAGAGAACAATCGTTGAATTTTCGTGGTCTTCCCCTCTTGATTGTGTTGTTGTTTAGGGTTTTTTTTTTTTTTTTTGCGTTGATTTCTACTTTCCATTCAATTATCCTTTTCTTGTCAAGATTGGTTACATATGCGGCAACCACCGGAGATACTTAATCAATTGCTACACGTGCACCACACTTGGAATAAGTATTTTTTAATGATGTGATGTAGGAAATTGTTGCACAGAATCCACACATCCAAAATACGTAGAATTGATCACACCAGGCTTGTTAACAATATTAAGAATCTCCTATTTTTATTAAATTAAAAAAAATTATATTTAAGAAATATTTAGTATATATTAATGTTTCATAGAATTGATCACTGCAAATTCAATTCTTAATATTGATTACATTATATAAAAGTAATCTGAGCATCTGTTAATGGTGGTAGTGGTTTCAACTTTTTGAAGTTTTGAATTTATATTGAGTTTATCCAATTTAAAGTAATGAGATATTCTCTTGTGAGATGAGTTATTTGTGAGATGGTGTGAGATCGGTCAACCCATTATTAAAGTATGCTTATTGTATACATAAAATATGTTTATTTGCAGTTAAAGTATGTCAATAATAAATCAAATTATAACACACTAAAATCATAATTTAATACATAATTTAGCATACTTTAGTAAACATACTTTAACAACCATTAAACATACTTTATCTAAATAATAGACATACTCTAACACGTCTCACAAACCGTCTCACGTAAATAATGTCTTACAAGAGACTTTGTCTAAATTAATTTATGTAGTTGCAATTGGGGCTCCTACTTGATTGATATAATCTTTTTAAAATTGGTTGTTTAAAATCTAAGGTGATCTCAGGGCACCCATCGTGTTCTCAAGATCACATATTGATTTTCTTGGTGCTTGCATTTTTTGAAGTAGAGTCTACTAACAATAAATTTTTGAAAACTTGCAGCTATGATTTAAGAGCGGCCAAAATTCCTGAAATTTGTCTCAGATTGTCTGAAGTTAGATACAATAAATTACTGCCAAATACTCTCTGCTCCACTTATAATTTGATTAAACAATTGAGTTACATAGCGATTGTCAGTGAAGTTTGATATTAAGTTTTTAATGGGTTTTAAACTAAATTTAATTTTGTGTTCTTCCAATTTAAAGCTGCTAATGTTACTGAACCTCTATTAGTATCTTTAAATCTGATATAAGATTTTAATCTATGGATAAATGACTCTGCGTATTGAAAGTGCTTTAACATCCTTAAATCTTAATTTCTTAATGCTTTTACATCATCATATATAATAATATTGTTATTACTTAGCAATTTGTGGTGAAGGTAAAATTTGCCTGTGATTGTGTGAGCAGAGGGTAGTACAGAGGGCGTGTGCTTAAAACCTTTAAAGGAAAATTTTGATGTGTAGTGAGTAGCTATATTAGTAGGTGTATGGTCCTATATTTTAATTGTATTAGTGAGTGTTAATGAGTTTCATTTATGTAAAAAAAATGAGATCCTTGGGGTAGATGCCTAAAATGAAAAAAAGAGATCCCTTTTGGCGGAAAAGGGAGTATAAAGTAAGAAAAAAGAAGAATTTTTAAATAGTTTAATGAAAAAGATGTACACAATTTTTGGGATGTGTGTAAAAAGTGAGTATTATTAAAATATATTTTTCTCATTTTTAGAAACATACATAAGTGTTTGGACTGATAAAAAACTAAAGTGTGAAGTATATCGTGGGACGGAGAGAGTATGGATAACATTGAGACAAGTATTTTATGGTGCACAAGTATATATGTTTCTAAATAGGTTTGGGACGAGAATCACATTATGGTTTGGACGAGTATATGCATATGCCCTGGGTACTTGCGAGTGTCAGTTCTTACATTAATTATGCCAAAATTTTAATATATATTATATAATATTTTAAGATATTTTATATAGTTAATGTGATACTCGAGCTTTTCACTCCTCGTGTGTCAATATAATTAATTTATGTATTTCGTGCATTTTAAAATTATGTAATACTTATGTGGTCATTTTCTCTACACTTTATTTATCTTTACATTTTTTTAAATATATTTTAGATATTTAAGAGGTTACTCCGCTGTCTTGATGCAGAGTACAATTAAAAGAATTTAAACACTTGCAGATCCGTCTAAAATTGAGGATTAATATTTAGTTGGTTTTTGTGACAATATACTTTTTTCGTGGTGCATATATATATAACCCCTAATATGTTCTTATTTTCTCTTTTACAAAGTAGAATAAAAGAAGCTTGCTGATACGTGGCTAAACAATATAATTCTTCTAATTTTTCTCAATTTCATAAGTAGGTGAGATTAAGCGAGTGTGATACTTAATTTTCCTATTTTTTGGTTCATTTATTTGATTTTGTAATTTTATCTTGGTTTGATTGATCTTTGTATAACCATTTTTTGATTTTATGTTCTATCTTAAAATTCTAATTATTTTATTTTTTTTGCAATAACATTGATATGGATAATGTTTTGTTTTTGTAAGTTATGATTTTGTCCAGCCATAATGTGATCCATATTTGGTAAATAATTTATTATTCTTCCAACCTTTCATACTTTAGTTTAGAAAAACAGAGGGTGAGGATGCAATAGTTTGCAAGAATTACGTGTTCACAGTAGTATTCTGCAATGTTTGATTTAATTTATTTTTTTATTTTTATATTTTTTTGTGTTGACTTAGAGATTTACATCTCTATTGAATACGATAACATTTAATTGCTTAAAATTGTAAATTTTAAATTACAGTGTTTCTACCTGTTATTCAATGGGTTTTAACTTTAGAATTTAAAATATTTTCAATCTTTCTTCTTTATAAATACTTTTGAAAATTGGCACCATACTTTTTTTCTATATTTTATAATTTGAATATGCTTTTAGCATAAAAAATTAAATTAAATTAAAATTAGATCTGAAGATAAAAATATTACCATTAGGATAAATAATATAAAAAATATTATTTGAAATTGTTTATGATTAAGGCATTAAATATCAAGATACGAATTGGTTGAGGTTATAGAGCTACAAGGTTCTTGGATGAAATTGCATGGATTCATGTCTACTTCATTAGTCTGCTCCTTCCTGAATTTGATAAGATGCAGTTAATGCAGTATTAAATTTCATTCTTACTCTTCCACCATACTCTGCCTAAGTCATTTGTTTGAGTCTTGGCCTGCAATCTTGATGTGAAATGGTCTTTGACATTAAATCTTAAATTATCTTCTTCTTTCTTCTTTTTTTTTTCTCTTTACTGTGGTTTGAATTTTATGCTTTAATTGTATGTATATGATTTAGATTCATTTTATTAGATTATCTTTAAATTTAATATCTTAATTTAGCTTGCACTGAAATCCTTCAAAGGTTCTACCTACTTCTTACTATTCACATTCCTTCTAATTTGATATTGTTCTCTCTATGGTCGAAAACAAGGCAGCAAATGGTGGCATTAGCGCTCCACATATGTGTTTGTTGAATGGATATCTTGAGTGTGTTTAATCAATTAAGTTGTCAATTTAATTAGGGCTGATAGTCTATGTGTTGAATTGTTGACCAATCTTCAAACAATTAAAGATTAGATATTCTCTTTACTATGCTTTTAGAAAGATTAGTGGTCACTTATATCTTTTGTCTATTTATTAGTATTTTGTTAAAATATTACCACTGGGCATTGTTGATTCTTTATGATAGTATTTTGTCGTTTATATAATCCAAATAATTAAATAAGAAAAGATTAAATGTAATTTAGCAAATGAATAAAAAAATTATAGTATATGAGAATTTTTTGAATTCATGTTAATTTGTTTCTCAGAATAGTGTAATTTGCTTTGTTCATTACCCCTTAATTGGATGCTTATGTCATTTAAATACTCAAATTTCATACGGGGGGAAGTGTAGATTTGCATTATATTGGGATGAAATTGGAGAAAGAAAACTTTTGGGTCCTGACTTGATTCGTGAAATGTCAGAAGCTATTACCCGTATTCGAGAGAAGAAGAAAGTTGCTCAAGATCTGTAAAAGAGTTATGCAGACAAACGGAAAATAGAGTTGGAATTTGAAGTGGGTGATCAAGTATTCTTGAAAGTGTCTCCAATGAAGGGGATAATGCGATTTGGAAAAAAAGGAAAACTCAGTCCAAGATATGTTGGTATATTCACTATCATTGAAAGAGTTGGAAATGTTGTCAATAAATTGGAGTTACCAGCATCAATGTCTAGGGTACATGACGTGTTTGATGTGTCTGTATTGAGGAAGTATGTTCCGAATCCATCTGATGTTCTCAGGCAGGAACCAGTTGAGTTGAAAGAATATTTGAGTTATGAATAAATACTAGTTGAGATTTTACGGCGAGAAGTGAAGAAGCTCAGAAATAAAGAGATAAAGTTAGTTAAAGTATTATGGAGAAACTAACTAATTGAGGAGGCTACTTGGGAAAGAGAGGATGAGATGATAACTAAGTATCCAGAACTCTTCAGGTAAGTAAATTTTGAGGATGAAATTTTTATAAGGTGGGGAGGATGTGATACCCGAGCTTCTCACTACTCATGAGCCAATATAATTTAATTTGTGTTATGTGTATTTTATAATTATGTGATAATTATGTGGTAATTATGTGATACTAATGTGGCAATTATGTGACAATTGCTTCTACATTTTATTTATCTTTACATTTATTTGAGATATCCGTGATAAAATGGTGATAATATGTGAATATATGTGTGCATAAATATTTACGTGCATTAATTTAAATATATAATTAAATTTCATTATGTGTATAAGTATATTATTTCTTAATTATTAAGTATCATACGTGTTCTCATAATAATAATAGTGGTAAGAAAGTGTACACGTATATGTATTAATTTTTAAATGTATCATATCTTAGTTATTAAGTATTACACGTATATTCGTAATAGATAATAATAATATACTTATTATAAATAGCATTTACTATTAATAGTAAGTTGGTACCATCAACTTATCACCACCAACATTATATAATTGTGTTTAAGAGGTAATCACCCCATTTAGGTGAGCAGCGACCAGTTCACGATTTGAAAAGAGAGAGAGAGAGAGAGAAGGGGAGGGAGAGAAGAGAGAGGAAGATAGAAGTGTGCCGGAGCGTAGGAGAATAGTGGCAGTTCTTCACAAGGTCTATAATGTTATTGCTATTTGGAGTCCAGGTAAGTAGAAGTCCAACTACAATGCATTAACATGTTGTTTGTGAATCATTTGTGATTAATATGTGATAATTACGTTATGAATTATTTGTGATTAGTTTAATTATGTTATGAATTATTTGAGATTAATTTGTGATAAAAGCTGTGGATTTATGTGATTTGGGAAAAGTTGGATTCATATTCAATAATATTATTTGTAAATTATTTGTGCTAAATTTGCATTACAAGTTGTGGATTTATGTGATTTGAAATAATATCATTGTCCTATAGAGATTTGTGTGAACAGAAACTGTTGAATATAGATCTGTATGGTCTGAGAAGATATTATTTATATGGATCTGTATGATCCAACATAAAGTTGTTATTCTAAAAAGGGATCATGTGATCCAAGGTGAAGTTGTTATTATATAAATGGATTTATGTGATTGGGTGAAGTTGTTGTTTAAGAAGTGGATTTATATGCATTGAAGTTAAGTTTGTTGCTTTATTGTGATTAAATGTTGATATTGATGTCGTAAATGGTTTATGATGCATATTTAATTGTCCTGGTTGCATACCATGCATAATCATGAAAAGTGTTTTTCCCAAATTAATAAGATACTAATAGTGTGTACGGCCACTATATATACATCTCTGTCAGGGTTCGAAAAAATCGTTCCCGACACTTTATTCAGGGATCGGAAAAATCGATCCGAAACTGTATGTGTCTGTTGAGCTCATTTGGGGTGCATATCATAAGTGTGTTGTGGGGATCCCGCAACGTGAATATTTTTCAAAATAAAAAAGAGACCAACTAGAAAGACTAGGAAATAGACGATAGAAAATTAAATGCATTTTCATACATTGACATGTATGATTTCTACTTACTGAGATTTTTGTCACACTAGTTTATGCATTGTAAGTGAGTCTGATGATGATTGAGTATGTGGTGTGTTGTGCAAGTTGTGGAGCTTCTTCAGGGTTTTGAGCAGATGTACATAGATGACGACCTGTTGGGCTAGGCCGTGGATGTATTTTATTTCCGCTTATGTTTTGATTATGTAATATAATAAGTATAGTCACGAGTTTGTCTGGATTGATGTTATGTCAGAAACTGGTGACGTATGTTAGACTATATTTGGTTTTAAATATATTATGTGGAAAAAAATATATGCAGGTTTTTATAACGATAATGTTTACGTTAATTAGTATTTGAATTATAAGTAATGTAAGATGGGTCATGTCATTATCACTCTCATCAGTAGGATAAAGAGAATAATTTCATAGTACCTATAAAGGGAGATCATATCGGGTTAAAGTACTTAGTGCACGGGAAATAATTGATATTGATAGTACTTAGAAAGGGGGATGAAATTGTGTTCTTGCTCTGAGGTAATTCACACGCGTTATACATTTGTCTACTTTTGTCTATAGAGTAGATTCGCATGGTTTAGTGATGCGTCCATAGTCTACAAGGCAGAGCCGGACATTGATACATGGAAGGGAGATTAATTTGTGAAATTGGATGGCCCGAAGAGCTACCTATCTTCTCACTTGTTTAACTCTTGTTTATTCTCTACAATCTCTATTTTATTTGCTATTTAATTATCTAGTTTATTAGATTAATAATCACACAATACAATTAACTTATCGAACAATAGTTTCCATTAATTTAGACAATAATAAAGGGTTAGGCTATATGCAAACCCCCTCTTATTAATTACACATCCTACTTATAATATTAATAAAATAGATATATATGAAATACCAAAATTACCCTTATCATATTTTATACACACATCTTTATCTTTATTTTTATACGCTTTTTTGTCTTCTTCATTATAAATCCGCATATTATATCAATGGGTGGTTGGAGAGATATCTCATCCTCAATCCAAGGTAATTGGCAATACCTAATCCAGGCAGTCGACATCACTTTCATTTTTGAGTCCATATGTACTCTTGACAAAATAGTTTAATTAAGCATCTTCCTGCCTTTAACTTATCAAGACGAGCTATGTTATTAAACCATATGATTGACTCTTCACCGTTTTTTCTTTGACTTCGGCATCTTAAATTACTGGACCTTCACCTTTTGGATCACTCCAAACGGTGAATAGTACATAGAATCTAATATATCATATAAATTAAATTAAAAATGAGCATTACTTCCGACTTTAAACAATTTTGTGCTATTTCTAGTTAAATAGATACTATTACTTTGAATTTCAATGGCATCTGTGCTCGTAAAGTCTTTTTATGAAATAAAGTTTCTTTTTCTAATATAATAGTGGATCAACCCACTTTAATTGCTATGCACTTGATAGCTAATAACATGCATGTAGGGCAGGAAGATCCTTCACAGGTTTTAACATTGGCCAATGAATCTTGTTTCTTCGTTTTTTTTTATATTCAGTCTGCCTTGTGCCTGTAAAATAGAGGAAATTATTCATTTGGGAAGAAGGGGGTGTATTTAATTCTATTTTTAAAATTAAAAAGGTTATTTTTGTAATTTTAGGGGTATATAATAAAATTAAAAAAAATTTAAAAAGTGTGTATTTATTAAAATGGGTGTATTTAATAAAGAAGGGTATGCAAATAACAACACTCGATAATAAATTGATAATCAATCGTCCTTTAGGTTCGATATATAACTTGGTTGCTTATCTAAGCTATAATCATATCCTTTATACTTGGGGATTAATTGTGTGTTGAGAAAACGCTCATCAAGTTTTTGATGCCGTTGCCAGGGCGATTGTCCTTATCAATTTTATTATTTTTATTTTAATTGAAACTACTCCATACTTGTCTTTTATTTCTAACGCTTAATTTTTCTTATGTGTACGCATACTTGGTCAAAGGGAGCACCATTAGTATACCTTTTGATCCGGAAATTGGAGCATTGTCAAGGAAGAAGAAGGTAAAGAAGAACAAGAACAAGAACATGGAAGTAACTGAAACTCTTGATTTAGGAGTTGAAGTTGGAACACCGAACTCGAAAATAATTGTTGTTGAAACCAAAGAAAAGTTGGAAACAGAAGCAGTCAACATGGCCAGCGTAGAGAGGGCAAATCTGGATAATGTTGCCATCCGTGAAGTCTTCAAGAACAACGAAGGGGGGCAATTTGGGCCTATTAGGAGCGCATGGAGCCGATGCAGATTTTTATCTTCATCCCGCTCTTATCAGTGTGATTGAAAGGAACTCTTTCTTTGGGGGGAACCTTTGAAGATTCTCAACAACATCTGAATAAATTTATTGGGTATGCTAGTACACAAAAGAGTGCAGGAACTCATGAAGATGCATGAAGGATTGTTTTGTTTAAATTCCCGCTTACTGAAAGAGCGAAAGATTGGTATGACACTCTTACTACTGCTACATGGGACGAGCTTAAGTTGAAATTTTTGGAGAGATACATGCCACCTTCAAAGGTATTCAAGATGAAACAAGATATTCATCAATTTGTTATTAATAAAGGAGAGAAATTCCATGAAACTTGGGATAGATTCAAGGACATGCTTCGAATGTGTCCACAACATAGAATGTCAAAAGCTCAATATATCAGCGTATTCTACAATTGGTTGGATTGTGATTCACGTGTTCTACTTGATGCTTCATCAAGTGGAGCATTACTTGCTAAGACACCCGTTGAGGTCGAGAAACTTTTTGAGGATATTTCAATGAATTCAAAAGATTGGCCTACTGATAGAGCGATGGGCACCTATGTTCTTGGAAAGGTAGCATAGGTTGAACACACCATGATAAAGTCGAGTAGAGAAGATGAGATCGTCTCTAGCTTGGCTAATACTAACAAGCTACTTGAATCTCAACAGAAGCAGATTACGGAGTTATCACAGAGAGTACCATTGATGCAACAACAGGATATTAGTGAAGAGAGATCGATTTAAGAGGAATTAGAAGAGGCGAACTACGCCATGGGATAAAGTATTCAAGGAACTAGATATCAAAATTAAGGAAACATGAATTACCAAGGGAACTTCAACAACCGTGGTCCCCTGGGTAATTATCAACAACAAGGAGGCCAGAATTTTCATGGAGCAATCCACATGCAGCAGTGCAGCCGTCTATTGGTGTTGATCCTGGTGCTAAGATCGAAGAAGGGAAACATGGTTTGGAGGATATGGTGAACTGGAACGATTCAATGGTGGATCTTTTGGAGAAGAAAAAGGATAGAAATCATGATGAGTTTTCCAAGTAGATGAAAGACCTTATAATGTTGATGGGAGAGATGGAGGGAATGAGAACAAGCTTATGTAAATAATTGAGAAAGATAAGTTTCCTTCTCAAAGCATAACAAACCCAAAATCTTGTAATGCCATCACTTTGAGGTCAGGAACGCAGTATGAAGGTCTAATGCTACCAGTCAGCGAAAACAGAGAGGACATGTCTCCGCTTGTCCAAACCTCTTGGTCGAGCTACGATCGAGCAACACTCTGAAGTTCTGAATGGCCACATTAAGGTTACAGGTACCTCGCTTGACCAAATTGAGACCGCTCGACCATACCCATCTAGTTGAGCTGAGGTCAAGCAGACACTTGTACAACTAAATAGTCAAACTCCGATTACAGACACCTCGCTCGACCATTATCAGGTCGCTCGACCAACCCTTTATGGTCGAGCGGAGGTCGAGTAAGGTCAGTCGGCACCAATTTTCAAACAGGATGTTACCCCTGCTGTTTAGAACACTTCAGTACCATCACAAGAGTAGAATATTTATCAGATAGTAGAGAAAAAGTGGAAAAGAGCCAACAGACTGAGAGCCGAAAAGGATAAAGCGAATGATGTAGAACATAATGAGTGGGGAATTCCTAAGACAAAGATATCTCCTTGTTTCCTTACATGTTAGTTAAGAAGGGATTGGAAGAAAATTTTATGAGATTTTTGGATATAATGAACAAAATAAGCTTGAAATTCCTTTTTCCGAGGTAATCATGGAGATGATGTACTGTGCCCAATTTTTTAAGGAAATCATATTGAAGAAGAGGAGCTTGAACGGAGTTGAAACTGTCAATCTATCTGAGAACTGCAGCTCGATCATATAGATGAAGCTGCTAGCAAAGTTGAAGGATCCCGGAAGCTTCATTATTCTATGTGAAATTAGTAAGGGGCCAACACAAAAAGCTTTATGTGATCTTGGTGTAAGCATCATCTTGATGCCCTTATCTATATTCAAGAAGCTAAGTTTGGGGGAGCTCTCTTATACGATAGTGGCTCTACAATTGGCTCTACAGTGGCCCTTATCTATACTTGTCAAAGTAGAGAAACTTGTCTTTCCTGTGAATTTTCTTGTGCTAGAGATAGAAGATGATAAGGATAATGTCCCTCTTATCTTAGGGAGGCCATTCCTTGATACTACTGGAGCTATGATTGATGTTCAAATGGGGGAACTTAGACTACGCAAGGATAAAGAAGAGATTTTGTTCGACCTCGACAAAGCATTGAAGATGCTTATGGAGACGCAGTGTTACAATATTGATATGGTGGAGGAGATTGTGAAGGGAGACATGTCCTTGATCCTATCAAAGGATCCCTCAGAGACATGCTTAGCAGAGTCTCTCACTTTTTCCACCACGGAGCTAGATGAGCTGTCCAATGAGGTATGTATTAAATTTCTTGAAAAATTACTTGCTTTGAGTGATGATATGTATGAACCAAAAAGAACTAAGATTGAAGAAGTCATGTAGACTAGGAAATACCTACCGTTGGATAGAGAGGGCACACCAAAGTAAGAGTTGAAGCCACTACCAGAAAACTTGAAGTATGACTATTTAGATGATAATGAATCATATCCGTTAATTGTATCTTCTTCTCTTATTGATGATCAACTTGAAGACTTATTAGATGTGCTTAGAAAGTATAAATCTGCTATTGGGTGGTCTCTTGATGATTTGAAAGGAACTAATCCATCATATTAAACTAGACATTATTATTAAAAAAGGTAAAAGAGAAAGAATGTACATAGTAAAAAGATGAAAAAGATGTTTAAAAGAAAAAACCAAACACATGGCTTTTAAAGGAGCCAAATAGATAGCCCTGTAGAAAAGTAACTAAATTACTCTTCTCTGAATTTCCTTTTAGCTATCACATTCATGATGTCAACCTGGTTTAACTTTGATGTATTGAGCTTCGATTGAAGACGAGTGTCAGGCTTAGAAACCGATTGGGGAAATTTTATGTTGCGCCCTCTTTTTATTTTGACCTTACTACGATGAAGAGTTGGAAACTCCTCAATAGAAGGGAGGTCTTGAATTCTCGTATTAGACTCAACATAGGTGTAAGCAGCTTTGCCAAGATCCATGGCACGTTCCGCCTGCTTATGAAGTAGAAAAGACTTCTTGTTCTCATCATTAGTAGAATACATCCCAGCACAAGATGGAGCAAGAAGCTCATCATCCATATTTGCATCCTTAGATGTAAAAGAATCAGAACGTACATTCCCAAGGATAGCCTCAACACGTTCATCAATCTAATTTCCAGTAAGAGTATTCACCACCTCCTTACCTTTAGAATTTATAACATGTGTTTGAAGAGGTGAAATCTCAATACCATTAGCTGAAACATGGACATAATTATGGTCATTTATGGCATGTAATACAGGGTTTGTGGAAACAGCAGGATTAGGGATCAGCTGCTCCATCGAAACCACCTCAATTCCTTCCCAATTCTCCAAAGATAAGGTTACATGCATAAAATAAGGTTGCTAGATGAAGCTAAGGGAAGTATTAAGAATCAGCGGAGGGTTAACCATGCGATTAAAGAAGTGATTAGGAAGAAAATTTTAACGTGGTTAGATGCAAGAATTATATATCCAATTAGTGATAGTCCCCATGTGAGTCCATTTCATGTTGTAGTTAAGAAGTGAGAGAATGACTATTGTGAAAGCCGATGATGGAGACACATTTGCCACTAGGATTCCTACGGGATGGCATGTATGTACCGATTACAGGAAATTGAAGGAAAATACATACATAGACCACTTTCCTCTTCCTTTCATGTGTCAAATGTTAGATCGTTTAGCCAAGTATGAGTTTTATTGTTCTAGGGCATCATGTTTTGGCCAAAGGATTGCAGGTTGATAGAGCCAAGGTAATAGAAATTGAAAAGCTTCCACCACATACTATGAAAAGGGAATGCGGTCCGTTCTTGGACACACAGGATTCTATAGAAGATTTATCAAAGACTTCTCAAAATACTCCAAGCCCTTGTCTTACTTACTTGAAAAGGATGATCCTTTTATTTTTGATGATGAATGTCTAACAACTTTTCAGGTTTTAAAAGAGGCATTTATTACTACACCCATCTTGATCATGCCAGATTGGACTCAGTCGTTTGTACTTATGTGTGATGCAAGTGATCTAGCACTTGGAGTGGTGCTGGGGCAGTTGAGGGAGAAAAATTTCTGCACCATCTACTATGCGAGTAAGACTTTTAATGCAGCACAAAAGAACTATTCTGTCACTGAAAAGGATTTTTTAGCTGTTGTGTATGCTTTCAACAAGTTTCGACAGTATTTCGTTGGCATGAAGACCATAGTGTATACGGATCACTCTGCGATCCGATACTTGATGGAGAAGAAGGAAGCAAAGCTAAGGATCATTAGATGGATTCTTCTTCTACAAGAGTTTGATATGGAGATTCGAGATAAGAAGGGAATAGAGAATGTGTTAGCAAATAACCTATCAAAGTTAGAGACAAGGGACCATTGTGATGAACCATTTGAATACATAGAAGAGATGTTCTCGGATGAGAAGATTATGGCCGTGTTTGCTGAAGGAGTAGAAAAAGCGTGTGTAGTAGCTGCTCAAAGAATGGATCCATGGTATGGTGATTATGTCAATTACATTGCCGTAGGTGAAATTCCTAAGGGTCTCAATAGGTATCAACTTATTAAGTTTAAGAGAGATGTTCAGACTTTAATAAGGTATGATCCGTTTGTGTACAAGATTTGTATATATTCTATCATCTGTAGGTGTGTGCCCGAGATGGAGAGCGTGCCCGATTTTTGCCATTCACAACCTAACGAGGGTACTTCGTAGCCCAAAAGACTGCAGATAATGTACTTCAATCCACTTTGTATTGACCTACCTTGTTTAAAGATTGTGAATCCTATGTAGCGACATGCGATAGATGTCAAAGAATAGGAAACATAAGTAAAAGGGATGAGATGCCACTTCAGCCAAACATTGTCGATTTTCGATGTATGGGAAATTGATTATGGGGCCTTTTTCCCCATCTAATGGATTCATATATATCCTTCTTGTTGTTGATTATGTTTCTAAGTAGGTGGAAGTGATTCCTACTCGCATGAATGATTCAACGACAGTCTTGTCGTTTGATCGTTTGGTTAACATGAACCGTTAGGGATCCATGCAATTCTACTACAGCGTAAGCATAAGAGTAGAATCATATTACCTTTTACCAGGGTTGATGTAGAGGATGATCAACATTAGTTAACAACTTTCCCGATCTACTGTTGTATTCCCAAGTCCGATCTTGACGTCGTGTGGGCGACAATCTTCAAGATATCCTCAATCTGCTTTCCATTCCTCTCTAATGTATTTTAGGAGTAGGATTTGGGTTACGGATAAGCTGAGATGACTTATATATGGGCTACAGCAGGGAACAAGGAGAAATTAGAGTTGGGCCTACATTGGGCTTAAGTATCCAAGCTTAGGCCAAAGCTTATACTTAAGTCCAATAATAATAATAATATATTCCACTAAAATATTATTACTGCACTACCGTTCTAATTCCATAATTACGTTATGGGCTACATCTTATTATGAGCCCGACAGTCTCCCTATTTTTAAGATATATAATGCCCATTAATTAATTAAGTTACTGACAACTCTATTAATTAATATCTCATCCGAGAGTAGTACCACTCAACCTCATTATCAAGCCAGAATAAATCCACATGTAGGGTTTACATGATAATCCTTATGAGCTCTTCAAGGGGACATCATCAACCTATGTCGGACACGGATTCCTTCTACAATCAACAACACACCATAAAGAGAACATTATTTCCCAACTCATCGAGTTTGTTGATTTAATTACATGTAAATCTCACCCATTGATGAATCAAACAAATACATATTGTCTTACGTGTCGAGGTTATTGTATAGGGATTAAGAGCGCGAACAACTATAATAACTGAGATCAAGTTCTCCTATAAGTCAGTATAAGTGGAACGATCTCAAGCGGCCCTGCTCAATATACATGAAGTGCAACAATGTGATTCTATAGTCAAGATAAACTAATGTCAAATCACACTACAACCATCCCGATAGAGAGTCCTCGTCTATCTCGGTTGTGTGCATCTATTTATACTCTATAAGAAAATTGATAATATGATCTTCCGCGTGTTGTCGCACAACATATTATTTACAGTATAAAGTTAGTGGACTATTGTATCGTGCATATAAATAAATTATAAGATGCAATCATTTGATCATATGATTCTCATTTCAAATAAATTGTTATAACAATGTTCATACAAAAAGCTAGACTTTTAGTATACAATCCAACAATCTCCCACTTATACTAAAAGACTATGTTGTCAAGTCTTCTACCATACATCTGATTCTCACTCCCACTACACGATCATTAAAAGCTCTCGCCTTAAGGCTCTTGTAAATGGATTTACTAGGTCATCATCCAATGCAATCTTGACGATAACAACCTTTCCCTCATCATACGATTTCTCATAACAGGTGGTACTCACGCCCCATGGGTTTAATTGTCTTATGGCCTCGTGATTCCTTCAAGTTTGCAACTGTACCATTATTATCGTAATAAATTGTGATAACCTTGGGCTAACTTAAAAACACTTTAAAGTTCATCATGAAGTTTCTAGAATCATATAAATACTTTGACTGCCTCAGAGGCTCTAATTTATCATATTTCCATGGTGGAGTCCGAAATATATTTCTCTATAACACTCCACTATCTTATGACTCTACTTTCTAAAATTAAACACATAACCTTTGAGGTGAATTTACTGCCATCCTATCTGATTGAAAAAACTGAATCTATGTAACCCATAAGAATCAGTGAATCTGTTCGGTAAGTCCACATATAAGTTCTAGTCCTTTTCAGGTATATAAGTATATGTTTTACCACAGTTCATCATTCTTGTTTTGGGTTATCTTGATACTCACTGACCATGCCTTCGGTAAAGCAGATATCGAATCTCGTGCATAGCATTCCTTAGATTAAGCTTCCTTATTCGCTGAAGCATAAGGAACCGCTTTCAACTTCTTTATCTTCTTTTGTGTCAAGACAAATTTCCTTAGATAAAGTCACATGCTAAAACGAGTAAGGATTGTATCAATTCATGAAGCTTGAGACAAACATAACATCCTTTCTTGTGATCCGTATTACCATGATCAAAAGGATATTTTTCTTTTCTTAAGTCCTTCATTTCATACTACTTTATCCACCATACCCAGACGCCCGACAATATTTTTCATTGTCTCCAATGAGCAATATATCATCTACGTACAGTGCAAGAAATACCACCATGTTTCCGTCACTCTTTTTCAATACACAAGAAATATCCGTGTATTGATTAAATCCATATGACTAGATTACCTCATCAAAATTGATGTTTCATGTTCTTGAAGCTTGCTTTAGTCCATTGATGAACACTTTTAAGATTACACACAAATTGGTCTTAGCCATTTGCAATGAATCACTCTGGTTTCTTCACATAGATGTTTTTCTCAAGACTTCCAATCAGGAAAGCTGCCTTGACATCTATTTGTTATTCCTCATAATCAATATGATTAGCAACAAATAAAAGAATCCGAATTAATATAGGCATAACTACCAGCGAACAGGTTTTCTCACAATCGAACCCTTTTTTCTGAGTATATCTTTTTTCGCAACAAGCTTTGCTTTCAAGGTTTTTACCTTACCGTATGATCCTCTTTTCTTTCGTACAACCACTTTCAATGGTTTTCACACCATTTCGTGGTTCTACAAGCTCCCAGATTTAATCTAATTTATAATCCATAGATTTTATTTCAACATTCATTGCAACTTACTAAGATTTTGCATTTTGATCTTGTAGTGTTTCGTCGTAACCGTGGGTCAATTTCATATTTACTAGGGACTAAATCTCACGACTCTCCCAAAACATATATCTATCAGGTTGCAAAACAACCCTCCCACTACGACAAGGCACTACATGCAATTATGTATCAGATGTGACATGCAATGCAGTTTATCTTGTGGTATCTCCTCTTGTCAATTGGTACTAATACGTTGTATTTTTCCTCTCACTTCCTTTAGAACAATTTATACATAGGTCTGTGATTAATTACATAGTCCTTTTCCAAAAATCTAGTGTTTGTGTTAACAATCACCCTTCCATCTTTTGGACTAAATAAATCAACCTTCATTTTTCTAGGATATCCCACAAATAGGTAAACATTGTTACGAAATACTGTTTCTAGGGCACATCCATAAAATGAATTTAATAACTCTAAATAACTCATCATCTATCTAACAATTTTCAAAAGAGTCATTCTCTTATTAGGATTAGAAGACGTGTTATTAATTTCAATTTGTTGCATTCATAGGATAAACATAATTTAAGACTGTACAAATTGTCTACCAACGTATACCGTAATAGATTACAACTCTATCCTTCATTATAATGACCATGTCGTTTAAATGAAATAGAGTATCCATCCGTAGATGCATAGAAACTGAAATGAAATTCTTTCTATGAAAACATACATAAAGACAATTTCTTATAATCAAACGTTATTCCTATCATCAGATAAATAAGCAACTCCACTGCAACAGACACTACTCTCATAGCTTACCCATGTCCACAATATTCTCATTATCACTTAATTGCAGACATTTAGTGATTTCGGTATCTACACACAATTGTCTGTAGATGCCATCACTAATCATGCTTCAACGACTAGTGAATGAAATACTAACCTTGATCATTACTTGATGATAATTGATTTCCTTCGCCACTTGTTTTGTCAGAAATTTCCTCACCGAATACAACCTCTTGTAATTTAGGTGGAACTTGCTCAAAACATATATAGGCAAATTATGGAGAACAAAATTGACCTAGGTTTTCCTTTCAATTTCTTAATCATGTTCGTCCAATTCATTCATCAAGTTATCCATGACTTATTACCTTTGTATCTTACTCAAGTATCTGAAGAGTTGCATGAGACCATCATATTTCTATGAACCTCTCGCCTCTCCAGTAGAGAATTAAATAGGCATCAGAGTGCATTCTTAGTAAGAACACATTTATATTTTCTCAAGCAGTAAGAATTTAAATCCAAGATTCTTTTCTAATCATCTAATTTTGGACAAGTAAAAATAATTTTTTTTAGTAAACAATAAGCAAGATAAAACCATTTGAAATTACAAAAAATTACAAATAAATACATCGATCAAATCTTCAAATTTATCCATTTATATTAATTCCCTCAAAATAATATAAAAATAAAATTCACCGATATCTCAAACACTGTGAGTCTGCAAGCCACGATAGTGTGGATTTTACAAACCCGAACATTTACAAGAGAAGATTTTACCCATTAATTTTATTTGTCAACCTAACCTCATGATAAAATAATTAATAGTCTGTTACTCTTTAGCCATGCAAATAATAGCAGTGACTACAATGGGGAGGATACTTATTATTTACACATAAGTGTACACTATTATTTGACCCCAAGTCTGTGGCCCAAGCTTGTATGCCTTACAGATGAAGAAGTATGCACGTACTCGGATAACTTCCTGCAGTCATCAATTATAAGTTTGTACCAGTAAACTGGATATAAACTCATCCAATGGGGAGGAAGACAATATAGCTAACGTGCAAGTTCATATGCTCCACATTACAAACAATAATTATTTAAAGAAGTCTGTACCAGTCAACCATGAATAAACTCATCCGATGGGAAGGAATGCCCTAATGCCAACGCGCAAGTTTATTCACATTACTTACAAACCAATAATGGAGGCCTTGGGAATTTATTACCAATCCCCTCTCCCACTTAGTAATTTTAACACTGAGGTTTTTACATGCATATAATATTCAAAAATAAAATACGCAACCTAACATGCTCATATTACAGCACATAAGACAATAAATCACAGAGTATCATGCATAGCATATATAACAATAATTAGATAATTAAATCAATTATTAACAATTATATATCAGCGAATTCGATTGTTCGCCACCAAACACGAATGTCGGTAAAGACCTCCAGATTATCAAAATTTTGAAGCCATCGATGTCGACCATCGATATCGTCTAGATTTTTTTTAAAATCATCGATATCAACAAGATTATCAAATTTTTAAAAATGTCCAGATTATCGAATTTTTGAAACTATCGATATCGACCGTCGATATCGTCCAGATTATCGAAATCATCGATATCGACAAGCAATCATATATAACAATAATAGACATTTTAATCAATTAAGATAGTTATATATTAGGAATTAATTCGACGTCCATATATAACAATAATAGACGATCTATTATGACAGTTATATATTAGGAACTAATTTGCCAAAAATGGGATGTCTTGTCCAACACTCCAGCGATACATGCATATATTATATCAAATAAAATATGCAACCTAGCATGCTTCTATTTAATTTTGTAAATCTAATAGAACATGCATATATACATACATAACAATTAAAGAACCAAATAAAATATGCAATCTAGCATGTTTCTATCTAATGCTATAAATCAAATAGAACATGAATATAGATATATAACAATAAAAGATAATTAAATCAATTAATACAGTTATATTTCACGAAACAAAATACATAAAACATGCCCGGTTACCCGACGGAAAGCATCTCCACGACTCGTCCATCGTGTGCTCTTCCGTGAGCCCCCGCCATTCACACGACCGCATTCGTGCGTCAGAACTTCCACGCACTGCACCCACCGTGCGCCATGGCTTCTGCGCTCTGTGCCATCTGTGCATCAATCATTCCACACTCTGCGCCTGCCATGTCCCAACATCGTACGTGAAGTCGCGCGCTACGTCTGCTGTGTGCAATAATTCCACGCACTATGCCTGCCGTCCGCTAACATTTCTAATAGGCCCGTCCCCGTACGCGCTTCGCACGACTTGTCCAAGACACCGTGTGTACCTGCCAACAATGTACGGTGGTTCTCCAACACACACGACACCTGCAATCTTCCGTGTGCCACCAAAAACCCACGCACAGTGGCTGCTGAAAGCCATGCGCTAAAAACTCGGCATGTCCCAACAACCGTGTGCCAAAATGTGCATGCATGACTGCTTCCGTGTGAGCCTAACGGGCCTCACATGTCCACACACGGCGTCCAGTGCGACAGCAACCAAATGCACGTCTGCTCGCCATCGACAATCCGCACACATTCGGGCACCATCACACGCATTCGGGCACCAATCAAGCTCCAGGCCCTGTTATGTCCGTGTGCCTACACATCTCCATGCTCGGCAGAAAACTCTACATACAGTATCACGCCCGCCGAGTCATCATCGTCTCCTCCAGGCATGAATTCACCTAACAGGTTTTCATAAATACATACAATCATCGATGATATAATAGAGAATATCCAGGTACAATCATATTACACCAAGAACCTTAATCAAACATGTGATTCTATTCTGAATAAGAAACATATAAGCCACATAGCATAACCTATCACGCTTCACCACGAAACTGAAGCTCTGATACCAATTGTTGGGTTTACCGGCCCAGCGTAGCTGAGCCCACTCAATCCACTAGCATGATATTATCTACTTTGGGCCGCCCACTAGCCTGCACATTTTTGCTCTCTGGGCTCACACCCAAAAGGCCTTATGCTAGGGAGAATCTTGCCCACACTTATAAATCCATCACCACCCCCACTTCTAACCGATGTGAGACTTTAGTTGATACCCAACCAATATTTCTCCCTCAAAAAAAGTCTCACAGCTAGACCACCAGTTTGAGGTGAGAATATCCCACCAACTACGTCGTATTTCCCCCTCAAACGAAGTCCCTCATGGCTAGACATCAGTTTGAGACGCAAGCTGGTCCGCCACCAACCACGCCGTATTTCTTCCCCTCAAACAAAGTCCCATGGCTAGACATCAGTTTGAGACGTGCACCGGTCTGACAACAACCGTACAGTATTTCCCATGCTACTCCGATTAAGTTTGGGGCCTGGCTCTAATACCAATTATTGGCGTTCGATCATTTGGCTAACGTGAACCATTAGTGTTCCATGTAATTCTGCTGCAGCGGAAGCATAAAAGTGGAATCGTATTACCTTTTACCAAGATTGATGTAGAGGATGATCAGCAGCAGCAAACAACCTTCTCGATCTTCTGCTGTATTCCCAAGTCCGATCTTGACATCGTGTGGGCGACGATCTTCAAGATCTCCTCAATCTGCTTTCCATCCCTCTCTTACGTGTTTTAGGCTCATGATTAGGGTTCCGAATATGCTGAGGTGACTTATAAATGGGCTACAACAGAGACCAGGAGGAGAAATTAGAGTTGGGCCTTCATTGGGCTTAAGTATCCAAGCTTAGCCCAAAGCTTATACTTAATTCCTATAATAATAATATATTTCACTAAAGTATTATTACTGCACTACCATTCTAATCTCATAATTATGTTATGAGCTTCTTCTTATTATGAGCCCGACAGTCTCCCCATGTTTAAGATATACAATGCCCATTAATTAATTAAGTTACTAACAACTCCATTAATTAATATCTCATCCGAGAGTAGTACCACTCAACCTTATTATCATGCTAGAATAAATCCACCTACATGATTTACATGATAATCCTTATGAGCTCCTCAAGGGGACATCATCAACCTATGTCGGACACGGATTCCTTCTACATTCAACAGCACACCATAGAGACAACACTATTTCCCAACTCACAGAGTTTGTTGATTTAATTACATGTAAATCTCACCCATTGATGAATCAAAGAAATACATACTGCCCTACGTATCGAGGTTATTGTATATGGATTAAGAGCACAAACATCCATAATAACTGAGATCAAGTTCTTCTATAAGTCAGTATTAGTCGAACGATCTCAAGCGATCCTGCTTAGTACACACGAAGTGCACCAATATGATTCTATTATCAAGGCAAACTAATATCAAATCACAATAAAACCATCCCGATAGAGAGTCCCCGTCTATCTCGATTATGAGCATCTGTTTATACTTTATAAGGAAATTAATAATATGATCTTACGCTTGCTGTCGCACAACATATTATCTATAATATAAAGTAAGTGGACTATTATATCGAATAAATTATAAGATGCAATCATTTGATCATATGATTCTCATTTTAAATAAATTGTTATAACATTGTTCAAACAAAAAGCTAGACTTTTAGTGTACAATCCAACAGAAGAAGCATATTTTTGCCCACTATAGAGTTCCTTGAGTGCTAGTGAGTGATGGAGGTTCCCACTTCGTCAATAAGCTAATTGAAAGAGTTCTCAAAAAGTATGGTGTTAAGCATAGGGTTAATATACCCTAGCATACCCTAGCATACTCAAGCGAATTGGCAAGCAGAAGTCTCTAACCGGTAAGAGAAACAAATCTTGGAGAAGGTAATCGGAACAAATAGGATGGATTGGGCTATGTAGCTCGATGATGTTTTATGGGGGTTTCGGACTTTATAAAAAACTATGCTAGGAATATCGCCATATCAAATTATCTATATGAAGCCGTGCCACTTACTCGTGGAGATTCAACATAAGTCTTTTTCGGCCGTAAGGAGTTTGAACTTATCCAATAAGAAGGTCAAGGAGTTGAGGATGAGTCACATAAATCAATTAGATGAGTTTAGAAGTGAAGCTTTCAAAAACTCGGTGACCTACAAAGAGAGAATAAAGAAATGGCATGACTCAAAGATCACTTACAAGGAGTTCAAGCAAGGAGACGAGGCATTACTTTTTAACTCTCGTTTGAAGCTTTTTGTGGGAAAACTGAAATCAAAGTGGACGAGACCATTCATTATCCATAGAGCCTACGGAGGGGGGAGTTTTGAGATTACGGACAAAGATGAAGACATCATAGCAGCGAATGGCATCGATTAAAGCACTTTAAGTCGTCAAATGATGCTTGTGTCGCCTTTGAGGATACCTTGAATTGTGTTGGTACCGTCGTGGCTCTCCGACGTTAAACATGAGCGCCTGTTGGGGGCTTTCCCTCATTGTTTTATTGCTTAATTTATTTTGTGTGAGTAATAAATTTTATATTTAAGGTGCTTATTAATCGACAATCACATCTCTTTGCAAACTTAGTTTCAACTTATGTTTTTACTAAGTTTGGGGGGGTGATGTTCTTACCTCATCATAGCACTACCAATATAATCTTTTCATTGTAACGTTTGCTAGGGAGTTGATTTTTTTACGGTATATTGAAACTTTAACGGTTTTGATGTGTTGATTTTTTTGTAATTTTCTTAGTGTTCAGTGGTGTTTTATTTTATTTTTGTGTGAAACAGAGTTATATATGATTTAAAAAGTCTAAATAGTGGTTCTATAGTTATTGTTTTGGCTTGATATGATGCTTAATGTTGTTTAAAGTCTGAGTTTTGCAGGGGATGAAGTAAATCACGAAAAATGGAGTGTCAGAAGTCAACTCGACCAGGAAATGAGGTCGAGCGGTGGTAGAGCGGCAACCTTGACATATGGTTCAGAGATTTCAGATTATAGAGTGGTCGCTCGACTAAATGGAGGCCCTCGACCATGATGTTCTAGTCAAGCGAGAAGCCAAGCGGGAGGCAGAGAAGGTCAACTTACAGTGAGGTCGTTCGACCATATCAAGAGTCGTTTGACTACGCCGCTCAACTCGAGCGATGAAAGAAATTCGCAAATATAAGGTCAGTTCTGCGCTGCTCGACCATTTTCTTGCCACTCTCGCTCGAGCACTCACACCGAACTATAAGATTTTTACTCCAAATACTGAGTATACTCTTCTTTGCCTAAACCACACACATTCTACATCAATTTTTGGAAGATTCAAGTTGAATTTAGGGCTTTTCTTCTCAATTTTGAATTCTTGTTTTCCGTCGTTTATACGCATCCATGGCTGGAGATAAAAGGTATGTTTTCTTGACTTATTACCCTTGAATTGGATTGTATTCTATTTAGTTTAGTTGGTTAAGTCGATTAAGGATGTTTTTGATTTGAATTGAATTTAAATTTTGGGTGTCTTTGTTGGATTTTACATGAATTTGCATAAGTTCAATTTTACGTTGGATTGGTGGAATTTTATGAAATTGATGATGCACATGATACGGGATTCAGTTTAATTGTTGTATTTTTGATGGGCTTGTTGATTTGGAGTGACGATTGTGAGTAATTTGAATTGTGGAATTGTGTTGAATGTTTAAGAATGATGTTTAATGGTGATTATTTTGGAGTTCCTATTGAAGCATGATGGTATTTGTTGAAGTAGTTTGAATCTTTTGGTGATACTTAGGGCATAGAATGTTGATTTTTCCTTGATTTGACTTGTTGAGGTTTATCATTTTTTATTTGTTTACACACGTGAAGTTGTGGTAACTAGTCCTAAAATTAGTATACTTGTTTCTTTGCCCATGTTTGGTATTGAAGTATAATTTTGTAGGCAAAGGCATTGCTCTTCATCCAAGCGAAAGGGTAGTGGGTTACCAAAGAAAGGAGAGACAGCTAATAGACTTAAGAAAGATAAGAGGATGCAGTCTGATTTTAGTTTGGAATACCAGATTGGGACGAGAAAGAGGAGCTATAGGGAGTGATTCCGAGGAAGATCACTAGGACTCGTTACCAGGATGATGAAAACCCATGGTAGAGATGAGTATAATCAATGATACTCTGTGGATGTTTAATAACGTAGAAATCAGCAGTTTCATGGATTTGAAGAGAGATACTTATTTCCACATCACGACTGAGATGTTACGTACGTTGGAGGTGTTTCGTGGAGAGTATTTTCTTCCGAAGAGTGCGTGGTTTATGCTTAGAGGAGAGCTCCATTTCATATATGTGAGTGAGTTTAATGGAGCATTTGGATGTCCGAATGTGTCAACACAGGAGAATGAGGATTTTAATGCTTATGAGTTTTGGAGTTCGATCACGGAATCGCAAGAAGCCTATAATCCTGAGACTTTGAGGACTGCTTTCATTTGTAACCCGGTTATCGCATACATGGATGGGATCCTTGAGAACATGATATTTGCCCGAACTGAGGGCGGGTGTATCCCAAGAGGGGTGTTATACGTTATGTGGTACATGATGAATGGTGTCCACTTCAACCTTGGTGCCTATCTATTTCAGCAGCTGCATTGGTTTACTTCACACACATTTCAGAAGGTCAACATAGGATGACTGATTACTCCGATAGTGGAGTACTATAATGTGGATTTGTCGAGTTTAGGCCAGTCCTAGGTGATCCGAATTTGATTCTTTCAGCATATGCGAGGATGAACTTAGCTCAAAGGATTAACAACACATGGATGTTTATTTGAAGAATGAATCCTATTTCCTTCATGCATTTGTTCTTGCCTATTGATCTCACATCTATTCAGATTAATACGAATCTTTTGATGAACACTCCTCCTCACATAGCTATCTCCACTACTTGTATTAACAATGGAGATTGGCAGACTTTGGTTAATATGCATATTGAGGGTGTTTATCTTGATTTGGATATGATCGTAGTGGGAAAGCCGGAAGAGTATGAGGAGGACTAGCCACAGCAACCATAGCCACAGCAGCCACAACCGCAGTAGCCATTTGATCTCCGATTCCAGAGGTACATATTGAGATGCCTCACAATATTCTGGAGATGGGTATTCCTCCAATGTAGCCATCACCACTACCACAACAACAATATGATTTCATGCAAGCTCAAGATCGCTTTTATAGAGAGCAATTTATAATGATGAATGAGCACTTTGCAACGTTGAATATAAATCAGCAGAAGACGAATAGCCAACTTGCTTTGGTGAACACAAACTATGCTGCACTCAATCTGACGTACGAGGCTATGGATAGAAGGTTGGGAGAGATGAATGCTAACTATCGAGAGGTTGATAGAACGCTAGGGGTTCTTCAAAGGGACTTCGATTTATGGCGTTTGGAGCTTAGTGATGATGATGATGCTTCTCAGGAGTAGAGCGCGCCAAGTTTTCTATCTTTACGATTTTCCTCTCATCTATATTCTATTTTTCATTTGACAGGTGAAGTATTGAGTAAGTGGCATGTACCATATTGATTATATTGATGGTGTTGATGGATACTTGTACATTTGATGATGATTTGATGGATTGAGTATATATATCATGCGCATTTACTTTTAATGCATGTTGATTTTGTTGATGAAATGCATGTATTGATTATTATTACTTGTTGTTTGTGTAGATATTGATGTCGATTGTATGCTTTGAATAAGTGCTTATGATATCTATTAACCATGTGAGAATTTGAGCCTATTAATCATGCTATATAAAGGCATGATAGTTTATTCTTGAGAGTATCGTTCACACGTTTGTATTCTAGAACTTGGCTTGGTGTCTTGTTTGAAATTTATGATTGATAGATACTAGGACATGATCTTAGGCCATTAATTTTTAATTGAGCACTTAGCCTAATTTACCTCACCTTATAATATGTATATCATTAATGGAAGCCCCGTTGAGCCTTTAAAAGCTTTTTCTTTGGAAAACCTTTGAAAAAGAGCCTTTATCCCCTTTACTTGAGCCTTTCAATGTCCTATTTACTAGTAGAGAGTTAAGGTGAATAAATTGCTAGTGATGGAATTAAAGAAAAAAATGAAGGAAAAATTTGTGGAAGTGATGAAAGTGAAGAAAGATTGTGGTTAAATCTTGTTTAGGAGTAGTGCCTGAGACCTGTACCCCTACTACTTGGAAGTGTAGTGCCTGAAATTGGTACCCTTATGCTTGAAGAAAAAAATGTTGATTTCAAGTGGAAAAGGAGAAGAAAAGAATCGAAAAGATCTTGAGAAAAGCATGGAGAAGAAGGATGAAGCTGTTTGATGAAAAACAAATCTCCAAGGTAATTATCTACTAGTGAAATTAGTCATTTTATCTATATTCTCCTACCTTTACCAAAGATCCAACATTACAACCCATAAGACAAGTCCTTTGTGATCCTAGTGTTGTAACAATTTTGAATTGATCTTTGAGACCTTTGCCAAGCTTATGGTTACGCGGATGTATGAATTGATTATGAGCTTATATACTAACCCTTGAAGTGTACATCTTTTACACTTGAGAGCGAGAGTAAACACTTATCTAGTGAGCTAGATGACTATACACTCGTAGAAGTATTGTGATTGGTTGATTTTTTGCATGGACGAAAGGTATGATGACTGCAAGTTTTGAATTGATGAAATTGCATGTGTTATTATAAGTTGTGCATGTATGAGGATCTTGTGAATCACACTATCTTGCCTTCGTTTTGATTTCGTTGCCTCAGGACGAGCAACATGGAAGTTTGGAGATTTGATGAGAGCGATAATTGATGTATTTTTAGCTTTGATTTGTGTGAAAATTGAGTACGATTTGGTTTATTATCAAGACAAATCGGGATGTTTATGGGAAATCCACGAATCAGATATTACTGAGGCTATTTGAGCATATTTATACAGGAAAATAGGTCAGAAGTGCTCAGAACAGTAAAACACGGATTTTGAGGAGCTGCTCGACCTTGGGAGGAGCTACTCGACCAAGACCTTTTGGTCGAGCGGCATTAGAGTTGATCGAGCAAGATCCTGTACAGAGAATCCGCGCTTAGGGAGTCCGCTCGATCGCCGCTCGACCTGGCTGAGCATGCTTGACCTAAACTATTTTGGTCGAGCATGGACACAGAATTCTATTTTTGGTAATTTCGAACCTCCAGTGCATGGATTGTCATATTTTCCAAAAAAAGCCCAGTGAAGGTCCATAAGAAGAGTTTACAAGTATAAAAAGGGATGCAGAGCACATCTAAAGAGAGTTAGATTTCACATCCATCCTACACCACATCCAGACCCTAACTCCATCCTACGGAGCTATAGAGAGATTCGTACAGCGAATCAAGTGAGAACCAAGTGAAGATTCAAGATGGAGCGAGAAGCGATGGTGCCCGCATCTAGGGTTCACTTTGCAACTTAATCTTTCTTGTAATTTTCAAGACTATGTGTAAGATCTATCCAATCACCATTAACATTCTTTGAAGCGTCATGGGCTAGAGCCGCTTTGGTAGTTCTAGGGTTTATGAAGGTTTTTATCTAGTTAATTGAACTTCCGTGTGTATACTCTATATAATATTACTTGTGGATTTATTTTATATATGATTATATATTTTTAGTTCATTCAGTTGTTATGTGCATCTTCAACTGTTGTATAGAGTTTGAATATATATATTGGTTGTTGATTTAGCGTATTCACTGCTGAAGAGGATTCTATGTTATGATTCTAAGTGAGGGGCCTCCGAAGCTTCATTAGAACTTTCATATATAAATATTTATTAATTGAATTGAATTCAGGTTAGTAAGTATGATAAAGAGAATAATTCGATAGTACCTATAAAGGGAGATCATATCAGATTAGAGTACTTAGTGCATGGGAAATAATTGATACTGATAGTAACTAGAAAGGGGGTGGAATTGTGTTCTTGCTCGAGGTAATTCACACGCATTACACGCTTGTCTACTTGTATCTATAGAGTAGATTTGCATAGTTTAGTGATGCGTCCATAGTCTACAAGGTAGAGATGGACATTTATACACGGAAGAGAGATTAATTAGTGAAACTGGATGGCCCGAAGAGCTACCTATCTTCTCACTTGTTTAACTCTCGTGTATTCTCTACTGTCTCTATTTTATTTGTTATTTAATTATCTTATTTATTAGATTAATAACACTCTCTACAATTAAGTTATCAAACAATAGTTTTCATTAATTTAGATAATAATAAATTGATAATCAATCGTCCTTTGGGTTTGAGATATAACTTGGTCACTTATTTAAGCTACAATCACATCCTTCATACTTTGGAATTAATTGTGTGTTGAGAAAATGCCCATCAGAATATTAGAATGGCTGAGGGTGCTTCCGTGAGGGATTACATCCTTAGAATAATGGGCCAACTCAATGAGTTAGAAGTCATAAGAGCTGAAATTGATGGGGAAATCCAAGTCGATTTCATAAGCTTGCCTAGGAGTTTTGAGCAGTTTTGCTTGAACTACAACATGAATCGTAGCATGTATTCATTGGCGGAACTTTTGACAGAACTTATGGTGGTGGAAGGGCTTATTCGTCATCGTCTTTAAGTGAATGTGTTGAAAATGTTGATCGACCTAGAACGAGAGGTGGTAGAAAGAAGAAGCAGCAAGGAAAACTAGTAGCAAACACGAGAGGTGCAAGGAGGTGTGGTCAAGAAGTCTAAAGGCAAGTGCTTCAAATGTAAACAGCCAGGACACTACAAGACCGATGACCTTCTTCTAAAGGGGAATAAGGAAGGTATGTCTTATTTACTTGTTGTTGAATCGTGTTTAGCGGTTGTATCTACTGACACTTGGTGTGCAGATACGGGAGCCACTGATCATGTCTGCAATTCATTGCAGGGGTTCCAACCAACCCGACAGCTAAGTGATGGAGAGATTGCCATATTCATGGGTAACGCTACGAAAGTGGCTGCTGTTACAGTGGGAGATTTTTATTTATCGTTTGATAGGAATAAAACTCTGATTTTGAGAGATTGTCGTTACGTACCTTCTTTTAAAAATCATTTAATTTCAGTTTCTAAATTGTTTAAGGTTGAATATTCTGATTCTTTTAATGACAAGGTTATTATTAAGAAAAATGGAATTGTTATCTGTTGTGGTATGTTGGTTGATAATCTGTATATTCTTAACCTTGTATCTCATGCAATGCAACAAATGGAAATTAATAATGCATCTACTAATCTTAATAAGAAAAAAGAACCTTAAAAAATGAACCAAACATATATTTGGCATCTAAGACTTGGTCATATTAACTTGAGTAAGATTCAAAAGTTGATAGAAGATGGACTGTTGTGTTCATTGGAACTTGAAAACTATCCAAGTTGTGAATCATGCTTGGAAGGGAAAATGACTAAAAGGCCTTTTAACCAAAAGGAGTATAGAGCCAAAGATGTGTTGGAATTAGTTCATTCTGATTTGTGTGGTCCCATGTTTATCCAACATGAGGTCATTATGAATATTTTGTCACATTTATTGACGATTATTCTAGGTATGGACATATTTATTTGATGCTCTTCAAATCTGAGTGCTTTGATAAATTCAAAGAGTACAAGGTTGATGTGGAGAAGCGTCAAGAAAAATGTATCAAGACACTACGATCTGATCATTGTGATTGAATCCCAATTGTCTGTACCGGGCACACCCCAGCAAAATGGTATGGCGAAAAGAAGGAATAGAACTCTTATTAAAATGTTTAGATCAGTGATGAGTTATTCTGAATTGCTAAATTTGTTTTGGGGATATGCCTCAGAAACATCGGCTTACATTTTGAATTTAGTACCTTTTAAATTGGTACCCTCTACGCCCTTAGAATTGTGGACCGGGCAAAAGCCTAGTCTAAAGCATATTTGGATTTGGAGTGCTCCGGCACATGTGTTGAGGGGAGATAATGATAAGTTAGAATCAAATACTAATGTTTGTCTGTTTGTGGGATATCCTATAGGAACGAAGGGTGGTTTATTTTATAATCCAAAGAGCCAGAAAGTGTTTGTTAGCACGAACACTAGATTATTGGAAGAGGATTATGTAATGAATCACAAACCCATGGGTAAAATTGTTCTAGAAGAAGTGTTGGATTGTATACTAAAAGTCTAGCTTTTTGTATGAACAATGTTTTTGAAATGAGAATCTCATGATCAAATGTTTTGCATATTATAATTTATTTATATGTTAATGCAAAAGTCCACTTACTTTATACTGTAGATAATATGGTGTACGACGTCACATGGAAGATCATATTGTCGGCTCCTTATAAAGTATAAACAAATGCTCACAACCATGATAGATGGGGACAATCTATCAAGATGGTTGTAGTGTGATTTGGTATTAGTTTGTCCTGACAATAAAATCACATTAGTGCACTTTGTGTGTATTGAGCAGGACCGCTTCAGATCTTTTGACTTATACTGACTATATAGGAGAACTTGATCTTAGTTATTATGGATGTTCGTATTCTTAATCCCTGTACAATAATATCAACAAGTAAGCCAGTATGTATCTCTTTGATTCATCAGTGGGTGAGATTTAAATATTAAATCAACAAACTCGGTGAGTTAGGAAATAATACTGTCTCTATGCTGTGCTGTTAATAGTAAAAAGAATCCATGTCCTATTAAATAGGTTGATGATGTCCCCTTTAGGAGCTCATAATGATTATCATGTAAACCCTTCTGGTGGATTTATTCCAGCATGATAACAAGTTGAGTGGTACTCAGCAGCTTAATTAATTAATGAACATTATATATCTTAAACATGGGGAGACTAACATACTAATAATAAGAAGGAGCCCATAACGTAATTTGAGATTGGAGCGCTAGTGTAGTAATAATATTTTAGTGCACTATATTATTATTATTGGGCTTAAGTATAAGTTTTGGGCTAATCTTGGATACTTAAGCCCAATGGAGGTCTGACTCTAATTTCTCCTTCTGGTCCCTGCTTTAGCCTACAAATAAGTCATCTCAGCTTTCTGGAACCCTAACTTAGACGCCTAAAACACGTTAGAAGTAAGGGAGGAAGCAGATTGAGAAGATCTTGAAGATCGTCGCCCACACGACGTCAAGATTGGACTTGGGAATACAACAGAAGATCAAGAGGTAGTTTTCTGAAGTTTTTCTTCTTCAACATACCTTGGTGAAATGTAATACATTTCTATCTTCTTGCTTCCGCTGATTTAGAAATGCATGGAACCCTAACGGTTCAAGTTAACCAAATGATCGAATGCCAACAATTGGTATCATAGCTTTGGTTTTTTGGCTAAACGTGACACATTATGCTAGGGTTTATGTGTCAAACATGGATTAGGGTTTAGAAATTATTTTTTCTTGTTGAATACCTAATACGTTTGACCACTCAACGGTGACGTGTTCCAGGTCAAGGCAACCCGTGATGATAAATGACTTAAGGCATAAGTAATCCTGCTTGTTGCGTAAGGCATCAGTTCAACAACTGGAGTGTCAAACAAGACTTCTTAACTTAAGTGGCGATTTAATTCATGATATATATAACTGCCATTATTGATTTAATTATCTATTATTATTATATATGGTTGCATGTCGATATCGATGATCTGGTCGATATCGACGATTTTGATGATCTAGTCGATATCGATAATTTCGATAATCAGGACGATATTGACCATCGATATCGATAGTTTTGAAAATTTGATAATCTGGAAGTTTTTGAAAATTTGGAGATTTTTGAAAATTTGATAATCTGGAAATTTTGAAAATTTGATAATTTGGATATTTTCGAAAATTTGATAATCTGAAATTTTTTTAAAAATAACTAGAAATATAAAAAATTTGATAATATGGAAGTTTTCAAAAATTTTATAATCTAGAAATTCTCGAAAATTTGATAATTTGCAGGTTTTCAAAAATTTGATAATCAAGATCAATGGATATATAACTGCCATAATTGATTTAATTATATGATTATTATTATATATGCATGCATGATTCTCTATGATTTATTGCATTATGTGCTGTAATAAGAGCATGCTAGGTTTCGTATTTTATTACTGAATATTATATGCATGTAAAAATCTTCGGTGTTAAATAACTAAGTGGGAGAGGAGATTGATAAATAATTCTCGCGGCCTCCATTATTGGTTTGTAAGTGATGTGAATAAACTTGCGCATTGGCTATAGTGTCTTCCTCCCCATCGGATGAGTTTATTCATGGATCACTTTTACAAACTTCTTTATGATGATTGTAGGAAGTTATATGAGCACGTGTAGACTTCTCCAACTGTAAGGCACACAAGCTTGGGCAATGGACTTGGAATCAAATAATGGTGAACACTTAGGCGCAAATAATAAGTATCCTCTCCATCGGAGTCACTGTTCTTATTTTCATGGTTAAAGAGGAACCTACTATTAATTATTATGTCATAAAGTTAGGTTGACGAATGAAATTAATGGGCATAACCTTCTCTTGTAAATGTTCGAGTTTGTATACGTCCACACTATCGTGGCATGTAAATTCACGATGCTTCAGATGTCGGTGAATTTTATTTTATATTGTTTTGAGAAAATCAATATAAATAGTTGAATTCATAGATTTGATCTGTGTATTTATTTACGTGATTCTCTGTGTTTTCAAATGGTTTTATCTTGCTTATTGTTTACTAAAAGAAATTATATATTTACTAGTCCAAAATTACATGATTAGAAAAGAATCTTGATTTTAATTCTTACTGCTTAAGAAAACATATGTGTTCTTACTAAAGATGTCCTCTAGTGTCTATTTAAGACTCCAGTGAAGAGATGAGAGTTTCATAAAAATATGATATTCATTCTCATGCGACTCTTTGGATACTTGAGTGAGTAAGAAAGGTAAGAGGTCATGATTGACTTGATGGATGAATTTGAAAAACATGGATAGAAATTGAAAGGGAAACCTAGGTTAATTTTATTCTCCATCGTTTGCATAGATGTTTTGAGCAAGTTCCACCTGAATTACAAGTGATTGTATTCGGTGGGAAATTTCGCACAAAACATGTGGCTAAAGAAATTCATATTCATCATGATGTGAACGAGATTTGTATCTCATTCACTTATTTTTGAAGCATGATTAGTAATGACATCTACTGACACGTTGTGTGTAGATACCAGAATCACAAAAATCCTGTAACTAAGTAATGATGAGATTATTGAGTAAATGGTTAACTATGAAAGTAGTGGCTATTACAGAGAGAGTTATTTATTTATCTTTTGATAGGAATAAACGTTTGATTATGAGAAATTGTCTTTACGTATGTTTTCATAGAAAGAATTTCATTTCACTTTCTATGCATTTACGGATGGATACTCCATTTTATTTAAATGACATGGTCATTAATTATAATGAAGGATGAAGCTATAATCTGTTGTGGTATGTTGGTGGACAATTTGAACACTCTTAAATCATGTTTATCTCACGGATGCAACAAATTATAATGATAACGCGTCTTCTAATCCTAATAAGAGAAAGGAACCTTTGGATATGAACCAAACATACCTTTAGCTTCTGAAACTAGGTCATGATTACCTGTTCAAGGCAAAGGGGTGTAGAGCCAAAGATATGTTGGAATTGGTCATTCTGATTTATGTGGTCCTAAAATTATCCCTATTAGAGGTGGTTAGATATATTTATTCGATGCACCACTAATTTTAGTACTATGATTAATTCAAAAGTGCATGGCTCATGCGATGAAGGGTCATCGAATATATATCAAGTCATTACGATTTAATCGCGGTGGTGAGTACCTCTTAGGATAGTTTAGGAACTTTATCAGAGGTTGAGATTGAATCCTAAGTTGTCAACACCTGGCAGACCCCAACCGACTAGTGTGGTGAAAAGAAGGAATAAGACTCTTATGGAAATGGTTAGATAGATGATGAGTTATTTGAAATTATTAAATTCATTTTATGGGTATGCCCTAGAAACAACAGTCGTAATTGTACAAGAGAATATACCACAAGTAAACTGCATCACGTGTCACATCTGATACACAATTGCATGTAACACCTTGTCATAGTAGGAGGGTTGTTCAACAACTGGATAGATTTTTGTTTTGGGAAAGTTGTGAGGCTTGGTCCCTAATAAATATAAAATCAGCCCATGAGTATGACGAAGCACTACAAGATCGATATATGGAATCTTAGAAAAATGCAATGAGTTCTGAACTGGAATCTATGGATTCCAAATCAAATCTGGGTGTTTGTAGAACAGTGAAATGGTGGTAAAGCCATTGGAAATAGCTCTACACAATAAAGGAAGATCGGACGGTAAGGTGATACTTTGAAGCAAGGCTTATTGTGTAAAGGTATACTCAGAAAGAAGGGTGAGTTAGAGTATGAGGAAACCTTTTTCACAGGTAGCTAAGTTTAAGTCAATCCGAATTCTTTTATTTATTGCTGCTCATATTGAATTATGAGGTATATCAAATAGATGTCAAGATAGCTTATCGTGATTGAAACTCTTGAAGAAAACATCTATGTGAAGCAACCAGAGTGATTCATTGTAAAGGGTTAAGAGTATTTTGAGTATAAGCTTAAAATTGTCCATCGATGGACTAAAGCAAGCTTCAAGATCATGAAACATACGTTTGATGAGGAAATCCAGTGATATGGATTTATTCAATGCACGAATTGTCTTGTGTATTGAAAAGAGTGACGAAAACATGGTAGTATTACTTGTACTATACGTAGATATTATCTTGGTCATTAGAGACAATGAAAAAGTATTGTCGAGTGTATGGGTATGGTTCATAAAGCAGTATAAAATGAAGGACTTAAGAGAAGCAAAGTATATTTTTGCGATCATGGACAAGATGGAATGTTATGCTTATCTCAGGCTTCATGAATTGATACAATCCTTACTCATTTTAGCATGCAACTCTTAGAAAAGTTTTGAACTTTTCGATATGGAGTGACTTTATCTAAGGATATGTTTCTTAAGACAAAAAAGAATATAAAGGAGATGAATGTGGTTCCTTATGCTTCGGCAAATAAGGAAGCTTAATCAAAGGAATGATATGCACGAGATTGGATGTTTGTTTTGCTAAATGCATGGTCAGTGGGTATCAAGGTGACCCAGAACAAGAATGTTGAACTGTGGTAACACATATTTTTGAAGTACTTGAAAAGGACTAAAAATTATATGTGAGCTTACCGGACAGATTCATTGGTTCTTGTGGGTTACATAGATTCAGATTTTATAATCAGATGGGGACGACAGTTAATCCACCTCAAGGTTATGTGTTTATTTTGGAAGTAGAGCCATAATATGGAGGAGTGTCATATAGAAATATATTTCGGACTCCACCATGAAAGATGATGAATTGGAGCCTCTGAGGCAGCCAAGGTATCTGTATAACTCTAGTAACTTCATAATGGACTTAGATGTGATTCAGAGTTGGCCCAAGGTTATCACAATTTATTATGATAATAATTGGTGTAGTTGCAAACTTGAAGGAATCACGAGCCCATAAGGTAATTAAATACATTAAGAGTAAGTACCACCTTATACGAGAAATCATTTGATGAGGGGAAGGTTTTTGTCTCAAAGATTGCATCAGTTGATAACCTAGTAAATCCTTTTACAAGGACCTTAAGGCGAAAGTTTTGATGGTCGTGCAGTGGGAGCGGGAATCAAATGTTTGGCAATGGACATGTCATCATAGTCTTTTAGTATAAGTGGGATATTGTTAGATTGTATACTAAAAGTCCAGCTTTTTATATGAATAATATTTTTAAAATGAGAATCACATGATCAAATATTTTGCATATTATAATTTATTTAAATATCAATGCAAAAGTCCACTTACTTTATACTGTAGATAATATGGTGTGCGGCATTGCACGTAAGATCATATTATCGGCTCCTTATAAAGTATAAATAGATGCTCACAATCGAGATAGACGGGGACAATCCATCAAGATGGTTGTAGTGTGATTTGGTATTAGTTTGTCTTGACTATAAAATGACATTAGTGCGCTTTGTGTGTATTGAGCAGGACCGCTTGAGGTCATTCGACTTATACTGACTATATAAGAGAACTTGATCTCAGTTATTATGAATGTTCATGCTCTTAATCCCTATATAATAATCTCGACACGTAAGCCAATATGTATCTCTTTGATTCATCAACGGGTGAGATTTAAATATTAAATCAACAAACTCGGTGAGTTGGGAAATAGTGCTATCTTTATGGTGTGTTGTTGAATGTAAAAGGAATTCGTGTCCTATTAAATAGGTTGATGGTCCCCTTGAGGAGCTCATAAGGATTATCATGTAAACCCTGTAGGTGGATTTATTTCGGCATGATAACAAGGTTGAGTGGTACTACTGTCGGATTAGATATTAATTAATGGAGTTTTCAGTAAGTTAATTAATTAATGGGTATTGTATATCTTAAACATGGGGAGACTAATAGGCTAAAAATAAGGAGCCCATAACGTAATTTGGAATTGGAGCGGCACTACAGTAATAATATTTTAGTGGACTATATTATTATTATTAGGCTTAAGTATAAGTTTTGGGCTAAACTTGGATACTTAAGCCCAATGGAGGCCCGACTCTGTTTTCTCCTCCTGGTCCTTGTTGTAGCCTATAAATAAGTCATCTCAACTTTCCGGAACCCTAACTCAGATGCCTAAAACACGTTAGAAATAAGGAAGGAAGCAGATTGAGAGGATCTTGAAGATCTTCGCCCATCCGATGTCAAGATTGGACTTGGGAATACAGTAGAAGGTTAAAAGGTTGTTTTCTAAAGTTATTCTTCTTCAACATACCCTAGTGAAAGGTAATGTGTTATTATCTTCTTGCTTCTGCTGATTTAAAAATGCATGAAACCCTAATGGTTAATGTTAACCAAATGATAGAACTCCAACAAGAAGTTAGAGGGGAAACCCCTAATTTAATACCGACTATACAAGAGGATATACCATAAGTAACTGCACTGCGTATCACATCTGATACACAATTGCTTGTGGTGCCTCATTGTATTGGGAAGGAGAGTTGTGAGACAATAGGATAGATTCATGCTTTGGGGAGAGTCGTCTGACTTAGTCTCTGATGAACATGAAATTGACCTATGGAATTACAACGAAGCACTGCAAGATAAAGCTACAGATTCTTGGTAAAAAGCAATAAAATCGGAGATAGAATCCATGTATTCTAATCAAGTTTGGGAGCTTGTAGAACCACCAAATGATGAAAAAGCTATTAGATGTAAGTGGGTTTACAAAAGAAAAATAAGATCTGACGGTAAGGTAGGGCAATGCTTGTTGCAAAAGAATATACACTGAAAGAGTAAATCGATTATGAGAAAACCTTTTCACTAGTGGACATGGTTAAGTCTATTCGGATTCTTTTGTCTATTGCTGGTCATATAAATTATAAGGTATGGCAAATGGATGTCAAGACAACTTTCCTAAATAAAAGTCAAAAGGAAAAATTATATGAAGCAACCAGATGGATTCATTGCGAAGAGCAAAGATCATCTTTTGTGCAAGCTTAATATGTCCATTTATGGAATAAAATAAGCCTCAAGATCATGAAACATCGGTTCTGATGAAGTAATCCAGTTATATGAGTTTATTTAATGTCCGGATGAGTCTTGTGTGTACAAGAAAGTGGCGGAAATGTGGTGGTATTTCTTGTGCTTTACGTGGATGATATCCTGCTCATTGGAAACAATGAAAGGAATTGTCGGGCGTGAGGGTATGGTTATCTAAACAATTTGAAATGAAGGACTTAGGAGAAGCCAGACACATTCTGGGGATCAAAGTAATAAGAGATCGTAAGAAAAGAATGTTGTTCTTATCCCAAGCTTCATACATTAATACTATTCTTTCTCTTTTTAGCATGCAAAACTCCAAGAAAGATTTTCTACCTTTTAGGCATGGAATACCTCTATTGAAGGAAATGTGTCCAAAGACACAAAAGGAGATAGATGATATGAAGGCGGTTCCTTATACTTCGGCAGTTAGAAGCCTCATGTATTCAATGTTCTGTAAGAGATCGGATATCTGTTTTGTTGTAGGCATGGTCAGTAGGTATCAAAGTAATGCTGGAGAGGGGCATTGGACTGCGGCAAAACATATTTTGAAGTACATGCGAAGGACTATGAATTATATATTGGTTTACCCGGTAGATACTTTGCTACCTGTGGGTTACACTGATTTGGATTTTCAACCGAACAAGGATAGCAGTAAATCCACCTTGGGTTATGTGTTTACTCTTGGAGGAGGAGCCAAAGTTTGGAGGAGTGTTAAGCAAAAATGCGTCTCTGACTCCACCATTGAAGCTGAATATGTAGCAGCCATTGAGGAAGCTAAGGAAGCAGTATGGTTCAGGAACTTCTTAATGGACTTAGATGTGATTCCTGGTTTGCTCAAGTCAATCACAATTTATTGTGATAATAGTGGTGCAGTTGTAAACTCGAAGGAACCATGACCCCATAAGGCAATTAAACACATTGAGCACAACTACCACCTAATATGAGACATCGTGAAAAGAGGGGAGGTCGTTGTCGCTAAGATTGCATCGGAGGATAACCTAGTTGATCCTTTCACTAAAGGCCTTCCAGCAAAGCTTTTGATGGGCACGTTGAAGGGATGGGGATTAGATGCATGTGAGCAGATATAGCAGCATAGTCTTTTAGTATACGTGAGACATTGTAGGATTGTATACTAAAAGTCTAGCTTTTTGAAAAATTTTATTGACAATATTTGAAATGAGAACAATGTGATCAAACATTTTGCATAATTGTTTATAAATTGTTGCAAAAGTCCAGTTACTTTATACTGTAGATAATATGGTGTGCAGCGTCACACGGAAGATCATATTATCAGCTCCTTACAAAATATAAACAAATGCTCACAACCGAGATAGAAGGGAATATCTATCGGGATGGTTGTAGTGTGATTTGGTATTAATCTGTCTTGAGTATAGAATTACACTAGTGCACTTTGCATATGCTGAGTAGGATCGCGGTGAGATCGTTCGGTCTATACTGACTATATAATAGAACTAGATCTCAATTATTATGGATGTTCATACTCTTAATCCCTATACAATAACCTCAACACGTAAGCCAGTATTTATTTCTTTGATTCTTCAATGAGTGAGATTTAATCGTAAATTAATAAGCTCGGTGAGTTGGGAGATGGTACTGTCTCTATGGTGTGTTGTTGATTGTAGAAGGAATCTTTGTCCTAATAGAATTGGTTGATGATGTCCCCATGAGAAGCTTATAATGATTATCATGTAAACCCTGCAGTTGGATTTATTTCAGCATGATAATAAAGTTGAGTGGTAGTACTCTCGCTAAAAATATTAATTAATGTAGTTGTTGTTGGATTGTATACTAAAAGTCTTGCTTTTTGTATGAACAATGTTTAGACAATATTTGAAATGAGAATCATGTGATCAAGCATTTGAAATTATATTATACTGTTGCAAAAGTCAAATTTACCTTTTTACTGTAGATAATATGGTGTGCGGCGTCACATGAAAGAACATATTATCGGCTCCTTATAAAGTATAAACAGATGTTCACAACTGAGATAAATGGGGACTATCTATTGACATGGTTGTAATGTGACTTGGTATTAGTCGGTGTTGATTATAAAATTACACTAGTGCACTTTGTGTGAATTGAGCAGGATCGCAATGAGATCGTTCGGTTTATATTGACTATATAATAGAACTAGATCTCAGTTATTATGGAAGTTTATACTCTTAATCCTTATACAATAATCTCGACACCTAAGCTAGTATTTATTTCTTTAATTCATCAAAGGGTGAGATTTAATAGTTAAATCAATATGCTCGGTGAGTTAGGAAATGGTGTTATCTCTATGGTGTGCTGTTGATTGTAGAAGGAATCCATGTCCTAATGGAATTGGTTAATGATGTCCCCTTGAGGAGCTTATACGAATTATCATGTAAACCCTGCAGGTAGATTTATTCCGACAAGATAATAAGGTTGAGTGGTACTGCTCTCGGTAATTATATTAATTAATGGAGTTGTCAGTAACTTAATTAATTAATGGACATTGAATCTTAAACATGGAGAAATTAACAGGCTCATAATAAGAAGGAGCCCATAAACGTAATTTGGGATTAGGGTGGCAGTGCAATATTATTTCTTTAGTGGAATAATTTATTATTATTGAACTTAAGTATAAGTTTTGGGTTAAACTTGGATGCTTAAGCCTAATGGGAGGCCGAAACCCTAATTTCTCCTCATGGTCCCTGTTGTAGCCTATATAATGGCCAATCTTAGTAGTTTGGAAATCTTAATACACACAACAAAAACTGTGAGAGAGATTGACTGCAAATTGAGTTCGTCTCGTAGATCGTTGCCCACACAACATCGAGACGTGACTTAGGAATACAACAGAAGACCGAAAGATCATTTGCTATTTCTGGCCGTCAACTTTCATGAATTTTATAAAATCATGTGAAACTCAGAACTGTATGTTTGTTGGAAAGATACAGAAAATATGATCGTTTTGGTGTGTAGATCACTCAAAACGGAGATCGAATGAGGAAGTAATGGCCAAAACTGTGGGACTGTGCAAGCTGTCGGCGAGAATCCTTCTTCTTCAAGATACCCCGGTAAAAAGTAATCAATCATATGTTTATGCTTCTGCTGTGATAAAATTGCATAGAACCCTAACGGTTCACGCTAACCAAAAGATCCAAATGCCAACAATTGTCAGTAACTTAATTAATTAATGGGCATTGAATCTTAAACACGGGTAGATTAATGGGCTCATAATAAGAATGAGCCCATAATGTAATTTGGGATTAGGGTGGCAGTGCAATAATATTTCTTGGGTAAGAGTGTTGAGCAAACATACCTATTGATCTAGACATGGCTTAGAATGAATGAATGTGATAATTCTCCCAAAATCGCGACGAACCATAGTTTTTCAACTGGATTGCACCAAAAACGCGATGAATCGAGTGGAATGTGTATGGATTGTGGTTAGAACTAATCAAAATACACTAATTTTAGAGTTTGGAATGCAGGGTTTTCGATTCGGATGGAATTCGGGTGGAGACGGTGTGTGAAGTGCTCGAATGAATATGAAAATTGGGATTAAAATCAACTTACCTGGGATCGATTCGACCAATCTGAGTGGTCAATTAGATTGACGTGGTCGAATCCATGGTTGAACTCCCTTACTAGATAATCCATCATCGAAATTCGACCACCGTTCGACCAAGTGCTTTGGTTGAACTCTTTAGTCGTGGTCGAACTCGACTGTTCAAAACTCTCAGGTTCGCCATTCAACCTCAATTCGACCAAGCTGCTTGGTCGAACTAATCACGTTTTGGTCGAACCCATCTATACAACTCTCTGATTGCCAGTTTGACTTCTATCTTTGGTCGAACCCCTGGTCGAACTCTCCTCTGCTTGGTCGAATCGACCTATAACAAACTCTCTGATCTCCAGTTCGACCAGGTCTCGCGCGTTCGACCTGCATGTCTGGTTGAACTCATCTCCAGATGCTCCAAACTCGAATTTTCTTCATCCCCTGCACCCTTTAAGCTCAAAAACGAACATTAGGTACCAAAATAGATCAAAACTAGCTCGAGAATCAATCTTAAAATTGACATCCATGAGTAACTCCACATATAATACTAAAAAACAACACCAAACACCATAAAATATTAGGCAAATTGCAAAAAATTGACACATCCTAACCGATAAGAGTTTTGATATGCCGCAAAAAATCAACTCCCTTAACAAACATTACAAATAAAAGATTATACTCTCAGCGCTTCAAATAGGTAAGTACATCACACCCCCCAAACTTAATAGAAACTATAGTGAAACTAAGTTTGTAAAGAGATGTAATTGCCAATAATTAAGCACATCAAATATAAAAATTTCTTACCCACACAAAAGAAATAATAAAACAATAAGACGGGAGGGAAAGCCCCCAACAGGCGCTCATGTTTAACGTCGGAGAGGCACGACGGTACCAATCTAGTGCAAGGTATTCTCAAAGGTGATGCAAGCATCATTTGATGAATTTTAATACTTCAATCGATGCCCATTCACCGCGATAATATCCCTATCTTTTTCCATAAGCTCAAAACTCCCCCCTCCGAAGGCTCTATGGATAATGAACGACCCCGTCCACTTTGATTTCAATTTTCCTACAAAAAGCTTCAAACGAGAGTTAAAAAGTAATACCTCATCACCATGCTTGAACTCTTTGTATAAGATCTTTGAATCATGCCATTTCTTCATTCTCTCCTTATAGATCTCCGAGTTCTTGTTAGCTCGATTTCTGAACTCATCCAATGGATTAATATGAGTCAACCTCAACTCCTTTTGATCTTTCTTAGACAAGTTCAAACTCCTCAAACCTCAAAAAGCTTTGTCCTTAATCTCTATGGGTAAGTGGCACGACTTCCCATAGACGATTTGATACGGTAACATATCCAACACCGTCTTGTAAGCAGTCTGGAACCCCCACAAAACATCATCAAGCTTCATAGCCCAATCCTTCCTATTGGTTCCGACTACCTTTCCCAAAATTTGCTTCACTTGTCGGTTGGAGACTTCAGCTTACCTATTCACTTGAGGGTGATAGGGTGTAGTGACCCTATGCTTGACTCTATAATACCTAAGCACCTTTTCAAGAAGCTTGTTGATGAAGTGAGACCTTCCATCACTCACTAGTGCTCTAGGAACTCCATAACGGGCAAAGATATGTTTCTTCAAGAAAGATAAAATAGTCCTTGAATCATTCACGCGAGTGGGAATAGCTTCCACCCACTTAGAAATATAATACACTGCTAAAAGGATGTAAATAAATCCATTAGATGGGGAAAAAGGCACCATAAAATCGATCCCCCATACATCAAAGATCTCAACAACAATGCTTGGCTGAAGTGTCATCTCATCTCGTCGACTTATGTTCCCCATCCTTTGACATATATCGCATGTCGCCACATAGATTTCACAATCTTTAAACAAGGTCGGCCAATAAAGAGAAGATTGAAGTACCTTTGCTATATTTTTTGAGCTCCGAAGTGCCCCCGTTAGGTTGTGCATGACAAAAATAAGTACACTCTCCATCTACATCTCGGGCACACACTTACGGATAATGGAATCTGTACATATCTTGTAGACAAATGGATCATACCATATAAGTGTCTTAACATTCCTCTTGAATTTGGCAAGTTGATATCGGTTGAGATCTCTAGGAATTTCACCTACGGCAATGTAATTCACATAATCTGCATACCATGGATCCATCCCTTGTGCAGCCACAACACATGCTCTTTCAGCTCCTTCAACAAGCACTGCCATTATCTTCTCATCAAGGAATATCTCTTCAATGTAATCGAAAGAATCATCACAGTGCTCCCTTGTCTCCAACTTTGATAGGTAATCCGCCAAAACATTCTCGGTACCCTTCTTATCTCGGATCTCCATATCAAATTCTTAAAGAAGAAGAATCCATCTAATGATCTTTGGCTTTGTTTCCTTCTTTTCCATCAAGTACCAGATCGCAGAATGATCCGTGTACACTATAGTCTTCATGCCAACCAAATACTGTAGAAACTTGTTGAATGCATACACCACAGCTAGAAACTCCTTTTCAATCACCGTGTAGTTCTTTTGTGCAGCATCAAAAGTCTTACTAGCTTGGTAAATGGCGCAGAACTTCTTTTCCCTCAACTACCTAAGCACCACTCCAAGTGCTAAATCACTTGCATCACACATAAGTACAAAAGGCTAAGTCCAATCCGATGTGATCAAGATGGGTGCAATAATAAATGCCTCCTTCAAAACCTGAAAAGCTGTTAGACATTCTTCATCAAAAACAAAAGAAATATCATTTTCAAGTAAATGAGATAAGGGCTTGGAGTATTTCGAGAAGTCTTTTATGAATCTTCTATAAAAAAATAGCGTGTCCAAGAAAGGACCGCACTCCTCTTTCATTAGTAGGTGGAGGAAGCTTCTCAATTGCCAAATATGATGGCCAAGAACAATCCCATCTCTTACCATGAAGTGACACTTCTCCCAATTCAAGACAAGATTAGTTTCTTGGCATTTCTTCAAAACAGTAGCAAGGTTAGATAAACAAATATCAAAAGAGGAATCAAATACAGAAAAATCATCCATAAACACCTCCATGATCTTTTCTATCAACCCATCAAATATGACCATAATACAACGCTAAAATGTAGCAGGTGCATTACATAATCTAAAAGTCATCTTTCTAAAGGCAAAAGTTCCATAAAGGCAAGTAAAAGTAGTGTTTTCTTGATCCTCGGGTGCAATCATGATTTGATTATAACCATAATACCCATCCAAGAAACAATAATATTCATACCCTGTAAGAGGATCAAGCATTTGATCCATGAAAGGAAGGGAAAAATGGTCTTTGCATGTATTTTCATTCAGTTTCCTGTAATCCATACACACACGTCATTCAATAGGAATCCTAGTGGCTAAAGTCTCACCATCTTCTGCTTACACTATAGTCATGCCCCCTTTTTAGCAACAACATGTAATGGACTGACATGGGGACTATCACTAATAGGATAAATAATTCCTGCATCAAGCCACGTTAGGATTTGCTTCCTAATCATTTCTTGAATAGGGGGATTCACCCTCCACTGATTCTGAATGCTACTCTTGGCCTCATCTAACAATCTTATTCTATGCATGTAATAGGAAGGACTAATCCCCTTTAAATCATCAAGAGACCAACCAATCGCAGATTTATACTTTCTAAGCACATCTAACAATTTCTCAAGTTGATCATCATCAAGGAAAGAAGATACAATTACCGGATATTTTTCATTGTCACCTAGGTAGGCATACTTCAAGTGTTCCGGTAACAGTTTCAACTTCTCTTTCTTCTCCTTTTGAGGTGTACTCTCTCAATACAATGGCAAGTACTTCCTAGTCCACTTGACCTCTTCATTGTTAGTCCTTGTCCACTCATACCTGTCATCACCCAAGGCAAGTAAGTTTTCAAGAAATTTAATACATACCTCATTGGAGAGTTCATCAAGCTCAGTAGTCGGAAAAGTAAGAGACTCCTCCAAACATGTCTCTAAAGGATCCTGTGACAGAATCAAAGACATGTCTTCCTTCACAATCTCTTCTATTGGCATCTTCATTGCTTTGTCAAGGTTAAATAGAACCTCCTCTTTATTCATCCTTAGCCGTAACTCACCCTTCTGTACATCTATCATGGATCCCACAGTAGCAAGAAAATGTCTTCCTAAAATAAGAGGGACATTATCCTTGTCATCTTCCATCTCCAGCACCAGAAAATTCATAGGAAAGACTAACTTCTCTACTTTGACAAGAACATCTTCGATCACTCCCTTCAGAAAAGTCATAGACCTATCCGCTAGTTGTAGAGAAACTATCCTTGGGGTTAACTTCCCCTAACCAAGCCTTTGAAAAGTAGACAACGACATCAAGTTGATGCTTGCCCCAAGATCACACAAGGCTCGACGTGCCGGCTCCTTTCCAATTTCGCATAAAATTATGAAGCTTCCCAGATCATTAAGCTTAGCTGGCAGCTTCCTCTAAATGATCGAGCTGCAGTTCTCTGACAAATTCACCATCTCAATTCTGTTCAAGCTTCTCTTCTTCAAAAGAATATCCTTCAGAAAGTGGGCATAATACGACATCTCCAATATTGCTTCAGAGAAAGGAATGTTAAAGCTTATTTTATTTATGATTTCTGAAAACTTCTTGAACTTCTCTTCCAATCCCTTCTTAACTAGCTTGAGAGGAAAGGGCGGAGTTATCTTTGTTTTGGGAAACCTCCATTCATCACGTTGAGCCTTCTTTGCTTTATTCTTTTCGGCTCTCAATCTCCTAACTCTTTTCCACTTCTTTTCTACTATAATCTCTGTATTCTACTCTTTAGAAGGTACTGAAGTCGCATCAACATAATGTGGAGCATTCAAAACAAAAAATGATGCAAAACAAGAGAGTTCGACCTGAGTTCGACCTGGATAGATGGTCGAACTCGATGAGTAATGGTTAAACTGAACACCTGAAAGTTTGTTCTCTCTCGTACAGTCAGATTCGACCATGGTTTGACAAATGGGGATGGTCAAATCCAAGCGATCGTGGTCGAATTGGGCTTTAGACGAAACAGAGTGCTCTGGACAGTGGAGTTCGACCTCATTTTGACCAGAGACTCTGGTCGAATCAATTTTTTTATGGTCGAACTGACCTTCTGACTCTTTCGGACGTCTCCCAGGTGCCCTATTCGACCTCCCATATTTAGTTCGACCTGCATGTCTGGTCAAATCAGGGTTGAACCGGGCTCCTGATGCTTTAGAATTCAATTCCAATTTCATTGATCCCTCATACTGCATTCCAGACCTCAGTGTAATGGCGTGACAAGACTTTGGATTATCAATACTTGGAGACGGAAGCTTCCCTTTCCCTATAGTTTAAGTCAATTTGTTCACATTTCCAGCAATCTTCCCCATTAACAACGTAAGGTCCTTTACCTGTGTAGATAAATCCTTATGATGATCATCAATCTTCTTCTTTAGCTTGGCCTCAAGACAGTCTACTTTTGCATCAATCCTCACCATGTATCTGTTCACAGTATCCTCAAAGCCTGGCTTCTCTTCTTCTAAATTTGCTCCCGAATCAACACCGATAGTAAGCTACATCGCATTATTCAGATTGCTCCATAAAAACTCCGGCCTCCTTGTTTATTGATAACCACCCGGGGGACCACGATTGTTGTAGTTCCCTTGATAGTTTTGGTTTTCTTGATTTGGGTACCTAGTTCATTGAATACTTTGACCCATGGCGTAATTTGCCTCCTCGATCTCCTCTTGGATAGCTCCTTCATAGCCTCCATCTTGCTGCATTATTGGTACTCTTTGAGATAAATCCGTGATCTACTTTTGCTGAGACTCTAGTAGCTTGCTAATGTTAGTCAAGCTAGAGACGATCTCATCATCTCTTCCCGACTTCACCATTGTATGCTCAACCTGTGCTACTTTACCAAGGACATAAGTTCCTCTCAATCTATCAGTCGGCCAATCTCTAGAATTCATCGAAATATCTTTAAAGAGCTTTTCAACTTTATTGGGTGACTTCGTCAGCAATGCTCCATTAGAAGAAGCATCAAGTAAAACACGAGAATTGCAGTCCAACCCATTGTAGAAAATACTGATATTTTAAGTTTTAGATAGCCCATGCTGAAGACACTTCCGAAGCATATCCTTGAACCTGTCCCAAGCTCCATGAAACTTCTCATTGCCATGGATAGAAAATTGATTGATTTCTTGCTTCATCTTGAACACCTTTGAAGGTGGCATATATTGCTCCAAGAATATGACTTTCAACTTCTCCCATGTATCACATTCAGTAGCATCAAGATTATCGTACCAATCTCTCGCTTTTTTATTCAGCAAAAACTTAAACAGTATAATCTTCCTCGCATCCTCATGAGTTTCTGCATCTTTTTATGTGCTTACATACCCAAGAAACTTATTCAGATGTTGCTAAGGATCTTCGAATGTTCCCCCATAGAAGGGACTCCATTCAATCATGGTGATAAGAGTAAGGTGTAAATCAAAATCAGCTCCAGTTCCTCTTGCTCCTAGCAACCCATCATTGTCTGTTCCATTATTCATAAAGACTTCCCAGATGACAAGTGTATCAGGATCTGCCGCCATGTTGATTGCTTCTACGTCCAAATTAACATCGAAGCTTCAATCATTTACGGATTTAGCATGTCAACTTCAACTCCTAAATCAAGAGCTTTAGTTGGATGAACTTTCTTGTTCTTATTCTTCTTCATTTTCTTCCTTGATGATGCTTCGATCTCTGGATTATATGGCTCTAATTTACCTTTCTTTGATCTTGTGAGAATACACCTAAGAAAAATAAATATTAGAAATAAAAACAAGAATAATAATCTCAATTAATTAGAAATAATCAATGGATAATTAATCCCATCCCCGACAACAGCGCCAAGAACTTGATGAGCATTTTTTCAGTACACAAATTAATCCTCAAGTATAAGGATATCAAGTGTAGTCTCGATAGGTGACCAAGTGATTATCGAACCCAAGGGACAGATTATTATCAATTCAATTATATTCTAATTAACTAAGATTATGTTGGTAAATTGGATTTGGTTTGAGTATGAAATTAAATAACATATAATTTAAATAGCAAGATAAATACAAAGCAAAAGAGAAATTTTGGTTGTGATCAAGTAATTAATAGAGTATTTCATGAGGTAATCCAGTTTTACTTATTAATTTCCTTTCAATGTGTTGATGTCCAACTCTGTCTTATGGTTTATGGACGCATAACTAAACCATGCAAGCGTACTCTATAGACGCAAGTAAGCAAGCATATGACATGTGTGAATATCCTCGGAGCAAGAGATATACTTCACCACCTTTCTAGGTATTATCATAATTAATTATTTCCCGTGCACTTATTACTCTAACCCGATTTGATCTCCCTTTTTAGGTACTATAAAGTTATACTCTTTATCTTACTTAATAACGCGATTACGATTCAATTAACAAGTATCTAAATAAAATAGTTCTAATAAGACTTCAGAATCCCTTCACTTAGAATTATAACATGCAATCCTGCTCAGCGGTGAACACACTCAATCAATAACCAAGAGATGCACAAAAATGACCGTGAGTATGAATTAAAAGGCACAATCTTAAAGATGCACAAAATGACCGTGAGTATCGAAGCGGTTTTAGCCTATAATTGATCTAGGAACAATCATGGCTAGTTGGTATGATCTTACTTGACTCGTCAGAAGAACCTTTCCTCACGACTCCTTCAGATGGTGATTGTTGTTATTTTTACCTAGATTTTATTGCCTTTTTGTGTGTATTTTTCATATTTTTTTATTCGTATTATATGTATTTTGGTGGTATTATGTGTTTTTATTAAATTGTATGTGAATGAACTTTTAAATGTTAAATAGATGAAAAACAGAACAAAAATGGAGTTGAGAAAAAGAAGGAAGCAAAACTGCAAAAATACAGCCATCCGTGTTTGGTACACGGGGCGTGTACTACGCACGGGATGTGTACTGCACATGGGGCATGTACTGCGCATGGGCCTGTAAGAGTTGGCCATGCATGGTCGTTCGAAATCACAAACACGGTCACCCCTGTGGCCATGTACTGCGCACGACCCGTGCATCGTCTGAAGCTCACCATTGACTAGAAGCCCTAAACACGACTTGGGCCGTGTACTGGACTCGAGCCGTGCAGGTGTTAAATTTAAAAAAAAATCAGATTCCTTCTAGACGATCTCCAAGGGTATAAATACCACTCCATTCAACATTTGATTATTCCATAACTGAATTATTGGCTGCTCACACACCTCACACACCATTCCTTTCATTTTACACCATATTCTCCATCCCATTCGTCCATATTTTGATCCTACATCATCTCTCCATAACTTTTACAATCCAAATCAAGTGAAGAAGCAAGGATGAGTGGGTGATCACCAAATTGGATCCAATCCAAGGGAGTTTCATTCAAATTTTGTGTTAATCCTCTAGTTTGCCATGATTTGTAAGGTTTTTAATATATATGTTAAGGATCTTATGAAGATTGTAGGCTAATCTCCCTTGTGAGATTAGCAACATGAAAGTTGTTGGATAATTTGTGGATCTATATAATTAAATTCATATGTTAATTGGGATATTTGATTTTCTATCATTGATGTTTTGTGTGTTTGATTGTTCTAATTATATGATTAGATTGAGAGATCAATTATATGCTTAGGATAATTGAGTGAATCATTTCATTAAATATCTCATGTTCATTATAAATTGTAAAGAGATTGAGAAATCCTTTAGGATTTAGAACCCATTGATAGAACATGTGATTAGTTAGATTGACAAGCCAATTAATCATATGAAGGGATTCTTTAATTGGACTTAGTACCTAGTTCGAATAGTTTAATTGAGAACCAACCTTTGAGTTCTTTTGAGATTGTGAAAATGATCTACCTCCTATGCATTTCAAGAGGAAGTGTAGGTGGCATATGTGATGGCCCTTAGTCTTGACCCTTGATACATATGAGTTTAATGCATGAATCCTTGAATTACCACTTCATTAGTGTTGTTAATCTCACTTCTACTCAACTTGGAAAATCACTCATCTTTTACTATTTTATTTGTTATCATTACTTGTTTTAGTACTTGTTATTTACTTATGTTTTGAAAACCAATCGTTGATGTTTAATCTCTATAAAATTGTGAAAAACGTGATCTTGCTTAAGTTCTAGCATCGACCTCCCTGTGGTTCGATAAATTCTTGAATTGGTCAACTCGACTACAAGTTATGGCTAATCAAATTGCGCTGTTGCTGGGGAGGTAACGGTTGCTAGTAGCTTGAAGAAGGATCATTTTGAGTAATCTTACTAGGGACATTTTTTTTATTTGTTTATTTTATTTGCTTTTTAAAATCTTGTTCTAACTTCTTTTATCTTGAAGGTGTATGAAAACAAGGTCAAAAGGGAAACAAGTTGAACCTATTGACTTAGAAATTGAACACACTTTCCGGAGAAGGAGAACAAAACCAGAAATAGAGATATAATGGAGAAAAATCAAGATGATGAACGTGTTGATGGTAGGAACGATGGAGATGAAGTGCAAAATGTGCAAGATAACGCACAAGCACCCCAAGTCAATGCTAATCATCCTCAACAAGCTCATCAACAATTTGGAGAGCTTAACAATCAAGCTTTGCTTCAACAAATGGTGCAACAAGCTATACTTCAACAAGGATTTCAACATGCTTATGCACCTCCACAACAAGCTAATGCGCCACCACCACCACCTCCGGTGCATCGAGGGCCTCATATTGATCCAAGGGTAATTCGGGATTTTTTTATGTCAAGGGAAATGCCACAAATGATGGGTCCACCAATCAATGCCAACAATTTTAAGATTAAGACGGGCCTAACAACATGGTAAGAGACAAACAATTTGGTGGTTTACCAAATGAGGATCCTAATGCACATCTTGCTCAATTTATTGAGATTGCCAATACTGTGAAGATGAACGGGGTGAGCAATGATTGTCTAAAGATAAGGTTGTTCTCATTTTCCTTGAGAGATCGTGCTAGAACATGGCTCTCCACTATTACTCCGGGTACGTGTAACACTTGGGAGAAGCTTGCACAAATGTTTTTGAACAAATATTTTCCGCCTTCTAAGACACTTCAAATGAAGATTTTAATCACTCAATTCCAGCAAATGCCTCAAGAGTGCTTTTATGAAGCGTGGGAACGATTTAAGGATATGTTACGCAAGTGTCCACAACATGGTTTTCTAGAAAATCAACAAGTAGAATTTTTCTACCAAGGTTTAGTGAATGATCAAAGAGTGCTTGTTGATGCTTCGGCGGGTAGATCCGTACTTGGAGTGACTCCAGAATGGGCTATAAGGATTTTTGATAAAATTGCTACAAATGTCTACCAATGGCCATCGAAGAGAATTAGTGGATGCTATGGATTTGAGAGTTTTGATCAAGGGAAACAGTTTAGCGTGGAGAGTGCTAGTGTGGAGCCGAGCATGCCTAGTGTTGAGATGATAGCAGCTGAGTTAATGAGGTAAATGAGTTTGATTCAAGGTGTGAATAACCAAGGAGTAATTGTGGTTGAAAGCCAAATTGATCAAGGTGTGCTACCTCAGAATGTTGTGAGTGGGGAACAATGGGCTATGTCAATGCCACGAGTGGAAAATGTGCAATACATGCAAGGAAGAAATTACCATGGGAATTATCAAAACAATTACCAAGGTAATTTCAACCACAACCAAGGAAACTATCCACCAAGGCAAGGGGGTTTTAATAGTCAAGCTAGTGGAAGCTCTTACCCACAACAACAAAAGCAAGGTAATTTTTCATACCATAATGCTAACAATGCGGTTGCTTATCTTCTGGGGTATCATCCGGGACCTAAAGCACCAAATCAAGAGGGTAAGGTAAAAACCAAAGAGGTGATTGAGAAGTTGATTGCATCTAACAAAGCTCAAGATGAGACAAGACGAGCTTAAGATGAATTGAGAAGAAAGGCTGATGAAGCTAATGATAAGTGGTTCAAAGCCTTGGAGTATCAAGTGGAGCGAATTGCCAATGCGTTGAGCACGAATGAGAAAGGAAAATTTCCTTCTACCACCATTGTGAATCCAAAGGAACAATCCAAGGCAATTACCTTGAGGAGTGGAATGAATTATGAGGGATCTCCCATACCCGTGGAAGATGAGAAGGTGGAAGAGAAGGAGATTGAGGAAAATTTGGTTGAAGAAGAACTTGTGGAGAAAAGTGAAGTTGAAGTAAAAGCAAATGATGAAACGGATGTGGTTGAGCTTAAAGTTGTTGAAAAGAAATGGGAAAGAACCAAGGCATTGAACAAGAAAGAGAAAGAAATTGAAGTGGAAAGGGATAGTTGGGGAATTCCAAAAACACAAGTACCTATCCCCTTTCCACATCGATTTTTAAAGAAGGGGTTGGATGAGAAGTTTGCAAAGTTTTCGGAAATTTTCAAGAAAATCCACATCAACATACCCTTTGCGGATGCTTTGAGACAAATGCCTCACTATGCAAAGTTTTTGAAAGACATAATGGCAAGAAAGAGGAGCTTAGTGGAGAATGAGACCGTCAACTTGACGGAGGAGTGTAGTGCCATAATTCAAAAGAAGTTGCCTCCAAAGCTCAAGGATCCGGGGAGTTTTGTCATACCATGTGAGATGGGTAAGAGTAAAGTGCATAAAGCTCTTTGTGATCTTGGGGCGAGTATAAACTTGATGCCTATGTCTATCTTCAAGAAACTTGGTATAGGAGAAGTAAAGCCTACATTCGTTACATTGCAACTTGTGGATAGGTCTTTGACTTATCCTAAGGGAATAGTTGAGGATGTATTAGTAAAAGTTGGAAAATTCATATTCTCGGTGGATTTCGTAGTGCATGACATGAATGAAGATGCAAATGTTCCATTGATTTTGGGGCGTCCATTCTTAGCCACGGGAAGAGCTTTAATTGATGTACACGAGAGGGAGTTGACTTTGAGAGTAAATGAAGAAGAAGTTGTATTTTCTTTGAGAAAAGAGATGAGGCATCTTGATGAGAAAGAAGAATGTAAAATGATTGAATTGATTGATAAGATTGTTCAAGAGAGCTTGCCTTTATTCTTATCCAAGGATCCTCTTGAGACAAGCATAAGCCATTCTCTACTTTATCCTTAAATTCTACTTCTTCTTTCTATTGTTTAGAAGATGATGATATAAAAGATTGCTTACATGATTTGAATGCTTGTAGGGAAATGCAAGAAGATGAAGCCAAGTTAATGTACTATGGAAAGAGGGAGTATCTTCAATTGGAGATCGAGAATGAAGAGTCCAAAGTGGAAAAAGGGAAAGAAGAATTGAAGCCTTTACCCGATCACCTTATGTATGTGTATTTGGGGAACGACAAGACCTTTCTGGTAATTGTATCATCATCCCTTTCACCTCTAGAGCTTGATAAATTATTGAGAGTACTTAGAGATCGTAAAAGTGCTATAGGGCGGAGTCTTGATGATTTGAAAGGTATAAGTCTCACTATTTGTATGCATCATATTAGGTTGATTGATGAGAATAAATCATGCATACAACCTCAACGTCGTTTGAACCCTATTATGCAAGAGGTTGTTAGGAAAGAAGTTTTAAAATGGTTGGATGGTCGAATTATTTATGCCATAAGTGATAGCCCTCATGTAAGTCCTTTGCATGTTGTGGCCAAGAAAGGGGGATTAACCATTGTTAAGACGAAATTTGATGAAAAACTTGCTACAAGGGTGAAAACGGGGTGTAGAGTTTGTTGTGATTATAGGAAGCTTAATGAAAACACTCATAAAGATAATTTCCCTTTGCCTTTTATTGATCAAATGCTTGATAGATTGGCGGGATACAAGTATTATTGTTTTCTAGATGGTTACTCAGGGTACAACCAAATCATGATAGCCCCCAAAGATCAAGAGAAAACAACTTTTACTTGTCTGTATGGCATGTTTGCTTTCTATAAATTGCCTTTTGGGTTGTGCAATGCCCCCGCCACTTTTCAACGTTGCATGATGGCCATTTTTGGGGATTGATTGAAAACATAATGGATGTTTTTATGGATGACTTTTTTGTATTTAGATCTTCATTTGATAAATGCTTGGCTAATCTCTCTATGGTTTTGCAGCGATGTCAAGATATGAACCTAGTATTAAATTAGAAAAAATGTCATTTTATGGTTCAAGAGGGGATCGTACTTAGTCATCATATCTCGGAGAAAGGTTTGAGAGTTGATAGGGCGAAGGTTGTAGCCATTGAACATCTTCCCCCACCAAAAAATGAAGAAGATGTTAGATCGTTTCTTGGTCATGTCGGGTTCTATCGACATTTTATAGAAGATTTTTCTAACATAGCCAAACCTTTGTGTAAATTGCTTGAAAAGGATGCTCCATTTGAATTTAATGGTAAATGTCTTGATGCTTTTAGGGTGGTTAAGGAGGCTTTAACTTCTTCACCAGTACTTGTCTCTCCCGATTGGAGCAAGCCTTTTGAGCTCCATTGTGATGCAAACGACAATGCTTTGGGAGTAGTGCTAAGACAAGTGAGAGAGAAGAAGTTTCGAGCCATCTACTATGCATCCAAGACATTCAATGCAAACCAAAAGAATTACACTACAACCGAAAATGAGTTTTTATCCGTGGTTTACGCTTTTGAAAAATTTTGTCCGTACCTAGTTGGCACAAAAACGATTGTTTATACGGACCATGCCGCCATTAGGTATTTGATGAATAAGAAAGATGCTAAACCAAGACTAATTCGATGGGTTCTTTTGTTACAGGAGTTCGATGTGGAGATACGTGACAAGAAGGGGTAGAAAATATCATAGCTGACCACTTGTCACGTTTGGAAAATGTTGATGAAGAGGGCACTATAGAGTTTATTAAGGATGTATTTCCGGATGAAGAGATGCTTCTAGTGGATTTTCAAAGGATGTACACTTTGTGTGAGACCGAAAGGCCGTGGTATGTGGATTACGTGAATTATCTAGCTTGTGGCCTCAAGCCGGATCATCTCACCGAATCTCAAAGGAAGAAGTTCTATCATGATGTCAAGGAGTACTTATGGGATGATCCTCTTTTGTTTAAAATTTGTCCGAATGGAATCATACAGAGATATATCCTGGAAGAAGAAAAGTTAAGTGTCATAGAGATGTGCCATAGTTCACCATGTGGAGAACACTTTGGATTTCAAAAGACGGGGGCAAAGATTCTACAGTAGGCTTTGTTTTGGCCAACTTTGTTCAAGGATTGTAAGGAGTACATCAGGGGATGTGACCGGTGCCAAAGGATTGGAAGTATAGGGCAACGTGATGAGATGCCCATGAGGAATATTTTTTAAGTTGAAGTGTTTGATGTATGGGGGATGGACTTCATGGGCCCATTTCCGCCTTCCAATGGTTATCTCTCATATTTCTTGCGGTAGATTATGTGTCTAAATGGGTAGAACCAATCCCGACAAGAACAAATGATGCTTTAGTGGTCAAGGGTTTCTTAAAGAAAAACATCTTTGCTAGGTTTGGGGTGCCAAGAGCCATAATCAGTGACGGGGGATTACACTTCATGAATAAGCTTATTGAGAAGCCTTTAAGTAGCTATAGAGTGAAGCATAAAGTGTCCACACCGTACCATCCTCAAACAAATGGCTTGGCGGAGGTGTCAAATAAGCAAGTGAAGCTTGTTCTTAAAAAGACGGTAAATGTGAATCAAAAAGATTGATCTTCTAAGCTAGACGATGCTTTATGGGCTTATCGAACGGCTTACAAGACTGCTCTTGGATTTTCCCCATACAAACTTGTTAATGGGAAGGCATGTCACTTGCCCGTCGAGTTAGAACATAAAGCATTATGGGCCCTTCGGAAGTTGAATTTTGATGAGAAAGAATCCGGAAAGAAAATGTGTCTCCAATTGGTTGAGTTAGAAGAGTTTCGAGAAGAAGCTTACTCAAGCTCAAGGATTTTGAAGGAAAGGTTCAAGAGATGGCATGATGAAAGGGTCAAAACGAAGGAATTTATTCCGGGGGATAAGGTTCTATTGTTTAATTCAAGACTTAAATTATTTCCCAGAAAACTCCGTTCAAAATGGACCGGTCCGTACTTGGTGATTGAGGTGAGAGATGATGGCTCAATTAAACTTGAAGGATCGGATGGAAATGCTTTTGTGGTAAATGGCCATAGGGTGAAACATTACCATTCTCCCTCTCAAAGGGAGTTGGTTTATCTTGACACTTTCACTTCTTGAAAGCCCTTATCCTTTTAGTAGTTTAGGTTTGTAAATATCTCTTTTTCTTGTTTTTGCATTCTTTTGGTCCTGTAGGAGGATTGTACTTGTGAGAAGAAGATGTATTGAAGATTCAAGGTGTGCATCATTGATGGTAATGGTATATCTTACCACTTTTTGCGAACTTACTTTGAAAGTCTTGTTTCAATTTAAGTTTGGGGGGATATGGTGTGGTATGATATGTTATAATCTATGTATTCATGTATTCTTGTGTTTTTGAGTCAAATTTGAACTTTTCTCATGAGTTCGGTGTAGTTTTGGTCCGTTTTGGTGGTGTTAAAGTTGATAATCTTATTAATTTTGATACAAATTGTTGAGCTAATGATGTGATTGAGTTTTGAGCATAAATAGGGAGCATTGGAAGTATATAAACAGGGGAAGAAAAGGTTTGAAGTTGTAAAATTGAAGAAAACAGGGTGCAAGAACATGGGGCGTGTACAGTACACGGCCCTGTGTGGGTTAGCCGTGTACTGTCGTCAGAACTCGAGCCATGTTCGGAGCAAGAACACGGGCCGTGTACCGTGCACGGCCCTATCCAGAAAAGACGTGCACAGTCATCTGACGACCAAACACGGCCACCCCTGAGGCTGTGTACCAGACTCGGACCGTGTAGTGTCTGAAGTCTGAGTTTAAAAGTCCGATTGCAGAACACGCTTCTCACATCCATTTGCACTAAAACGCATCCTCCTCATCTAATCCTTCTCAGAAACCACAAGTTCGATTGAGAACAACATACAAGTGGTAAGATTGAGAGGTTTAGAGTATATTTCTCAAAGTCTTTGCATCAAATTCGTTCATTCATTTCAAGAAATCCAAGGTATGAATTTCTTACCCTAATTTTTAATTGAAGGTTTGAATTTCAAAAATTTTTGTATTGATGTACATGAGATGTGTTTGAAGCATGTTTAAATTGTGAAGTACATTAACCTTGTAGGTTTAAATGATAAATTAACTGGAATTTTGTAAAGTTAGGGTTCATGTGGTTTGAATTTGGGAATTTTTGGATTTTGATGAACTTAGGTTTGTATGATGAGATAGATTGATTGATGATGTTTATATGATGATTGTGTTAATAAGAAATAGCTTGAGTGTTGAGGATTTGAGCAATAAGGATGTTGATATTCTTTTAAAAATTGCTCTGAAAATTAATGCATGGCAAGTAATTTGAGAACTTTACATGAACAATGAAGCATTGTTGGTCAATTGCTAAATAAATAATGCTAAGATGAGGGGAATATGTGGTGAAATTCTTGAAAATGAAAAGATGCTCTTATTGGATTGATTAAGAATATTGTGTTGTTGCTTGTTCAAAACTCTTAAATGATTAAGCATGTGGATTGTAGTTTGAAAAGGGATGTTGTCATGAAATATCAAATCATGATTAGGATTAACACTTAGTTGAATAACGAGTGATGATTCTGTGCTTAATTATCAATACTATGATAAAGTTGAGTGTAATTCGAACTTTTTGAATATTGCAGATGGCTGAAAGAAGAGTTCGAAAATGCAATGAAGACTTTATCATTGTGGAATCTGAGGCAGAATTGTCCAACTTAGATGCCCAATTGATGGAGGAATCCTGAGTACTTTGCAGTAGAATTCGAGGAAGGCTAGGAGAAATACATCTTGAGATGGCAAGCCATATTCCCTAAGATCAGGCCAACTAGATTTCAGAATCAGGAAACTATGACTGGGCTTGGGATAGAAGCTGATTTGGGAAGAATGTTCAGTAGGAGAGGCATGGAAGAATTCTTTGACAAGAGACCTCCTACATATCATCACCTTACAGCTGAATTTTTTAGCACCCTTCAAGTGAAGAAGAATGGGAATGGCTTCCCCAGTTCAGCAACTTTCCAGGTGAATAATGAGTTGAGAGAGAAGGTACCCATCCATGTGTTGAATAGGTTTATGGGATGCCCCCTATGAGACTCATGGTAATTTTTATGAAGAAGGGGGTTTAATTAGCAAAGTTGGTGGAAGTTGGTCAATGATGGAACAGAACCAGCAGATTACATCCCTAGTGCATCAAAAGAGACAGCTATTTGGAATCCCATAATGAGATACTTGGAGAAGATTGTATCAAACACAGTGGTGGCTTGTTAAGAAGGTGGATCAGTAGGAGAGAAACAACTTTACATAATTTATTGTTTATACCATGATCTTGAGTTGAATATGGTATCCCACTTCATTCACCATGTAGAACGGGCAGCGAAGAGGTAAACTTTACAAGGAGTGATGGTTGGAGGGATAGTTACAATGATAGCTCAAGGATTAGGGATTGATCTCAGGGGAATGGAAAATAGGATGAATAGTGAGGGGCTCAATTACAACCAGTTAATGAGAATGGAGTTTTTGGCTGTGGTAGGAGATAGATATTGCTTGAGGCAAGACAAAGGAGCCCCATTCCCGTTAGTTGTTCTGGAGCTAACATCAGTTTTTGCTCGAAGGAAAAATGCTAATTTTGCAATGGCAAGTGTGCAACACTCCACTTTCGTGAGGGAATTTTATCGAAGGAATCGAGATGGAGTGAAGGCAAATGCGTGTTGAAGAAAACTTGAATTGGCAAATTTGAGAGCTGAGCTCGTCGCTAAGGAAGAGGGGAATGAAGAAGATCCTCAGCATCAGAAAGTGGAATTTGAAGAACATGCTCCTGAACCTCCACAATTTGAAAAAGAACATGAACAAGAGCAACAACAACAGCAGTTCATGGGACAAGGGATGAGAGATGCAAACTGGAATTTCTTTGAAGGTGAGATACGAGATATAAGGCACACTTAGAACTTGAATGGAGAGTAAATTAGACAAATGAGAGAAGAGCAGCAGAGGCAAGGAGTGCAGATCGGGGAGATCCACGAGGGACAACGCAGGAGGGAGTACTATGAAGAGAATGTTCGAGCACATTCGAACAATATAGAGGAAATGCCAACGATGATGTTTAACTTTCAGTTCCCTGCCTCACCTCATGCCTATATCCCGTGGGCACCGTGCCAGCCTCGCCCCCCTCCTCGTCTAGATAATTGAGGGAGTACTTTAGTGCTCGTCACTTCATTAGCTTATCTATTTTAGTTGGATTGAATTATGATGGATTTGAAACTTTTAGTTGTTTTGTTTTAAGGTGTTTAATTTCGTAATTTAGGATTTATTTTCAATTAAGGATTGAGATGATTATTGATTTGCATTGATCATGGATGGGATGATCTTTTTGTTTCACTTCTTTTAGCGTTGTTTTATGATTTTACTTTTATCTTTGGCGTTGTCTTTTATTTATTTGTGTTTATTAGTATTTTTATTCTTGTTAAGGTTTTGTTTGGTGGTTTGTTTGGGAGGTCATGAGTCATTTTGGGTACGAGTGATGATGCAGTGTGGTGATAGGTGATAACGAATCATAATTAAGAATCTCTATACTTTCGAATTGTGATATATTTTATTTGATTGGTTCAATTATTAGAATGAATGCGTTGCAATAAGTCCTTTTATGTCAAGCAATAACTTGTAAGAATTTGTGCCTCGACCATAGATAAATGGTTTATTCTTTTCATGAGTGGATCGGTTGAGTTTTGATAAACTAAATGCTTGCTCAAAGACTTTAGGAATGAATACGATTAATAGAGATTGATGATATGATTAAAGGTCATCCTTGTCATGAATAGTCATTGCCAAACATTTCTTTACCTTTAACATCATCCTTATTTAACCACCTTTGAGCCTTTAAGCCTATTTCTTGTGAATTTAGCACATTACAAGCCTTTATTACCCACATAAGCCTCATATATTGACCTTTTGTGTGAGTAGTCAAGAAGATGGTAGTTAGAAAGATATGATGAGATGACAAAAGAAGAAGATGAAATGATATAAATAATGAGATGTTTTTGGATGAAAAGAATACAAGCAAGAGAGTATATGTATCCTTCAAATAAGAAAAGGAGCAAAGAAACAAAGACGCTCATGAAATTAAAAAATCAAAAGAAGGGAGGATGCAAAAATCAAAGAGAAGTGATGATTAGTGCTTGAATGTTGAAAAGAATAAAAAGGGAAGAAAGAAAATGTAGGAATAGAATAAAGTAGCTACCTCTTCGATTACTTACACGCATTTAGTCACTTTTATCTAAATTCTTCCTACCTTGCCAAAGAGCCTATCATTACATCTGTAATCAAAGACCTTTTTAATCATTGATTGAAACTTTGGTGGTTTGTGAATAGAGTCTACGAGAAAGTGTGTGGTGAGCCTAACCAATTGATTGATGAGTATTGATTTACCTTATTTAAAGAGTGACGAGTGAAATTGATAAACTTAAGTGAGGCTTAGATTAAAAGAGACTATATTGCACATTGTTCTCTTTTGATTGAACTTATTAATTTCTCATATTATGTTTCTAATGATTGAATGATGCCTTAGCATGATTTGTAGCTCTTGTTGCTATTGATGTGTTGTTACTTGTATTAATTTAGTCTTTTCCTAGGTGAAAATATCTCCCTTGGTTTATCATTTTCGTTGTTCGGGGACGCACAACACTTTAAGTTTGGGGGTGTGATTGTTATTTTCACCTAGATTTTAGTGTCTTTTGTGTGTATTTTTTATATTGTTTTATCCGTATTTATATGTATTTTGGTGGTGTTATGTGTTTTTATAGAATTATGTGTGAATGAACTTTTAAATGTTAAATAGGTGAAAAATGGAGCAAAAATGGAGTCGGGAGAAAGAAGGAAGCAAAACTGCAAAAACATGGTTAGCCGTGTTTGGTACACGGGGCGTGTACTGCGCACGGGGCGTGTACCGCGCACGGGCCTGTTAGAGTTGGCCGTGCATGGTCGTCTGAAATCACAAACATGGCTATCCCTGTGGCGGTGTACTGTGCACGAGCCGTGCGCCGTCTGAAGCTCACCATTGACCAGAAGCCCTAGACACTACTCGGGCCGTGTACTGGACTCGAGACGTGTAGGTGTTACATTTCAAAAAATTTTTAGATTCCTTCTAAAAGATCTCCAAGGGTATAAATACCACTCCATTCAACATTTGATCATTCCAGAACTGAATTGTTGGCTGCTCACACACCTCACACACCATTCCTTTGATTTTACACCATCCATGTTTTGATCCTATATCATCTCTCCATAACCTCTACCATCCAAATTAAGTGAAGAAGCAAGGAAGAGTGGGTGCTCACCAAAGGAAGAAAGGAGATTCAATTGGATCCAATCCAAGGGAGTTTTCATTTAAATTTTATGTTAATCCTCTAGTTTACCATGATTTGTAAGGTTTCTAATGTCTATGTTAAGGATCTTACGAATATTGTAGGCTAATCTCCCTTGTGAGATTAGCAATATGAAAGTTGTTGGATAATTTGTGGATCTATGTAATTAAGTTCATATGTTGATTGGGATATTTAATTTTCTATCATCGATGCTTAATATCTTGAGGTCTATGATGCTTTGTGTGTTTGATTGTTCTAATTATATGATTAGATTGAGAGATCAATTATATGCTTAGGATAATTTAGTGAATCATTTCATCAAACATCTCATGTTCATTATAAATTGCAAAGAGATTGAGAAATCCTTTAGGATTTAGAACCCCATTGATAGAACATGTGATTAGTTAGATTGAGAAGTCAATTAATCATATGAAGGGATTCTTTAATTGAACTTAGTACCTAGTTGGAATAGTTTAATTGAGAACCAACCTTTGAGCTCTTTTGAGATTGTGAAAATGATCTACATCCTATGCATTTCGAGAGGAAGTGTAGGTGGTATATGTGTTGGCCCTTAGTCTTGACCCTTGATACATATGAGTTTAATGCATAAATCCTTGAATTAACACTTCAGTAGTGTTGTTAATCTCACTTCTACTCAACTTGGAAAACCACTCATCTTTTATTATCTTATTCGTTATTATTACTTGCTTTAGTACTTGTTATTTACTTGTGTTTCGAAAATCAATCGTTGATGTTTAATCTCTATAAAATTGTGAAAAATGTGATCTCGCTGAAGTTCTAGCATCGACCTCCCTGTGGTTCGATAAATTCTTGAATTGGTCAACCCGACTACAAGTTATGGCTAATTAGATGGTGGTAGGGCTTGGTGAAGGATGGATGATAAATGCTCTCTTTCCTCCTGTGAAAGCTCTTTTTTTATACTTGTAAACTCTCCTTACGGGCTTTGAATGGACTTTTTGAACAAACACGGACTGAAAGTGTAAAATGCAAATTTGGTATGTTTGCGGACATCAATTCGACTAAACAAGTTGGTTGAACTCTTCCATGCAGGTCGAATTCCAGGTCAAATTCGTTTGTAACTTGGCCTCTGATTCCAAATTTGACCAGAGTGTTGGTCGAACTGAATACTACCTGGTCGAACCGACACTGCTTCTGTTTAGGCTTCTAGTTCGACCACGGTTTGACCAAGTGATTTGGTTGAACTCCCTTGTCGTGGTCGAACGGTACTCTTCCGCTCTCAGTTCGACCAGAAGTGCTGGTCGAACTCTCTCCTTCTTGGTCGAAACCAACCACTGCGTGGTCGAATCGCACACATATTTTTTCCTTTTTCCAAATTCGATCATTTCCAACTCGTTTCCATCGAAAATCAGCTCAAATAGCCTTGTAGAAACCTGATTCGTGACTTTTCACTACATATATCGATTCACGTCGAATTACAACCATTTATTACACCATAAACACACGAATCTAGGCTCAAAACTAGTGAGTTTACACACTCATCAATAAGTAAATGCACATGCACACCAAAAAGTCATTATCAATCCATCAAACCATCATCAATGTGCAAATATCCATCAACACCATCAATATACTCAATATGGTACATGCCACTAACTCATAATCTCATAAAACCCAAACTCAACAACCACTCAATACTCCACATGTCAAATAAAAAAATAGAAGGTAGATGAGAGGACATAGATAAAGGGAAAAACCTGGCGCGCTTTACTTCTCCGGAGCATCATCATCATCACTGATCTCTATACACCATAACTCGAAGTCCCTTTGAAGAACCTGAGCTTTCTATCAACCTCTTAATAGTTAACATTCATCTCTCCCATCTTTCTATCCATAGCTCGTACCTCAGATTGAGTGCAACATAATTCATATTACCCAAAGCAAGTTGGCGGTTCATCTCCAGCTGGTTCGTATTCAACGTGGCAAAGTGCTCATTCATCATTCAAAATTTATATTTATAAAAGTGATCCTGAGCCTGCTAGAAATCTTACTGTCGCTGCTGTGGTGGTGGTGGCTGCATCGGAGGAATACCCATCTCTGGAATATCGCGAGGTATCTCCATATGTACTTTAGGAATCGGCTGCTCAAACGAATGTGGCTGTTGTGGTCCAAATGGCTTTTACTGCTGCTGTGGCTCATTCCCCTCATACTCTTTCGGCTCTCCTACTAGGATTATATCAAGATCGAGATACACACCCTGATGATGCATATCAATCAAAGTTCACCAATCTCTATTAGCACAATACGTAGTGGAGATCGCAACATGAGGAGAAGTGTTTATCAAGAGATTTACATTGATCTGAACCGATATGAGATCAATGAAAGAAAAGGGCATTTTGATAGAAATCAGGTTGCTTTCCCGGACGAACATCCTGTTGGATTGTATACTAAAAGCCTATCTTTAGTATGAATAATATTATAATAATTTATTTAAAATGAGAATCATTGATCAAATTATTGCATCTTATAATTTATTTATATGTCGATGCAATAGTCCATTTACTTTATACTGTAGATAATATGTTATGCGATAACACATGGAAGATTATATTATCGATTTCTTTATAAAGTATAAACAGATGCTCACAACCGAGATAGACGGGAACTATCTATCGGGATGGTTATAATGTGAATTGGTATTAGTTTGTCTTGACTATAGAATCACATTAGTGCACTTTGTGTGTATTGAGCAGGACCGCTTGAGATCATTCGACTTATACTGACTATATAGGAGAACTTGATCTCTGTTATTATGGATATAAATTAATCAAAATATAATCATTTCATAAAATCAACACCTTTTGATTTGAAGTTGAGTAACATTTTATAATTGAAATTTTTAGTATGATAAATTTAAAGATAATTTTGTATTTCAATTGTATTAACTATAGAAAAGTACGATTGTTTTGTTATAAAATTCAGAACATTAATGATGCAATTATTATGATTTTTTTATTGAATTTTTCAAAATCATTCATCAATCATCATTAAATAAATATAATGAGGAGCGAATCTGTAGATCAATAAACACATCAAATATATAACAAACTTTGAGACTTTTATTATTAGTCAAGAACATAAACTCTTAATATTATCAATAATCTTATAATTATACAGACTGAATTCTTAAGTCACTATGTAGAATTCAGTTGGCAAGCAACTGCGTCGAGAGTGTCGATAAGTTCACAATCAGTTGGGAAGTTGTACTTCTTCATTACCTTTGACTCATGAAATGCCACCAATAAAATCAAAGCTACAAAACAGATACAAACAATTTAAAAAATAAAAATAAAAAATATATAACTCAATAAATAGAAGCTGCAAAACTTCAAAAAACGTGAGTATTTCTAATTAGAAAGAAGGGAGTAATATATTAAAACTTAAAATGCTGCATATTTAACCCAAAAAATTAGTGAGAACCAATTTCACAACTTCTGAAACATAAAGATATCTAGTGTTCCACAAAATAAGTGTACTTAGGATAAACAGAGCACAAAGAAACACAATTAGCCATTAGACTAAAATAATAAAAAGGAATCATCCTTACCCCATCAAATATGATTTATGGGTACGAACACGACCATGAGTAACTTTATGGATGAAATATTGAGTGTTCACCACAACGCAAAGCATTAAAGGCGGATGCTAAGGCCATAACTGTGAAAATAGGGGCGACAGACATGGTTATGGTGGCGGTGACAACGAATATTGTGGAGTGGTTAAAGAGATCGTGGCGACAGCTACAAAAGCGATGGCGGCTATGAAGGTTGCAGTCTAGTTAAAACATTATCTTCTTTCAATCACCTTCATAAGATTGTTATTCGCAATTGGACTCCTTCCAAAAACAAGTCCCATTTGACTTTTTCTCAAGCAAGGTTCATCCGTGCTGTTGCTACAAAAATAAATTTAGACTATATATTGTCAAATTGTCTTTGACATTATTATGGGCTTCTTTGGGAAAGTTGATGGATCTAAACTTCTTCCTTTTTCATGCACTACATGGAAACTTTTAACTAAGGCAAGTGTTCAGTTTATTAGTGAAGACTCTCTTGAGAATATGCCTGTTGAATTAAAGGTTTCTCATCAGGTGGGAACTCTAAAAGAAAAAGAGGAATCTGCCACGAACACTCTTGAGACGATCTCTCCATTGATTGACAAGATGAAAACAGATCTTCTCGCAGTTCAGGTCACTATTGATAAGCAGAATGCTAGGTTGGATGAGCTGATGTAGACCTAGGCAAGAACTAAGGGGAAGAAAAATAAGGGCGCTGCGAAGCTGAAGATGGTAAAAGAAGAAAAGGAAGAGGATGACGAGGAATATGCAGAGAAGGAAGTTGAAGACCATGAAAATGATTCATTTACCAGTTATAAGGGATATGTCCCTGATTGTTTTAAAATTGTCTTACCTGAACTCTAAACTTTATTCCCTGGTTTACTATTGTTTTTGTTATGTTTGAACTGAATCCTACCTTGCTGAAGGGGGATGTTGTCTAACTCCAGGGATTGTGATTGTTCCTCCTTCTTTAAATTTTGCATGCCTAGCTATATCTCTTACACTTCTCTATCTTATGCAAATTTTGCATGCCTGGTTATATCTCTTATCACTTCTCTATCTTATGCAAAAATATAGCTCAGCCAAGGGGGAGTTGTTGAGATTAAATTATATCATGAGCACATATTTTGCAATGTGGTTTGTTTCCTTGTATTGCAGTTTGAAATGTGTGAGAAGAATTGATTTAGTATTACAAGAAAAGAAGATCAATTCGATTAAGGAATCTTCCGTGACTAATTTTGGAATTGAAGAAAGAGAAAGTTGCATGATTGATTAAGTTAATTAAGAAAGGAATGCAAGGAGATTGCGGTAATCAATTTTGAAAAAGATTTCCAGAGGGACAAGGCGGCAAGAAATCTTTATATAATGAGAGATGAAGGATTGTTGAGATGCGCACTTTGAGAGTTGATTATAGTTTTCATTATTTTGTAAATGATTTGTATTCTCCATATCTTCATATTGTTTTGAGTGGGTGAGGAAGAGATTGATCTTATTCGAGAGGGAGTCTTGAATTCTAAGTCCTAAGGATATGTCAAAACTAGAATTAGATTCAAACGTGACAAATAGCTATAATAATGTTATCGAGTCATTTTCAAGAGCGTGTTTTAAATCTAATGGATAATTTTGAGGGAATGACGAGGTCTTCCCGTTTTAATTCTTTGATGTTCTATACCAAATTAACCTATTATTTGTACGTAAAACATCAACTCTAAGAATTACATTTCACTTACACAACTCTTTAAATTTATTCATGAAAATGTTTGGCTTAATTTAGGCAATAATTAAATTTTGAAAAAAAATATTAGAACTAATGTATGACATAATCCTCCATAATTAAGATTACATGATGGATAATATTTTTTTCTTATTCCAATATATCTCCATTTATTTATTTAATATTTTTATTTAATGGGTTCATGCTAATTAATACGAGAGTGAATTACATAGGTATGGTTCACTTACACAACTCTTAATTAAATTTATTTATGGAAATGTTTGACTCTTTTTTCTTTTACAGGAAATGAAAATGTTTGACTTAAGCATACAATAATTAAATTTTAATATTATATATAATTTTGAATTCTAAAATTATTATATTCTTAATATTTATTTATAATGGTTGATGCTATTTTTATTTATTGTATTTAATGTCTTACATATAATTTGAAATTTTAATAATTATGTTCCTCCTATTCATATATACCTTCCATTATTAATAGTTCATTGTTTCAGTTAGAATTGTCACGTTACAAAAGTTCAATTATATATATATATATATATATATATATATATATATATATATATATATATATATATATATATATATATATTCTTTTATTTTCATATTATTTTATTCTAAAACCCAAAATGTCATCTCTTAAGAATGGAATCAAGGTTTTTACCTTTGTAAATTGTGAATTTAGGAAAAGAAACTTGGAACTAAAGATTAAAATTGTTCACGCATAGTTTGTATGATTTTAGTTAGAATAATTTGTGGAAACATTGGAAGCAAAGTGTACATCCCATGAATGATTGTGAGTCCTTCGGATGATACTATAACTGTGAGGTTTCAAATGAGATAATTTCCATTGTTGCTTTGTTTTGCAATGACTATTAACAAGAGTTATGGACAATCGCTATCAACAGTAGGACTATTACTACCAAGCCATGCATTTACTCATGGTCAATTAAATGTTGTAATATCTAGGGTGAAAAAGGGAATGGATTGAAAGTTCTATGTTTAGATTAAGAAGGAAATCCTATCAACAAAACTACTAATGTAGTTTTTAAGGATGTTTTCCAAAATTTAATATAAATAATATGTAAATGTAATAAAAATACATATTTTAATATTTAAATATCTAAATTAATTATTATTAAATATTTTATATTTTTAAAACAGTAAATTTTATATCTTTCCCATGCATTGGCATGGGAATCACATTAGTATAATACTCTCTTCCTCCACCGAAATGATACATTTTACTATTTTGGGCGTCTGCACCAAAAGTATACATTTATCTTTTTAAACGTATGGGACCCACACACATCATTAATACATTTAATATATGAGTTCCATATACATCACTAATACTCCTTAGTCCACGTGCAAAAAGCAAATGTATAACTATTGGGTGGACGGAGGGAGTATAGTTTCTCACATCTGACTAGTACCCATAACTTCATATATACTCCCTCCGTCCCATAAATAAATTACACTTTCTATTTTTGTTCGTTGTTCACACCTTCAAATAAGGAAAAACACACAAATTAATAATCTCACAACATACTTTAATTTTAAAATTGTCACCCCTTTACAACTCACATAACTTGTTTTATTATATACTCCCTCCGTCCCGGGCAAAGAGCTACATTTACTGTAACTTTTGTGAGAATTTTATGCAGTCAAATGATGCAGTTTGACCGGGACGGAGGGAGTATTTATTATCTAAAAATACCAAATTACCTCTAAAAGTAAAGAAAAATATAACTTTTTCTAAACTTCGTATCTATAGTAATCGGGAACTTCTTTTTGGGACGAAGGGAGTATTTAACTTTACTTAAAAGTAATAATTACGGATTATTAAATCTATATAAAAACAGTAAAGAACATGCAGAGAATTAATTGAGCCTAATAGATAGCTACACTATTAAATTTCTATACTGCTCCCCCCGTCCCACCGAATTAAAGGTCCTCTTTTTACTATATTGGGCGTCTCACTCAAAAGTCCCCATTTTTTCCTTTTAGTAAAAGGGCCCCATATAGCCATCATTCAATACTAATGCAACTATTCAATAACCATAAAATAGTACTCTCTCCGTCCCATAGAAGTTGACACACTTTTCTTTTTGGTTTGTCTCACTAAAGTTGACACATTTCATTTTTAGTATATGGGACCCATACAAAAATAATTAATCTATTCTCATGAGACCCAAATATCACCTCTAATACAACTACCACTACACATTAAATATTATTTTTTTCACTTCACTTTACTTTATTTTACATTAAATTATTATACTTCTTAATCTCCGTGCCCAAAAAAATTTTATCAACTTCTCCGTAACGAAAGAAGTAATACTTTTTAATTCACGTACCAAAAATAAATGGGGACCTTGGAGAGAGGGAGTATATATTTTCGTGGAGAAGATAATATTTAGGTTTCATTTCCAATCATTATTTTATAATTTTCTTCAAAGTTTTGGAAAGGTAAGCATTTTTTGTACGTATATGCATGATTTTTGCTTCGATCAATATTTTATATTTTTCTTCAAGCTTTGGAAAGGTAAGCATTTTTTTGTACATATATGCATTTTTTTGCTTCAACCATGTGTTTCATTGTACATCAGTTTTATTATTAGGTGTGCCGCCTTCTAATCGGAACCAGAGATAATAAAACATTTTATTACTTCATATTTAAAAAGATATTTCTAATTGACATAAATATCCTCACTCAAATAAGAGAATAATTTGAATAATAATTCTGAGTAAAATTGAATTATTATCATAAAAATTAATTCGAATACATTAATCAAATGCATTGTTTAACCCAAATACATTACTTGCATACATTAATTCGAAAACATTACTCAAATATGTTTTAACTTGAGTACAATAACTCGCATACCTTAACTTAAAAACATTATTTGAATATATTAACTCAACATTTCATTTACATGTAACTCAAAAAATTATTTTTTACCTTTTCATTACCTAACTCAAATACATTACTCGAATATATTCGAGTAAAGAGTATTATTGTCAAATAAAAATACATTTTATTAAAATCAGAACAAAAAAGTTATATTATAAATCTTAGAATGAACCAATGCATTCCAAAATATCCCTAAATTTACGCAAAATTCGCACAAAAATTGCACAGTGCAATTTGTTTGTAGATAGTATTAATTAACACAACATGTGCACATTAATTGCACAGTGCAATCTGTGCATAACCAGTTACAGTATATAAAACACAAAAATATGTGCACCCGAAGTGCAAGTGGCACAAAGCATATAGTCATACTGATACACATCACACTAGATATGGTATAGAAATGGCATCTATATTGACCTAAATAAATGGGATCACATTCAAGATTACAAATTGATCAATATTCGAGAGCCATAATGGTCAGAAAGATCTGAAAAATCAAATATTGATCGACTGAACTATTTTGTTGGCAACCTTTCACAGATGAGTGATTGTAAATTTAAATGTAATTTACTATGAAATCCTTAGAATTTGGAGTGATGCTATTTTAAATCAACTTGGTTTGAGATATATTGAATTCTAAAAATGAAAGGCTATTAACATATCACTCTTACTTTTGATTAATATAAACCAGTTCAATCCACAAAAAAAATAGAAATAAAGAGTGGTGGCTGGGTGAGGGGTGGGGGTTTCAATCCTCCGGAATATGAAGCTCCAGCTCCATAGAGTGTCCGGGCAACGAGGTGAGAGTGCCGTTCAGCGTTTCGTTACTGATCTGGCACCGTTGCAGCTGTTCCTTGAGACTCTTTACGAGCTCGGTCAACCTCCGTATTTTCTTCTCCTGAGTTAATATGATCTGCCACAGAACACAGGGCTCAGGAAAAGGTTCAAGCATACATGAGAACAATCATCATAGGTTCAGAAAGATGCAGAATTTTGCATTGCTTTTGATGAATTATGAATCAAGATAATTATGATTCAGTAGGCTGATATATATAATTACATGCATAAGCTTGTCGTGTGTGAAATAGAGTTTACGTACACCCTCCTCAATTACAAATTGAAAAGATAATTGTGTCCATATATAAACCATGAAATACAAGGATAAGATATGTCACGCACTGATAAACTGTAAAGATAAAATAGGTTATGAATTTCAAGGGTAAAATAGGGCATGAATTTCCAGGCTAAAAATATATTACATGAACCACTAGTGAAATTACAATTATCCCCTGAGAACTAGCACTAAACTCTGAAATCAAGGTTTAACCCTAGGGATCAATGATCATAAAATAGACACTAATTATTAAGGCGTGTGCAGTAGCCGTGCAAGGTATACTTTGCCTACACGCATATATAATTAAGGACGCATTCTAAGTGACAACCACTAGAATTGTATGAGACATCAGATGATACCAAATGCCAAAAGATGCTTAAGCAAAATGACTTCCAAATCTTTTTGACAAAATTCAGTTCATTGAGCAACAGACCGAAATTGCAACTCAGTAACATTGCATTCACATGCTTTACATATTCCCTATTTGATAATTAGTATCTGCCAGAATTTTAGCAAAAGTTTCAAATTGTCACCTCGTCAATTTTATACGGCCTTTGCTCAATAAGAAAAAAATATCTACCTATAGGATATGTAACAGGGTAGCATGTGAAGGTTATAAATCTCAAGGCACAGCAAAATGCTAACATTGTAGTCTCTTGAACTTTTGACGTTATGAATATTGTGGTGTGACCAATGAATGGATAGCATGTACAGGTAGAATGCATGTTAGACTGTTAGTTGGCATAAGTTAAATGCCAACATAGTGGAATCTAATGAAATCAGATAATTACATGGAGACCACATACAGCAAGCACCAGAAAGGAAGGATATAAAGGATAAATTTGAACAAGAAGCCAGTAACCACAGGTCCCAATTAAAGATATTCAAAGAACTCAGCTTTGCATTCCATACTAGAGGGACAGTCTCAGTCTCACTCGGTAGTAAAGGCCATTGCATAGATAATTTACTGTTCTTTAATCTTAATTACTCAGCCAGCCGCTGAAAAAGTGAATCATAATTTGATAATTTCTGAAACACCTTCATACTTAGTAGATTCGGGATCCTCATAGGGGGGAACAAATTCTTTATTCTCTGAACTCTATACAGTTCTATGGTTACTTCTATGTTTTAAGGCATGTTGTGAAAAATATCAGATGCCTCTCAATATTAAGTTCAATTACTTTGCGAAAAATAGGTTTAAATCAGAAGTCACATTTAGTAATGACTAATGAGCATAAAACTGAACATATGAACTCTTTCATCATCGTTATTTTCATATTTAATAGCATAAAAACCCCGAGTTTTAGGTGGAACACCTAAATTTTTTGGAGAATTCCTCTTGACTCAGCTTTCTATGTAACGTGGAAGAGAATCAACAAATGCCACTGAGACTCTTCTAGGTTTAATATTAAGTTCAATTACTTTGCGAAAAATAGGTTTAAATCAGAAGTCACATTTAGTAATGACTAATGAGCATAAAACTGAACATATGAACTCTTTCATCATCGTTATTTTCATATTTAATAGCATAAAAACCCCGAGTTTTAGGTGGAACACCTAAATTTTTTGGAGAATTCCTCTTGACTCAGCTTTCTATGTAACGTGGAAGAGAATCAACAAATGCCACTGAGACTCTTCTAGTCTTCTGATACAAAAATGGCCGGTTAATAATAACTAAAAGAAGAAGATATGCCACGTAGACAAATCATGATATCACGTTGGTGGAAGGTAGTAGAAATGGAAAAGGCTATCTAGGGTCCTCTGATACATCTAAGGTACCTGGGACAGAGGATCAAATTGGTTCATGCAACAAATTGAACTGCAGCCCTTGGCACAGACTAGAGAGTAATTATCCAATCAATTCCTTGAATTCTGTTAGCTATCTACCAAGCTAGTGAATAAATGAAACCTTGGCTTTAGAAATCCAATTCCAGAAAATTCATAAGTGTTGTTACGGAGTATAATACCCCCTTAACAACACTAATTAGATTGTGTTTTATGCATATTCAGTTCATATTAATTATTAAGGTTTAAAAATTGCTTTAAAAAAAGAGTTTACACATTAACTGGCTAATTTTTCTTCTAAACCTGATAATAAAAAACGAAGGGCACTATGGAATACAACCTAGGGGGAGATAGTTTACAATATCACATGAAACTAATGAAACATTAAGGGAAAACTCAAGCCCACACCTTATTAAACAAATTTAGAAACTTCATACATATTAGCTTTATGAACCACAACACACTATTATTCTTCTCATCTCCTCTTGTAAAACAAGTTATTTATACGTCTACCTATCTTGTGCTATGACAAAGTTGGAGTATATCTATATGTTGTGGGCTTAAGCTTGCGCATAGACAGAATCAACAATTTCAAATTTTATTAACAATTAACCACAGAATTTAGTCGGAAGAGTCAAAATATCTCTACAAAATGCTTCTTTTACCCTGGTTTCTGTCAAACAGTGACTTTTGATATCAAGGGAGCAATTTACTTCTGCCACATGTAGGCTTTATCTATATGCCTTGATAACATACACTACATGACCCTTAGGTATAATTTTCCATTTGCTTTCTCAGAAAGGTCAGGACACTCATACACATAGTAAAGGAAGTAGCTTGTGCTCTCAGATTCCTGAGGCCTGAATTGAAGCCATGTTGAATGAGTTCATGATAAACAATCTTAACTTGCAATTAGAAAACATGCAAGTAGAAGAAAAATAAGAAGAATGAGAGGCTTTTTTTAATTAAAATTAATATTCAAGGAGGAGGCTTTAATGCAACAAATGGAGCATATGGAAACATATCGCATCAACTCTAGATTATCAGAGGCATGTTTGCATCTTTTGACGTTATGAATATTGTGGTGTGACCAATGAATGGATAGCATGTACAGGTAGAATGCATGTTAGACTGTTAGTTGGCATAAGTTAAATGCCAACATAGTGGAATCTAATGAAATCAGATAATTACATGGAGACCATATACAGCATGCACCAGAAAGGAAGGATATAAAGGATAAATTTGAACAAGAAGCCAGTAACCACAGGTCCCAGTTAAAGATATTCAAAGAACTCAGCTTTGCATTCCATACTAGAGGGACAGTCTCAGTCTTACTCGGTAGTAAAGGCCGTTGCATAGATAATTTACTGTTCTTTAATCTTGATTACTCAGCCAGCCGCTGAAAAAGTGAATCATAATTTGATAATTTCTGAAACACCTTCATACTTAGTAGATTCGGGATCCTCATAGGGGGGAACAAATTCTTTATTCTCTGAACTCTATACAGTTCTATGGTTACTTCTATGTTTTAAGGCATGTTGTGAAAAATATCAGATGCCTCTAAATATTAAGTTCAATTACTTTGCGAAAAATAGGTTTAAATCAGAAGTCACATTTAGTAATGACTAATGAGCATAAAACTGAACATATGAACTCTTTCATTATCGTTATTTTCATATCTAATAGCATAAAAACCCCGAGTTTTAGGTGGAACACCTAAATTTTTTGGAGAATTCCTCTTGACTCAGCTTTCTATGTAACGTGGAAGAGAATCAACAAATGCCACTGAGACTGTTCTAGTCTTCTGATACAAAAATGGCCTGTTAATAATAACTAAAAGAAGAAGATATGCCACGTAGACAAATCATGGTATCACGTTGGTGGAAGGTAGTAGAAATGGAAAAGGCTTGCTAGGGTCCTCTGATACATCTAAGGTACCTGGGACAGAGGATCAAATTGGTTCATGCAACAAATTGAACTGCAGCCCTTGGCACAGACTAAAGAGTAATTATCCAATCAATTCCTTGAATTCTGTTAGCTATCTACCAAGCTAGTGAATAAATGAAACCTTAGCTTTAGAAATCCAATTCCAGAAAATTCATAAGTGTTGTTACGGAGTATAATACCCCCTTAACAACACTAATTAGATTGTGTTTTATGCATATTCAGTTCATATTAATTATTAAGGTTTAAAAATTGCTTTAAAAAAAGAGTTTACACATTAACTGGCTAATTTTTCTTCTAATCCTGATAATAAAAAACGAAGGGCACTATGGAATACAACCTAGGGGGAGATAGTTTACAATATCACATGAAACTAATGAAACATTAAGGGAAAACTCAAGCCCACACCTTATTAAACAAATTTAGAAACTTCATACATATTAGCTTTATGAACCACAACACACTATTATTCTTCTCATCTCCTCTTGTAAAACAAGTTATTTATACGTCTACCTATCTTGTGCTATGACAAAGTTGGAGTATATCTATATGTTGTGGGCTTAAGCTTGCGCATAGACAGAATCAACAATTTTAAATTTTATTAACAATTAACCACAGAATTTAGTTGGAAGAGTCAAAATATCTCTACAAAATGCTTCTTTTACCCTGGTTTCTGTCAAATAGTGACTTTTGATATCAAGGGAGCAATTTACTTCTGCCACATGTAGGCTTTATCTATATGCCTTGATAACATACACTACATGACCCTTAGGTATAATTTTCCATTTGCTTTCTCAGAAAGGTCAGGACACTCATACACATAGTAAAGGAAGTAGCTTGTACTCTCAGATTCCTGAGGCCTGAATTGAAGCCATGTTGAATGAGTTCATGATAAACAATCTTAACTTGCAATTAGAAAACATGCAAGTAGAAGTAAAATAAGAAGAATGAGAGGCTTTTTTTAATTAAAATTAATATTCAAGGAGGAGGCTTTAATGCAACAAATGGAGCATATGGAAACACATCGCATCAACTCTAGATTATCAGAGGCATGTTTGCATCTTTAACCAAATCTGATTATATACACGATAAGAAATTTGATTTTATTACCTAACATAGTATATTAAAAAGACAAATCTGGCATCCATGTAAACCCTAAAGTGGAGAAAGTTCTACAGAAGGAGAAATGTATATACACCATAAGTTCAATTTATTCAGGTGTAAGCCATTAAGGTTTTCCATATCTGGTGACCTCATACCCCATAAATTAATGAAAATGGAACTGATAACTACAATAGCATTAAAAATATGGAGTAGTATAATATACATTAAACTTATGACACAGATATAATAACACACAACGACAAAATAAACGGCTTCAATCTTAGACATATCTTATTACTTTCAAGTCAGGGACAAAGGATATACGACAGATAAAAGATTTAATCATTTAAGACAAACATCGTTGACATTTAACATATAAAAGATTCAAAACAAAGGATTCTTATTCGCTACCACAGAACATCCGACAAACCATGGCAACTAGATTAGATCCACAAAGAAATAAGCATAAAGATTGATTGGTTGGAAAAAAAGAATTGACATGTTCATAGACAAAACAAGCATATACCTTTAAAACAAAGTTATGCCCTTCACGAAAAAGCCAACGATAAAAGCACACGTACGATAATTTCATTGTTATTTCTTACAACAGTTAATGACAAATAGATATACATTAGAGGGAAACTACAATTACCTTCCCTTTAACAGCACAAACATGATACTTTCATTGTAACTTCTTACAACAGTCACCAACAAACAGACAAACATTAGACGGAACTACAATTACCTTCTCTTTGATGACTTCCTCTCTTTTAGGGATTTGCTGCTTCTGGGACTCCCCAGGATTCGCATCCAAGTCGTTTACTAATTGCTGCCTCCATTCAAATTGGGACGTAATGACCAACACCAGCAATAAAAACACTAGCAACAATGGCCTTGACATGATTCTTATTTTCCTATGATCTTATCTACCTTCACAAAACCTAAAGAAAATGCAATAAGAAACACAAGTCATGCATTTACTTCAAAACCCAGACCACAAATAATCTCTAATAAATAATTCCAACTATAAAAAAGCACATGCAACTACAATTAAGTTATTAACAAAAGGAAAGAAGAAAAGATTAAAAAACAGTGAAAGATATCCGTCAACATAAGCTGGAAATACATGATTCTTGATTTCCTATGATCTTAACTACCTTCAAAAAACCTAAAGAAAATGCAAACAGCATGCATTTACCCAGATCACAAACAATTTTTAATAAATATGACCATAAAAAAATACACACAACTATGATTAACAAAAGGAAAGAAGAAAAGATTAAAAAGGCAGTGAAAGAAAATATATTGAATCCATCGGCATAAGTTTATAACACATGATTCCTACTTTCCTATGATCTTATCTACCTTCACAAAACCGAAAGACAATGCAAACACAAGCATGCATTTACTTCAAAAACCCAAATCAGAAATAATTCCTAAAAAATAATTCCGACTATAAAAACCACATGCAACAATGATTTACAAAAGGAAAGAAGAAATTATTAAAAAAAATAAATCAGTGAAAGAAAAATGCTTAATCCATCGACATAAGTTTAGAGTACTAAGTAACCGACATCATATATCATCCCCAATTGCCCCATTTAGTGTATCTTGTACTTCATCCCCACCATCTCCACTTAATTGATTCCTGATAATAAATTAAACTACGGAAAAAGCATAAAACCCCAAAATTTTCCAGTTATAAACTTATAATTGTTTCAAAATTAACCAAATATCGAGTTAAGCAGAGAGCATAAATACACAAACCCTATGCTTCAATTACCTACAATTTCCAAAGAACCCAACACTCAAACTCTTAGAATTCTAAAATAAGTGAAGTAGAAGAAAGAACTCACAGATCAGAGCTCAACTTCGACAAGAACAGCATCTGAATAAAGGGGAAGACCAGGTCTACATAAATAGCTGCTCAAAGGGTCTGTTTGGTTGCAAGGTTGCACGAGTTTATTCTTTTGCCTGACGAAAGAAATATGATGCAGGGAAATGTTTGTATCTGCAAGGTGAAAACGAAAGTGAAAGTAGTTCTCAAAATTCTTGGTGAATCTGGGTAGAAAAATTGGTCGGTTGAAGAAGTTTTTAGAGTTCAGTAATGGCAGGGGATTAGAATACAAAATGGTGTTGGCAACCGACGGTTCTTGAACCCTCCCTCTCCCCCTATCTCTCTCACTCTTCCTCAACCTCAACCGATGTTTTATTTGCCCGTACATTGTGTTTCCAAATTAAAAGATAAACGCACACGTGTGGCCGGACTTATTTTTGTGACATTGTGACTTTGATCATATAAATTTCGGCAGATTCTTACGTGACTTTAGTTATACATGATCAAAGATCACTACTATTTTTAGATGTGAGTAAAGATAAAAATTACCATTAGATAAATAAACTTAAAAAAAATAATTAGTGAAATATTTAAACAATTGGTTGCCTTTCTTTTGTTGATATCAACCCAATATGCATGAAATGTGGTACTGAGATTAAAACTATAGATCATGCCTTACGAGATTGTAGTTGAATTCACAATTTTTGGATAAACTCACCTTTTGCCAAATACTTGATAGAGGAGGCAATACAAAATTGGGTTGAGTCTTTGTTGAAAATCTTAAATGAAAAAGGAAAGAAGTTTATTTGGTACCTGGTTTATTTGGTGGGGACAGAATGCATATGTCTTTAGGGAAAAATGGTTCTCACTTGATGAATTACAACAAAAAGCCCAGGGACGGACTTGTATAGGGGTGTCTCCTGAGATTTCGAAAATATTTATTATGTATATAGTAATTAATACAAAGAAGCAACAGTAGCCCAGTGGTTGACTTGTTTTTTTGAAGTCGAGGGTTTGGAGTTCGAGCCTGTATTCTCACTTTAGTTTATTGATATTTCTTATATTTATAATTAATCGATAATTATTTGAAAAACGTAAAAACGATCTCACACAAGTGTTTCTCTTTATTAATTTGGGCCCCCTAACCGTAAATCCTGAGTCTGTCACTGAGCCCATCGCCAGCAATATATAGAAGCTTTACAGTTGCATGGAAACTCAACAGGTCTATTCAACAAGGATATTGGGTGGAGACCTCCTGTTGGCACAAGGCTGAAGTTGAATATCGATGCATCTGTCAAAAGGGGGTGTGGTGCGGCGATAGCAGGAGTGGTGAGGAACTATAATGGAGAAGTTTTTTTAGTGTTTTGCTTAACGATGTTCTGGAATTTATGAGGTGGAGGTAGCAGAGGCTTTGGATGTGGAAAGAGGTTTTGACATTGCTATTGAACGTGGATATGAGAAGATCATTATGGAGTCAGACTCTCAAATTGTTGTCAATTCCCTTCTGAATCAGACTCCAAACTTTATCTATCTTGGTAGGGTATTACGGAATATCCAAAGAAAAGCTTCACATATGAGGGATGTTTCCTACAGTTGGACAAGACGAAAGGCCAATATGGTTGCTCATACTCTAGCTTATTATGCTTTTACTTGTGCTTCTCCTTTCTTTTTTCTTAGCGTTCCTAATGTAGCTTTGAACTATGTTGAAGCTGATATTCAAGCTATTTAATTTAGCTTTTGTTTTTAAAAAAATAAAAAATAAATAACATTAAAAATAATACTTATAAAAAAATAATATTAATTTAATTAAAATAATTTCGTACAGTTCATTCATGACTTATAATGAACATTTTTAATAAATAAACAGAAAAGCGAGATTATCTCATTATAATTTTTTATCTTTAAATTTTAAAATAATACTTTTATATTTCTAATTAATCATAGGATTAGAATATATGCACACCACTTCTTATTAAATACACATCTCACTTATAATTTTATTAAAATAGATATGTTTGAAATATCAAAATTATCTTTCCTTTATTTAATACAAATCCCTTGATCTTTATCTTTATTATTTTTACACACTTTTTTCTTTCTTCTTCCTTGTAAATCGGCAGATGATGTATCAATGGATAATTGTGGAGATCATCTCTTCTTCAATTCCAGTCAATCGTCAATACTTATCTTTGGGATTACAACAACACTACCACCTCTACTCATCTTCTCATTCGTCCACAGCATAACCTCTACCAGCATCACGTACGGTGTCCCCATAGTCGGCAATACTTGTCACGTGTACCAGGAACTCAAACACAAATTACTGAATCAGAGAGTCACTTCACTCGTTGGGAACTTATTTAGGGAAAGTGAAGCGTGAAGGTTCAGAATCCTTTTAAACCACTTTAATCGAAAGGGAACAATAAAAAGGAGGGATTTTGGGCCTCCTGAGAAAAATCCAATTTTAAAATGAAGGAAGACGTGGAGATATGCAGCAGTTAGGAAGGAGCCACGGCTGCAAATTCCTTAAGAGGGATGGTAGTGTAGGTGAATTAGTATGATTAAATAATATAAAACACGAGCCATGTGATCTTCTTCTCCACACGAAATCATTACCAAAATACAAATATCAATTGCACTGCTGCAATAGTACTTTGACTCTCTCTCTCTCTCTAATTGCTTTGCCAGCCTCCTTATCATCACAAAACTGTTGAGATAATAGAAGTTAGAGGTTAATTAGTTAGAGATGGGTTAGTTAATTAAAGATATTATTTGAGCTTATCCCTACACGTGTACAACTCTTAGTGGATTAGGGAGAAAGATATATTCTCTGTAACAAATTGTAGAACACACTTTTCTTATTCTATTGAAATCTCTTTCTCTCTCTTCCTTACGTTCCTTTCTCTCTCTTCATATGTTCTCTCAATTCTGAGCATGGTACCAGAGCTAAAAGCGTAACTGCTTCTTCTTCTCGATCCTTTCTCTTATTTCAGCCGTGGCAGCTGCAAATGCTTTTTCTCTTCCTACTTTTCAAACGCTTACTCTTCGATTAGATCGATTGAATTTCTTATATTGGAAAGCACAGGTTCTGAGCACTGTTACACCTCATGGTTTTGATGGTTTTTTGTTAGACACTGATCCTACTCCTTCCGGTTTTCTCTCTGGAACCACCGATCCAGATCCTGCTTATGTTACATAGATCCGTCGTGATCAATTTTTATGCTGTTGGCTACTTGCATCAGTTTCTGAATCTATGCTTGGGTATATATCTCATTGCCGTTCTTCTACAGAAATATGGTGTACTTTAGAGATTTTGTTTCAATCTCATTCTCGTGCTAAGGTGCAACATCAAAAGTTTCTTCTCCAGTCTACAAAAAAAGGTAATATGAGTATTGATGAGTACATCTTGAAGATGTGCTCAATTGCTGATGCAATCGCTGTGGCTGGTAAATTGCTTTCTGATGATGATCTAATGGATCCTATATTATGTGGATTAGGACCTGAATTTGAGTCTGTTTTTATGAATCTCTCTACTAGGCATGAATCTGTTTCTCTAACTGAAGTACAATGCATTCTACAAACGTATGAGATGAGACTTCTTGATCAATTTTCTAATATCTCACATGATCAGATGAGTGCTAATGTGGTTAATAGGTCTCAGTTTAACTCTCGTGGAGCTGACATTAATGGATCCGGATATGGAGCCTCTTATTATCATAGAGGTCGAGGTCGTGGAGGGTTTTCAAGGAATTACAATAAGTTGATTTGTCAGATTTGTGGAAAATCAAATAACCTGGCTTCCAAATGCTTTAAATGGTTTGATGTTAATTTTACCACTCCTCGTGATTCTAGTTCACCTTCTGGTGGAGGGCAACATTCTTCACATCAAGCTCATTTTGCTTCGAATGAGTCTTCTTCTTTGCAAGCTATTGGTCCCTCTTGTTCTCCATTTGCTGGATCTTTAACTAACACTTCTGCAAGTGTTCATGGTACAGATAATTCATGGTTTATGTGTAACACCCAAAAAACTTCAAGCCCAAGATCCGAATCCTTTTAAGCCCAACTTCTAAAGCCCAATAAGAAAACCCCTACGCAATGTGAAATAGAAAGGAGAGGAGATCTGATTTATTTTTTTAAAGATTGCAGAATATCTCCAAATCCTGTCTTCATCTTATCACCCCGTAAATTAGGACAAGATGTTATCTTTCAAATCTTTCACATACTTAACGTCGCTGCAAACACGTTATTACTCCCGGCCACCTCATATTTTTCTCCTATTCTTCTCACATCAATACGCAGCAACGCAAATTCTTTCTCAAGGTAAAAACCTCTTCTCACTTTTTCCTCCACAGATAGAATTCTTTATGATTTCAGCCGTAAATCTAAATTGTTTTCTTTTCCTTCTTAGTCAACCATGAGCCTGTTCTTTTCTTTTAATCCAAAAGATATATTTTCAATAATTGTTTCGAATCCTATTTACGTCACCACACTATAAGTTACAGAATTTAGTTTCTTTACCAAGTTCTAGAAACAAGTTTTGATCGTTCTTTCTTCGATTATTGTTGAGTATAGGCAGCGAGGGTAGGGCGAGTTGAAGGAGATCAGAGATTTCGTGCTGCTAGATCAAGTGTTTAAAGTGGGATTTATTATGTGTTATTTATGTATTTAAAACCCTACATGATGTGATTATACATGAACATGCTATGTTATCCATGAATTATTAAGCACAAGTTAAGGGTATTGAATCGCAATGCTTGCCAACATGGGTATTGAACCGAAAGGTGCTTACCAACATGATTTGAAATTTCAAGTTACAATTGTAAGAATTTCAGTTTCACTCGTAATAGCGTTTGAATGATAAGTGGTGCTTAATTTATTTCACTGAGAGATGGTTTGCTCACTCCCAATCAATCTCTCCCTTTCAGGTTAGCGTGGCGGTAGCGTACGAGCGAGGGCGCGTTGGCAAGAGGAGACTTAATAAAATTCTTATAAATTGCTGTTTATGTTTTATTTATATTTTGCACATGAGCATGAAGAAATTATATGAGAATACAATGTTTTTCTTATGAGTTGGCTGCAAGTTTTACAAACCTGAATTTATGCTTCTTACTTTTATCCGAAATGAAGTTGCTTATGTTGAAATTTTGGGTTCCTATTCTGTGGTTGTCTTTATGTGTGTCTAGAGTGGGAAATAGCATTGTGGGTTCTGTCCCTTATAATTCTTTTGGCATATATGATTTGCAAGCTAGAAATCTCACATGATAAGATAAATAAAATATTTGCTTGTGCATTTGTTAGTGGGTCATTCAGGTAGTTTACCCATTTAATTCTCTCTCCTTGTATTCAAAATTTTTCCATATTATGTATGTGTTGTGCATGTGGTCGATGTCTTCTAATTGGAGGTGAGGAAAGGCCAAAATTTGATAGTATGCACTTACACTGTAAGGTACTACTCACGTGTAATGAAATTGAGTTTTTATAGTGTCATATTATTGAATTAAATAGTTAATGGTGCAAACCTGTTTTCCGCTGTCGAGTTTCCGCGGTGGAGCACATGTAGTTAGCAACATAGGTTAGTAATATGTTGTTAAGTATTTCATATCTTTAATTGTTTTAAAAGTGTGGTTATAATGTGGGTGACAATTTAGAAAGGAAGTGGAGTTGAGTAATTTGGGTTATTGCATATAAGAAGGCCACGTGGAGGGAAACATGGGTTCGGTGGTCTTATCTTGAGTAAATCATGAATTAGTTGTAGTTATCAGAGGTGGCGAGGTGGCAAGGTCCAACTTTGCTACTATTTTGCATTTTTATTTTATTTGAGAAGTATGCATGAAGATTCATATGTCATTGTGTTTTACATGGGGTGATTAATGGATTATTATTTTAATTACTTGTTTGCAAAGTTTAGCTCTTTTCTTGATATTGAGTAGTAACTGCAGGTTTAGATTTATTTGACAAGTCCTGTATGTTTGCAGGGTATGAATTTTCAAAATAAACTTACAGGACCACCCCTCTATTTAACTTCTTTTATTTGAATTATTTGCTTAAAGGGTTGCTAAAACATATAGGACATCTTTACATATGCCTAGGGGCACAATTACATCTTAGCCATGGTCAGAGGAGATCAATTGAAACAAAACTCTTTTCTTAATTATTTTGTTTCAGTAGGAGGGTTAACTAAATGGCTTGTATGTTTATTTATATTAATTTGGGAAACAAAAGTTAGCAGTCCTTCACTTTTAAAGTTCCACTTCATTTCTCATTACAGTTTTCGATTAAACATTCTTTGCAAGTTATTATCCATTCAAAATACTTTTAAAATTCAAAAGCAACAGATTAACGTTCGAGGGTTAGGATTCTTAAAAACTTGCAGGAAACTTAAAGGACCTAGTACTTAGTTAATTTCTTTTCACTTGCAATACGTGCCAAGTTGTTTATAACTTACTGGATTAGTGTCTTTTAAATTATTTCCTTCTTATTTGCATTAGTTCACATTTATTTATAAAAAATCAAATTTTGGGTCGTGCCTTATTTATCTTCCTTTTACATTGCATTAATTGTTAAAGGTTTGTTGAAACTTATGGGACATGTTCATTATTTATTTACTTCTTCATGGCATTTATACTTACTTATTTATTGAAGTATTTTGGTCATACTCCATCTGAAAGGATTTTATTAAAGAATTTCATGTATAAATAAGTATTTTTAAAATTGGGGTGTGACATTATGGATAGTGGAACTACTGATCATGTTACAGCTCAACTGAAAAATTTGGACTTGCAATCACAATACCATGGCAAAGAAAAGCTAGCTGTTGGTAATGGATCTACTCTCTCCATACCTCATATTGGTGATACTGTTATTTTTTCCCTTCACTCAAAAAATCTCATTCTCAAAAACATACTCTGTATTCTTAATATAACAAAAAATCTTCTCAGTATATCTACATTCACCAAAGATAATTCTATTTTTTTTAGTTTCATGATTCTTATTGTCTTGTTAAGGACAAGAATACCAACAAAACTCTACTGAGAGGCTTGCTTATCAAGGGACTCTACCAGCTTGATCCCTAACATCTACCAGCAAGATTTGGCACTGTGTCATCTTCTTCTCAAAAGTCACCCTCTACATATCAGTGTAATTCAACAAGTATACCCTTTATGTCTCCTGCTTGTTTTCATTCTAGTTCTAATTTTTCTCTCTAGCACAATAGACTTGGTCATCCATGTAAAAGTACTCTCAAAGATGTTCTGAATTCCTTACACATTCCTGCTCATGATGCTCACCATAGTTTTTGTGAAGCTTGTAAAAAGGGCAAATTACATAGTATGCATTTCCCAAGCTCTTTTTCTAAAACTACTGCTCCTTTTCAACTTGTCCATTCTGATATTTGGGCCATGCTCATGTTAAATTGAGGGAGGGATATTCATATTATATTCATTTTGTGGATGACTATATAAATATACTTGGATTTTTCCATGCATAAAAAATCTGAGGTTCAGTCTATCTTTTCTCAGTTTAATGCTCTTGTTGGGAGACAATTTTCCACCAAACTTAAAGCCTTATAAACTGATTGTGGAGCAGAATACAAAGCCCTTATACCTCTTTTCAAGACCTTAGGTATTCAACTAAGGCAATATTGTTCCTATACACACCAACAAAACGGTACAGCCAAACGAAAACATATACATATTGTTGAAACAGGCATCACTCTTCTTGCTCAGGCTTCCCTTCCTTTTAAATTCTGGTGGGATGCATTTGTTACAGTCACTTAAACTATAAATCGACTATCTACACCGGTTCTTAACAATATATCTCCTTTTCAGAGGTTGTTCAACTCTATGCCTGAATATTCATTTCTTAAAACCTTTGGGTGTTCCTGTTATCCATACCTCAGACCCTATAATAGCCATAAACTTCAGTTTCGAAGCTCTAAATGTGTTTTCTTGGGTTACAACTTACTTCATAGAGATTATAGGTGTCTAAGCTCTACAGGACGAGTATATGTAGCTAGAACGGTGAGTTTTAATGAGCTAGAATTTCCATACTCTTCTCTTTTCCCTTCCTCCTCTGTTTCACCAAGTTCATGTATCTTTCCTTTACTTCCTATTTTACCAATTGCACTACCTGGTATTACTCCTCCATCATCCACCTCTGACCAACCCACATCTTCACCTGCTATTTCTACTCCTCTTTCTTTTGAACAACCCACAAATTCTCCACTTCCAGGTCCATCAAATATCCAGCCTCTATCTCCTCCGGATCCGCATATTCAACCTCCATCTTCTCCTCACATCCAACCTTCATCTCCTCCACCTAGTAGTTCTACTACTTCTACTTCTTCACATTCGATGATCACCCGATCCAAAGTTGTTACATATAAGCCAAAGACATTTGTTGCTACAACCCCTTCATCTTTCCCTAATTTAGAACCATTATCTGTCAGTGATGCTTTACAAAATTCTCACTGGAAGAAGGCCATGGATGAGGAATATGCTGCTCTCCAGCGTAATAACACTTGGGAACTAGTTCCTTATTCTCCTGAGATGAATCTTGTCACTCATAAGTGGGTTTACAGGGTTAAGTATGCATCAAATGGCTCTCTTGATAAGCTTAAAGCTCGTTTAGTGGCTCGAGGTTTTCAGCAAACTCCAGGAGTTGATTATTTTGAAATCTTTAGTCCAGTTGTGAAGCCTGTGACAATAAGGCTTGTTTTTTCTCTTGCTATTACTAGAGGTTGGAAAATACATCAGGTTGATATTAATAATGCTTTCTTAAATGGTGATCTTCTTCAGCCTATTTTTATGACTCAACCGCAGGGTTATGTTGATCCTTCACGACCTTCTCATGTTTGTAAACTAGTTAAGGCCTTATATGAATTGAAACAAGCTCAAACAGTCTTTACTTTCATGGGGTTTTGTGAATACAGTATTTGATTCTTCTCTTTACTATCTTCGACATGATGATAATCTATTGCTGGTTTTGATTTATGTTGATGATATTTTAATCTCAGGGGATGACTCTTCCATGATCACTTCTCTCATTTCACAGTTACATAATCGTTTTTCCCTTAAAGATCTTGGTCAAGTTCATTATTTCTTGGGGCTTGAAGCACATCACGTTGCAGATGGCATTGTGTTGAATCAAGCTAAATATATTCGTGATATTCTTTGTAAAGCTTCGATGTCTACTTTCAAATCGAGTCCTACTCCTTACTGCTCTGGTATCAAGCTTAAGCTACTTGACATCACTCCTTTTGATCATCCTACATTATTTAGGAGCATAGTTGGGGCTCTTCAATACCTAACCATGACCAGGCCTGACATTTCCTTTGCTGTAAACAAGTTAAGTCAATTTTTGCATGCTCCAACAGTTAATCATTGGAAGGCATGCAAATGTGTTTTACGATATTTACAAGGCACTACTACTCTTGGGTTATTTTTTCAATCCTCTCCTAGGATGATTCTTCATGGTTATTCTGATGCTGATTGGGCTAGTTGCCTTGATGATCGTCGCTCGACCAGTGGATTTTGTATATTTTTAGGTCCTAATCTCATTGTTTGGAGTTCGAAGAAGCAACCTGTTGTTGCTAGAAGTAGCACAGAATCTGAGTATCAAAGCTTGGCAACCACATCTACTGATCTTATTTAGGTTTGTTCATTGTTTACAGAGCTTGGAATTCTTTCAGTGACTCCTTCTATCATTTGGTGTGACAACAGCAGTGCTGCTTCGTTGGCTGCTAATCCAGTTTTTCACTAACGAACAAAGCATATAGAAATTGACATTCATTTCATTCGTGAGAAAGTTCACGCAAAGGAATTGGATGTTCGATATATTTCTTTAGAAGATCAACTTGCAGATGCATTAACTAAACCTCTTTCTTGTCCTCATTTTCTAAATCTGCATAAGAAATTTTCCTTGATAGAACCCCGATCCAATTGTGGGGAGCATGTTGAGATAATAGAAGTTAAGAGGTTAATTAGTTAGAGATGGGTTAGTTAATTAAAGATATTATTTGAGCTTATCCCTACACGTGTACAACTTTTAGTGGATTAGGGAGAAAGATATATTCTCTGTAACAGATTGTAGAATACACTTTTCTTATTCTATTGAAATCTCTTTCTCTCTCTTCCTTACGTTCCTTTCTCTCTCTTCTTATGTTCTCTCATTTCTTAGCAAAAGCAACACAACCTTCCAATGCAAATTTTATTTCATTTTTCCTATTCTTAATTCTTATTGCTCCAAATTATATTTCCTTTTTTATTTATTTATCTCCTACTGATTTTTGAGAAAGCTGGTAAAAAAATTGTAGAGAAATGAAAAGGTCTTCCTCTCACGATTCGTGCAGCTGCTGCCGACTGGCTCGCGTGGGTAAAATAACGTTGTATGGGAAGAGAGAGAGAGAGAGTATTAGAATGGAGAATAGCGCGTCGTAGGGTATACTCCAAACCCAACTCCCAAAATAGAGTCCTTGGCGAAGATCAATGTAGGGTGTAAGTTTGGGAAGAAGATTTTTGTTGACATAGACATCGGTGTGTAGACCGTGGCGATTGCAGTTGTGTAAAATTTGAGAAAATTATTAATTTGGAAAGAAGGTGGGTATAATTTTAATTTTAGTATTTCTTAATTTCATATGGTTGTTTATGTAATTTTAAGGGGTGTATATAATAAAATTAAAAAATAAAAAGATTTAAAGGGATGTATACTTAATAAAAGTATTGTATTTATTAAATAGGAATGTGCAAATAACAACACTCCTAATCATATAAATATAAAATTTTCATTTAAAATGTTATGCTGTGTAAGAAACTTATTTTCTAAATAAATTATCTAATCATTTTACGGTTAATGCATTTAAAAAAAATTATATTTTAAAAGAATATTAATCAGATATATTTTTGTATATATATATTTTTATGACTACATTTACGTCTTTATTCATTAAAAAGAAAATAATAAATTATAATCTTACTTAAAAAATTAAAGGGGATTATTACTAGGCAAAAAAAAAACACCCTTAATTACTATGAGATACAAATATACAAAAATATTACTGCTAACTACAAAAATATATAGTGATATTTCAATATTACCCCTACAATGTGCTGCACACAAATGTTGTGTGCAGCAAAAGTTCGTGTACAGCAAAAGTGAGTGCAGTAAAAAAATGTGTGCAGTAAAAAAAAATGTGTGTAGCAAAAAAGTGGGGTGGTCGAGCGGTGGTCCGGCGGCGGTCCGGCGACCGGCCACCGGAGCTCCGGCGGCGGTAGAATTCCGGTGGCCAGACGGCGGTCCGGCGGTGGTCCGAAGGCGGCGGTCCGGCAGTGGGTGAGGGTTTAGGGTTATATTTGGTATTTTACTTTAATATTTTGTATGTAAGAGTAATTATTTTAAATCAATATAGTTTATAGTAATTAGGGGTACAAAGTGTGTACATATTAGTAATTATTCCGAAATGAATTTGTCATTTGTTTTCAATTTACTAACTTAATATATTATTTATTTATTATAAAAATAATATTGAATTATTTAAAAAATACTAATACAATAAATATAATATAACAAAATTGTCATTGCAGGAGTGGATTGAGCGACGTGAATGAGAAAAATTACTATCGAATAAGAAGCGACGAAAAATGGGTAATATATAACACGAATTACACAAGTAATCCCCATAATTTGAGATATTATCATTTATCACATTTGATGTCATTTGGTCTTTTATGAATTTCATGATTTTGATAATTTTTGTCAAATTTTGAAAATAAATAAATAAAGTCCGACTAAAATTGAAAATTGCAATAATTAAGGAATGATTGTGAATTTTGTGATAATTTGATAAGATACTAAAAGACCAAATTTAATAATTTGATTGAAAAAAAATATTATAATTTCTTATATTACATTAGAACTCTCACAATATAATAAAACAAATAGTCAAGAATATTATATTTAAAACAATATTTTTAAAATTGGATGGAGAGGCCCATTCGAATGGAAACCGAAGCCGGAAACAGTTGGGAACAGACAAAAAAAACTACTTTTATGGTTGAACATGGTTGAACTGGAAAATCGATTGAACTTAATTCTGTGCAATTTATGTTGGAAGGAATATTGCACATATAATTATCTTTAAGCTTTATTTATTTTATTATTTTGATATTACGTAACCCAAATTCTTGAATCCACCACATTTTATCGCAAAAAATATGGTGATTTAATTGTGATAGTCATTGGAGTGATTCGGTCATCAAATCACCACCCGTTGGAAAAGCTCATAGTACCCTTCATAACAGTGATGGACCTAGGAATTTTGATCAGGGGTCCGATTATTAACTATTTTATTTGTTCCAATTTTAAGTTTCCGTTATTAAACAATATGATTAAATTTTAAAGTAGTTTAGATATATAAATAACATAAATGACATAATTAGGAGAAAAAAAAGATTAGAAAAACAAAAAGAAAGAAAGAAGTAAAATAATACTATGAAATCATAAAGAGAAAAATGAAAAAGGAAAAGAATACAATATATAAATAAAATAAAGTAACAATAAAAATGAAAAAAATGAAGAAAAAGAAAGAAAGTACAACATATAAGGAAAAAGGGTAATAGAATTGCACTAAGTGGTTCGAACCGAACTTTTTTCACATAAAATACAGGGAAAATGTACATTTGGTCGCTTAAGAATTCCTTCATTTTAATTATACTTCCGTAGGAATATACTAGTATCATAATTAGCGGTTTTGGTCCAATAAGAATATTATAATCATAATTTTCGAATTTTTCATCCCAAATTAACTTATATTATTATAAACTATCAGATTTATATTATTTTCTGTCTTTCAAAATAGACATAGTCAATTTTGGTCTTATTAATGGTTCAGAATATTTCGTTGACCATTAACAGATTTTGATGAAAAATTTTTATGGAATTAAATCTGTCAATTTTAAGATATTTTTGCCATTAAATAATTCTCACGGGACTAAATCTGAAATTATCCCAAAAAATAGGGATACATGCTCCAACACCAAGCTAATTAATTTCTTAGTAATATTTCCTCTCTCTATATATATATATATATATATATATATAGTACTTATATGGAAAATCTTAGGGCTCCCTAGTCCTATACTAGGTCCGTCCTATATAAATCCATCAAATTTGGACAAAAAAGCATATAGAAGGAAAGGTATGTGATTTTATGTTTTTTACATTAGTCAATTTTTCATTTTTACATTTTAGAATGTTCAGTTGATTAAGACCGAGTTTTCTAAGTATTTTTCAATCAATGATAGCAAAAAAATTATTCCCCCATCTCAATTTATACGGTAACTATAGACATGGAGTTTAAGAAAATTTGTTTTTGATCACATTTATTGACTTTTGGAGGATGATATAGTATTTTTGGTAATAAATAAATTATAAAGTATGTTATTTGTGTTAACTAAGAGTGATAAATTTGTAATTAAAATGTAATTTTATGAGTGAGGATTGATGTAATATTTTCCATTTTGGGTGTTAATGTGGACTAGATGAAAACGTAAATGTGAATTTAACTTAAGACGGAGGGAATGGTAAATTTCAACTATAGTTGAACGAAAATGATTAATCTAAGCGTTTAATCGTGAATGTTTGACTGTATTCCTAACCGTTCTACCGTGAGTGGTGGCAGTACATACTATTCCCTCCGTCCTATAGGAGTTGACACGCTTTCTTTTTTTGTTTGTCCCAATAAAGTTGACACATTTCCTTTTTAATATATGAGATCCACACAAAAACAATTAATCTATTTTTATGGGCCCCACATATCACCTCTAATACAAATACCCACTAAACATTAATATTATTTCTCTCACTTCACTTTACTTCACTTTACATTAAATTATTATACTCCTTAATTTCCGTGTCCAAAAAAATATATCAACTTTCCGGGGAGGAAGGGAGTATGTCTTTGGTTGTGAATGGTCGACAACACACCTAACCAGAACTTAAAATCTTAATTAAGACAAGTGATATGACACAGATTAGCAACAGGACAAATATCACATATTTGAACTAAATTACAATCAAGTAAAAATTGTGATTTTTTGTGTCGTACTATTTTTGTTGTATGGAAATCACACCTCTTGTGAAGTCTAATTTCTACACAACCATATACTCCCTCCCTCCCTTTAGTTTAAATAGTTTTATTTACTTTTTGCATGCGAATTAAGAAGTATTATTATTTAATTTATAATGGGTAGATGTATTAATGAATGTATGTCATATATTTTAATTATATTAGTGGGTATATGTGAATCTCATATATATAAAAAATAAAATTACATTTGTTAGGGCGATCGCCCTAAACGAAAAAAAAAGACTTTTTAAAATGCAAGGGAGGAGTATATGGATTGATAAGGTATTACCCGCACAAGTGAAATCTTGCAATTTATGACTTATTTTATCCTTATATATCATACATTATTTTACACCAACAATTCATGACAAATTTTGTCCTTGCATGCACATCAATTGCACGCAATACACACACCAATTTCACGCAATACATGCACATATAGCTTTAATGTGAATATTAGTTAGATATTTAATAATAATTGTACATAGAGCAAGCTAGGATTAGTTTAATGATGATATTGAATTCTTTGTGCAATCAGGATAGAACCCGGTATTCCCCAAAACACAAAATAAACCTGTTTGGGTGTGTCCCTTTCTGTCCATCCATACAAAGTTCCACATGCCACAAGGGAAAGTCTAATCTAGTCTTTAAGAAACTCCAACAAACAATTTTACAATAAAATCGGAATCTCTGATGCGGGCCCAGCAAAATGTCTACCAACATCACCAGAGATTCAGAACCTACGCCAAATGAACGAAACGCAACCCTAAAATACGCCTGCCTTGGGTTAGAGGTACCCCACGCTCATGCTTCTCTACTGTTTAACAGTATCTGCCTAAACTCCATTGCCATGTGTGGAGTGTGCAATATCAGGATTACCAACCTCAGGTTTCTTCCGTTTTGTGCTTGACTTCTTTTGCTTTACGCTTGCAGGGCTTCCAGATTGCTGCACAAGAAATAAAATGCCAATCAATTGAGTGAATAACCGTATCAGTTTACGGCACGAGATCTTGGTGAATTCATATTAAATAGGGTGAGATCTAAGCGCAAGTATTTTGTTTTACCTACCTTAGCATCAGTTTCAGAAGTTGGCTTTTTCTTATGATTTCCTGTTTCCAAGTAGTGAAACACCTCGTTCTTTGAACGGAATTTGCGTTGTCCAAACGGTTCGACGTAATACTGCAGAATTTAAGATAATTAAAGACTAAAAGAGAAACATTGTCCCCATGTGGAAATAAATGGAATAATTTACACACAGAAGTATCGCATACGACATTAAACCTAATCAATGCAATATCATTAACATTGCAGTCATATTTCACATGTAAAATACAGTTTTTAATACCATATTCAGAATATTCTAACCCTCAAATTTATTTTCCAAGCATTATGCCAGTTCCAATGCACAATATGCCGATTTTTTTTATTAAAGTATTAACTGAGAGAATGAATATTTATTTTATGTTCTGATCTATTGAATCATGCAAGCCGAATAACTAATGCTGTAGCATCACCAACAAAAGCCCATAAAGAAAGGTTCATTACACATGCAGAAGAACGTCATCCTCTTACAGTTTCACAAACAAGATTGATTCAAAAATCAAAACAGAGTAGTTCTTTTAGTTTCAAGGATCAGGTTCACCTAAAGGATATGCAAAGAATTTTTTGTGTCATAATTCATCAAAGGACCTTAAACTGTCAGCATATATTTTCATAGTTACCTGAACTATTTTTTAATTAAATTCTTAAAGTGTTAGAATTTTATTTCAGGAACTCCATAAGAAAACATTTTAAGAACTCTTTGAGTCATCTTAATGGTCTCTTTAAGACAAGCACCAGATTTTTATAATTTTTACTATAGGATTTCTGAAAGTGTGTAATGCTTTTCATGTGGGTCATTTCTCCATAGAAACTTAAATAAAATAAATAATAGCAGGGTTGAAAATATAAGTAGCATGATTTGCCAATAAACAATCATGTTCAACTCTCAAAGGAAAAGGAAACATCCTATATCAATCAAGCAATTAATTCCAATATCAATTCAAAAGTTATCCATGATCTCAAAAATTGTGTATAATTCTCACATTCCCTGAAATGCATTAGTATTCAAAATGGCAATAAGTACGAATCTGGAGAATTGTTTCTAGTTCTAAATTTTATTGAAACAAAAAATCAGGCTTTTGATCTTCAATTCAGAACATAATGGACACACATCGTGCCTGACAGAGAATCAATATCCACATTTTTGTGACATATTTATGGTGCCACAGTTCCATTACTCATTATAAACCCATAACAACAATTGAATACTTTTCTCCAGTAACGTAGTCGTCTCGTATAAGATGCAAGTACGAGACCGTTTGTCAACTTATTTCACCACTAATTCACTACAAACCTAAAGAAATACCAAAACTACTAGTAAAAACTGAAAGCAGATGACACAAGGAACTAGTGAATACTAGAAACGTGCATTATGTGCCACATTCTCAAACAAGAAAGAAGCAACAAATGACAAATTTTCTGGCGAAAAAAAAAGAGGACAGAATAAATGAACCAAGGAGTATAAGATGTGGTGGCATTTTAAAACCGCATGCTCAAAATGTGTATTGGAAAATCCAAAACTTTAAGCAATTCAACCAATCCAAGTTAACTGCCAATCTCCAAACTGCTTGATAGCATAAATAAACAACATAAGACTTTGAGCACTAGATCAGGTGTCCGAAGTCCGAACAACATGTATAAATTTATATACTCCTGATTCAAAAGTCCTTCAGCCCACACATGCACAGCTGATTTGACTAAAATCTTGGCAATTGGGCTTCGAGAAAGAGAAGCTCATGTTTTTCAATAAGGTTCCACACAGTTGTTAAAGACTAGCCTCAAGCACGGGTTGCATGGGGCTCGAGGAAATGCACATTTTACTTCTAAAGCGGACACAGTTAATGGGGCGCACACTTCTAAGGGCTTTATCTATGAGTCTTGAGGCACAAAATATATGTTCCTTAGTTCTTTACCTGGGAATTATAGTGAAACTTGGAAATAAGAGAAGATGATTAAATAATAATATTCCTTTTTAGTATATCATGGAGTTCTGCTCCATTGAGCAAGGAATTAACAAAGCAAAAACCATTAAGAGGCACAAAAGAAATCAAGTGTTGAAAAATGAGTAAGCTAATTTAACTCTTTTTGTTGAGCTACTTATATTTTTTACTCGCAAGAGGAACAAAATTCCCTTCCAATAATATCCTTACGAATAGACAACCAATGACGCCATTGGCTGGAGTGTTTCTGGAATTTAGCAAAAAGACCTAAATCGACCCAAAAAATCACAAAGAGCATTTAATACGTCTGCATTGAAAACATAAAAGGAGAGATACTAACACTTGCATTGCCAAACATGAATTAGCAACCACAGCAGGGCACACCACACACAACAGTAGGAAAAAGACAAAACTCTTCCAATGTTTTACCGTTGTCAAACGTCATCTTCCCATTCCCAAGGAAATGACCTCAAAACTAATCTATCTATCGCAAGCATTAAATAGATCAGGAAGTTATCCTGAGTTCTTCCATTTGAAATAAGAATCCAGTAAATGATAAATTACTATCTTTAAGACCCGTTACATGTCACAATATCAATCACCAATCACTAAATGCCAGGATTCAGCAATCAGAATGAAGATATCCACGTGGCATGAAGAATCATGACGTAAAGTTAGAAATTCCATAATGACATGCATGCGTGCACATTAATATGCAATAACGTATGCAGAAAACATTTAAATGATTTCCAAAACTAATCATTGGTGCCCCAAGTATGTAGTAAAATAGAGAATAAAAAGTTCAACCCCAACAATAAGCAAAGCTTGTATGCAAATTTATGTCAATGCTCAGTAATTAAGGCAATTCATCGGAAGTTGAGTAATACACAAAATTTTGTAACTCCGCATCCATGTTCGGAAGTAATGCTATTTTGTACCAACACCTCAACTTAATATATAAGCTGTCACAAGTAGGAAAACACTCAAAGTCCCAAAGAGAGTACTCACATCAAAGTTCTGACTCAAACAAGATCCATTTGCTATATGCCAAGTGTTAAACATACTCAAGTAAGACTCATTTTACCACGAGGGGACAAGGTAGACTTAGGTTAAATGTGGGACGTATTTAAACAATTAAGGCATCAAGACTCGAGAATATAACTAGAAAACATAAGCAAGTTTTCAGCTCATAATATAAATCAAATCAGACACAGGTTTGGACCGTTTAGCCCTGGAGCACATGGATCTACAATTTTCCCAACACAAACAAGTTGAACAACAATAAACCACACTAGTGGCCAAAAACGAAAAGAAACAAATAATGAACCCTAAACCCTAATTGAAACCATGCTAACCATTACTATAAATCAATAACGGCGCCGCATTTCATCCTTAAAGAAAAAAATTAGGTCAAATTATATACCAGAAAACGCGATAGCTCATCCTCTCACTCAATCAAACACACGTAAATCCAAAAACGCATAATCAATTGACAAAAATCCGAATATCTCAATTAATTTTTTTTTTCTACGTAGAGTGAGAGAAACGAACTCGATCAATAAGTCCAGCTGTAGCTCCAGAAGTGCGCACTTTAAGGTCAATCGTCCAGTTTTCCGGCAACCATTCCGGCCTCTTCGACATCTCCTCTGGGTTCCTCCGCCGCGCCGACTTTGGTGCCGACTCCTCCTTATCATCCCCGGGAGGATACATCCGAATAGGCTCCGCCGCAATGACCACACCCGGAGGAAAGTTTGGATTACCGGCGGGGTCATGATGCTGGTTTTGAGGGGACTCGGCGGCCGAATCTGTTCGCTGAGGATCGATAAAGGAGCCTCCATCCAGTAAGGGGTCAGGCTGAATCGAACCGGTATTAGCGTCCGTTGGCGAGTCGTGAGTCTGGGGAACCGGGTCAGTGAGCTGGGGTTCCGACATCGCGAAGAGAGATATGGAAATGTGGATGGTGATTGGTGAGAGGCAACATTCGAATAAGTAAATACGAGGAAAACCCCAAATTTATCACGCTTCCAACTCCGCCATTTGACCGTCTGAAACCAATATATTACTCCCTCCTATTTCAATATTTACGCCTGCCTTTACTTTTTGCACGTTCATTCATTAAAGAATATAATATTTTCGTCCTATTTCAATGTTTGCATTTGCGTTTGTTTTTTGCATGTTCATTCATTAAAGAATATAATATTTTAATACACAATAGATGGAAATATATAATATTTAATATAAAGTGTGTAGGTATATTAGTGTTGAATGTGAGAACTGATATATTAATTGTTTTAGGTGAGTCTCATATTCTAAAAAAAGAAATATAAACATTGAAATGAGATGTTTAAAATAGAAATATGTAAACAATGAAATGAGACGCCCAAAATAGAAATATATAAACATTGAAATGAGAAGAGTATTTAACTATTTTGATTAATGTTTGCATTTACACATTATTATTATTATTATTATTATTATTATTATTATTATTATTATTATTATTATTATTATTATTATTATTATTATTATTATTATTAGGTATTGCGTGAGACTATCTCAGGTGATATATTTTTTTTTAAATAATTTTCACTTTCGCTATAAAATGTTACTCCCTTCGACCACTTACAAGGTAACCGTTTGCTATTTGAACGTGGACAATTCTAAGATCTTTATTTGCTTTTTGCACGTGGATTAAGGAGTATTATTATTATAAAAATGGTGTACCCCACCATTAGGGGCCCCCACCGCCCCTGCCCTGGGGATTGGTGGAGGAGGTAAATCGCAGGATGTGCCTCAAGTGGCTTATAGAGAGGGCTCACTGTTAAACTTGTGCTTGCAAGGGGCCAAATCCATGCTAAAGGCAGGATTCGAACCCCCACCCTGCAGCAACTAAGCTCAGCTGGAAGGCCTTTCCACCCTCCCCTCTACCACTTGAGCTATGCCCTGGGGGCAGAGTATTATTATTATAGGTAAAATGGATAGTTGTATATGAGAGAAATGGTGGGTCATATTGTGTACTTTCTTTACTAAATAGAAGAAATTGATACCTTTGAAGCGGACGCCAGAAATAGTGAATGGATACCTTATATGTGGCCGAAGGTAGTATAACTTTTTATTTATATTATAAATTGTTCATAAAAGAGCGTTATCACTTTTCATTAATTTATTATTATTTTTCTTCATAAAAGTGATCACTTTCTGCCGTCTCATATAAGAGCTTACGTGAGACGGTCTCACACAAGTCTTTTCCTTATTATTATTATTATTATTATTATTATTATTATTATTTTCGTTAAACTATTTTTGTATTTTAGGAATTTTCAAGATTTAAACATTATCACCTAAATTCAGATGAGTTACTTTGTTAAATTAAATCATTAACATTTCATAATAATAATATTGATTTTTTTTTATTTTAAATATTTCCACTATATTGAGAAGGATAATTTTGGAGGGATCAAATTGATCCAAATCAATGAAGATATTATTGTTCATTTTACATAATTAAAAATATTCTAAAATTAATTTACCCTTTTTTATTTATAAGGTAAATTAACGAAATTTGTGATGTTATATATATAGTTCTTAGTCTTAATAAAACTAAATAAATTAGATAAACCAATACGAATATTCTAATAGATTTTATATAAATAAAATAATAATAATTTAATTTAATTTTATTTCTTTTATTAAAAATTTTTTATGAGAATTTTGAATGTACACTTATGGTGTACTAGGCATTGAGCACCTCATTGTTGAGGTGCTAGCCCGGACGGTTTAGTTTTGTAGGTAGGACTGATTGTTTTGAGTTTTATTACAAAGTAAGATAGTTGTTCCTTAAACTTCTTGCAAAGAGGCACCCATTTCCTTGGTTTCAACAAGTGACTCAAATCTGAGCACAATTTCACCATCATCATATACATAGCTAAACTTTATCAATAGGATAATTCACTTCAAGAGTGAGAACTGCATTAGAGGTTATCAAAGTAGGTTCCTTCAATGGATCAAATGTGCTGAAAAAAAATTCAGTGCAGCAGGATCAGAATGTTCCCCCTCACGTTCATATCTGATACGTCATACACAATAAGACATTCGATCAAATAAATTTTTCAATAAGGGATTGAAAAAATATAAACACGAGATGAATGAAAACACACCTGGCAGATAATCTGTCAATGTAGGTCTCCCTGTTAGCAGGAGACCACTTGATAGTGGCTATGCAGCATCCAGTGACCTGCATTAGTTGGAGTCACTACTGATGACATTAGATATCGATTCCTCTATAACTATCTACATAATCTGAGAAACGTGAAAGGCAATACAGTGTCAAAATTTTTTAGATCAATAAATTTGGATGAACTTCCACATTGACTTCTTTTCTCTAATTGTATAGAGTAGATGGTTTTCACTCTCATCTGCCCCATTATTTTGTTGCCAAAAACTTGATGCGCATTTTCTTTGCACGTAAAATTAATCCCCAAGTATGAAGGATATCAATTGCAGCTTAAGCAAGCGACCAAGTTAAATATCGAACCCAAAGGACGACGTGTTATCAATTTAATTATTTACTAAATTAAATAAGACGAATTGTGGCAATAAAGTTGAGGTATAGAATTATTAACTACTAAACAATTATTTAAAATAATAAATAAAATAAATTAAACACTAGAAAATATAAAAGTGAATCAAGTAGGAGAATAGATAGCTATAGGATAATCCAATTTCACTCATTAATTTTCCTTTCGTGTATCAATGTCCGACTCTACCTTGTGGAATATGGACGCATCGCTAAACCATGCATATTTACTCTATAGACACAAGCAAACATGTGTATAACACGTGTGAATAACCTTGGAGCAAGATATATAACTTCACCCCTCTTTCTAGGTACTATCAGTATTAATTATTTCCCTGGCCAATTGTTACTCTAACCCGATATGATCTCCCTTTATAGGTAATATAAAATTACTCTTTCATCCTACTTCCTAACCCGAATTCAATTCCATTAATAAGCATTCATATATAACAGTTCTAATGAAGCTTTGGAGTCCCCTCACTTGGAATCACAACATGAAATATTGTTCAACAGTGAACGCGTTCAATCAACAACCATGATATATATTCAGACTCTATGCATAAAACGACTCTGAATATGGATTAAGAAAGCATAGTCATATATAAAATAAAATACAAGTAGTGTTTTACGGAGTATACACATAAAAGTTCAATTAATTCATAAAAACCTTCAAAACCCTAAATCTACCAAAAAGGTTTTAGCCCATGATATTGCGAAGAACAATCATGGGTGTTGGATAGATCTTACCCATATGTCTGGAAAATCAGAAGATAAATTAGAAAATAAAATAAACCCTAGATGTGAGCGTCTTCGCGTCCTTCTCCGTCTTGAATCCTCCTCTTGGTTTTCCTCTTGATTCTACAGACAAATCTTCAAAGTGATGGATGGATGGAGGAAAGGATGTGGATGATGGTTGATCCCCCTTGTGAGGTGTAGGATGATTGTGTTGCGGCAAAAACTCCTGTACACCCGGACGCACGGACCACATTCCTTGCACCTTTAGAAATTTGTGTTAAATTTTATACCCTTTAGTATACAGATGTGTACCCTTTATTTTCTAAAGAAAATTATTATGTGTATCTGGACGCATGGACAACACTCTGTGCGCCTTTAGAATTTTGTGTTAAATTGTATACCCTTTAGTATAAAAATATGTACCCTTTATTTTTTAAATAAAAAAATATTAATGAAAAGTGTATACCCTTTAGAACAAAATAGTGTACCTTTTATTAATTAAAGTGTATACCCTTTAGACCAAAGTAAGTACCCTAACTCATAATACTAAATTTCTAAAGGCGCACGAAATGTGTTCTCGTGCGCCCGGGTGCACGCAAGCCTCACTCTTGTGTTGCGGTCCTCATATGAATAATGATGTAAAATATATATAGGTGTGAAAAGGGAATTAAATAAGGAAATAAATTAAATGAGTGAATCATGGAGAATTATGTGATAAGGAAATTAATTATGCTCCAAGAAATAGGTAATTTTCGGAAATTTTCAGAAATTTTTGAAAATTCTCGCTGGCAACTGTGTGACTTCACGATTTTGAGCATAACATCCTCGTTCAAACTCCGATTTTATTGATTCTTGTGCTCACGCGATCCTCTTTTCCTTGGCTTTCTATTTATATAAAGATCTTAAAAAAAGTTCAATATTTAAAGATGTAACAAGTCATGTAAAGTGGAATATTCGTGCTGAATAGAGACAGCTTGCGCGAAGTCACCATTTCGATCATAACTTTCTCGTTTGGACTCCGATTGAAATCTTTCTTACGCCAAAATGATCCTCTCTTCTGTGGCTTTCCAACCATATATTACGCTTTAAGTTTTAAGCTCCAAAAAAATACAAAAAAATTACATAAGTTGGACTTGCATTTTCCAGCATTCCTACACAAATTGCACATTTTCTCCAACTTTGCACTTTTGATCATTTTTTCACCTAAAACACAATAAAAGACATTTATGCTAATATATGACAACAATATCTATCAAAAAGATGTTAAATTAGACACTAATATATGCTTATTTTCATCTCACCAGTTACCACTTTTTGCCAAATTTACCAGTTGCTCGTCCCAAGGCAACAAAATAAAAATAAAGAGAAAGAGAGTAAGAAAATTAGCAGGGAAACAAGGACTATGACCAATACCCCGTTCAAAATACAATTGTTCTCAGCTTAGGTAATGCAACTCTCATTATATGTAATAATCAAGTCATAGCATAAAAGATAAGACAATCACCACAAATTCAAATGCTACATTAACATATTCTCATGGGAAGTATGTATCACTCGCACTCAAGTGTAAAAAATGTACACTTATGGGTTACGATGTTTACGCTCAGATTCAATTCAAGTGCATGCACAACCATAAGCTTGCTTAGCTATGTCAAACTCTCCACCACTAAAAGTATGATTCAACAATTGGATGAAAAAGGACTTTTCTTTTGGATGTAATGTTGGCTCTTTGGTTAAGGTAGGAAATATATGGATAAATGACTCAAAACTTGGATCAATCGAGTGCGCATTCCATCATGATCTTTCATTCTTCTTACTCACTTCAATTAAACACTTCATCCTCCTCAACTTTTTCACTTTTCTCTTTCAAGCACAACATATTTTTTTTTTCTTCCTTCTTTTTTTTCTTGAGGTACCAGTTTTGGGCACTACCTCTCACATCCTCCATAGGGTACTAGATTTAAGCACTACCCTATGGTATTTGATTCAATGAAGTACTAGATTTAAGCACCACTTCATGCTTTTCATTAGATGCATTTTCAAGCTCAGTCACTGTTTTCAATACCAATTTCATTCCTTCCCAAGCTGTTATCAAGCTCCATCAACATACTTTGAAAAACAATTAATTCTTTTCTAGAAGGACAATCAAGGCTAAAAAAATTCAAATGCTCAAAATGGTTATTTCTCATAGGCTGCAAAAAAATGAGATTTTTAGGTTCAATGGGGCTAATTATGGATAAATATCATTTGGTAGGAAATTATTTGGTTAAGTGACTCATAAATTTAAGGATGACCTTAGATCATTTTCCATCATCTAACACACATGTAGTTTCAAGTAAGACAAGAGGCAAGTTCTAGAATACACATATAAGAACGATACTCACCAGAAAAGAAATATCATGTGATTATGTACATGATCAACGAGGCTCAAAATCTCACATGGATAACAAGTAATAGAGCACTTTTCATGGTAATCAATATCTCACAAGTACACATAGAACTTCATATCATAATATAATTCAAGTATAATTCCTTCATAAATTTCAAGAGCATATGAGTTTAGGTACAATTTAAAAATAAGCTCACATGGATCACCAAAACCAATTGATCTCATTCCTTACACTTCCATAAATTTAATGCACATATAAAAACTAGAATAAGAAAATGAGGCACCTGATTTCTCCTTCAAAATGTTTACGAGCTCCTCGAGTTGGTCAACTCGATCAGGTCAAAGCCTCAGCATAGAACTCATCTTGTCACCTAGTTGCCTTTTTCTATTATCAAAGCTTAAACATACTCATCATCACATGATTCATCATTAATAAAATAGGAGAACTATGAGAAAGACTCAATTGACTATATAATCGACTCCACGTACTAGACACACCAACACAACACACTACATATTAGGTAAGTTGCAAAAAATCGGCATATCAACACTAGTTAAAATATTAATATGCCACAAAAATCAACCCCCTGACAAATAACAACCAACGAAAGAAAAAATTATACTCTTGGTGCTCATAAGATGAGGTAAGTACATCACATCCCCCAAACTTAGTAAAAACGTAAGTCGAAACTAAGTTTGAAAAGAGTTGTAATTATCAAAATGTGAGCACTTCAAATATAATAACTCCTCACTCACACAAAAGAAATAAGAAAGCAATAAAATGGAAGAGACAAGCCCCCAATAGACGCTCATATTTAACGTCGGAGAGTCGCGACGGTTTAAAGTCTAAATCAAACTAGAAATAATAAAATCAATTATAACTGTCGTCCGCAGCAACGGCGCAAAAAAATTGATGCTCATTTTCTTTGAACGCAAAATTAATCTCCAAGTATGAAGGATATCAATTGCATCTTAAGCAAGCGACCAAGTTAAATATCGAGCCCAAAGGACGGCGTATTATCAATTTAATTATTTACTAAATTAATTTAGACAAATTGTGGGAATAAAGTTGGGATTTAATCATCAACTACTAAACAATTAATAAAAATAATAAATTAAATAAATTAAACACTAGAAAACTATGAAAGTGAATCAAGTAGGAGAATAGACAGTTCTAGGGTAATCCAGTTTCACTCATCAATTTTCCTTTCGCGTATCAATGTCCGACTCTGCCTTGTGTAATATGGACGCATCACTAAACCATGCAAATCTACTCTATAGACACAAGTAAATATGCGTGTAACACGTGTGAATAATCTTGGAGCAAGAGATCTAATTTCACCCCTCTTTCTAGGTATTATCAGTAACAATTATTTCCCTGGCCAGTTGGTACTCTAACCCGATATGATCTCCCTTTATAGATACTTTAAAATTATCCTCTTTATCCTACTTACTATCCCAAATTCAATTCAATTAATAAGTATTCATATAAGATAGTTCTAATGAAACTTCGGAGTCCCCTTACTTAGAATTGATGCACGTTTTCTTTGCACGCAAAATTAATCCCCAAGTATTAAGGATATCAGTTGCAACTTAAGAAAGCGACCAAGTGGATTATCGAACCCAAAGGACGACGTATTATCAATTTAATTATTTACTAAATTAATTAAGACGCAAGACAATATAGTTTGTGTAATTTAATTATAATATACTAAACAATTAATTAAAATAACAATTAAAATAAAAGCACTTAGAAGAATACGAAAGTCGATTAAGTAGGAGAATAGGTAGCTCTAGGATAATCCAGTTTCACTCATTAATCTCCCTTTTGTGTGTTGATGTCTCACTCTGCCTTGTGGAATATGGACGCATCACTAAACCATGCATATCTACTCTATAGACACAAGTAAACATGCGTGTAACACGTGTGAATAACCTCGGAGCAAGAGATATAATTCTACCCCCTTTCTAGGTACTATCAGTATCAATTATTTCCCTGGCCAATAGGTACTTTAACCCGATATGATCTTCCTTTATAGGTACTGTAAAATTATCCTCTTTATCCTACTTAATAACCCAAATCAATTCAATTAATAAGTATTCATATATGATAATTCTAATGAAGGTTCGGATTCCCTCTTACTTAGAATCATAACATGGAATCCTGTTCAGCGGTGAACGTACACAATCTACAACCAAGATATATATTCAGACTCTATATACCAATTGAAGATGCACAAAACGAACGTGAAAATGGATTAAAGAAGCACAATCATATATAAAATAAATCCACAAGTAGTGTTGTGCGGAGTTTACACACGAAAGTTCAATTAATTGGTAAAAACCTTCACAACCCTAGTTTTACCAAAAAGACTCTAGCCCATGATGTTATGAAGAACAATCATGGGTGTTGGATAGATCTTACCCGTATGTCTAGAAAATTATAAGATAAATTAAGAAATGAAATAAATCCTAGATGTGGCGACGTCGCGTCCTTCTCCATCTTGAATTCTCCTCTTGATTCCACAAATGAATCTTCAAAGTGATGGATGTATGGAGGAAAGGATGTGGATGATGGTTGGGGGTGATCCCTCCTTGTGGGGTGTAGTATGGATTTGTGGCTCTCTCCAATCCAATCTAATATTTCCCCTTGGTGTGATCTACATCCCCTTTTATACTTGTAAGCTCTCTTTATAGATCTAGGAAGAGTTTTTTCTTGGAAAGCACGAAAATTTATGAATAGGGGGTAAAAATTCCAATTTTACGCTGTTCAGGCTTCTGGTTCAACCACGAGACGTGGTCGAACCGCTCATGTCGTGGTCGAACTCTGGTCAAACTGTAGTGCATGGTCTCACCGTTTCGAGTATAACTTCCACTTCCGGACTACAATTTGAATGATTCTTGTGCTCACACGATTCTTTCTTCCTTGGCTTTATATCCATATAAAGAAATTACAAAAAATATAAGATTTGAAGGTGTAACAAGCCATAAAAAGTGACACAGTCATTCTGTTCGGTACAGCTCGCGTGACGTCATCATCTTAATCATAACATTCTTGTTTGGATTCCGATTGTTTGTTCTTTACACCAAAACTACTCTCTCTTCAGTGGCTTTACAACCATGTATCACAACACCAGTTTAGAGCTTCACACGAAAATAGAAAAATTATACAAGTTGAACGTGCATCATTCATACACAAATTGCACATTTTCTCCAACTTTGCACTTTTAATCACTTTTTCCACCTAAAGCACAATAAAACACCTCAAACGCACTTTTTTCTCAAATATAATGAATATAAGACCCTTGTGCTAATATATAACAATAATTCTCATCTATAAGGTGTTAAATTGGACAATCAAACACGCTTATTTTCACTCTCATCAAGATTCATAACATGGAATCCTGCTCAGCAGTGAACGCACTCAATCAATAACAAAGATATGTATTCAGACTCAACATAATAGTTAATGATGCATAAAACAACTTTGAATATGAATTAAAAATGCATAGCCTTATATAAAATAAATCACAATTAGTGTTGTACGGAGTATACACACGAAAGTTAAATTAATTCATAAAAACCTTCAAAACCCTAAATCTACCAAAATAGTTTTAGCCCATGATATTGCGAAGAACAATCATGGGAGTTGGATAGATCTTACCCATATGTCCGGAAAATTAGAAAGTAGAAGAAAAGAATTAGAAAAACCCCTGGTGTAGAAGTCTCCTTCCTTCTCTCTTCCGTTTCTTCAAATCCTCTTGGTTCTCCTTCTTGATTCCACAGATGAATCTTCACAGTGATGGACGGATGGATGGAGGAAAGGATGTGGATGATGGTTGGGGGGTCATTCCCCCTTTTGGGGTGTAGGATGATTGTGTTGCGGTCTCCTCTCACATGAATAATGATGTAGAATATATATATATATATATATATATATATATATATATATATATATATATATATATATATATATATATATATATATATATATATATATATATATAGGTGTGAAAGGGAATTAAATAAGGAAATAAAAGATATGTGTAAATCATGGAGGATTATGTGATAAGGATATTAATTTTGCTCTAAGAAATAGGTAATTTTAGGAAATTTTGGGAAATTCTCAGAATTTCTCACTGGCAGCTGCGCGACTTCACGATTTTGAGCATAACTTCCTCGTCCAAACTCCAATTTGAGTGATTTTTATACTCACGCATCTTCTCTTCCTTGGCTTTTTTTCCATATAAAGAACTCACCAGAAGTCCAAAATTTGAAGATGTAACAAGCCATGCAAAGTGGAACAGTCGTGCTGAGTATAAATAGCTTCCACGAAGTGACTATTTCGATCATAACTTTCTTGTTTGGACTCCAATTGAGGTGTTTCTTATGCCAAAATGACCCTCTCTTCTGTGGCTTTCCAACCGTGTATAATACTTTCACTTTTGAGCTCCACACAAACATAAAAAAATTACACAATTTGAACATGCGTTTTTCAACATTCTTGCACAAGTTGCACATTTTCTCATTTTTCACCTAAAATACAATAAAACATCTCAAATGCACCTTTTTCTCATATATATCAAATATAAGACACTTGTGCTAATATTTGACAATAATTCTCATAAAAAAGATTTTAAATTGGGCACTAAAACACGCTTATTTTCACTCTCATCAGATACTAATTTCAGATTATATACTTGTCGTGGGTTCTCCTCCATCTATTGTTGAGTAGGAATTTTCGATTCCCTTTTTCTAATTTTGCGGCTTTCTTCTTATTATCTTTCCATCTTCTCACATTGTTCTTCCATATTAGATTTCCATATTCATCCATGTATTCTTCAATAAGAAAAGAATACACCAGCCAGTGTAATCGATAAGATGAAAGTAGATAAAATATATTGAATCATCATTTGAACTGCTTAGTCACACTGTTCAATGTGGAAACCGTATTAATATTTGTTAATGTATTCCAGTATCCTGCAACGCACACAGGCATAAAGCTATTTTCAATCTTACAAATATAAGATTTTTCGAATTTTAATAAGACTTCACATTTTTACTTTAATATTGTAAGAGACAAAAACACATGCAAATTATACCTCAGTGGCATTTTGATATGGTGTAATTGGCATGTGATTTCAAGATTCTTCCGCTCCAACTTCAGCTACTGTAGCATCATCTATTCATTTTAATTATGAATCAATTCAATCTGAATTTAATCAAAAGCACTCATAGAAGTTAAAATTGTAACGCCTATATACTAAATAAAAATACCATTAGGTACATCAAGAACACAAGCACATGAACCCATTATTAAATAATTAAACACAACTCAAACATGGTCCAAAGTTTAAGATCAATCAGAAACTAATGCCTAAAACAATTTGAGGGGAGAGATAACCAATTGCAATTAATTAGAAACTATCTTTAAACATAAGCAACCCATTTGTATATTAGAAAACTTTTCCTAATTCTAGAGAGATAAAAAAAGCAATTTGCAAAACAAAGCACCAACTGCAATATTTTAATAAACTAAAGAATCAGATCTAAAGTACTATCAAGTCTAAGACAAATTATACCTAAAATTGTTATCGTAGCAATGAAAGTAAAGAGTATAAAATCTAGATGGTTGAGATGGTGCGATAAAAAACTGGAATGCAATTAGAAAATCAAATGGGTTGCTATAAAAGAGTTTGAAATGGTTTCATATTTAATAGTACATGTTGTAAGTTATCCCATCAGACCAAAAATGTATATTTTCCGAGCGAGTTGGCATGTAGCCATGAAATTCAACTAGCATATTCCGGATATGTTAATAACAATACATAAAACCGATAAATATTTAGTATTTTATCAGCTAGGCTTTTGAACTCGTAATTTCAACATATGAAACAATCATTAAAATATGTATTTCAATCATATTTCAATATAATCTTGGATCATATCAACTGTCAATGCATTAGGCACACTCTTCATTCCAACTGAAAATGTTATTTTATCAGGTAGGCTTTAGAACTCGTAATTTCAACATATGAAACTCACTACAAGAAAACTGTAAAATTCTAATAGAAAAATTCCAAGGAAAAGCGAATTCATTGGAAAATTTAGAGTTTCAACTGATGAGCGTTTTCTTTGCACGCAAAATTAATCCTCAAATATTAAGGATATCAATTGCATCTTAAGCAAGCAACCAAGTTAAATATCGACCCAAAGGACAACGTATTTTCAATTTAATTATTTACTAAATTAATTAAGACCAGGTAATATGATTGAGGTATAGAATTATTAACTATTAAAAAATTAATTAAAATAATAAATAAATAAAATTAAGCACTAGAAAAATACAAAAGTGAATCAAGTAGGAGAATAGATAGCTCTAGGATAATCAGTTTCACTCATTAATTTTCCTCTCAAGTATACTGTCCGCCTCTGCCTTGTGGATTATTGACGCATCACTAAGCCATGCATATCTATTCTATAAACACAAGCAAACATGCGTATAACTCCTTTGAATAACATTCGAGCAAGAGATATAATTTCATCCCCCTTTCTAGGTACTACAGTATCAATTATTTCTCTAGCCAATTGGTACTCTAACCTGATATGATCTCCCTTTAAATGTATTATAAAGTTAACCTCTTTATCCTGCTTGTTAACTTGAATTTAATTCAATCAATAAACATTCATATATGACAGTTCTAATAAAGCTTCGGAGTCCCCTCAATTATAATCATAACAATAAACCATGTTCAGCGGTGAACGCGCTCAATCGACAACCAAGATATATATATTCAGATTCTATATAACAGTTGAAGATGTGATTGTCGCCTCTCATTTCTTTCGATGTGATCTGCATCCCCTTTTATACTTTTAAACTCTCCTTATAGACATTTACTAGACTTTTTTGTGGAAAATATTCACATACACGCACTGGAGGTGTAAACCTGGTGAATCTAGAAGTCCGTGTCCTTGCTCGACCAAAGTGTTCTGGTAGAGAAAAAATGGCCCTGGTCGAGTAATGGTCGAGTAACACACCTGTAAACTGAAGCTCCTCCACTTAACTTGCTCGACCAAAATGGTCTTGGTCGAGCAACTCAGTTTTGGTCAAGCAATATTGTCCAGTCTCACCATTTCGCGCACAACTTCCATATTCGAACTCTGATTTGAGTGATTCTTACGCTCATACCTCTCTTCCTTGGCTTTCTATCCATATAAAGAACTCACAAAAAGTCCAATATTTGAAGGTGTAACAAGTCATGCAAAGTAGCACAATCGTCCTGAGTAGGAACAGCTTGCGCGACGTCATTATTTTGATCATAATTTTCTCGTTTGGACTCCGATTGAGGTGTTTCTTGCGCTAAAATGACCTCTTTTCCTTGGATTTCCAACGGTATATCACATGCCCAATTTGGACTTCTACAAAAATAAAAAAATTGCACAAGTTGGACGTGTGTTTTTCAGTATTCTTGCACTAGTTTCTCATTTTAAATAACTTTGCACTTTTGATCATTTTTCACCTAAAATACAATAAAATACCTCAAAATACACCTTTTTCTCACATATATTGAATCTAAGACACTTGCACTAATATATAATAACAATTCCAATAAATAAAATGTCTTAAATTAGACATTAAAACACACTTATTTTCACTCTCAATAATCCACTAAACTTACCCGTTACTCCTCCCGAGGAAACAAAATAAAATTAAAGAAAGAGAGAGAGAGTGAGAAAATTAGCAGAGAAACAAGGACTGTGTCCAATACCTCATTCGAAATACAATTGTCCTCAACTTAGCTTATGCAACTTTTATTACATGTAATAATCAATTCATAGTATACAAGATAAGACAATCACCACCAATTTAAATGCTCCATTGACATGTTCTCACGGGAAGTATATATCACTCGCACTCAAGTGTAAAAGATGTACACTTATGGCTAAGGTGTATACGCTAGGATTTAATTCAAATGCATGCGTAACTATAATCTTGCCAAATATCTCAAACTCTGCACCACTAAAGGATGATTCGATGATGAGTTCAAAAAGGATTTTTCTTTTGGATGTAATGTTGGAATCTTTGGTTAAGATAGAAAATATATGGATAAGTGACTCAAAACTCGGATCAATCAAGCGCGCCTATCATGATCTTTCATTCTTCTTACTCACTTCAATTCAGCATAACATCCTCCTCAACTCCTTCACTTTGTTTTCAAGCACAATATTTTTTTCCTTTTTTTAAGGTATCAGTTTTTGGGCACTACCTCTCGCATCCTCCATAGGGTACTAAATTTTAGCACTACCCCAGAGTATTTTATTCCATTGAGTGCTAGATTTAAGCACTACTCCATGCTTTTTCTTAGATGCATTTTCAAGATCAATCATTGTTCAACATCAATTTCATTCCTTCCCAAGATGTTATCAAAATCAATCAACACGCTTTGAAAAACCATTAATTTTCTTCATGACAGAAAATTAAGGCTCAAAGAATTTGGATTCTCAAAGTGGTTATTTCTTGTAGGCTGCCAAAGAATGATGTTTTTAGGCTCAACAGGCCAACTACGGATATACATCATTCGGTAGAGAATTATTTGGCTAAGTGGCTCATAGTAATTAAGTATGACTTAAAATCATCTCCCATCATCTAACATACATGTTTCAAGTAAGACAAGAGGCAAGTTCTAGAATATATACAAAAACAATACTCACCAGAAAAGAAATATCATGTGATTATGTGCATGAATAAGGCTCAAAATCTCACACGAGTTTTAACAAGTAACAGAGCACTTTTCATGGTAAGTAATATCTCACAAGTACACATAGAACTTCATACCACAATATAACTCAAGTGCACTTCCTTCATCAATTTCAAAAGCATATGAATTTTAGGCACAATTTAAAAATAAGCTCACATGGATCACCAAAATCAAGATCTCAATCCTACCACTCCATGAATTAAAAGCACACATAAAAATATTAAAATAAGGAAACGAGGGCACCTAATTTTTTTCTCCTTCAAAACGATCACGAGCTCCTCAAGTTGTTTAACTCGTTCAGGTCAAAGCCTCAGTGTAGAACTCGTCTTGCCACATAGTTACCCAAACACACCTAATTATCATAGGATTCATCAATAATAAAATAGAAGACACCAGAAAAATCAAACAGATGAAAAAATTAAAAACTCGACCACTAATACTAGGAAACACATAAAAATAACACATGAAATATTAGGTAAGTTGTAAAAATCAACATACTAACACCAATTAAAGCATCAATATACCGCAAAAAATCAACCTCCTAACAAACAAACAACCAACGAAAGGAAAATTATACCCTCAGTGCTTATAAGATAAGGTAAGTACATCACACCCCCAAACTTAGTAAAAATGTAAGTCGAAACTAAGTTTGAAAAGAGATGTAATTGCTAAAGCGTGAGCACCTTAAATATAATAATTCCTCACTCACACAAAAGAAATAAAGCAATAAAACAGAAGGGAACGCCCCCAATAGGCGCTCATGTTTAACGTCGAAGAGTCACGATGGTATTCAGCCTTATAGACTACTTGATTTGAAGGTGGTCTTCATCAAAAGGTGGTCTTCATGCATCCTCAGCTTCAAATACTTCCTTTCCCTTTTCTTGTCTACACTCAACACCTCACTTTTCTTGGTCACAAAAATATGATCCTCAAAATTTCCTTCTTCCCATGGCTGTCTAGACTTCTCGTCAATCTCCCACTCAAATTCAGAATTATCTTTCATGGAAAAATCAAGATTAAACAAGTTAGAAACCACATCTGTGCTCTCGCATGATTGAGTCTCCATGGGCACCTTCATTGCTTTATCAAGAGAGAAAACAACATCTTCACGTTCAACCTCCTTCAGCTTATCCTTCTAGGCTCTCAACCTCTTCACTCTTTCCCACTTCTTCTCAACTATATGCTCAGTATTCTATTCATGTGATGGTACTGGAGTGCTCTGAACATCAGGTATAGCGTTCTACGAGTAAATGGAAGCCGAATGGTATTGGTCGACCACTGCTCGACCATAGTGGTCTGGTCGAGCAACATCATTTTGCATTAATTGATTCACGTTCCCGACCATCTGCCCCATCAACAAAGTAAGGTCCTTAAACTAGTTATATAGATCTACATGATTAGCATTCAAACTAGCTTCGATGCGGTCAACCCTTGCATAATTCCTTACAATGTATCGATTGAAGGTATCTTCAACATTCTTCACTTCTTGTTGCTGCATACTAGTCCCCCTTTGTGTTAACTCTATAATCTGCTTCTGATGGGACTCCAGTAGCTTGTTGATGTTAGCTAGACTACAGACAATCTCATCATCCCTATTTAGTTTCACCACTTGATGTTTAACCTGAGCCACATTACCCACTACATAAATTCCTCTAACTCTCTTTGTAAGCCAGTCATGTGAATTCAAGAAGATGTTTTCAAATAACCTTTCTCCACCTGATGATGCATCAATAAGAATACGCGACTCACAATCCAATCCATAGTAGAAGATGCTTATATATTGATCCTTAGATATCCTATGCTGTAGGCACCTCCTAAGCATATCTTTGAACCTATCTCACGACTTATAACATTTCTCACCATAATTCATAACAAATTGGGTGATGTCTTGCTTCATTCAAACACCTTAGAGGGTGGCATGTATCATTCCAAGAACGTCTACTGCAGTTGGTCCATGTAGTGCAATCTTTGGCATCAAGAGACTCATACCAATCTTCTACCCTATCAATCAAAGAGAACTTGAATAGGGTGATCCACCTAACATTATCATTAGTTCCAGTACCCTTTTGAGTATTTGAATAACCAAGGAATCTTTTGAGATGCTGATATGAATCTTCTAATCAACCTCAAGAGAAAGGGTTCTTCTCCACCATGTTGATAAGAGCGGGATGTATCTCAAAATCATCATCTGCCCCATTGCTCCTGTCAACCCCATGTTGCCAATCCCAATGTTCATGAAAATTTCATGTATGACAACATTATTCGGATTCTACTCTGCTCCGGCCATGTTTAGCTCAGTGTGTTATTCATTCCTTTCCTTTCTCTTATTTTTTAGTGCACAAGTACCTAAAAAAATTCAAGGTTAGATAGAAATAAATAATAAAAAATAGAAGTCTTAATGAAACTAGAAATAATAAAATCAATAATAACTTCTATCCCCGGCAATGGTGCCAGAATCTCGATGAGCATTTTCTTTGCACGCAAAATTAATCCCCAGTATTAAGGATATCAATTGCAACTTAAGCAAGCAACCAAGTTAAATATCGAACCCAAAGGATGACGTATTATCAATTTAATTATTTACTAAATTAATTAAGACTAGACAATATGATTAAGGTATAGAATTATTAACTACTAAACAATTAATTAAAATAATAAATAAATTAAATTAAGCACTAGAAAAATACGATAGTGAATAAAGTAGGAGAATAGGTAGCTTTAGGATAATCAAGTTTCATTCATTAATTTCCCTCTCAAATATATTGTCCGACTCTACCTTATGAATTATGGACGCATCACTAAGCCATGCATATCGACTCTATAGACACAATCAAACATGCATATAATGCGTGTGAATAACCTTAGAGCAAGAGATATAATTTCACCACCTTTCTAGGTACTATCAGTATCAATTATTTCCCTGGCCAAATGGTGCTCTAACCCAATATGATCTCCCTATATAGGTACTATAAAGTTAACCTATTTATCCTGCTTATTAACTCGAATTTAATTTAATCAATAAACATTCATATATGACAGTTCTAATGAAGATTCGGGGTCCCATCACTTAGAATCATAACAATAAACCCTGTTCAACGATGTACGCGTTCAATCATTAACCAAGATACCAAGATATATATTCAAACTCTATATAAAAGTTGAAGACACACAAAACGACCGTGAATATGAGGTAAGAAAGCACAATCATATATAAAATAATTTCACAAGTAGTGTTGTATGGAGGTTACACAAGATAATTAAATTAACTTATAAAACCTTCATAATTCATAGATCTACCAAAACGATTCTAGCCCATGATGTTGCGAAGAACAATCATGGGGATTGGATAGATCTTACCCATATGTCCAGTAAATAAAAAATAAAAGAAAAGAATTATGAGCAATCTCCTTCTTTCTTTCTTCCGTCTCTTCTACTCCTATTGATTCTTCTTCTTGGATCCACAGACGAATCTTCACAGTGATGAATGGATGGAGGAAAGGATAGATGTGATAGTGTGGAGGAGTAATCCCCCTTGTGGGGTGGTGTATGATGGATTGTCGCCTCTCCTTTATTTCGATGTGATCTGCATCCCCTTTTATTCTTGTAAACTCTCCTTATAGACCTTTACTGGGCTTTTTCATGGAAAATACGCACCACATGCACTGGAGGTGTAAACCCGACGAATCTAGAAGTCTATGTCTTTACTCGACCAAAGAGTTCTAGTCGAGTAATGGTCGAGCAACACACCTGTAAACTAAAGCTCCTCCACTCGATTTGCTCGACCGTTGCTCGACCAAAATGGTCTTGGTCGAGCAACTCAGTTTTTGTCAAACAACATTGTGCAGTCTCACAATTTCGTACATAACTTCCACATTTGAACTTCGATTTGAGTGATTCTTGCGCTCATGCAAATCTCTCTTCCTTGACTTTCTATGCCTATAAATAATTCACAAAAGTCCAACATTTGAAGGTGTAACAAGTCATGCAAAGTAGCACAATCGTGCTGAGTAGGAACAGCTTGCGCGTCATCACCATTTTGATAATAACTTTTTTGTTTGGACTCCGATTTAGGTAATTTTTGTGGCAAAACGACCCTCTCTTCCATGGCATTCCAAATGTATATCATGTGCCGAATTTCAACTTTCACACAACACAGAAAATTTACACAATTTGGACGTGTGTTTTTCAGCATTCTTGCACAAGTTTTCCCTTTTCTCCAACTTTGCACTTTTGATCCTTTTTCTACCTAAAACACAATAAAACACCTCAAATGCACCTTTTTCACACATATATTGAAAATAAGATACTTTTGCTAATATATAACAATAATTTTCATAAAAAAAGTGTTAAGTTGGATACTAAAACACGTTTAATTTCACTCTCAATATCAACAAAATTTTCATTTAAACTTTAAACCGTTGGAAATTTCCAATACTAATTCCAATTTCCTAATAAACTATTGGAAATTTCCAACAAAAATTCCTATAAAACCTAAAATTGTTGGAAAGTTCCAACAAAAATTCCTATATAAATTTTAACCGTTGGAAAATTCTAATTCTAATGTCAATAGCTTGATAAACAATTGGAAAATTTTAATAGAAATTTCAATTAAACATAAGCCATTTGAAAATTCAAGTGAAAATTCCATCGAAAAAAGAGACTTTAATAAATTAACATAAATTATATATAAGTTAAGTTGGTAGATGATATGCTGATATACTCAAGAGGTCAAGGGTTCAAATCCAAATAAATGTATTTTTTTTATCGTTGAAAAATTCCAACGGAGTTTGAAGATCGTTAGAATTTATTCCAATGGTAATTCCAAAAGAAAATTCCATTGAAAAAAAATGCTTGAATCACTTTTAGATAAAAAATTCCAACAAAAAAAGTTGTTGGATTCACTATTGGATTTTAAAAAACATTGGAAATGTTGTTGGAAAATTGACATTCCAACGGCCGCTTTTCCAACGGAAAAAATTCATTGAAATATCTATTGGAATCATGAATTCCAATTGTATTTTTGCATATTTCAATTGTATTTTTGAATATTCCAACAGTTTTTCACCGTTAGAATTAAGTAGTTTTCTTGTAGTGACTGTTGTTGTGAAGTGTTGAAACCAATGTCGTCACATTTGAAATCAATGACGTCACGTTAGTAAACAAACTCTACGTATGCTTCCTAGGAGATTTAATGATAAAATATGTGCCATAAAAGAATCGAGGAACACTGATATGTTGGGTCATAATGAGCTGATAAGTATCTTGAAAACTTATGAAATGGACTTAACTCAACAAGATTCTGCATATGATAGAAACGTTGTTGTTGTTTTTAAAGGTGAAACTTGTGATTATTCTAGTTCTAGTTCTAGTTCTAGTTCTGGTGAGACGTCTACCATAATTGATATTAAACTAGTTGATGAAAATGTTGACAACATTCCTGATGACACTGACAATATTGCTTAACTTGCTAAGAAATTTAAGTCTTATCTTCGACAAAAGAAGAACAAGTCCAAAGCAAACATTCAGCCTAAGGTAGAAAATTCCCCTCATACTCCTGTTCATAAACCCATTGAAAAAAAAATTTAAGTATGATCCTGAATTTGGGAAATAGATCATTTGTGATAAATGTACTAGTTTTAGTCATTACGCAAAAGAATGTGCTAACATTCTTCTAAAGAAAAGGATGAGCTTAAATTCTTATTTGAGTGATGACGATTCTGAAGGAGATCCAGATGCAAATGAAGAAGAACTTGCATTCTTAACACAATGTGTGAAGGAAGATTTCTCTGAGAGCTACTCAGATGTTGAGCCTGTGTGCCAAAATCGAAAACAACGTCGTGCAAGTTTATGTCTACTTCTGATCTTGATATTAACTGTACTAATGCTTTCTCTTCTAGAGCATGTACTGTTAGATTGTATACTAAAAGTCTAGCTTTTTGTATGAACAATATTTTGACAATTTATTTGAAATGAGAATCATATGATGAAACATTTTGCATATTATAATTTATTTATTAGTGTTGCTATTAGCACACCCCTCCTTATTAAGTACTCATTTTTATTAAATACACATCATCTTCAATTATTTTTTCTTCATTTTTATTATATAAACATCCTTAAAATTCTAATTTACCCTTCTAAATTTATTATTCACACACCTGTACATTTTTTTCTAATTTTTTTAATTATTTTTTCTTCATTCTTTCTTACCTAACATCGCTCATCCACTGCAGATCTACCCAAGCAAGGAGCTGCCGACTGATTCCTGGTTGCGGCCGTACCAATTTCTCCTTAGCCCAATTGGCGGTCACTCGCGATATTTTTGTCGCTGAAGTTTATAAAGCTTTCCGTTTTTTGGGCCCTCCCAGATTGTTACTAAGGGTGGGCATCAGATCGGATTTCGGGTATTTCAGATTTTTGGATCGGGTACCTAAAAATTTGGGTTGAGAATTTCATTATCCGAAATCGAACCAAAATTTTTTAGATCCAAAAATTTAGGTACACAAAAAATATCGGGTACCCGATGCGGGTACCCAAAAATACCTCTTTTCTTTTTTTAATTTTTTAAGTATTTTTATAATAAATTAATTACGTGTGATTTAAATAATTTTTATAATGTTCAATATTTGAGATAATATTTTATTTGATCTCTTTTGCCATTTTTTTTCGTTTTTAAATAATTATAAAAGAATATAATAAATTCACATGACATCATAATAATATTAATTTTTATACTAATGTTAGGATTTAGATAGTATAATTCAATTATGTTGTGAGATATTTAAATTTATATATTTTATATGTTATTTTTATCTAATTAATTAAAAATATTTATACATTAAAGTATATGATAACTTAAATCATTTTAAAATTAATGATATAAGGAGAATTCTAATTTAAATTTGATAAGATAAGGATGTAATAATACAAAATTGTGTTTTTATTATGTAAAAATAATTAATAATATAAAAAATAAATAAATTTAATTAAGTAATGTTTAAAGGATAATAAATATATTTAATGATTAAAAAATTAGGAATGTATCAAAAATTTAATATTTCATGAATGAAATTATTTTTTATAGTTAATATAAGAGTGTAAAAAAACTTCGGGTACTCGATCAGGTAATTCGTGTACATTTTCAATACCGAAACCCAAAATTACTCGAAAAAGTTGAGTTTTTTTATTAATTTTTTTGGATTAGATCGGGTATTCGAAACCCAAAAAAATACCCACCCCTACTCTTTACTCCCGCCACCGGCATTTTACGCCCTGTGCTGCGGCTCTTCCCCCGACCTAGGTCCTCCTCTGCCAAGTGCAGTTACGCTGCCGACAGCTACGTCACCACCAGTGATAACCTTGTGCCACTTACAGAATCCGGCGGCTTGAGATTTTACCCTATTCCAATCTATGAATAGGCCTCTGTTTCCTATTTCCTGTCAACCGGAATATCGTCTGAGGAATGGCTATGATATTGAAAATGTGCAAATGAAGGTGGTTCAGAGGAATGAAGTATCGTTGGGAGAGATGCTCGAAGATGATATGACAGATAACAAGGATTTTAGCTTGTTGCTCGGGGAGGAGTTCGCCCCACGATCAAAGTGGAGAGGCTCGACGAGGTTGCTGCTCTTAGGTAAGCAGTATGCAGATAAAATGTTCTACAAATTGCCTGAGGGAGTTAAGGTTTATAATTTCTATCCTTGGAAGTTTAGAGTTATTGTTTTTCTGAGGGATGTCGGTAGGTTGAAAATTGTGTGGGTTATCTTTTATTATATATATGTTTCAACTATGCTGTTCAGGCAGTTTTTCGAAACCATGAAGCTCAGCGGATGAGATCATGCGCTGAACTTGTGAAATGCAAATTGTCCCTGTTTTATGAATATTGGCAACTTATCGAGGTATTTTATTGATTGAAATCAATTTTGAATTAAGTTTTTTCCAGTTTTATTTTACTAAAGCTGTCTCAATTTGCACAAGAACTTGTGTTATAAAATAAGTGCTAGTTGGTCTTGAGTGTATATGCTACAATCTTAGAAGATATGATACCCTTTTACAGGTCTTAGTAGATATGATATGAAATAATCATTTGGGATTTGGTTTTACATCTTTGAATTTCTACAAGTTGTTACTTGTAGGGTCAGTTTTTGGATCCCAATCCTGTAAGGAACCCGTGCTGGTCTTACATTTCTTTGCAGCTTTTACGCTTGTCATGGCTTAGCGTTTTGTCCCTGACAAAATACTTCGTTTGATTTGCTTAGCTGAATTTGCTTGAGTCCTGTTCATGTTCCATAGTGTGGAGTGTTTTGAGCTTATTTGGTTCTTAATTATTATAGCCCACATTTGTTGGTTCTTTATCTCTTGTTTTAGGATTATTTTCCCTTCTTCATGCTTAAATTAGGCCTGGCTCATGTCCAGGCTTTCTATGTTCCAGCTGCTCCTCTGGTTGTTGCTTCATCATCTTGTTTGACTTCTATCAGCAATATGCACTTTTGTTTGGATGTATTAAATTCGTATATATGGTCCCCCTCCCACCCCAACCCTTGTAATCATGTGCTTTTTTCATTTGAGCTGGCATGTTTCATCCTCAATGTTTAAATATGACAATAGAATAAGTAAACCAGTTGGATAGTTTTGTTTGCTCCGATCACGCATCTGATGAAGAATCTACTTAGCACCTCACACACAATAGCTATGTAAGACTCATTTTGCATAATTTCATAATAAGTTGCTTTATTTTGTTGCATCTTATCGTGCATTTTGATGTGAAATGGTATGAGAATTTGCTTTCGGATGGTTTTTTGAGGAAATCATGAAATTCTACACATTTGAACATGTACAAACCCCTAAGAAAGCAAAAACATGAATGTATATTTTACTTAAATGTAATTATTGAGTTTAATGTTCTTTAGAACAATGCATTAAAAAAATTGCCCACTTACTTCTTGCATGACACTATATCCCCCAAAAAAAGTATTTCTAGAGATTCTTGATATGGTAATTCAAGATTAACTGTCTTCTTCTCTGACTGTGTTTGTTATACTAAAACATCATACAAAAGACTAGAGATAGTGTATATACTTAAGCTATGCATTAAAAGAATTGCCCATGAACTTCTCAATTGCTCGACAATGTAGTCCCTAAGAACCACTTTTGCAGATCCTTTATACTATGGCTGAAGATTTTACCCTACTCTAGTTGCATAAAAACTTAATCAAATAGTTATAGACTAGATATTTTCTGTGCATATAATTCATTATGAACAAAAATGTTGCATTTTCTAATTTAATTTTTCTGATAAGAGTTTTTTTTGGTCCTGCAGAGAAAGTTCAATCACCGCAGGAGATAATCCATCATTGGAAAATGTTAGGCTTGCTTCTGATCCATCTTATTATTTTTAGTACAGTTCGGAAAAGTATTGGCCCTCTGTTTACAAACTAATCTATGAATATTATTAGCTGGTCTTTTGGGAATTATGTAGTTTACATAGATGATTACTAAGTTTATCTTGTCCAGAAAGGAATTTTCCTACTTCCAACTCTTGTTTTTATTTTTGTACAAGAGTTGTCGATTTAGACTCTCAATACTTTTTAACCTATAGATTAATATATTACAATCATATATTACTTTGCATTACATGCTGGCTTAGAACTCATGTTGGCTTAGAACTCATATTATGGTCAAAATTACTACTCTACCTCATAAGCACAACACTCTCACATGCTCCCACAAACAAACCTTTGACAATAAGCTATCTTCCTTGAAGGCTCAAGGCAATGTCCAGAACATGATGTAAATAAAACAATAGGCGTTGAATATTTGTATTTTGGTGGTAAGCACTCATAATAATGTAGTATAAAGTAAATTAATCAAATATTCAATACTTAAATTAAATAAATATTAATAAATTTTTAAAACATGTGTGTAAATTAAAATTACTACAATGTTGATTAATAAAGAAACACATTCATTTCGTCTTCTGAGATGTAGTAAGTTGCTTCATTATCTTTGACAATAATCCTTGTTTGTATAAGGTTTCCCATCCATTGGCTGCTTCAAGATGATTTTTAAAATAATTTGTGGGAACATTTGGCAATGGCGTGTCTGGTTTTAGAAACACCTACATGTTGATAATACATTACATTATATCATGAGTAATAAATATATAATAAATAATTACCTCTATGAAATGATTTCGATTAATTAATGCGATACAAATAACTCTGGTCTTATCAGAAGGTGGTGTTCTTAATGGTAAATATATAAAGCTCATTTAGGGCGTTAATGTAACCAATGCCACATTAAAGCATGATGCAACCAGATGCCCCATTTCAGGAAATGAAAACCAATATGACTTTCCAGTGGGTCCTTTATAATAATTCAACGTTATCTTCACCACATCTACACGCCCATGTTTAATAAAAACAACATTGTACAACTGCTCATGTACTTCCAACTCCTTATAAAGTTCACTGCGTACTCTACCCCACGAATGCTGTCCATAACCCATAAGATCTGCAGTTGCATGATAGCCACAATGCCCGTATCCCAAAATATTCTTACACCCAAAAAATTAACTATCGCCCCATATGTCTCAGGAGTCTATGTTTTAAATAAAAAAAATCATTATAGAGTGAGGAGAGAATAATTTAAAAATAAAATGTAAGTTTTATCTTGATGATTGAACATGAACCTGTTTCTTTCTCTTGCGATCATCGGGGAATGTTGTTTTCTTTGATGCATCTATAACCTTCTTTTTGTTAGATTTTGGGCGACCACACGTACGTACACAAACCTTGGGCTCCAACAATGGAGTGGTAACTGGAATGAGCTCCCTCTCTGACTTGTTAGAAATTTCAAATATATTGTTCGTACAATCAAAACCCTTCTTCAGTCGAATGCGCTGCTCACTATCATCATCTCCATAAATTGAATTTGGCATCATGTCAAGCTTTCTCCAGAATTTATCAATCAAATCTAGTGTGATGGGAGTATCCAATTGAATATGTCTTGCAATATCGTGCACACAAGGCAAACCACATACTGTTTTAATTGCGCATGCGCACCCCTCATGGTTGGCATCTCCCTCTTTCACCCGCACAAACTCCGTATAAGTTTTCTCCCAAGCATATATTGACACTGTACCTTGTATCAACTTGAACAAGTTTGTATTGAGCTTGTGCAATGCTACGTTTATACTTTTTTCAAATGAATGTTTTATTTCATTGTGCGACGTTTCCAATAGGGTGTGAATCCTGGACCAGTTTGTTTCAAAATTCCCTTTGCAAGATTTAAGTTTTCTTTTCAATGCTGAATGATAGCTTTCTACCATGGAAATACAATAATAATCCAATTATAATAAACTTTATTATTACAAGTGAAATTAAACTATACAACCACATACCTACTTGTTGTTGTGTTGTCAAAATGCTTGACTTAATTCGTCCAAGCTGAGACAAATCTCTCTTTGTAAGGAACAATCCAATGATCTATCACGTACCGAATAGCCTGGGGAAAGTCTGCAAAATTAATTTAGAAAATGGCCCATTGTTCATGAAATGTCATTTCAGATTCTGCAAAAATCAGCTGATTCCAAGCACAATTGAATGTTGTCCACTTTTCAATCTGCTTCCTCTCCCTCTATCTCATGTGTATTAGGCACAGGATTAGGGTTTCCGGACAATTGAGATGACTATATATGGGCTACAACAGGGACCAGGAGGAGAAATTAGAGTCGGGCCTCCATTGGACTTAAGTATCCAAATTTAGGCCAAAACTTATATTTAAGTCCAATAATAATAATATAGTCCACTAAAATATTATTACTGCACTGCCACTCTAATCCCAAATTACGTTATGTGCTCCTTCTTATTATGAGCCCGTTAGTCTCCCTGCGTTTAAAATATACAATGCCCATTAATTAATTATGTTACTGACAACTCCATTAATTAATATCTCATCCAAGAGTAGTGCCACTCAACCTTGTTATCATGCTGGAATAAATCCACCTGCAGGGTTTACATGATAATCCTTATGAACTCCTCAAGGGGACATCATTAGCTTATTTAATAGGACACAGATTCCTTCTACAATCAACAATATAACATAGAGACATCACCATATTCCAACTCACTATCTTGTTGATCAAATAATTAGATCTCACCCATTGATGAATCAAAGACATAAATACTGGCTTACGTGTCGAGGTTATTGTATAGGAATTAAGAGCACGAGCATCCATAATAACTGAGATTAAGTTCTTCTATGTAGTCAATATAAATCAAATGATCTCAAGCGATCATGCTCAATGCACACAAACCGCACTAATGTGATTTTATAGTCAAGACAAACAAATACCAAATCACACTACAACCATCCGATAGATTATCCTCGTTGTGAACATCTGTTTATACTTTATAAGAAGTCGACAATATGATCTTTCGTGCAACGTTGCACACCATATTATCTACAGTATAAAGTAAGTGAACTATTGAATCGACATATAAATAAATTATAAGATGCAATCATTTGATCAATGATTCTCATTTCAAATATTATAAAAACATTATTCATACTAAAACTAGACTTTTAGTGTACAATCCAATAATATCCCACGTATACTAAAAGACTATGCTGCCATGTTAACTGCTATACATCTGATTCCTACTCCCACTACATGACCATCAAAAGCTTCTGCTTTAAAGTCCTTGTAAAATGATTTACTAGGTTATCATCCGATACAATCTTGGTGACAACAACCTTTCCCTCATCATACAATTTCTCGTAACAGGTGGTACTTACTCTTAACGTGTTTAATTACCTTATAGGCTCATGATTCCTTCAAGTTTGCAACTGCACCGTTATTATCATAATAAATTGTTATAAGCTTGGGCAAACTTAGAATCACATCTAAGTCTTTTACGAAGTTTCTAGAGTCATACAGATACTTTGATTGCCACAAGGCACCAGTTTATCATCTTTCCATGGTAGAGTCTGAAATATACTACTATATGACAATCTTCCATATTATGGCACCACTTCAAAAAATAAACACATAACCTTGAGGTGGAATTACTATCGTCCTTATCCAATTAGAAAATCCGAATCTATGTAACCCACAAGAAGTAATGAATCTATTTTGTAAGCCACATATAATTTTTAATCCTTTTCAAGTACATAAATATATGTCTTACCACAGTTCAATATTCTTGTTTCGTGTTACCTTGATACCCACTGACAATGCCATTGGCAAAGCAGCTATCCATTCTTGTGCGTAGCATTCCTTAGATTAAACTTCATTATTCGCCGAAACATTAAGAACCTTCTTCATATCTTTATCTTCTTTTGTGTCATAAGACACATTTCCTTATATAAAGTCACATGCTAAAATGAGTAAGGATTGAATCATTTATACGAAGCTTGAGATAACCGCAACATCATTTCTTGTGATCCTTATTACCAAGATCGCAAGAATATATTTTACTTATCTTAAGTTCTTCATTTCATACTGCTTTATTTGCTATAACCCATACGCCCGACAATACTCTTTCATTGTCTCCAATGAGCAAGTTACCATCTACGTATAATATAAGAAATACCACCATATTTCTGTCACTCTATTCAGTACACAAGACATCCGCGCATTGAATAAATCCATATCACTGGATTACCTCATCAAAATAGATGTAATTTAAGTTAAGCTTGCTTTGGTCCATCTATGGATACTTTTAAGCTTATAATAAAAAATGCTCTTTACAATGAATCACTCTAGTTGCTTCACATAGATGTTTTTCTCAAGACTTTCAATCACAAAAGCTGTCTTGACATTGATTTGTTATACCTCATAATTCAATTTGAGCAGCAATAAATAATAGAATCCGAATCGACTTAAACTTAGCTACTAGCGAAAGATTTCCTCATACTCGAACTCGCCCTACTTTCTGAGTGTACCTTTACGCAACAAGCCTTTTTTTAAAGTATCACCTTACCGTCTGATCCTCTTTTATTTTGTAGAGCCACTTCAAATGGCTTTCACATCACTTAGTGGTTCTACAGGCTCCCAGATCTAATTTAGAATCCATAGATTCTAGTTCAGAAATCATTGCAAGTTGCTAAGATCACATTTTTATCTTGTAGTGCTTTGTCATACCCATGGGCCAATCTCATGTTTACAAGGGACCAAGTTTCACGACTCTTCCCAAACATAAATCTATGAGGTTGTAGAATAACCCTCCCACTACGACAAAGCGCTACATGCAATTGTGTATCAGATGTGACACGCGATGCAGTTTACTTGTGGTATATTCTCTTGTACAATTGGTACTATTCTTTGTGTTTTCCCTCTCACATCCTTTTAGAACAATTTAATCATGGGCTTGTGATTTATTACATAGTCCTTTTTCCAAAAATCTAGTGTTTGTGTTAACAAACGCTCTCTTGTTCTTTTGGACTAAATAAATCACCAATCATTTCTCTAGGATATCCCACAAAATAGACAATCATTAATTCAACATGCTGTTTCTAGGGCATACACATAAAATGAATTTAGTAATTCTAAATAAATCAATATTTATCTAACCACTACCATAAGAATACTATTCCTTCTTTTCGCCACACCATTCGGCCGGGTTCGCCCGATGTTTACAACTTGGGATTTAATCCCAACCTCTAATAAATAGTTCCTAAACTATCCTAAGAGTTACTCACCACCGCAATTAAATCGTAATGACTTGACATATATTTGATGACCTTTCACCGCATGAGCCATGCACTTTTGAATTAATCATAATACTCAGACTTGTGGTGCATCAAATATTATATCTAACCACCTCTCGCAGGGATAATCATAGGACCGCATAAATTAGAATGAACAAATTCCAACATATCTTTGGCTCTACATCCCTTTGCCTTGAAAAAGCAATCATGACCTAGTCTCAGAAGCCAAAAGGTATGTTTGGTTCATATCTGAAGGTTCCTTTCTCTTATTAGTATTAGAAGATGCGTTATCATTTCAATTTGTTGCATCCGTGGGATAAACATGATTTAAGATTGTACAAATTGTCCACCAACGTACTACAACATATTATAGCTCCATCTTTCATTATAATGACTATGTCATTTAAATGAAATAGAGTATTCATCCATAGAAACATAGAAACTGAATCAAATTCTTTCTATGAAAATGTACGTAAAGACAATTTCTCAAAATCAAATGTTTATTCTTATTAAAATAAACAACTCCCACTGCAACAACCACTACTTTCGTAGCTTACCCATGTACTCAATAATCTCATCATCACTTAGTTACACGCATTTAGTGTTTTCGGTATCTTCACACAGCGTGTTAGTAGATGCCATCACTAATCATGCTTCAACAACTAGTGAATGAGATACAAACCTTGTTCACATCATGATGAAAATGGCTTTCCTTCGCCACATGTTTTGTCAGAAGTTCCCCACCGAATACAACCTCTTATAGTTCAGGTGGAACTTTCTCAAAACATCTAGGCAAACAATGAAGAAAAAATTGACTCCAATAGGGAGGATACTTATTATTTGCACCTAAGTATACACCATTATTTGATCCCAAGTCCATTGCCCAAACTTGTGTCCCTTACAAATGGAGAAGATCACATGCGCTCAAATAACTTCCTACAATCATCATAAAGAAGTTCGTACCAGCAATCCGTGAACAAACTCATTCGATGAGGAGGAAGACACTATAGCCAACACGCAAGTTTATTCACATCACTTACAAACCAATAATGGAGGCCGTGGGAATTATTTACCAATCCCCTCTCCCACTTAGTTATTTAACACCGAGGGATTTTACATCCATATAATATACCAAATATAATACGCAACCTAGCATGCTGCTATTACAGCGCATAAGGTAGTAAATCATAGAGAATCATGCATATATATATATAACAATAATTAGATAATTAAATCAACTACAACAAATTCAATTGTTCACCTCTAAGCACGAATATGGGTAATGCGGACGGGGATCGACCTCGAAACCTAATCTGAAATTAGAAGCCGATCTTCATGAATTATCCTCTAGATTTATCACTACATAGCCTATCTGACTCATCCATGCAACACCCGACATCCTTCATGCCACCCCGACACTTTGGCATGACTCGTGTCATGCATAAACATGACTCGTGACGTGCGTCACGTATCCCCGATGCACTATGGAGAATCACGCCTGCGCTGCGAATCTCTCAGCACGGATCGTGCTGGCTTTTTATGCCACTCATGCTGCAAGCTGTAGCTGCTCGTGCCGTCTGTCCAGTGCGCCCGTTACTGCAGTATTGCTAGCCGGCGTGACTCCTTCCGCCCATCGATGCTTCTCGTGCTGTCATGGTCGCTAGTAGTGCCGACACTCGTCGTTGGCTCATCCCATTTTGACCTCCACCGTCTGCCGCTCTTGTCATTGCTGTTCTCTAGTCATGCCGATACTGCACCACCACATGCTTCATGTCATCCACACGTACTAGCGCTAACGCCACACTTCTGGTGGCATGACTCGTGCCACCCACTGGCACGACTCGTGCCCCTTTCAATGCTTCCTGCCTTGCGCACTAAGACACTGTCAATGTATGCCCTCGTTCATGCCACCTACGTTCTGTCGTGCCACCTTGATAGGTCGCTTCTGAGTGTCGTCCACATCCCATCAGCGTGCCATATAAGATTCACCCATGTGCAACTAACTTTGTGCCGAAACGTGCCCCATGCCCTTCGTCAAGTCAGTAACCTGCGCGTGCCAGGTCCCACAACGACACTGCCTGACCTGCACGCCTGAACCCCTCAGCCTCCATGATGAGCTGCCATCGTCGCCCGCCTCATTGCAATAGTCTAGCGCTGTGGGTTGCAGTCAGTAGACGCACAACAACGCTTCTCGTCTAGCCTATTTGCTTCGCAAGTCTGCCATCGCCGTGTAGCTGCCGATTAGCAGCATCCTCCTGATGTATACACCATGTGACCTATTGCATGTCGTGTTGTCATGCGCTATACACATATCCACCCAATTATGCGCCCGTCGTGCTTGCACACCGCATCGCGAGCCTCCATACGCCCGCCGTCAAGCCATGCATCGACGTTCGTTGACGTTAAATGTACCATCATGTCCAGATAGAGTATTCAACAAGAAATAATAATATTATAAACCCTAGCCTAACGTATCACGTTTAGCCATGAAATCGACGCTCTGATACTAATTGTTGGAATTCAATCGTTTAGTTAACGTTATCTGTTAGGGTTCTATGCGATTTTATATCAGCAAAAACAAGAATACAAAATCGTATTACCTTTCACCAGGGTATTTAGAGGAAGAACAACTCCAGAAAATAACCTCTTGATCTTCTGCTGTATTCCCAAGTCCATTCTTGACGTCGTGTGGGCGACAATCTTCAAGATCCTCTCAACTGCCTTCTCCCTCTTTCAACATGTTTTTAAGTGTGTGAATTAGGGTTCCAGGATGCTGAGATGACTTATTTATGAAATACAATAGGGACCAGGAGGAGAAATTAGAGTCGGGACTCCAATGGGCTTAAGTATCCAAGTTTAGCCCAAAACATATACTTAAGTCCAATAATAATAATATAGTACACTAAAATATTATTACTACACCGCCACTCTAATCCCAAATTACGTTATGGGCTGCTTTCTATTATGAGCCCGTTAGTCTCCCCCGTTTAACATATACAATGCCCATTAATTAATTAAGTTACTAACAACTCTATTAATTAATATCTCATCCGAGAGTAGTGCAACTCAACCTTGTTATCAAGGCGGAATAAATCCACCTGCAGGGTTTATATGATAATCCTTATGAGCTCCTCAAGGGAAAATCATCAACCTATCTAATAGGCTCCTCAAGGGGAAATCATCAACCTATCTAATAGGACACATATTCTTTCTATAATCAAAAGCACACCATAGAGATAGCACCATATCCAACTCACCGAGCTTGTTCATCTAATAATTAGATATCACCCATTGATGAATCAAAGATATAAATACTAGCTTACGTGTCGAGGTTATTGTATAGGGATTAAGAGTACGGACATCTATAATAACTGAGATCAAGTTCTTCTATATAGTCAGTATAAGTCGAACGATCTCAAGCGGTCCTGCTCAATACACAAAGCACACTAATGTGATTTTATAGTCAAGATAAACTAATACCAATCACACTACAACCATACCGATAGATTGTCCCGTCTATCTTGGTTGTGAGCATCTGTTTATACTTTATAAGGAGCTGACAATAAGATCTTTCGTGCGACGCCGCACACCATATTATCTACAATATAAAGTAAGTGGACTATTGCATCGACATATAAATAAATTATAAGATGCAATCATTTGATCAATGATTCTCATTTCAAATGTTGTTAAAACATTGTTCATACTAAAGTTAGGCTTTTAGTATACAATCTGACATTTTGATTGCACAAATATATGTTGATCACATCATGTTTGGAGCAACATCACAAGTCATGATGGATAACTTTGTGAAGGTGATCGTCGCAATTTTCACCTAGATTTTAGTATCTTTCTATATGGATTTTCGTATGTTTTTATCCGATTTGTATATCTTTTTATAAGGATAAGTGTGTCATAAACTGATAAATGTGTAAAAATGAGCTTAATTGTATCCAAAATAGGTGAAAATAGAGCAAAACATAGTCAGGAGCTGAAATGAAAAATGGTGATAAAATTCAACCGACTCGAGCTGAGTCTAGAGCTCGAGTCGAGTTAGCTCAAGTCGGGTCGGAGCCAGAGCCCGAGTTGAGCTGTGCGAGATGGACCACTGATGGTCGACTGTACACTTTAGAGACATCGACTCGACCATGCCCTATTGCCCGAGTCCAGGAATCAAGTCGAGTCCTGTTTGAAGTTAAAATCTACCGAGAAATCAAGTCCTGCCTCAAATCGAGCTTCCGAGCTTGAGCTTAGTTTGGCCGAAAGTCTAAATGGTGAAGTGCACATATTCTAGAAGCTTCCAGGTGTATAAATATCCAATTTGGGTGTGAATTATGGGAGAGATACCATTTGGAGCATTTTCAACATCAAAACACGCAACTCCACATCATTTCTACACACATACTCTCTTCATCATCCATCTTCCATCAAATTCACTCAATTTCACCATCCAAATCCATAGATCATCTACCCATACCATCCTTGAGAAGAATAGAGGCATAGAAGGTTGGAATGCAAATTGAGGAAGGAGATTAACTCACGTAAAAAAGGGAATATATTCATTCTTTGATTTGTAATTTCATTGAAATGTTTGCAACAATGGATTCATAGTCATTGCAATGATTGTGTGATGAAGTTTGTTAGCTAGTCCTCTTGTGAGGCTAGCCGCATGACAGATTGAGGATATTCTAGACTCACATTTTTTTAATGGTTTAATTGAGTTGACATTGGATTTTCTCTTATGATTTATGATCCTTGATTCATGTTATTAATTGTGTGGTTAAATTAACTATGCATTATGTTAGGATGACCATTTCAATGTCTGGTGTAGGGCTTTAATTAAATAAATTGGTAACTTGATCATGTATGTTAGTAATAGGAGAGGTAAGTCATACCCTTTTAATGCTTAGAACGTTCATAAGTGAATATTTAAGAGATTAAGTGAGAAGAACCAAGTTAAGATCATAGTACCTTCATAGGAATTGATAGTAAGATACAATCTTAGGAGATTTAAACTGTAAAATATTTGAAAACCTAATTTCCTTGGATATAGGGATTAGGGGTACATAAGTGATTGCTTCTAGTCTATTATCAATGATATTTGCCATTAGAATCTTGCATGTCTAGGTTGTTTCCTTAGTCTTGATTGTGGTTAAATCTTGTTTCTTTTTAAGATCTATTACATCCATTCCATTTCAAATTGTTACTTGATAATCTAGTTGATAGCTTTAATTGCTTATCTTAATTGATAGCTTTAAACTCAAATCCAAATTTGATCACTCTTATAAAGGATCATTAAAAACGAATCTGGATACAATCTTTATTTTACTTTTTCTTGGGATTGATAATTGCACTTGGTCACTTACGTGCTACACATGATAGAGTGCACATGCTCTAATCAATTTTTACTAAATTGAGACTTAATTTATGGCGATGTCGCCGGGGAGATGTTAAAATCTTGATTGTAAAAAGTTTGAATTTGATTAGCTTTACAAAGAGTATTTTTTTATTTGTTTACTTGTTTTTATTTTTGTGAGCTAATTTTGAAATCCTTGTAGGTGTATGCAAACTCGTTCAAGGTCTCAATCTATCGAGCCCTTGGATTTTGGAGTTAGAAGCTACCTTTAGGAGACGAAGAAGAGAAGTGTTAGATCCAATGGAGGAAATCATGGAAAATGGGACGAATAATGCTAATTTGGTTTTTGAAGAAGGGCATGAAATGAACTTTCAACAAGGAGTTGATAATGCCCATGGAGGACATGTTAATCCAGAGTTGATGCAACAAGGAAACTTTCATCAAGTGCACTTGCAAAACTAACAGTTGCAAGCTATTATCCAATATTTTCTAGCATAACAAGAGGTTATAAATAATCAACAAGCTCCTCCGGTAGTCCAACATCAACCTTGAGTTCAAGAATATAGTGGAGTGGGCATGAACATTCGAGATTACTTCCAACCTCAAGTTGGGAATTATGCTATGGGGCCGCCCATTAATGTCAACAATTTTGAGATCAAAGTGGGGTTGATACAAATGGTACAAGCTAACCAATTTGGTGGAGGTCCGTTGGAGGATCCTAATGCTCATTTGACATAGTTTACAGAGTTGGCTAATACCATTAAGATCAATGAAGTGAGTGAGGATGTTATCAAGATGTAGCTCTTTTCCTTCTTATTAAGGGATCAATCTAGGGGTTGGTATAGTAAAATACCTCTGGGTTCTTGCAGTACATGGAGAGAGTTAGCTCAACGGTTCTTAAGCAAGTACTTTCCACCATCAATGATGCTACATATAAAAGGTCAAAATTTTCAATTCAAGCAAATGCTTCTTGAAACCTTGAGTGAGGCTAGGGATCATCTCAAAGAGATGCTTAAGAGATGTCCACAACTTGGGTTTCCCGCAAATCAACAAGTGGGATTTTTCTATTCCGATTTGAATGGAAGCGAGAGAATGCTTATTCATGCTTCCGCAGGAGGTTCTATATTGGGTCAAACTCCAGAAAGAGCTATTGCTATATGTGAAGAGAATTTTTTGAACACATGACAATGGCCTATGGATCGAGCTTCAGGTATGTATGAGAGGGAAAGAATTGTTAAGATGGAAGAAGTGTGCATGCAACAAGTAAAACAAGTGGAAGCACCTAAGGAAAATGTGACCAAAAAGACAATTTCAGAGATACTTAAGAGGATGAATGTTATTTTGCAAGTGTCTCCGAATCCAATGCCTATGCCTATGCCTATGATGAATCAACAAGTGCTTCTGAATCCTATGTCTATGCATAATATGAGTCAAGCTTCTCAAAGTTCAATGATTCAAATGCCTACACCTATTTCTCAACAAGGTATGTCTCCTAACTTTTCAAGATGTTTGGTGCAAACCGAAAATGTCACCCATGGGACTTAGGGTTTGAGTATTTATTTCCTTGCTGCTGTAGGATTTGATCAGAGATTATTTTTTATAAAATTTTTTTTTTCACAGTGAGCATGTTGTTCTGAGGTTTATCTCGGGTATTTTGTGTTTGTTCCTAACAATTGGTATCAGAGCTAGCGTAATAAATCAGACAACCGACACCCTGCTGGTTTATTGGCTCCACTACCTATTTTGGAACATGTATGGGTTGATATTTCAATGGATTTTATTATGGAATTACCTCGATCTAATGGCAAGAATACTATTTTTGTGGTGGTTGATCGGCTATCAAAGTATACTAATTTTATGTCCTTGAGTCATCCTTATACTGTTAAAGGTGTGGCTGAATTGTTAATGAGAAATGTGGTTCGTTTACACGGGATTCCTAGAACCATTATTTCAGATAGGGGTCGTGTTTTTCTTAGCAAATTTGTTGCAGGGGACTGAACTTAAGATGATTTTGTCGTATCACCGCCAAACTGATGGTCAAACAGAAGTGGTTAATCGGTGCTTGGTGCAATATCTGAGGTGTATGATAGCTAATAAACCAAGGAAATGGGAAAAGCACTTAGCTTGGGCAGAATATTGTTACAACACTTCGTACCATAGTTCTATTGATATGACACCTTTTGAGGTGGTGTATGGAAGGGCAGCAGTTCCTATTCCTTTTCATGAACTGGGTTCCTTAGATGTCTATGAGGTGGATTTGCAGTTGCGTGATTCAAATGAGTTATTAAAAGATTTAAAATTTCACTCGAGGAAGTTGCCTTCATGCAAGGGAGGAACTTCCAAGGGACCTATGGAGGAAATTTTGGTAATCATGGAGGGGGATATCCTCAAAGGCAAAATACATTTTTTGATGGTAATTTTCACCAACTTCCTAAGTATGATAATTTCACTACAAGAAAATGGGTCAATAATGACAAAAAAATTGACAGGAAGAAAATCCCCTCATTAAAGACTATTATCTATGTTTATAAAATAATATACATAAATGTTAATGAGAGAATCTATACTCCTCTCATTATTAACATAACATCCTGTCATTGAAATAGTAAAGAAAAAATGTCTCTCATTAAAAAAGTGAAATTTTGGTCTATTTTATTTAAAGTAATTTTATGTAATAAAGAGAAGAAAGAAAGAAGGATCTAGAAATCAAAACCCCATCTCCCTATTTCACTACGAATCCCACATTTCAACCCTATTTTTTCGAAGAGATAAATTAAGTTTAAATTCATCATTCACATTCAACGTCTTTATTGAAATCATTTTGAAGAACTAGAGCCTGCAAGAGCTCTCAACTCCATGGAGATGTCGCCGACAACAGTACAACACGACTGTGACCGCCGACTATAAGGTTCTACTTCTGATAATTTCACAGGTGGTTTCCCGTTCTCTCTCAGAATTCATTAGTCTCTAAAATTTGAAGAAGAAAAACATTGATAGCTGGTGTGGTTGAAATTTCAGTTACAATACACTTTTTTCTCTTCAGCTCTAAGAAAACCCTAATTCGGTTAGGATTTCAATTTTTCCTAAATTATTCCTCCAAGTTCCTGAATTTCGCTAAAATTTTCTATATGTCCATGTTAAAGGTGGTCTGATAGGATCGGATTTTTTATTTTTCCATTCATTCGCTACTTTTTTTCCTTTTTTCTTGAGCTACGATATCTGCGAGCTTGGAGCCATGGATACTCGTATGAGAGGCAGAGTTGATTTTAGACTCAATACTAATGGTGGATTTAAGAAATCTATGCAAGGTTTTCCATTATCTTAATTTGTTTATATTTAAATTTTCTGCGATGGATTTGAGAATGAATGTTTTATGTTGCTCTACTTTTATCTGTGAATTTTCATTACTCGATTTGCTTGTGAGAGGATCTGTTACACCTCTTTGTTTTAGAGAATGCGTGCAGTGTGTTTGTGAATTAAATTCGATCGAAATCAGTCTCTTGTTATGTACTAGATAGAACTATATACATAATTCATATATTCTTATTAGTTTTGGAAGCAGTAAAGGCGGGTTTTTAACTGGGTTTATATTGAAAAGAGTGAAATTTCTATATCACTACTAAATCAAACTCCAAAATTGTAAATTATGTTTTTCCAAGGATTTTGACAATAGCTCTGATTGTTGCTGTTGTAGTCTTTGTACTGCTGGGATTTTCTATTTTATGATTAGTTCTTAGCTCGTTGGTTTTATGATAATGAAGAAGACTCATGTCCTGATTTTCTGTTCACGTATTGTATGGTGGCTGCATGTTGTTCTGTTTGGGTAAATCACTAAAAGGGTGTATGCAGCAGGTTTATTTTGTTGTTGTGCTATTCTGCAATTCTGCGGATTTTTCTATAATCTTGCTAGTTAATTTTTGTGCTACTACATCTGTTCATGGCCTACTATATTAGCTTCTTTTAGTTTATAAAAATCAGGTATTTAGCTCCTGTAATTGTGCTATTGGTTTTCTAAAATTTGTGTTGCTGGTTTTCTGCAACTGAGCTTGTTTTTCTACAACTGAGCTTATTTTTTTGCAATTTGTTGTGGGTTTATTTAGCCGTTGGACTCGTCAGTTCTGCATTATGTCTGCTTTTCTACATTGTGGCAGCTGATTTTTTTTGCTGGGCTCATCTTAATGCTGGTTTTCTCTTGGTGGAGGATATGATTGTTTAGCTTGTTTCGATGTTGGTTTCTAGTACTGCTCATCTGTAGAATGGGAAGGCAAAATTAATCGGAAGAGGAGTTCTGCAGCTCTTAGTTGCCATATTTCATTGAAAATTTATGCATGATTGTAATTAGATAGGACTTAGATAGCAATCTTTTGTAAATTCCTGCACTTTGATGCTTTGAATGTATCTTACACTGAACAGTTATATTTTGAAATATATTTACCTTTTCCATATATATAATTTTAAGCTATATTTGATTATACAAAATATTTAGTGAGGAAGGTTTTAATGAGAGGTATGTAACAATTTATTGACAGGAACTCTTATCACTTTTGAAGAATTTTAATAAGAGGGAAATCCTATCATTAAATATGACAAGATTCATTTCCTATCATTAAAAACATTTATCTAGAGAGACTATAATTACAAGTTCATTTCAGGGAATTTCCTGTCATAATAAGTCTTTAATGATTGGATTCTTACTTTTAATGACAGGATTTCCTATCATTATAGCTCCTTTTTCTTGTAGTGTTTGTTGTATAGGAATCAAGGGAATGCCCTTTCTCTCCCACCGGGCACTAATCCGGGGGAGAAAGTTTCAAATAATGAAGGAAAGCCCACGGTGGAGGATCACATCAGTAAGATGTTAGATTTCATGAAGGAAGATACGGAGGAAAGAAGGCTAAAGGAGGAAGTGAATGATAGGAGAATCAAAGCATTGGAAACGCAAATGAGTCAAATAGCAATTGAGCAAGGTGAAATGCATCATAAGGGTAAGTTTCCCTCTACCACCTTTACTAATCCTAAGGAAAAATGTTTGTATGTTACCGTGTGCAATATGAAAAGTAAGGTGGAGAAAAGGTTGGTGGAAACAACAAACATTATTTTGAAGGTTGAAGAAGTTGCTTGTGATGAAGTCGTATCTAAGGTGGATGGGGAAGTTGTCATTGATGATGATTTTTCTTTTGACGATGAGAAAATTATATGTGACTTCTTATCTTTTGTTAATGATGGAAGTAATTGTGATGATGAGTTGGTGTTGGAACAAGATCATAAAATTGTTGAAATAGATGCTTCATTGAAGGTCGAGGATCCCAGAAAATTTGTTCTTACTTGTAAAATTGGGAATGGGGGACACTTCAATGCCATATGTGATCTTGGTTCAAGTATTAATATGATGCCTTTGGAAATTTTTGAAAAACTTGACATTGGAAGGCTATGGGAAACGAGTGTGGAAATTGGAATAATGGATGGCTCAATGATAAAGCCTCGTGGAGTTGTGGAGGATATGCTTGTGAAAGTAGAGGATTGTGTCATTTTAATGAATTTTATGGTTGTTGAAAAGCAAGCAGACCCCTTAATTCTGCTTATTTTTGGAAGGCCATTTTTGGCAACCGGAAGAGCAAAATTTGATATGAATAAGAAGGAACTCACACTCCGGTCAAATGAAAGAGAATTGGTGTTGTCAAGAAAGAATTTAAATGGTGGAGAACATTTGAAGCCACCCATTAAGCCTCTTGACGATCAAGCTCGAATGGTAAGTGAGATTCTTAAGGATGAAGAATTGACTAACTTTTTACTTGAACTTGCAGGAAATTGTTCTTCGAAGAGGAACAAGTTTTGGGAGAAATCCACACGTTGATTGAAAGATCGATAAAGGACCCCCTGGATTTTAAAAAGTGAGAAAATGAGGCAATAAATTGAGTTCGAGTGCTAGAGAAGCTATATGTGTTGATAAGAAGAACGTGAAAGAAATGTACAAAGTGAAGATGAGGCCCGATGGGGTTTTAGATTTCTCCAATTGTTAAAAGTTTAGAATACATCTAGCTCGACGATATTAAATCGAGCGCTTGATAGGAGGCAACCCATTTTTAGTAAGCTGTTTATTTGTTTTATTTTTCTTGCATTTTTGGCATGTAGGTTGAGTGTGCTCATTGAGAAGAATGTTTATTGGAGATACGAGAAATTCTTGATTTGGAGTGTGATGGTATGTCTCACCACTTTTGCAAACTTAATTTGAAACTCTTATTTCAATTTAAGTTTGGGGGAAGAGTACATGGTAAACATACCTTGAGTTGTTGTGATGTACGTGCTTCTCTGCAAGAAGATTGTTGGTGGAAATTACAAGGGTAAGTCTCACCACTTTTTGCAAACTTAATTCTTACTTGTTTCGATTTAAGTTTGGGGGGAGAGTACGTGATATGACTCACAACTTGAGTGTGCTTATTGTGTTGATTTAGTATTCTTCTTGTAAAATGGGGTACATTTTAAAAAATTTCTCATGAGTTTGGTTTGTTTTAGTACGATTGGTGGTGTCGAAGTGCATGCTAGTCAATAATTTAGTTATAAATGTTGAGCTGGTGGTTTTTGATGAGTTTTTAAGCATATATAAGGTGGATCGAAAGCATACGAGCAGGGGAAACATAGCTCGGAGTACAAAAATTATTAAAAATTGGTGTCCAAGATCAAGCTGAGTCTGTAGCTCGTGCTTGTACACAGGTCGAGCTCCAACATCAGAGGCATGGATCGCCCAGTCGAAAGTCGAGTCTTGGACTCGATTCGAGTCTAACGCGGAAGCTCGTGTCAAGCTATAGAACTCGACTCGAGTTTTGTTTAAAATCCAGAATAAAAATTGCGACTTCAGCCATTCTGCAAAACTCTATTCTCGACTTTCGGAGCTCGCATCATGTCTAGTTCATCCATACAACTCCATTTTTCAATCCTGACTCAAATTTTACCCTCAAAGTGGTTAGTAGTGTGTTCATTCTTCACTTTAATCCATCCACAACCTCTGAAAATTCAATTTTTTGTCCAAATCGCAAAGGTATGAACTTTTGACCCTATCTCTTTGAATTGGTGTTAATTCCTTAAATTGAGGCATGAGCTTTTTTTAATATGTTGAATGGAGTATTGCTATGCATCTTATGGATGTTTTGACACAAATAATTGAGTGAAGGGTTGAATTGATTTCAATCTTTCAAATTAGGGTTCATGGAGACCAAAATTGGGTTTTGTGTAATAATGCATAATTGGTTGAATTGATAAGCTTAATTGTGAAATTGGGGCTTGATTATTGATTAGAATGGATTGAAACATTGAAACTTGGCATGAGTTGTGAGAATTAAAGCTTTTGAAGTTGCAAGTTGAAAGTGCGAATACCATATATTCAATTAGATGCTTATTTGTGCAAATCGAAGTTTAAAATTGGACATGTTCTTTGCATAATGATAAATTGTTGACTTCATTGGAGATTTTTGTTGAGTATTTATGTTGAATTCTTTTGATGAATGCATGATGATGGTTTGATAGGTGGTGTATGAGCTTGATGATGAAGTTTTTCATTTCTTATGATGGAGTAATGTTTGTAGGAGCTACTTGGTACTATTGTGAGCTTTAATGGAATTTATTGATCATACTTTGAGTAATGATGTTGATCTTATGATGATAAATACATAAGTGATGGATGTGTTATGAGTCTTGATTAAATCCACATGATACATGCTTAGTGAGGTGTACTTAATGAGTAATGATTTAGTTGAGCCATACTTAGAAAATTTGAATGTGCTATTACATGAATTTGTTGGTAATAATTAAAGTTGTTAGCACTTTGAACATGCAAGTACATGCTTGATTAATCATTCTTAATTGGAAAAGTGTGTTTTCAAGTTTTGAATTAATTGTTGGATCCTTGTTATGTAGATGGCTCGTAGAGAAAGGGGACAAGACTTCATCCAGATTAATGAGAGGGAATTGGCACTTTGTGATGCCAAGTTAACTATAGTAGGATTCCATCCGACACAGATGCGTGTAGATATGGCAGATGTATGGCTAAAGTGTGCTTCAAGATGGGAGGTGATATGTCCTAATATCCATGCTACGAGATTCCAAGATCACCAAACTAAGGTTGATCTCAGACTTGAGGATTACATGAGGACAATGTTCAGAAATGTGCACATGGAGGCATTCTTTGACAAAAGGCCACCCACGTACAAGAGTTTCATAGCAGAGTTTTTGAGTATGCTAGAGGTCATGACGAACCACAATGGATATCTTATTTCAATTAAGTTTCAGCTAGGCAACGAGTGGTACGAAGTCGAGATTCCTGATCTAAATTAGTATTTTGGTTGTCCAAAAGACGAAGATAGGATTATATACTCTTATGAGGATAGGTATAATAAGCAGAGATAGTGGTTCAAGCTAATCAATGATGGAGATGGGCAACAACCTACGTATCGAGCTAGCTCGTCTAAAGGAACGACTATACGAAATTCAGTGATGAAGTACTTAGAAAAGATTCTATCGAACACCGTGTTCAATAGATCGAAGAGTGGTTCCATAGTAGAGAGGGAGCTGTATATGATGTATTATTTATATTATGGGTTTGAATTTAACATGACAGCAGAGTTCATCCAGCATGCAGAAAGACTAGCGAAGAGACGAGCTCATTAGCGGGTTATGATTGAAGGTATGATTACTATGATAGTTGAGGGACTTGGTGTTGATTTTGGTCGTAGGTGTTGATAATTAGTGAGGGGTTGAACACTCCTACACTAATGAAGATGGATTTCTTAGCTCTTGTTGGAGAGAACTAATGCTTGAAGCAAGATAGAGGCAACCCATTCCCTCTTCCGACTCCTGGATTGACGACAATCTTTGATCGTAGGGTGGTCGGGAACTTGAGCATGGCTAGTGCTCATCATTCTGAGGCAGTGAGAGCCTTCTATCGAGCCAACCATAAGGGTGTTGAGGAAGTTTTACAAGGAATGGACAATGTGGTGGATGAAGATTTAGAGGAGCTTAGAGCCGAGAGTGTGCCTATGGATATAGGAGATGAAGAAGCAGAGGAAGAAGAGAACCAGGTGGAGTTTGAGGAGCACGCTCCGAAGCCACCATACTTTGATGAAGAAGAGAAGCTCGATCAGGCACTTATGGGAGGTCTTGGAGGTCACTTGAGGTGGAACATCCTCGAGAGGGTGATGTGAGAGAGATTAAACAGACCCAGCAGGTACACAGAGGGCAGATCCGAGATTTGCAGGCAGGGCAGTTACGTTTGGATCACAACTTCGAGGAGGCCTGTCGTCACATTTCTAACATTGAGATGATGATGACCATGATGTTCAATATGCATTTTCCCAGAGCGAACCGTGCCTACAACCCATGGATGCCATATTAGCCACCTTCGCCTCCACAGCCTTGAGAGTTTGCATTTGATTATCTTATCTTGTCCATTAGATTATCTATAGTCTTGATTTGATTGTTGGAGATGAGCATTGTACTTCTTGATTGTTTTGTACTTGGGAGATTTACTTTTGGGATTTTATTTTAAATTTTATGCGATTTTATTTCTTTTTATTTTTGGTATTTTAGTTTTCTTTTCATAATTTGGATCTGATGGGGAATTTTGAGCTTACATGTTATGGATGTTGAGATGATGTGCTTTATTTTCTTATAATGGATGAATTTTCGTTCATTTATGTTATATGTTGCTGTAATATTTCTTGTTTGATGAGTCTTTTCTCATGTGTTTTGTTTGTATTTTATTCTTGTATAGAAATGCTTGGTGGTATGTTTTGGGATGTTGTTAATTGTTTTCGAATATGAGTTATGAAGCGTTGTTTGTGATAAGTGATGACAAGCATGTTAAGGATCTCTGCTAGTTGAAATTGTGACATGAATTACATAATTTGTTCAATTTTGAGAAGTATATATGAAGGTGTAGTAGGTTCCTTTAGGTCCAAGTAAAAGCTTGTGAGTGTTCGAGCCTTAACCGTGCCTCCACGGTACTTTTTAATGAGAGGATCGATTGAGCCTAAACAATCTAAAATTTGCTCACAGACTATAGAAATGAAACTGAGTAGTAGATATTTGTGAAATGATCTTAGGCTGTCCTTGTTATCTTAAGTCATAGCCATAAATTTCCTTACCCAAACATCATCCTTAGTAAGCCACTTTGAGTCTTTAAACTTATTTCTTGTGATTTGAGCACAATACAAGCCTTGAATATCCACTTAAGCCTTTAATATATACCCTTTGTGTGGAGGATTGAGGAGATGATGGTCTACAAGGTTGATGATAGATTGTGCAAGAAAAAAAAGAAAATGGTGAACAAGTAAGAAAAGAATGAAAGAGCTCAAGCAAATACAAATGCAACCTCAATATAAGAAAGAAGAGCAAAATAATAAAAATATGCTCAAGGAATTCTAAAGTTAAAGGAAGGAAGCATGCAACCAAATGAAGCTTAAGAAATCCATGGTACGATGATTAGTTCTTATAAGTATTAAAGTAAAGAAAGGAAGAAAGAGAAGCGAAGACATTTAAGAAGTTGATCATCTTTTCGATTATCTACACTTGAATAGTCACTCTTATCCAAATTCTTCCTACCTACCAAAGAACTTAATATTACAACCGAATATAAATTTTTGATCACTTATTGAAGATATGGTGCCTTGTGAATATAGTCCATGAGCAAGCCTGTGGCGCGTCGGGTTCAACTGGTTGCATAATATTAAACCAGTTGTTGAGTTATGATAAACATTATTTTATAGAGTGTTGAGTGAAATCGAAATCCAATGTGAGGCTTGGACCGGAAGGAACTTGATTGCCCTTTATTCTCTTAAACTTGAACTTGTTAATTTTTCATGTTATGAGTTTAATGTTGTAGGATTACTTGATGTGGTTTCTAGTCCTTGTTACTTATGATGCATTGTTACTTATGTTTGTTAGGTCTTTTACTAGGTGAAAATCCATCCTCTTATTATTATTTTTCGTTGTTAAGGGACGAACAACACTTTACGTTTGGGGGTTAATCATCGCTATTTTCACATAGATTTTAATATCTTTTTATGTGGATTTTCGTATGTTTTTATCCGATTTGTATATCTTTTTGTGGTATTTTATTTTAATGAGGAGAAGTGTGTTATAAACTAATAATGTGTGAAAATGAGCTTAATTGTATGTAAAAAAGGTAAAAATTGAGCAAAATAAAGTCGGGAACCAAAACGGAAAATGGTGACAGAATTCGATCCGAGTCCAGAGCTCGAGCCAAGTTGGAGCCATAACCCGAGTCGAGCTATGTTAGGTCGACCACTAATGGTCGATTGTACACATCAGAGACATCGACTCAACCATGCCCTGTTGATCGAAGTCCAAGACTCGAGTCTAGTCCTGCTTGAAGTCAAAATCTGTCGAGAAATCAAGTCTTGGCTTGAGTCGAGCTTCCAAGCTCGAGTCAAGTTCTGTCAAAAGTCAGAATCGTGATGTGCATGTGTACTAGAAGCTTCTAAGTGTATAAATATCCTATTTGGGCATGAATTACGGGAGAGAGACCATTTGGAGGAGTTTCAATATCAAAACACACAATTCCACACCATTTCTACACACACTCTCTCCATCATCAATCTTTCATCAAATTCACTCAATTTCACCATCCAAATCCATAGATCATCTACCCATACCATCCTTGAGAAGAACTGAGGCATAGAAGGTTGGAGTGCAAATTGAGAAAGGAGATAAACTCACGTCAAAAAGGGAAGAGATTAATTCTTTGATTTGTAATTTCATTGAAATGTTTGCAAAAATGGATTCATGTTGTCATTGTAATGATTGTGTGATGAAGTTTGATGGCTAGTCCTCTTATGAGGCTAGCCACATAATGGATTGGGGATATTCTAGACTTGTAGGTCTTTCATAGTTTAATTGAGTTGACATTGGATTTTGTCTTATGATTTATGATCCTTGATTCATGTTATTAATTATGTGGTTAAATTCACCATGCATTATATTAGGATGGCCATTCCAATATTGTGTGTAGGTTTCAATTAAATCAATTGGTAACTTGATCATGTATGTATGTTTTAGGAGAGGTCAGCCATACTTTTCTAATGCTTAGAACATTCATAAGTAAACGCTTAAGTGATTAAGTGAGAAGAACCCAACTTAAGATCATAGTACCTTCATGAGAATTGATAGTAAGATACAATCTTAGGAGATTTAAACTTTTAAAAGAGTTGAGAACCTAATTGTCTTGGCTATAGGGATTAGGGGTACATAAGTGATTGCTTCTAGTCAATTATCAATAATATTTGCTATTAGAATCTTGCATGTCTAGGTTGTTTCCTTAGTCTTGATTGTGCTTAATTAAGCCTTGTTTCTTTTGAAGATTTATTACATCCATTCCATTTCAAATTGTTACTTGATAATTTAGTTGTTATTTTTTTTAGTAGTTAATTGCTTAACTTAATTGATACTTTAAACTCAAACCCAAATTCGATCACTCTTATAAAGCATGATTAAAAATGAATCCAGATACACTCTTGATTTTACTTCTTCTAGGGATTGATAATTACACTTGGTCACTTACATGATACACACGATATAGTACGCTTGCTCTAATCAATTTACACTAAAGTTGAGACTAAGTTCAGAAGGCGATGACTACTACTTTTGAGATGAGTATGGTTGGCGACCTAAATTACTTTTTAGGGCTCCAAATCAAGCAAAGTGAAAGTGGTATCTTCATCTCACATAAGTATGCAAGGAACTTGGTGAAAAGATTTGGTCTTGAAGATGCCAAGCCTATGAAGATACCTATGGTAACATCACAGAAACTGTGCAGAGATGATGTCGGCCCAGATGTTGACCACACTCTTTATAAATTGATAATTGGTAGCCTTTTGTACTTAACTTCGAGCAGACCTGACATTATGCATAGTGTCTGTGTATGTGATAGGTACCAAGTAAATCCCAATGAATCTCATATGAAAGCTGTAAAGAGGATCATCTGATATGTTGCTAGAAGAAGCTAGTGAGATGGGAATATGATTTTCAAAGGATACAAACAACTCACTAGTTGGCTACAGCGATTCTGATTAGGCAGGTGATTGTGATGACAGGAAGAGCACCTGTGGTGGATGCTTTACATGGGTAACAATCTTGCTTCTTGGCATAATAAAAAACAAAAATGCATATCCCAATCCACTGCCGTATCTGAATATATTGCTTGAGACAGATGCTTTAGTGATTTTTTGTGATAACACGAGTGCTATAAACATTTCCAAAAATCCATTACAGCACTCACTCACTAAACATATCAGCATAAGACATCATTTCATTTGAGATTTAGTTGAGAAAGAAGTAGTTAATTAGAGTATATTTCTACTGAGAAATAACTTGCTGACATTTTCACGAAAGCACTTGATTTCGAGAGATTTTCTTCACTTAGGAAATCTCTTGGACTATGCATTCCATGAGTCATGCATAATGTTGGTTGGAGTGTTACAACACTCGAAGCGACACTACTGTAAGTTTTGTCATTTTATGTCAAAATTAATGATTTGGTAGCTTATTTTATTGTTGCTAACTATATTCTGATTTAATCTTGAGGTACAATTCTGGAGATACACAGCTGAAAGCAATATTTAAAAAAAATCAAAGGTCTAAACATGCTGAGTAACTAGGCACACGTGGCTGACAACCACGATGTGTTCTTTTCTAAGGGTTGTTTAGTTTCAAAAAAGGAATAAGAACACTCTTGGATTATCACTGAGTAACCAGATACACGGGGCTGACAACCACGATGTGATCTTTTCAAAAGGTGGTAAGTTCCTTGAGATTGAAAAGTTCATAAAATTCATTAAATGATAAAATGTGTATGTGTGCCTGCATTAAAAAAAATTCAACCATGATTGATTTTTCCAGAATAATTTTAGCTCATGAAAATATATTATTAAATTAATTATTTTCAATACATTAAGTGATAAAATTTATAGTATATATATTTATTAATTATGCATATTGTTTCTCATTTATTTAATTATGGCCGATTTTTATGTCATATCATGTAGTGGGCCATGATTTATTTTGTAACTACTGCATTTTTATTCCCCTTCATTACACGATCAACAGTTTATACTTAGTGGACATAAATCCCTTCTCAAACCTTCTATTATCTTAAAATTCTTGAAGTATGGTGTGTGAGTTAATATGTTGTGGAGATTTCTTGCTTGTTTAAATTATTACACAACATTCTCTCTCTCTTACTTTTGATTTCAAAATTTAAATTGACTATCTCACTCACATATCTCAATGTCTCCTTCAAAGAGAAATCTTCCCTCTTCCAGAGCAAAGCATTCCTCTTCATCCAAACCCCATCCTCCACTCGCAAATCGACAACACTCCAAACCAAAGCTTCGATAGTTGAGAATATCGCGATTGGTGTTATCCCGAATATGAATCTAGATGTCGTTGCACCGCTGCTTGGACCTATTATAGAGTCAGTCATACACAGACAAATTGTCCTTTCTCAAGGTACTCCGAACTTTGTACTTCTTTTGCTTCAGGCTCAAGTCACCTATTCAGGCATTATTGCGTCTCGAATCGAAGTCTCAATGCTTGAACCTCCTCCTACTTTTGTTCAATATGATATTACTGCACCATCATCTAAAATTTCCGCTTAAAATCCTACTCCTACGTTAGACATACCCATAGAGTCTCGGCCTCTGAAACATTTGAACCATCTGACTCTGTTAAAGTGTCTTTCACATCATCACCCATTGCTTCTCCTATCCATACTCAGTCGAATCCTACTGTGTCTTCTGCCTCATCATCACCACTAGTGCCAAATGAGCAAGCCCATTGCTCCAAAATGCAAGGACCCGCCTATACAATGGTCAATCCAAATTCGGAAGAAGGGCACCACTGTTGCTTCACTAGATGTGCCTAGTTCTGCCAAAGGGAAGTCTCTTATTTCCCAATCTAATTCTGATGATGAATCTGCACCTATAGATGATGAATTGGCTAATGATGCTGATCCTGATGCAGATGAAGATGAAGATGATTATGAATCTGACTATGATCTTGAGAACATTGGAACTGACCATTTCTACTTTGATGATGGTAAGGCCATATATAAGAAGTTTGCTAAGAAAGATGTCATTCATGAAAGGAAAATGAAAGATGCAGACCTTGTCACACACAATCTCTCTCAACTCTTTGAAGAACAAAGTTTGCTCAAATCTCTCAGGTACTCAAGTATTTTCTGCAGCAATTGGATTTGTTAGTTTTATGCAAACATTAGTTCAAGCATAATTAAGAGTACTAGTCCTAAGTTTGGAAAGATTTATTTTAGGAGTAAGATTTATAATTTTTCTCTTGAAAAGATAAATGCATTATTGGGGACTGTACTGATTAGAGTGAAAATAAATGCGTTTTTATCTTGAAAAGATAAACACATTTTTATAGAAATTATTGGCATATATTAGCACAAGTATCTTATATTCAGTATATTTGAGAAAAATGTGCATTTGAGGTGTTTTATTGTGTTTTAGATGGAAAAAGGATAAAAAAGGCTAAGTTAGAGGGATGCTGAAAAAAGTACGTCCAACTTGTTTAATTTTTCTGTATTCTTGTGGAGCTCAAAACTATAAGTGTGTTACATTTTTGGAAACCACAAAAGAGAGGATCGTTTTAGCGTAAGAAACGCCATAATCGGAGTGCAAACGAGAAAGTTATGATCAAAATGGTGACGTCGCGCAAGCTGTTCCTGCTCAATACGATTGTGCCAGTTTTCATGGCTTGTTACACCTACAAATAGTAGAGTTTTTGTGAGTTATTTATATGGATAAAAAGTCATGGAAGAGAGGATCGCGTGAGCGCAAAATCACTCAAATCGGAGTTTTGATGTAGAAGTTATGCGCGAAATGGTGAGACTGCGCATGCCGCTCGACTGTAGCTTGACCGAGCCATTTTGGTGAAGCTACAGCATGCAAGTCTAGCTAGACGAGAATAGTTTCAGTTTACAGACTCGCACAGTTTACTGACAAGCAGCTCGACTAGAACCACTTTGGTCGAGCTAGGTCACGAATTTCAGATCTGAGCGGTTTTTAAACCCACAGTGCATGTATCTGCATGTTTTCATCTAAAAAAGCCCATCCAAGGTCCATTAGGAGAGCTTAAAAATATAAAAGGGGATGCAGATCACACCAAAGAAGTACCGCAAAATAATCATCCTACACCCCACAAGGGGGATTACCCCCACACCATCACATCCATCCTTTTCTCCATCCATCCATCATTGTGAAGATTTGTCTGTGGAATCAAGAAGGAGAACTAAGAGGATTTGAAGAGATGGAAGAGAAAAGGAAGGAAACTTCTACACCAAGGGTTTTCCTTATTCTGTTCTTCTATTTTATAATTTTCTAGACATATGGGTAAGATTTATCTAGCACCCATGATTATTTTTTTGATCGGAAAAGTTAGTTGTTATTATAGTTAGTAGTTAGTTCACCAAGCACTCATACACCCATATTCTCCAAGCCTCTTTATAACTCCCCTCCTATTTGTTTCCAATGGGAATCGAACCTGGGTCATTCACTTTTGTGAGGAGCCCAGTGGCCAGGTAGACTAGCCCACCTAGTTAACACCCACGATTGTTCTACGTAATATCATAGGCTAGAACCATTTTGGTAAATCTAGGGTTTGAAGGTTTTTATGAATTAATTGGACTTTCGTGTGTATGCTCCATACAACACTACTTGTGGATTTATTTTATATATGATTATGCATTTTTAATTCATATTCATGATCGTTTTGTGCATATTCAACTATTATATAGAGTCTGAATATATATCTTGGTTGTTGATTGAGCGCGTCCACTGCTGAACAGGATTCCATGTTATGATTCTAAGTGAGGGGACTCCGAAGTATCATTAGAACTATAATATATGAATACTTATTAATTGAATTGGATTCAGGTTAATAACTAGGATAAAGAGAGAATTTTATAGTACCTATAAAGGGAGATCATATTGGGTTAGTGTACTAATTGGTCAGGAAAATAATTGATACTGATAGTACCTAGAAAGGGGGTGAAATTATATCTCTTGCTCTAAGGTTATTCACACGTGTTACACACATATTTAGTTGTGTCTATAGAGTAGATTTGCATGGCTTAGTGATGCGTCCATATTCCACAAGGCAGAGTCGGACATTGATACACGAAAGGAAAATTAATGAGTGAAACTGGATTATCCTAGAGCTACATATTCTCCTACTTGATCCATCCTTTGGATTTGATATTTAACTTGGTCACTTGCTTAAGCTGCAATTGATATCCTTCATACTTGGGGATTAGTTGTGTGTTGAGAAAACGCTCATCATGTACATGCTGAAAGTAATGATGATATTGATGATATGGATAAGATTGTTTAAGTGATTATTGGTGGTCTAATTACTAGTTGGCCTAAAAAGTTGTTCAGTCCAAGTCTTACAAGTATATATGCTGTCTTGCACAAGCTATGTGTTTACAATTGGTTGCCTACCTCTAGCATCACTAGAGTTACTGTTGACTTATAAGATATGGAAGAACCTACCATTTAACCTTGGAGAGGTGATTTATAAAAATCTGATAAGTTATGGTGGTAATATCTATAAAGTTGGCAAGTTATCATACTCTGCATTGATACATTACTTGTTGTCGGATCAAGGTGCGAAAAAGGGTAAAGGTGATTTTTTGTTTGCAAGTGCTCTGTTGGATTGTATAATAAAAGCCTAACTTTTTGTATCAACAATGTCATAATAATTTATTTGAAATGAGAATCATATGATCAAATGATTGCGTCTTATAATATATTTATATGTACGATGCAATAGTTCACTTACTTTTTACTGTAGATAATATGTTGTACGACAACACGCGGAAGATCATATTATCAATTTTCTTATAAAGTATAAACAGATGCTCACAATCGAGATAGACGGGGACTCTCTATCGGGATGGTTGTAGTGTGGTTTGGCATTAGCTTGTCTTGGCTATAGAATCACATTAGTGCACTTTGTGTGTTTTGAGCAGGACCGCTTGAGATCGTTCGACTTATACTGACTAAATAGGAGAACTTGATCTCAGTTATTATGAATGTTCGGGTTTTTAATCCCTATACAATAACCTCGGCACGTAAGGCAGTATGTATTTATATGATTCATCAATGAGTGAGATTTACATGTATTAAATCAACAAACTAGGTGAGTTGGGAAGTAGTGCTGTCTTTATGGTGTGCTGTTGATTGTAGAAGGAATCTGTGTCCGATATAGGTTGATGATATCCTCTTGAGGAGCTCATAAGGATTATCATGTAAACCCTGCAGGTAGATTTATTCCGGCATGATAATGAGGTTGAGTGATACTATTCTCAGATGAGATATTTATTAATGGAGTTGTGAGTAGCTTAATTAATTAATGGGCATTGTATATCTTAAATATGGGGAGACTATTGGACTCATAATGAGAAGGAACTCATAACGTAATTATGGGATTGGAGCGGCAGTGCAGTAATAATATTTTAGTGGACTATATTATTATTATTAGACTTAAGTATAAGTTTTGGGATAAACTTGGATACTTGAGCCCAATGGAAGACCGACTCTAATTTCTCCTCCTGGTCCCTGTTGTAGCCCATATATAAGTCATCTCAACTATTCTAACCCTATAGACACATGCCTAAAATGTGAAGAGGATAGATGGAATAGCAGATTTAGAAGATCTCGAAGATCGTCGCCCACACGACGTCGAGAATAGACTTGGTAATACAGCAGAATACCAGAAGGTCATTTACTATTGCTGTCTATCAACTTTTATGATTTTTATAAAATTTTACAGATATTAGAAATTAACGTGTGATATACTAACAAAAAGCCACTGAAGAGAGGATCGCTTTGGCGTGTAGATCACTCAAATCAGAGATCAGACGAGGGAGTTATAAACGAAACGGTGAGGCTGTGCAGGCTGCCGATGAGAATCCTTCTTCTTGAACATACCTTAGTGAAAGGTAATACATTTCTTGTTTTCATACTTCCACTGACTGTTAGAAATGTATGAAATCCTAATTGTTCACGTAAACCAAACGATCGAATGCCAACAATTAGTAACAGAGCTTCGGTTTTATGGTGAAGCGTTAAACGTTAGGCTAGGGTTTATGTCAAAAGGTGAAAGGGTTTAAGTATTCATGTTATGCTAGTATACCCTATTCTGATACCATATACCTGTGTCAAATATGGACTAGGGTTCAGAAATTATTGTTTCTTGTTAAATACTTTATACGTTTGACAACATTCGACGAAAATTTGATAATCTGGAAATTTCAAAATTCTGATTATCTGGATATTTTTGAAAATTTGATAATCTGGAAGTTTAAAAAATTTGATAATCTGGAAATTTCTGAAAATTTGATAATCTGGAAATTTCAAAATTTTGATAATCTGAAAATTTTTGAAAATTTGATAATATGGAAATTTCAAAAATTTGATTATCTGGATATTTTTGAAAATTTAATAATGTGGAAATTTCGTAAATTTGATAATCTGAAAATTTTTGAAAATTTGATAATCTGGAAATTTCGAAAATTTTATAATCTGGAATTTTTTGAAAATTTGATAATTTGGAAACTTCAAAATTTTGATTATCTGGATGTTTTTCAAAATTTTGATAATCTGGAAGTTTTCGAAAATTTGATAATCTGCAAAATTTTGAAAAATTGATAATCTGGTCGATATCGATGATTTCGATAATCTAGACGATATCGATATTTTTGAAAATTAGATAATCGGGAGTTTTTAGAAAATTTGATAATCTGGTTGATATCGATGTTTTAAAAATCTGGATGATATCGATGGTCGATATCGATGGGTTCCAAAATTTAAAAGTCGAAATATTTTTGAAAATTTAATAATCTGGAAGTCTTTGCCGACATTCGTGATTCGTGGCGAACAATCGAATTCGCTGATATATAACTGTTAATAATTAATTTAATTATTTTATTATTGTTATATATGTTATGCATGATTCTCTTTGATTTACTGCCTAATGTGCCGTAATAGGAGCATGCTAGGTTGCGTATTTTATTATGAATATTATATGTATGTAAAAACTCTCGGTGTTAAATTACTAAGTAGGAGAGGGGATTGGTAATTAATTCTCGCGGCCTCCATTATTGGTTTGTAAGTGATGTGAGTAAACTTGTGGGTTGGCAATAGGTCTTTTTCCCTAACGGATGAGTTTATTCATGGATCACTGGTACAGACTTCATTAAAATAATTATTGTTTGTAATGTGATGTACATGAACTTGTGTGTTGGTATAGACCTTCCTCCCTAACGGATGAGTTTATATGCAGTTCACTGGTACAAACTTATAATTGATAATTGTAGGAAGTTATCCGAGTGCGTGTGTACTTCTCCAACTGTAAGGTACATAAGCTTGCGCAATGGACTTGAGATCAAATAATGGTGTACACTTAGGTGTAAATAATTAGTATCCCCTCCAACGGAGTCACTGCTATTATTTGCATGGCTAAAGAGGAACCGACTATTAATTATTTTGTCATGAGGTTAGGTTGACAAATGAAATTAATGGTAAAACCTTCTCTTGTAAATGTTCGGGTTTATAAACGTCCACACTAATGTGGCTTTCAGACTCACGGTACTTGAGATATCGGTGAATTTTATTTTTATATTGTTTTGAGAGAATTAATATAAATGGATAAATTCAAAGATTTGATCGGTGTATTTATTTATGATTCTCTGTTTTTTCAAAATGATTTTATCTTACTTATTGTTAACTAAAAGAAATTATATTTACTGGTCCAAAATTAGATGATTAAAAAGAATCTTGGTTTCGAATTTTAGTGTTTAGGAAAACATATATGTTCTCACTAAGGATATTCTGTGATGCCTATTAATCAAAGTCTCTTGTGGAAGGTGAGTCGTTCATAGAAATATGATGGTCTCATGCGATTCTTCAGATACCAGAGTAAGTTAGAAAGGCTCAGGTCATGGATAAGTTGATGAATGAATTGGGAATGCTTCGAGTATAAATTGAAGGGGAAACCTAGATCAATTTATTCTCCATAATTTGCCTGGATATTTTGAGCAAGTTCTACTTGAAATACGAGAGGTTGTATATGGTGGAGAACTTCTGACAAAATATGTAGCGAATGAAAGCCATTTTCATCAAGGTATGAACAAGGCTAGTATCTCATTCACTAGTCGTTGAAGCATGATTAGTAATGGCATCTACTGACACGTTGTGTGTAGATACCAGAATCACTAAAAGCCTACAACTAAGTGATGATGAGATTGTTATGTACATGGGTAATACTACGAGAGTAGTATCTGTTGCAGTTGGAGTTATTTATTTATCTTATGATAGGAATAAACATTTGACAATGAGAAATTATCTTTACGTACTTTTTCACAGAAAGAATTTCATTTCAGCTTCTATGCATTTACGGATGGATACTCCATTTCATTTAAATGACATGGTCATATTGATGAGGGATGGAGCTATAATCTATTGTGGTACGTTAGTGACAATTTGTAAACTCTTAAATTATGTTTATCATACGGATGCAACAAATAGTAATTAATAGCGCGTCTTCTAATTCCTAGTAAGAGAAAGGAACCTTCAAAGATGAACTAAACATACTTTTGGCATCTAAGACAAGATCAATCTTACTTGAGTAGGATTCAATGGTTGAAAGCCGATGGACCATTGGGTTTATCTAAAGTGGAAACTATCAGACTTGCGAGTCTTGCTTGGAAGTAAAATGATTAAATGCCTTTTAAGGCAAAGGGGTGTAGTGCCAATGATATGTTGGAAGTAGTTCATTCTGATTTAAGCGGTCCTAAGTCTATCCCAACGAGAGGTTTTCATTGCGATTTAATCATGGTGGCACGCTCCTCTTAGGATAGTTTAGGATCTATTCATCAGAGGATGAGATTAAATCCCAAGTAATCTACACCGGACATATCCCAGCTGAATGCTGTGGCAGAAAGAAGGAATAAGACTCTTATTAAAAAGGTTAGATAGATGATGAGTTATTTGGAATTATTAAATTCATTTTATGGGTATGCCTAGAAACAGCATGTCATATACCATTTGTCTGTTTGTGGGATATCCTAGAAAAATGGAGGGTGATGATTTATTTAGTACAAAAGATCGGAGGGTGATTGTAAACACTAACACTAGATTTTTGAAAAGGGACTATGTAATAAATCACAAACCTATGTTTAAGTTGTTCTAAAGGAATTGAGAGGGAAAACACAAAGTATAATACCAAGTGTACAAGAGGATATACCACAAGGTAAACTGCATCGCGTGTCACGTCTGATACACAATTGCGTGTAGTGCCTTGTCGTAGTGGGAGGATTGTTCGACAACCCATAAGATATATGTTTTGGGAGAGTCGTGAGACTTGGTCCCTAATAAACATGGTATTGACCCACGAATACAACGAAGCACTACAAGATAAAAATGCGATATCTTAGCAAGTTGCAATATTTTCTGGAATAGAATCTACGGATTCTAAATCAAATTTGGAAGCTTGTAGAACCACCAAATGGTGTAAAAGCCATTGGAAGTGGTCATAATAAATAAAAGAGGATCAAAAGTAAGGTGAAAACCCTGGAAGCAAAACTTGTTGTGAAAAGGTATACTCAGAAAGAAATGGTTCGATTGTGAGAAAACCTGTTCACTGGTAGTTATGCCTATGTCGATCCAGACTCTTTTATCTGTAGCTACTTATATGAAATATGAGGAATAGCAAATAGATGTCAAGACAACTTTCCTGATTGGAAGTCTTGAGGAAAACATCTAAGTGAAGCAACCAGAATGATTCATTGCAAAGGGCTAAGATCATTTTGTGTGTAAGCTTAAAAGTGTTCCTCGATGGACTAAATCAAGCTTCAAGAGCATGAAACATCTTTTTTTATGAGGTAATTCAGTCATATAGATTTAATCAATGCACGACAGTGTCTTGTGTATTGAAAAGAGTGACAGAAATGTGGTGGTATTTCTTATAGTATACATAGATGATATATTGCTCATTAGAGATAATGAAAAAGTATTGTCGGGTGTATGGTTATGGTTGATAAAGCAGTATGAAATGAAGAACTTAAGAAAAAAATATATCATTTTAATCACGGTAATACGAATCACAAGAAAGGATGCCATGCTTATCTCAAGCTTCATGAAATGATACAATCTCTACTTGTTTTAGCATTTGACTTTATCTAAGAAAATGTGTCTTAGGACACAAAAGAAGATAAAGGAGATGGAAGGGGTTCTTTATTTTCCGACGAATAAGGAATCTTAGTCTAAAGAATGCTATGCACGAGATATGATATCTGTTTTTCTAAAGGCATGGTCAGTGAGTATCAAGGTAACCCGAAACAAGAATGATGAACTGTGGTATGACATATACTTATGTACCTGAAAAGGACCAGAAATTATATATGGACTTACCGAACAGATTCACTGCTCATAGATCCAGATTTTTCAAATCAGATAGGGACGGTAGTAAAACCACCTCAAAGGTTATGTATTTAATTTTAGGAAGTAGAGTCATAAGATGAAGGAATGTTATGTAGAGATATATTTCGGACTCCACCTTGGAAATATGATAAATTGGAGCCTCTGAGGCAGCCAAAGTATTTATATGACTCTAGAAACTTCATGATGGACTTTGAAGTGTTTCTAAGCTTGCCCAAGGTTATCACAATTTATTGTGATAATAATGGTACAGTTGAAAACTTTAAGGAATCACGAGCCTATAAGGCAATTAAACACATGGAGCGCGAGTACCACCGTTACGAGAAATCATATGATGAGGGAAGGTTGTTGTCGCCAAGATTGCATCGGATGATGACCTAGTAAATTCATTTACAAGGGCCTTAAGGCGAGACCTTTTGATGATCGTGTAGTGAGAGTGAGAATCAGATGTATGGCAGAAGACATGGCAGCATAGTCTTTTAGTATAAGTGGGAGATTGTTGGATTGTATACTAAAAGTCTAGCTTTTTGAATGAATAATGTCATAATAATTTATTTGAAATGAGAATCATACGATCAAATGATTAAGTCTTATAATTTATATATATGTACGATGCAATAGTCCACTTACTTCATACTGTAGATAATATGTTGTGCGACAACATGCGGAAGATTATATTATCAGTTTCCTTATAAATTATAAACAGATGCTCACAACCAAGATAGACGGGGACTATCTATCGGGATGATTATAGTGTGGTTTGGTATTAGTTTGTCTTGGCTATGGAATCACATTAGTGCACTTTGTGTGTATTGAGCGGACCGCTTGAGATTGTTAGACTTATACTGACTATATAGGAGAACTTGATCTCAGTTATTATGGATGTCCGTGTTTTTAATCCCTATACCATAACCTCGACACTTAAGGTAGTATGTATTTCTTTGATTCATCAATGGGTGAGATTTACATGTATTAAATCAACAAACTCGGTGAGTTGGGAAGTAGTGTTGTTTCTATGGTGTGCTGTTGATTGTAGAAGGAATCTGTGTCCAATATAGGTTGATGATGTCCCCTTGAGGAGTTCATAAGGATTATCATGGAAACCTTACAAGTGGATTTATTCCAGCATGATAATAAGGTTGAATGGTACTACTGTCGGATGAAATATTAATTAATGGAGTTGTTAGTTACTTAATTAATTAATGGGCATTGTTTATCTTAAACATGGGGAGACTATCGGGCTCATAATGAAAAGGAGCCCATAATGTAATTATGGGATTAGAGCGGTAATGCAGTAATAATATTTCAGTGGATTATATTATTATTATTGGACTTAAGTATAAGTTTTGGGATAAACTTGGATACTTAAGCCCAATGGAAGCCTGACTCTAATTTCCCCTCATTATCCCTATTGTAGCCCATATATAAGTCATCTCAGCTGTTCTAACCCTATAGAGGCACGCCTAACACGTGAAGAGGATAGAAGGAATAACAGATTCAGAAGATCTCGAAGATCATCACCCACACGACGTCGAGATTGGAATTGGGAATACAGCAGAAGACCGGAAGGTTGTTTGCTGCTGCTGTCCATCAACTTGTACGATTTTTATAAAATTGTACAGATATTAGAATTCAACGTGTGATATACCATCGGAAATCCACTGAAGATAATATCGTTTTGGCGCATAGATCACTCAAATCAGAGATCAGACGAGGGAGTTATGAGTAAAATGGTGAGGCTGCGTAGGCAGCCGACGAGAATCCTTCTTCTCCAACATACCCTGGTGAAAGGTAATACGTTTCTTGTTTTCATGCTTCCGCTGACTGTTAGAAACATATGGAACCCTAACGGTTCATGTTAACCTAATGATCGAATGCCAACATGCTCTAGTGTTGGGTATTGCTAAACCTCTACTTGAAGGTAACCGCATTATTGATCTATCTTATGTGGACCTTGCTCCTGCTCCTGAACCTGGAACTCAAAATGTTGCTCCTGATGTTGGCAACACCACTGTACGCACAAATGCTTCTGCTCAATCTAGAGAGGTAGCTTCTACTACTGTGCATCGCAGATACATTGAAGAGCAAGCTACTGTCCTTGTACGCCAAGTGTCTCATCTCAGACTCCAAGCCTCTGCTATAAATAGATAAGCTGACTGGCTAGAAAAAATAGCTCAGTTCTGAATTGGTTTGCTATCCACTCTCACAGGGGGAGAGGTACCTGATGCTGCTCAAAATGCTACTGTTGAAAGTTTAAGCTCAGGGGGAGTTTTGATTGAAGACATTATTGGAGAACCGAAGAAAATGCTGATGGTGCTAGAGGTGTTAGTGCTAATGTTGCAGATGATGCTGCAACTTAGGGGGAATTTATATAGTAAGAGGGAGATCATCTGACATATCAGAAATCTTTATGTGTTTGATCCTCTGATAAGGAATGAAAGACAGTTGCTGTTTGATGAGCATTTTCTCAATACAAAAATTTATCCCCAAGTATGAAGGATATCGATTGTAATCTCGATAGGTGACCAAGTGATTATCGAACCTGAGGGATGGATTATTATCCATTTAATTATATTCTAATTAACTCAGACTATGTTGGCAAATTTGGTTTAGAATACTTACGAACTAAATAACGATGAATTTAGATAGCAAAATAAATAAACAAGCAATAGGAAAAATACGGTTGTGATAAAGTAAGAGTTAGGTAGTTCTTCGGGTCATCCAATTTCACTCATTAATTTCCTTTCCATGTGTTGATGTCCGATCTACCTTGTGGTCTATGGACGCATCACTAAACCATGAAAGTTCACTCTATAGACACAAGTAAACGTGCGTTTGACACGTGCAAATATCCTTAGAGCAAGAGATATAATTCACCCCCCTTTCTAGGTACTATCAGTATGAATTATTTCCCGTGCACTTAGTACTCTAACCCGATATGATCTCCCTTTATAGGTACTATGAAATTATACACTTTATCCTACTTTTTAACCCGAATAATATTCAATTAACAAGTATTCATATAAGATAGTTCTAATAAGACTTCGGAATCCCTTCACTCAGAATTATAACATGTAATCCTGCTCAGCAGTGAATGCACTCAATCAATAACCAAGATATGTATTCAGACTCTATATAACAGTTAATGATGCACAAAACGACCATGAGTATGAATTAAAAAGAACAATCTTATATAAAATAAACCACAAGTTGTGTTGAACGATGTTTACACATGAAAATTCAATTAACTTATAAAACTCTCATAACCCTAGAACTACTGGAGCAGCTCTAGCCCATGATTGATCTGGGAACAATCATGGTTAATTGGTATGATCTTACTTGACTTGCCAGACGAACCACTCTTCACAACTCATTCGGATGATGGTAGGGTTTTGGTTGTAGATGGAAGATGTGTGATGTGTGTCGTGTGTCCCTTTTTCTCCTGTGAAAGCTCTTCTTTTATACTCATGGAACCTCCTTATGGGTTTATGATGGGCTTTTGTTTGAAGCACGCGTCAAATTTGGTAAAGGACATTCAAAATTATCGTAAATAGTAGCAGCGAGAATCCGTTCGACTTCAGCTCGACTGGTCAAGCAAGGCCTCCAACTCGAGCAATGGTCGAGCAAGCTCACTGTAAGTTTTTGTACATTTTTTTCGACTTCACTCATCTGCTCGACCAAGATAATTCTGGTCGAGCAACACCTCCAAGTCGAGCAAGCTCTCTGGATGAATATACTTATTCTGCTCGACCTGGCCACCTTGTTCGACCAAATTGATGATGGTCGAACAAGGCCTTGAGGTTGAATGACCTTCGAAAATCACCTCAAAAATCGTGTCTTCCAATTTCGAGCCTTTAAGACCTGTTTTCCTATACAAATTTGCTAAAAAAGTCTTGTACTCTCTGATTCGCGCCTTTTCTATAAACAAACCGATTTGTATCAATAAAAGACTCAATCATACTCAATTTCCACATAAATCAGAGCCTAAAATACGTGAATTTACACTCTCATCAAACCCCCAAACTTACATGTTGCTCGTCCTAAGGCAACGAAAATTAAAACAAATCCAGATTGTGTAATCACGAGATCAAGCACAACTATCCTAACACATGTAATTATATTAACTCAAAACTTGCAATCCATCATACCTTTCGTTCATGCAAAAATATCAATCAATCACAATACTTTTAAGAGTGCTAAGTCATCTATCTCGCGGGTAAGTGTTTACTCTCTCTTTCAAGTGTAAAAGATGTACACTTTATGGGTTAATATCGACACTCAATTTCAATTCATATACTCACGTAACCATAAACTTGACAAGGGTCTCAAAAATCTATCAATAACTATTTCAATAATAGGATCACAAGGACTTGCATTTAGGTTATAGTGTTGGCTCTTTGATAAAGGTAGGAGAATTTAGGTAAGTAGCTAACTTACTAGTAAAGAAGTACCTTGGATAATTGCTTTTCAACAACTTCTTCTTTTCTCATTCGTCCTTCTTATGTTCGTTTCAATTTGCGCTTTCTCCATCTTTACTCAGATCAACATCTCTTCTTCAGTGGAATACCAATTCCGTTGTTCTTCAAGTATAAGGGTACCAATTTCGGGCACTACCCTTCCTAGTATTGGGGATACCGGTTTCAGGCACTACCCCTTTCAAGATTTAACCACTTGTCTGTTGATTCTCTTTACACCAATTCTCTCCTTCCTATTCTTCCCAAAAATTCATATAACATTCATTTATCTCCACTCTTTACTAGTAATATGTGATCAAGGCTCAAAGAAGTAAACGACTATTTATCAAAGGCTTGCCAAAGAAAAAGCGTAAAGGCTCGAAAGGGCTTACAAAGATAATCATATAATAAGGTAGGATAAATTTGGCAAAGTGACTTAATCAACAATAATGGCCTAAGATCATTTCCTAGTATCTATCAATTGTAGACTTCAAACAAGACTCCAAGTCAAGTTCTAGAATACAAGTATACAAACGACTCTCAAGAATAAACTATCATGCTTATAGCACAATTAAAGACTCAAATCCTCACATGGTTAATAGAATCCTAAGCACTCTTCAAAGCATATAATCAACATCGGTTTTCTTATGAACTACAAGTAAAAATAAAATATGCTTATCATCTACAAATCAACATGCATCAAAATAAGGCACATGCTTAACATGAACAAGTCTCATCACTAACAATCAATCACCCAATCAATATCAATATCAAGTACATGACACCTACATATGAATCATACACTACACCCACAGCAATCAAGTCTCCACTTGTAAAGTGTAAAAGAGAATGGTGATGAGAAGAATCTGAGAAAATAAAAGTCCTGGCAACTCTACTCCTTCGGAGCATCATCATCCTCATCTCCACTCATCTCTTCACGCCATCGATCAAACGCTCTATGGAGATCACTGATATTCCTATCCATCATGCGCTCACCATCATTTATCTGCCTCAACCGACCATCCATGGCATCATAACGCGGATTAAGTTCGGCATAGTTAGTGTTCACAAGCGCCAGCTATCTATTCATTTCTTGCTGGTTCGCATTGACTGTGGCGAAGTGCACGTGCATCAATCGGAATTGCTCCCGATAAAACTGATCTTGAGCTACCCAATAATCCTGCTGCGGCTGTAGTTGTGGTGGTGGCTCAAAAAATTCCTACTTCTGCAGCTGCTGAAGCTGCACCGGAGGAATACCCATCTTCGGATATACAAAAGCTAGCGGCGGTTGTGGTTCTTCCTCTTTAAAGTCGGCTAGATCTCTTATCAAGACCATGTCCTCATCTAGGACGATCCCCTGAGCCCGCATATCAACAAGGAGTCTCCAATCTCCTCTTCCCAAGCACGTCTCCGAGATCACTATGTGCTCCTTGGTATTCATCAATAAATTGTTGTTGCCCCTAATGGTAGTGAGATCAACAATCACTAGTGGAAATCTGAACGTACTAGGATTCTTTCTCATATGAACATCCAAGTATCATCTAGCCGCTTAATCAGCCCCGTCCTCACACAAGACGTCAGAATCAAATTCAGATCCCCTCGGATAGGCCCATGCTTGCTCAAATCAACTCTATAATACTCAGCTATCAGGGTGATGAGTACTCTGATGTTCACTCGCTGAAATCCATGAGTCGTGAACTTGTGAAGCTGATTGAAAAAGTATGCCGCTACATTAAAGCGAACTCCATGAAGCATGCACCACATAACATAAAGCTCCCCCCTTGGAATACAGCTTCCTTCGGATCTAGCGAATAGTGTGTTGCTCAAAATTCTGTCCATGTAAGCGATCACAGGGTTGCGAATGAAGGCAACCTTAGAAGTATTCGAATTGTATCGCTCTCGCCTCCCCGTAATAGCTCTCTAAAACTCATCTGGCTTGAAGTCATCATGCTCCACATCTGTCTCATTTTCACAGCCAGTCAACTCATTAAACCCTTGGGCCCACATCATCTGCTCCTGCTCGTCAATCTGCATCCGAATATCATAAGGAAGTTATCGGTCTCCACGCTCAATCCTCAATGTGCATAAGACCTCCGCAGTTAGGTGAAAATAGGTCTCTCTCTTCATCTCCATAAACTGAGTAATTCCTACTTGATTGAACATCCAACGAATATCGTTGATGATGTTCATCTCCCTCATCGCATGATCATCCTAATACCGCGTTCTTCAATTTTTTTGTGTAATTGCAGTCCAAAGATCCTTCTTCTCCTCCCAATTTGGAACTTTGATTACATAATCGGATGGCCTCCTCTTCTCCATCCTCATTTTCTTGACTATCTCTCCAAGCGAATGTGACCTAGGTCCCTTCCTCTTGGATGAAGAAGCAATCTCTTTTCCTACAAGAACAATACTTCAATACATACCAAAAAAGATGATATACTCATCCTAGACTAGCATGAATCCTACTCAAGACTTCAAATTCATTCACTTCAATCAACTCAACCTCAAGTGTTCATTCAATCATAATTTGCATTATACATCGACACTTTTAATCAAGAATAAATGAAACTCTCCTAGTCTTAGCATTACTTCACACAAACATGCTTTCAACATCATATAAACTTCAACCACAAATATAGCATGCTCATCTTCCACCCTCAATTGCACCACAACAACATTTCAATTCGATGAGCCCATATATATATCGAAATTAACTTCAAGCCCATACTAAACACACCATCAATTTCACAAAAATTCCACAATTCAACATAAATCATACTATGAAAAATCAAGTGCAATTTCAAATAAGAACTTCAACAATTCAACAATCAAATCCAACAAACACTAGTATGAATCCATTCACCCATTCTTCACTAAGAATCATTGCTATAATTCAAGAGTAAATAAGTGAAGAGAAATCATACCTTTGTTGGAAATTGTGTGCGTGTGGTTATTGGCAACAAAAATCCCCCAAAATTCAAGCGAAAAGCCCCAAATCGGACTTGAAAACCCTCGAATTTGGATGTGAAAGTGTATGGAATAGAGAATTACAGTGTAGGGAAAAGTTTGGGAAGAAAAACTTACGGTTTGGGGTCAGTACTCGAGAAAGGGTGATGGGTGTATGTCGAACGGAATGAAAACTGACCTTTTAAAATTGTTTTTGGAGTCCATTCGACTTCAGCTCGACTTGTGTTTTGAAGTCAAGCAAGGGTTTTAAGTTGAGCAACTGAGGTTTGCCTTTGAAATTTGGCATTGTTTAACCTCCATTCGACCAAAATATATTGGTCGAACAAGTGCTGGAAGTCGAGCAAACTATCTAATCGCGCTCCCTGTTCTCTTCTGTTCCGTTAGGCCTTCGTTCGACTTCACATTTCTTGTCGAGCAACCATTGCATGGTCAAACAAACTCTCAGTAAGTTTTATACATTTTGTTCGACCTTTGTTTAACTACGACAACATGGTCGAGCGACAGGGTCCAAGTCGAACAACCTTTCTGGAAGAATTTGCACATTTTGTTCGACTTCCGTTCGAGTTCCCAATATAGTCGAGAAACCTTGACCAGGTCAAACAACCCTACTAGAAGAGTTATGAATTCCATTCGACCATTGCTCGATCAAACAACATGGTCAAACAACCTCATGGAAGTCGAACAACCTCTCGAACTCCATAAACTTCATATTTTTCTCGTCTTTCTCTGCAATAATTAAACTATATGACAACCTCAAGTATCAAGATAACACTTTCTAGGCTTGAGAACCACTTTTAAACCATATAAAATCAAGTGTAACTCCGCAATAATAATAAAAAAAACTAAACACCACTAAACACTAGGCAAATTGCAAAAAATCGATACATCAAAACCGGTTAAAGTTTTTAATATACCGTAAAAAACAATTCCCCTAGTAAACGTTACAAAGAAAAGATTATACTCTCCGTGCTATGATGAGATAAGTACATCACACCCCCAAACTTAGTAGAAATTATAGTGGAAACTAAGTTTGCAAAGAGATGTAATTTACGAATAATAAGCACGTCAAATATAAAAATTTCTTACTCACACTAATGAAAATAAAGTAATAAAACGGGAGAGAAAGCCCCCAACATGCGCTCTTGTTTAACGTCGGAGAGTCACGACGGTACCAATCTAGTGCAAGTATCCTCAAAGACGATGCAAGCATCATTCGACGACTTGTAATGCTTCAGTCGATGCCCATTCGCCGCGATAATATCCCCATCTTTGTTCATAAGCTCAAAACTTCCGCCTCCAAAGGCTCTATAGATAATGAACGGCCCCGTCCACTTCGATTTCAATTTCCCTGCGAAGAGCTTCAAACAAGAGTTAAAAAGTAATACCTCATCACCTTGCATGAACTCCTTGTAAGAGATATTTGAATCATGCGATTTCTTCATTCTTTCCTTAAAGATCTCTGAATTCTTGTAAACATGATTTATAAACTCGTCCAATTGATTAATATGAGTCATTCTCAAATCCTTTTGATCCTTTAAGCACAAATTCAAACTCATCAATGCCCAAAAAGCTCGGTGTAGAATCTCTACGGGTAAGTGCAAAGCTTCCAATAGACAATTTGATACGGTGACATATCCAACACCGTCTTATAAGCAGTCCGAAACCCCCACAAAATATTATCGAGCTTCATAGACCAATCCTTCCTATTGGTTCCAACTACTTTATCCAAATTTTGCTTCACTTGTCAGTTGGAGATTTCAGCTTGCCCATTCGCTTGAGGGTGATAGGGTGTAGTAACCCTATGCTCGACACCATAATCCTTGAGAACCTTTTCAAGAAGCTTATTGACGAAGTGAGTACCGCCATTGCTTACTAGTGCTCTAAGAACTCCATAGCAGGTAAAGATATGTTTCTTCAAGAAAGATAAAACATTCCTTGAATCATTCAAGCGAGTAGGAATGGCTTCCACCCACTTAGAAACATAATCCACTGCTAAAAGGATGTAGGAAAACCCATTAGATGGAGTAAAAGGCCCCATAAAATCGATCACCCAAACATCGAAGATCTCAACAACAATGCTTGGCTGAAGTGACATCTCATCTCTCCTACTTATGTTCCCCATCCTTTGACATCTATCGCATGTCGCCACATAGGTTTCACAATATTTAAACAAAGTAGGCAAATAAAGAGCAGATTGAAGTACCTTTGCTGCCGTTTTTTGAGCTCCGAAGTGCCCCCCATTAGGTTGTGCATGGCAAAAATCAAGAACAATCTCCATCTCCATCTGAAGCACACACCTACGGACTATGGAATATAAATGTCTCAACATCCTGCTTGAATTTTGCAAGTTGATAACGATTAAGATCTCTTGGAATTTCTCATACGACAATGTAATTTACATAATCCGCATACCATGGATCTATCCCTTGGGCAGCCACCACACATACTCTCTCCGCTCCTTCAACAAACACCGCTATGATTTTCTCATCAAGGAACATCTCGTATATGTAATCGAAAGAATCATCACAGTGCTCCCTTGTCTCCAACCTTGATAGGTGATCCGCAAAAATATTTTCCATACCTTTCTTATCTCGGATCTCCATATCGAACTCCTACAGAAAAAGGATCCGTCTTATGATCCTTGGCTTTGTTTTTTTCTTCTCCGTCAAATACCGGATCGCAGAGTGATCCGTGTACACTATAGTCTTCATGCCAACCAAGTACTGTCAAAACTTATTGAACGTATACACCACAACTATAAACTCCTTTTCAGTCACCGTGTAGTTCTTTTGTGCTACATCAAAAGTCTTACTCGCATAGTAAATGGTGCAAAACTTCTTATCCCTCAACTACCCAAGCACCACTCCAAGTGCTAAATCACTCGCATCACACATAAGTACAAACGGCTGAGTCCAATCCGATGTGATCAAGATAGGTGCAGTAATAAGCGCCTCATTCAAAACCTGAAAAGCTGTTAGACATTCTTCATCAAAAATAAAAGGAACATCCTTTTCAAGTAAATGTGATAAGGGCTTGGAGTATTTCGAGAAGTCTTTTATGAATCTTCTATAAAAAACGGTGTGTCCAAGGAAGGACCGCACTCCCTTTTCATTAGTAGGCGGTGGAAGCTTCTCAATTGCCACCACCTTAGCTCTATCCACCTGCAAACCCTTAGCCAAAATATAATGGCCAAGAACAATCCCATCTCTTACCATGAAGTGGCACTTCTTCAAATTCAAGACAAGATTAGTATCTTGGCATCTTTTCAAAACAGTAGCAAGGTTAGATAAATAAATATCAAAGGAGGAACCAAACACAGAAAAGTCATCCATAAACACCTCCATGATTTTCTCTATCAACCCATCAAATATGGCCATCATGCAATGCTGAAATGTAGCAGGCGCATTACATAATCCAAAAGGCATCTTTCTAAAGGCAAAAGTCCCATATGGGCAAGTGAAAGTTGTATTTTCTTGATCCTCGAGTGCAATCATGATTTGATTATAACCCGAATACTCGTCCATGAAACAATAATACTCATACCCTGCAAGACGATCAAACATTTGATCCATGAAAGGAAGGGGAAAATGGTCTATGCATGTATTTTCATTCAGTTTCCTGTAATCCGTACACACACGCCACCCCAAAGGAATCCTAGTGGCTAATGTCTCACCATTCTGGGCTTTCACAATAGTCATGCCCCCTTCTTAGCTACAACATGCAATGGACTCACATGGGGACTATCACTAATGGGATACATAATTCTATCATCGAGCCACGTTAGGATTTGCTTCCTAATAGCGGGATTCACCCTCCACTGATTATGAATGCTACTACTGGCCTCATCTAAGAATCTTATTCTATGCATGCAATATGAAGGACTAATACCTTTTAAATCATCAAGAGACCAACCAATCGCAGATTTATACTTTCTAAGCGCATCTAACAATTCCTCAAGTTAATCATAATCAAGGAAAGAAGATATAATTACCAGATATTTTCCATTGTCACCTAGATAGGCATACTTCAAGTGCTCTGGTAGCGGTTTCAACTCCTTTTTCTTACCAACCTGAGGTGCACTCTCTCTATCCAATGGTAGGTACTTCCTAGTCCACATCAGTTCTTCAATCTTAGTCCTTTTCGACTCATACCTGTCATCGCCCAAAGCAAGCAAGTTTTCAAAAAGTTCAATGCATATCTTATTAGAGAGTCTAGCTCTGTAGTCGGAAAAGTAAGAGACTCCGCCAAGCATGTCTCAAGAGGATCCTTCGACAGGATCAAGGACATGTCATCCTTCACAATCTCCTCTACCACGTCTATATTATGACATTGTGTCTCCATCGGCATCTTCATTGCTTTGTCAAGATTGAATAAAATCTCTTCTTTATCCATCCTCAACCTTAACTCACCCTTTTGCACATCAATCATAGCTCCCGCAGTAGCAAGGAAAGGTCTCCCTAAGATAAGAGGGACATTATCCTTGTCATCTTCCATCTCGAGCACAAGAAAATCCACCGAAAAGACAAGCTTCTCTACTTTGACAAGAACATCTTAAATAACACCCTTAGGAAAGGTCATAGACCTATAGATGAGAGTGTAAATTCACATGTTTTGGGCTCTGATTTGCGTAGAAATGGAGTACGATTTAGTGTTTTATTAAGATGAATTGGTACGCTTTTGGGGAAAGTCACGAATCAGAGGATACTAGGGCTATTTGAGCATATTTGTATAGGAAAATAGGTGAAAAAGGCTCAGAATTAAAAGACACAATTTTGGAGGCGAGATTAGTGTGTTGTTAGACCATGATAGCCTATTCGATCAACATAAGTTTGGTCGAACAGAGGGTGACAAGTCGAGCAGATTGTCGAAACCCATCCAGAGAAGTATTTCGACTTGGAGGTGTTGCTAGACCAACATCGGTTTGGTCGAGCAGATGAGAAGAAGTCAAACAAAGTGGACAAAACTTACAGTGAGCACGTTTGACTTGAAGGGCTTGCTCGACCAAGCATCAATGTGGTCGAGCAAGAGCAATTTGGTTGAGCAGAATGCCAAAATCATCTAGAGAGCTTGCTAGAGTTGGAGGCCTTGTTCGATCAGTATGCCTTGGTCGAACGACATGTCGCTGATGCTATTTATGGTAATTCTAAATGTCCTTTACCAAATTTAACGTGTGCTTCAAGCAAAGGCCCATCCTAAGCCCATAAGGAGGTCCTATGAGTATAAAAGAAGAGCTTTCGCAGAAGGAAGAGATACATAACATAAGACAACATACATTCTCCTTCATACACCAAACCCTACCATCATCCGAAGGGGTCGTGAGAGAGGTTCGTCTGGTGAGTCAAGTAAGATCATACCAACTAGCCATGATTGTTCCTAGATCAATCATGGGCTAGAACCACCTCACCTTTGTAGTTCTAGGGTTATGAAAGTTTTATGAGTTAATCGAATTTCCATGTGTAAACTCTGTACAACACTACTTGTGATTTATTTTATATAAGATTATACTTTTTCAATTCATACTCACGGTCATTTTGTGCATCATTAACTGTTATGTAGAGTCTGAATACATCTCTTGGTTACTGATTGAGTTCGTTCACCGCTGAGCAGGATTGTATGTTATAATTCTAAGCGAATGGATTGCGAAGTCTTATTAGAACTATCTTATATAGATACTTGTTAATTGAATCATATTCGGGTTAATAAGTAGGATAAAGAGTATAACTTTATAATACCTAAAGAGGGAGATCAAATCGGGTTAGAGTACTAAGTGCAAGGGAAATAATTGATTATAATGGTACATAGAAAGGGGGTGAAGTATACGACTTGCTCCAAGGATATTCACACGTGTCATGCGCTTGCTTACATGAGTCTATAGAGTACGCTTGCATGGTTTAGTGATGCATCCATGAACCACAAGGCAGAGCCAGACATCAACACATGGAAAGGAAATTAATAAATAAAGTTGGACTACCTGAAGAACTACTCTCTTACTTACTTGATAACCATCGAAATTTCTCTATTGCTTGCTTAATTACTTTGCTATTTAAATTTATGTTATTTAGTTTCATAATCAAACCACCTCAAATTTACCAACATAATCTTAGTTGACTAGAATATAATTGAATTGATAATAATCCGTCTCTAGGGTTCGATAATTATTTGGTTGCCTATCGAGACTACAATTGATATCCTTATACTTGAGGATTAATTTTGTGTGTTGAGAAAACGCTCATCAAGTTCTTGGCGCCATTGCCAGGGACGACATTAAATATCTTTTGATTATATCTATTTTAATAAAGATTATCTTATTCTTGTTTTCATTTTCTAACACTTATTCTTTTTAGGTGTATGCTCACAAGATCAAAGAAAGGTGAATTAAAACCATGTAATCCAGAGATCAGAGCATCGTAAAGGAAGAAAAAGAAGAAGAAGAGTAAGAGCAAGAACGTAGACCCAAATGAAGCTCTTAATTTAGGAGTTGAAGTTGACGTGTTAAATTCGCAAACGATTAAAGCTGCAATCGAAGATAATTTGGAAGTAGAAATAGTCAACATGGCAGCGAATCCTGATACACTTGCCTTCTATGAAGTCTTTAAGAACAACGGAGGGGGCAATACTGGGTTGTTAGGAGCGAGAGGGACCAGAGCTGATTTTGATTTACACCCTGCTTTTATCACCATGATTGAAAGGAGTCCCTTCTCTGGGAGAACATTCGAAGATCCTCAGCAACATCTTAATAAGTTCATTGGTTATGCTAGTACACAAAAAGATGCAGGAGCTCATGTGGATGCGAGGAAGATCATATTGTTTAAATTCTCGATGAATGAAAAAGCGAGAGATTGGTACAATAATCTTGAGGCTGCTGAATGTGATACATGGGAGAAGTTGAAAGTGAAATTCTTGGAACGATACATGCCACCTTCCAAGGTGTTCAAGATAAAGCAAGAAATCAATCAATTCTCTATCTATGGCAATGAGAAGTTTCATGAAGCTTAGGACAGGTTCAAGGACATGCTTCGTAAGTGTCCTCAACATGGCCTATCTAAGGCTCAGTACATCAGTATATTCTACAATAGGTTGGACTGCAATTCTCAAGTATTACTTGATACTTCTTCTAATGGAGGATTGCTTATGAAGTCACCCATCGAGGATAAGAAGCTTTTCAAGGATATTTCGATGAACTCAAGGGTTGACCAACTGATAGAGTGAGGGCACTTATATCATTAGGAAAGTCGCACAGGTTGAGCACACTATGGTGATGTCAGGGAGAGATGATGATATCGTCTCTAGCTTGGCTAACATTAGTATGCTACTAGAGTCTCAACAAAAGCAAATCACTGATTTATCCCAGAGAGTACCAATAATGCAGCAGGATGGTGGCTATGAAGGAGCAGGCCAAGAGGAGATCGAGGAGGCAAACTACGCCATGGGTCAAAGTATTCAAGGAACTAGGTATCCGAATCAAGGAAATTGGAATTATCAGGGGAATTAAAACAACCGTGGTCCTTCGGGTAATTACCAACAACCTAGGAGGCCAAAGTTTTCATGGAGCAATTCAAACAATGCGATGCATCCTCCTATTGGTGTTGATCTGGGAGCTAAAGTGGAAGAAGGGAAGCCGAGTTTTGAGGATACGGTGAACATGTACATGGCAAGGAATGATGCGAGAGTAGATCGTCTCGAGGGAATGTTAGAAAAGAAGATTGATGATAATCATAAGGATTTGTGTACGCAAGTAAAAGACCTCACGTTGTTGATGGGTGAGATGGCTGGGAATGTAAACAAATTGACTCAAACTATTGAGAAGGAGAAGTTTCCATCTCAAAGTATTGAGAATCCAAAGTCTTGCCATGCCATCACATTGAGGTCGAGAATGCAATATGAGGGTCCGATGACGCCTGCAAGTCAAACCGAAGGAAACAGAGGAGTTGCTCGACCAGAATAGAGTTGCTCAACCAGACTATCTAGTCAAGCAGTGGTTGAACAACCTCAGGAAAAACCAAATTACAATAATCTATTTTCTGACCAACCGTTGGACCAACACCATGCCGTTCGACCTGACCATCTTGGTCGAACGAAGGTAAAAAAAAAGTAGTACGCCGAGAGCTCGCGATCTGAGAACTTGTTCGACCAGAACCAATTTGTTCGACCAAACCACCCTGGTCGAACGGAGGTCGAGCAACATGTTCTGGACCAGAATATGTGATCAGACGAGCTGCTTGAACAAAAGCAAGTTGTTCAACTAAACCACCCTGGTCAAAAGAGGTCGAGCAGAACAGTTTAGAGCCTGATTCGATATCGAATTTAACACATGTTGATCAGAACTCTTCAGCTACATCTCAAGAGCAAAGTACCAAGCTTACAGTGGTTGAAAAGAAGTGGAAAAGAGCAAAGAGATTGAGAGCCGAGAAAGATAAAGCGGAGAAGGTTGAACGAGATGAATGGGGATTCCTAAAACAAAGATACCTCCGCCCTTTCCTCTCAATCTAGTTAAGAAAGGATTGGAAGAGAAGTTCAAGAAGTTTTTAGAAATCATAAATAAAATAAGCTTGAACATTCCTTTCTCTGAAACAATATTGGAGATGCTGTATTATGCCCGCTTTCTGAAGGATATTCTTTTGAAGAAGAGAAGCTTGAACGGAATTGAGATGGTGAATTTGTCAGAGAACTATAGCTAGATCATTCAAAGGAAGTTGCCAGCTAAGCTTAAGGATCTGGGAAGCTTCACAATTTTATGCGAAATTGGAAAGGGGCCGGCACATCGAGCCTTGTGTGATCTAGGGACAAACATCAATTTGATGTTGTTGTTCACTTTTAAAAGGCTTGGTTTAGGAGAGTTAACTCCCACATCAGGGGCTCTACAGCTATCTGATAGGTTTATGATGTTTTCGAAAGGCGTGATCAAAGACGTTGTAGTTAAAGTTGATAAGCTTGTCTTTCCTGTGGATTTTCTTATGCTAGAGATGAAAGACGATAAGGATAATGCTCCCTTGATCTTAAAGAGACCATTCCTTGCCACTCCTGTAGCTATGACAAATGTGCAAAAGGGTGAGCTACAGTTGAGGATAGATAAAGAAGAAGTCCTCTTTAACTTGGATAAAGCAATGAAGATGCTGTTGGAGATGCAGTGCCAAAGCATTGATGTGGTGGAGGAGACATTAATGAAGACATGTCTCTGATTCTTTCTAAGGATCCTCTTGAGTCATGCTTGATAGAGTCTCTTACTTTTTCCACTATAGAGCTAGATGAACTCTCTAATAAGGTATGTATTGAATTTCTTGAAAACTTGCTTGCTTTAGGTGATGACAGGTATGTATCGTAAAAGACAAAGGTTGAAGAGGTGAAGTGGACAAGGATATACTTGCCTTTGGACAGAGAGAGTGCACCTCAAGAAGAGAAGAACGAGGAGTTGAAACCGTTTTCGGAGCACTTGAAGTACGCTTATCTTGGTGACAATGGAAAATATCCGGTAATTGTATCTTCTTCTCTGGATGATGATCAACTTGAGGAATTGTTCGATGTGCTTAGGAAGTATAAGTTTGCGATTGGTTGGAATCTTGACGATTTAAAAGGTATTAGTCCTTCGTATTACATGAATCAAATAAGATTGTTAGATGAGGCCAAGAGTGGCATTCAGAATCAGTGGAGGGTGAATCCCGCTATTCAAGAAGTGATTAAGAAGCAAATCCTAATGTGGCTAGATGCAGGGTTTATTTATCCTATTAGTGATAGTCCCCATTTGAGTCCATTGCATGTTGTTGCTAAAAAGAGGGGCATGACTATAGTGAAAGCCGAAGATGGTGAGATGTTTGCCACTAAGATTCCTACGGGATGGCGTGTGTGTACGGACTACAGAAAGTTGAATGAAAATACATGCAAAGACCATTTTCCCCTTCCTTTCATGGATCAAATGCTTGATTGTCTTGCAGGGTATGAGTATTATTGCTTTTTGGATGGGTACTCGGGTTATAATCAAATCATGATTGCACCTGAGGATTAAGAGAAGACTACTTTCACTTGCCCGTATGGAACTTTTGCCTTTAGAAAAATGCCTTTTGGATTGTGTAACACGCCTGCTACATTTCAGCGTTGCATGATGGCCATATTTGATAGGTTGATAGAGAAGATCATGGAGTTGTTTATGGATGACTTTTCTTTGTTTGGTTCCTCTTTTGATATTTATTTATCTAACCTTGCTACTGTTTTGAAGAGATGTCAAGAAACTAATCTTGTCTTGAATTGGGAGAAGTGTCATTTCATGGTAAGAGATGGTGTTGTTCTGGGCCATCATATTTCGGCCAAAGGATTGTTTGTGGATAGAGCAAAGATGGTGGCAATTGAGAATCTTCCACCATCTACGAATGAGAAGGGAGTGCGGTCCTTCCTTGGACATGCCAGTTTTTATAGAAGATTCATAAATGATTTTTCAAAATACTCCAAGCCCTTATCTCTTTTACTTGAAAAGGATTTTCCTTCTGTGTTTGATAAAGAGTGTCTAGCAGCTTTTCAAATTTTGAAAGAGGCACTCATTACTACACCTATCTTGATCACACCAGATTGGACTTAGCCATTTGTACTTATGTGTGATGCGAGTGATTTAGCACTTGGAGTAGTGCTTAGGCAGTTGAGGGATAAGAAGTTTTGTGCCATTTACTATACGAGTAAGACTTTCGATGCGGCACAAAAGAACTACACAATGACTGAAAAGGAGTTTCTTGCTATGGTGTACGCATTTATTAAGTTTCAACAGTACTTGATTGGCATGAAGACGATAGTGTATACGGATCACTCTGCGATTCGGTACTTGATGGAGAAGAAGGAAACAAAGCCAAGGATCATTAGATGGATTCTTCTTCTGCAGGAGTTTGATATGGAGATCCGAGTTAAAAAAGGTATGAAAAACGTCTTGGCAGATCACCTATCAATGTTGGATACAGGGGAACACTGTGATGATTCGTTTGATTACATAGAAGAGATGTTCCCTGATGAGAAGATCATGGCGGTGCTTGTTGAAGGAGCTGAAAAAGCATGTATAGTGGCTGCCCAAGGGATGGATCCATGGTATGCGGATTATGTTAATTACATTGCTGTAGGAGAAATCTTGAGAGATCTCAACCGATACCAACTCGCAAAGTTCAAGCGAGATGTTGAGACCTTCATATGGTATGGTCCATTTGTCTACAAGATATGTATAGATTCCATAGTCCGTAGGTGTGTGCCTGAGATGGAGATGGAGAGCGTTCTTGAGTTTTGCCATGCACAGCCTAACGGGGGCACTTCGGGGCTCAAAAAAATGCAGTGAAGGTACTTCAGACAGCCCTTTATTGGCCTACATTGTTTAAAGATTATGAGACCTATGTGGCATCGTGTGATAGATGTCAAAAGATGGGGAACATAAGTCGCAGAGATGAGATGCCACTACAACCGAGCATTGTTGTCGAGATTTTCAATGTACAGGGAATCGATTTTATGGGGCCTTTTTCCTCATCTAATGGATTTCTTTACATTCTTTTAGCCATGGACTATGTTTCTAAGTGGGTGGAAGCCATTCCCACTCGCGTGAATGATTCAAGGACTGTTTTACCTTTCTTGAAAAATATATCTTTACCCGTTATGGAGTTCCTAGAGCATTAGTGAGTAATGGAGGTTCTCACTTTGTCAACAAGGTTCTTGAAAAGGTACTTATGGATTATGGAGTCAAGCATAGAGTTACTACACCCTATCATCCACAAACGAATGGGCAAGTGGAAGCCTCCAACCGCCAAGTGAAGTAAATCTTGGAGAAGGTAGTCGAAACCAATAGAAAGGATTGGGCTATTAAGCTCGATGATGTTTTGTTGGAGTTTTGGACTGCTCACAAGACAGTGTTGGAGATGTCACCATATCAAAGTGTTGGAGATGTCACCATATCAAGACAGTGTTGGACGGGGCCGTTCATTATCTATAGAGCCTGCGGAGGGGGGAGTTTTGAGCTTATGGACAAAGATGGAGACATTATCACGGCGAATGGGCATCGTTTGAAGCATTACAAGTTGCCGAATGATGCTTGCATCGTCTTTGAGGACACCTTGCACTAGATTGGTACAGTCGTGACTTTTCGACGTTAAACATGAGCGCCTATTGGGGGCTTACCCTCCTGTTTTATTGCTTTAATTTTATTAGTGTGAGTAAAAAAATTTTATATTCGACGTGCTTATCATTCAGAAATTACATCTCTTTGTAAACTTAGTTTCGACTATGGTTTCTACTTAGTTTGGGAGGGGTGTGATGATTTACCTCATTATAGCACAGAGAATATGATCTTTTCTTTGTAACGTTTGCTAGGGGAGTTGATTTTTTTCGGTGTATTAAAACTTTAGTAGGTTTTGATGCATCGAATTTTTGCAATTTGCCTAGTGTTTAGTGGAGAGTTGTTATTTTTGGTGTGATTGCGGAGTTACACTTGATGTTATATGGTTTCTCTAGTTTAATTTTTGGATATCTTGATACTTGATGTTGTCCTAGAGTTAAATGTTGCAAGGAGATACGAGAAGGGTACGAAATTGAGGAAGATCGTGAGTTGTTTGACCTAACAGGAGCTGTTCGACAAGGCTTTTTGGTCGAGCACCGATCGAACAAAGTGACGAAAATCTTCTAGAGAGGTTGTTTGACTAGACTCTTGCTGCTCAACCTCGAAGCTGGAGTCGAACACCGGTCGAACAAAGTGGGAAAAACTTCCAGAGAGTTTGTTTGACCCATTAGTGGTTGCTGGATCGGAAGTATAAATTCAAATGATGGTCGAGCAAGACAGAGAAGAACAGGAGGCATGACGAGACAAGTTACTCGACGTCCAGTACCTGTTCGACCACTAGCGTTAGGTCGAACGGAGGTCGAGCAAAATGCACAAGTTGTCCAGAAAGATTATTCGATCTCGACCATGTTGTTCGACGAAGGAATCTAAGTTGAACAAAAGTCGAGCAAAATGTCGAATTTGTCCAGAGATGTCATTCGACTTAGCACGAGTTGTTCGACCAAGACTAAGGTCGAACGAAAGTCGAACAAGTCATGGAAAAATAGAGACTCGACTATACGTATTGCTCGACTTCCGCGTGTTGTTTGTCCAAGAAATTCAGGTCAAACGGAGGTTGAGCTAGGCAATTTTATAGATCAATTCTATTGGGAGCAATTCCAACTAATGCATGATCATTTCGCCACGCTCAACGCGAACTAGCAAGAAACGAACAGATAGCTGGCACTTGTGAATGCTAAATATGATGCACTCAACACGCGTTATGTTGAGATGGATGGACGGTTTAGGCAGTTGCAGGATCATGGGCGCATGATGGATAGGAATCTCACCGCTCTTCATAAATATATGGACCGGTGGCGGCTGGAGATGGGAGATAATGATGATGAGGGAGGATCGGATGATGATGATGCTCCGGAGGAGTGATGAGCATCATGTTTTTGTTCTGATCTTCCATTCTCTTTTCTACTTTACAGATGCCAGCTTGAGTGTTTGGGTGTAGTGGTGATTCATGCTTGAGTGGCCTATATTTGATTTTGATGATGAATGAATGATGAGTGTTATGTGCTTAGGATGAATTCATGATAAGAATGGGCTTTTATATTGATGCATGATAATTTGTTAAGAGCATGCATGTTCTATTTGTACTTGTAGTTCATAAGATATTGATGTTTATTGCATGCTTTGAAGAGTGCTTAGGATTCTATTAACCTTGTGAGGATTTGAGCCTTTTGATCGTGCTATACGAATGATCGTTTATTCTTGAGAGTCGTTTGTATACACGTATCCTAGAACTTGACTAGGAGTCTTGTGTGAAATCTATAATTGATAGATACTAGGAAGTGATCTTAGGTCATTATTGTTGATCGAGTTACTTAGAAAAATTTATCTTACCCTATTATATAATTATCTTTGTAAGCACTTTTGGGCCTTAAGCTTTTCTTTGGCGAGCCTTGATAATGAGTTGTTTGCCTTTTGAGCCTTAAACACCAATTACTAGTAAAGAGGGGAGGTAGACTAACGCTCAAGGAAACCTTGAAGTGGATTAGAATGAGAGATTTGGTGAAAGCAAATTCGAGAGACAAGAAGTTAAATCTTGTGAGGGATAGTGCCTGAAACCGGTATCCCAAATGATAGAGAGGGTAGTGCCCAAAACTGGTACTCTTATACTTGAAGAACACCAGAATTGGCGTGTTATTACGGAGCAGAAGTTGATCCAAGTAAAGATGGAGAAATGGTGCATGAACTAAATTGTTAAGGCAAAGAAGTTACGACGGGAGCAACTAAAAACAATATACTAAGGTAACTCTTTACTAGTAAAGTTAGTCACTTATCTATATTCTTCCACCTTAACCAAAGAGCCGACATTACATCCTTGAAGCAAGTCCTTTGTGATCCTAGTATTGAGTCGATTATAGATGGAGTTTTGAGACCTTTGACAAGCTTATAGTTACGCGAGTATATAAATTGAAATTGAGTGTTGATATCAACCATAAGGTGTATATCTTTACACTTGAGTGAGAAAGTAAATACTTACCCATGAGCTAGATGACTTAGCACTCGTAGAAGTATTGTGATTGATTGATATTTTTATGTGAATGAAAGGTATGATAATTGCATGTTTAATATAATTGCATGTGTTAAGATATGTTGTACATTGTGATTACACTCTATGGATTTGTCTGATTTTCGTTGCCTCGGGACCAGCAACATGTAAGTTTGGGGGTTTGATGAGAGTGTAAATTCACATGTTTTGGGCATTGATTTGCATGGAAATGGAGTACGATTTAGTCTTTTATTGTGATGAATCAGTACGTTTATGGGGAAAGTCACGAATCAGAGGATACAAGGGCTATTTGAGCATATTTGTATAGGAAAACAGGTGAAAAAGGCTCGGAATTGGAAGACACGATTTTGGAGGAGAGATTAGAGTGTTGTTTGACCAAGATAGCCTGTTCTACCAACATTAGTTTGGTCGACCAGAGGGGGACAAGTCGAGCAAATTGCCAAAACCAGTCCAGAAAAGTAGATCGACTTAGAGGTATTGCTCGACCACCATCGGCTTGGTCGAGCAGATGAGAAGAAGTCGAACAAAGTGGACAAAACTTAGAGTGAGCTCATTTGACTTGAAGGGCTTGCTCGACCAAGCATCAATATGGTCGAGCAAGAGCGGTTTGGTCGAGCAGAATGCAAAAATCGTCTAGAGAGCTTGCTCGAGTTAGCGGCCTTGTTCGACCAGTATGCCTTGGTCAAATGGCGTGTCGCTGATGCTATTTATGGTAATTCCAGATGTCTTTTACCAAATTTGACGTGTGCTCCAAGCAAAGGCCCATCCTAAGCCCATAAGGAGGTCCTATGAGTATAAAAGAAGAGTTTACGCAGTAGGAAGAGAGACACAACACAAGACAACATACATTCTCCTTCATCCACCAAACCCTACCATCATCCGAAGGGGTCGTGAGAGAGGTTCGTCTGGCGAGTCAAGTTAGATCATATCAACTAGCCATGATTGTTCCTAGATCAATCATGGACTAGAACCACCTCACCTTGGTAGTTCTAGGGTTATAAAAGTTTTATGAGTTAATCGAATTTTCATGTGTAAACTCTGTACAACACTACTTGTGGTTTATTATATATAAGATTGTGCTTTTTCAATTCATACTCACGGTCGTTTTGTGCATCTTTAACTGTTATGTAGAGTCTGAATACATCTCTTAGTTATTAATTGAGTGTGTTCACCGCTGAGCAGGATTGTATGTTATAATTCTAAGTGAAGGGATTCCGAAGTCTTATTAGAATTATCTTATATAGATACTTGTCAATTGAATCATATTCGAGATAATAAGTAGGATAAAGAGTATAACTTTATAGTACATAAAAATGGAGATCAAATCGGGTTAGAGTACTAAGTACACAGGAAATATTTGATTATGATGGTACCTAGAAAGGTGGGTGAAATATACGACTTGCTCCGAAGATATTCACACATGTCATACGCTTGCTTACTTGAGTCTATAGAGTACGCTTGTATGGTTTAGTGATGCGTCCATGAACCACAAGACAGAGTCGGACATCAACACATGGAAAGGAAATTAATAAATAAAACAGGATTACCTGAAGAATTAATCTCTTACTTACTTGATCACCACCGAAATTTCTCTATTGCTTGCATAATTACTTTGCTATTTCAATTTATGTTATTTAGTTTCATAATCATACCAACTCAAATTTACCAACATAATCTTAGTTGATTAGAATATAATTGAATTGATAATAATCCGTCCCTAGGGTTCGATAATCACTTGGTCGCCTATCGAGACAACAATTGATATCTTTATACTTGAGGATTAATTTTGTATGTTGAGAAAACACTCATCACCTGTCCGCCAGTTGTAGAGCCTCAGATATGGGAGTTAACTCCCCCAAACCAAGACTTTTAAATATGAACAAAGGCATCAAATTGATACTTGCCCCAAGATCGCACAAGGCTCGTCATGTCAGCCCTTTTTCCGATTTCACATAAGATAGTGAAACTTCCCGGATCTTTCAACTTAGCTGGTAGCTTCCTATAATCGAGCTGTAATTCTCCGATAGATTCACTGTTTCAATTCCGTTCAAGCTTCTCTTCTTCAAAAGTATAGCCTTCTAAAAACGGGCATAATACGGCATCTCCAAGATCGCATTAGAGAAAGGAATATTCAAACTTATCTTGTTTATGATGTCTGAAAACCTTTTGAACTTTTTTTCCAATCTCTTTTTGACAAGCTTGAAAGGAAACGGTGGAGGTATCTTTGTTTTGGGAATCCCCCATTCATCACATTTAACCTTCTCTGCTTTATCCTTTTTGGCTCTCAATCTCTTGGCTCTTTCCCACTTCTTCTCTTATGTAACCTCCGTGTTACACTCTTGAGATGGTACCATACTATTTTGATCAATGGGTGTAGTATTCAGAATTGAATTGGGATCTGTACGAAACTGCTCGACCTCCATTCGACCTTGCTGGTATGGTCGAACAATATAGGATTGGTCGAGCAACTTATCTGATCGCGTACTCTGTTCCTTCCTGTGTTGCTCGACTACCATTCTCCAGGTGTTGTTTGACCAAGATGGTCTGGTCGAACGACACTGTCTTGGTCGAACGGCAAGTTTTAAAATAGAGTACCATAATTTTATTTCTCCAGAGTCTGCTTGACTTCTGTTTGACTAGCTGGTCTGGTCGAGCAACTGTAGTTTAGTTGAGCAACTCACCTGCTTATTTTGTTTTCGCTCGCCGGCATTATCGGACCTTCATATTGCATTCCCGACCTCAATGTGATGGCATGGCAAGACTTTGGATTCTCAATACTTTGAGATGGAAACTTCAATAGTTTGAGTCAATTTGTTTACATTTCCGGCCATCTCCCCATCAACAACGTAAGGTCTTTCACTTGTTTAGAAAAATCCTCATGATTAGCATCAATTTATTTTCTAACTTGGCCTCAAGATAATCCAATCTTGCATCGTTCCTCGCCATGTACCTATTCACCGTATCCCCGAAACCCAACTTCCCTTCTTAGACCTTAGCTCCCGAATCAACACCAATAGGAGATTGCACCACATTATTCGGATTACTCCATGAAAATTCCAGCCTTCTTGGTTTTGGTAATTACCCGGGGGACCACGATTGATGTAATTACCTGATAATTCTGGTTTCCTTGATTTGGGTACCTACTTCCTTGAATATTTTGTCCCATGGCGTAATTTGCCTCCTCGACCTCCTCTTGGCTAGCTCCTTCATAGCCATCATCCTGCTACATCATTGATACTCTTTGAGATAAATCTGTGATCTGCTTTTGCTGAGACTCAAGTAACTTGTTGATATTAGCCAAGCTAGAGACGATCTCATCATCTTTTCCCGACTTCACCATAGTATGCTCAACCTGTGCTACTTTACTAAGAATATAAGTGCCTCTCACTCTATCAGTAGGCCAATCTCTTGAATTCATTGAGATATTCTTGAAAAGCTTCTCGGCCTCAATGGATGTCTTCATAAGCAATGCTCCATTGGAAGAAACATCAAGTAATACATGAGAATCGCAATCCAACCCATTGTAAAATATACTGTTATATTGAGCTTTAGATAGCCAATGATGTGGACACTTACGAAGCATGTCCTTAAATCTGTCCCAAGCTTCATGAAACTTCTCATTACCATGGATAGCAAATTGATTGATTTCTCGCTTCATCTTGAACACCTTTGAAGGTGGCATGTATCGCTCCAAGAATTTCACTTTCAACTTCTCCCATGTATCACATTCAGTAGCATCAAGATTATCGTACAAATCTCTCGCTTTTTCATTCAACGAGAACTTAAAAAATATGATCTTCCTCACATCTTCATGAGCTCCTGCATCTTTTTGTGTGCTTGCATACCCAAGGAAATTATTGAGATGTTGCTGAGGATCTTCAAAGGTTCTCCTAGAGAAGGGACTCCTTTCAATCATGGTGTTAAGAGCAGGGTGTAAATCGAAATTGGCTCTGGTACCTCTTGCCCCTAAAAATCCCGTATTGCCTCCTCCGTTGTTCTTAAAGACTTTACAGATGGCAAGTGTATTCAGATTCATGATGCATGTTTTTTTTGCACACAAAATTAATTCTCACGTATTAAGGATATCAATTGCAGGTTAAGCAAGCGACCAAGTGAATTATCAAACCCAAAGGACGGCTTATTATCAAGTTAATTTTTAACTAAATTAATTAAGACGAAGGCAATAAAGTTTTAGTATTTAATTATTAAACTAATAAACAATTAACTAAAATAAAAAATCACTCGAAGAATACAAAAGTAGATCAAGTAAGAGAATAGGTAGCTCTAGGATAATCCAGTTTCACACATTAATTTCCCTTCCTTGTGTTGATGTCCGACTCTGCCTTGTGGAATATGGACGCATCACTAAACCATGCATATCTACTCTATAGACACAAGTAAATATGTGTGTAACACGTGTGAATAACCTCGGAGCAAGAGATATAATTACACCTCCTTTCTAGGTACTATCAGTATCAATTATTTCCCTGGCCAATTGGTACTCTAACTCGATATGATCTCCCTTTATATGTATTATAAAATTATCCTCTTTATCCTACTTAATAACCCGAATTCAATTGAATTAATAAGTATTCATATATGATAGTTCTATTGAAGCTTCGGAGTCCCCTCACTTAGAATCATAACATGAAATCCTGTTCAGCGGTGAACGCACTCAATCTACAACTAAGATATATATTCAAACTCTATATACCAATTGAAAATGTACAAAACGACTGTGAATATGGATTAAAAAAGAACAATCATATATAAAATAAATCTACAAGTAGTGTTATATGGAGTTTACACACGAAAGTTCAATTAATTTTTAAAAACCTTCACAACCCTAGTTCTACCAAAAAGCTCTAGCCCATGGTGTTACGAAGAACAATCATGGGTGTTGGATAGTTCTTACCCAGATGTCTGGAAAATACAAGATAAATTAGAAAAAAAATAAAATACTAGATGTGGGAGTCATCGCGTCCTTCTCCGTCTTGAATCCTCCTCATGGTTCTCCTCTTGATTCCACAGACGAATTTTCAAAGTGATGGATGGATGGAGGAAAGGATGTGAATGATAGTTGGGGGTGATCCCCCCTTGTGGGGTGTACGATGGATGTGGCTCTTTCTAATCTAATCTCTAATATCTATTCTAATGAATAATGATGTGATCTACATCCCCTTTTATACTTGTGAGCTCTCCTTATGGACCTTGGATGAGCTTTTGATGAGTGATATTTTCACCTGGATTTTAGTATATTTTTATGTCCATTTTCATAGTATTTTATCTGTATTTTATTTGTTATTTGGTTGTGTTATGTGTTTTCATGAAAATGTGTGTAAATGAGCTTAAACGTATGTAAAACAGGTGAAAATGGAGCATAAATTGAGACGGGAGCTAAAACGAGCAAGAAACGGGCTGAGGAAAGCAACTCGAGTCGAGTTGGGGTCAGAAAATGTCAATAAATTACCCAGAGAGCTTACTCGAGTTACAAGGTCCAACTCGACTTGCAACTCGAGTCGAGTAAGGAGCAGGTCAAGTGCTAAAAATTATACAGTGAGCCAACTCGACTTACAAGCTACAACACGAGTTGCTAGCTCGAGTCGAGCTGGGTGCCGAGGGATTTTCAGTTTCAGAGCCTCGCAACACGACCAAACAGGTGGATGCACGAGTTGCCAACACGAGTCGAGCCAGGTCTACTCGAGTTACACACAACGTAGCTCGACTCGAGTTGCAACTCGAGTTGGGTAAGGCCAACTCGAGTTGAATGTTTTTGGGCCAAAAATCTAGATTTTCACCTGCCAATGTGTGTAAGTATGTGTAAAAACCCAGTTAATGATTAATTCATGGCCCAACTTGGAGAGAGTATAAATAGCCTCAAGTTCAACATTTGAAGGAAAATTGGATATTCCACACAAGGGTTTCACCTCTACATCTAGATCACACACTATTCTCTCCATTCTACACCATCATCTTCATCCATTCACCATCCATTGGATCTACTAACATCCCACCATCAAAACCTTCATCCAATTGAAGAAAAGAAGCAAGGAAGAGAGGAGAATTGCAAGGGAAGGAAGGAGATCACCACTGAAGCACTTCAAGGGAGTTTCCATCATTACTTTTTAGTTAAACCTCATAGTTCCATCATATTTTGTAAGGATCTTAATGTCGATGTTGATTTCCTTTTGAATATGGTAGGCTAATCTCCCTTGTGGGATTAACAACATGATAGTTTGTGGTTAATTTTGGGGATTTATTTATTTGAATTCATATGTTTATTGGATCTATGATTTTCTATCATTGATTGTTAATTGTTTGACTTGTACTGTTGATTTGTGTGGTAAATTGTCATGAACATGTGATTAGATTGAGAAATCAATTAAATATTTAGGATAGTTCATTGAATCAATTCTTCATACACTTCATGTTAATTATAAGTTGTAAAGAGATTGAGAAATCCCTTAGAATTTAGAATCCTTTGATAGAACATTTGATTGATTTGATCGAGAGGTTGATTAATCGTATGAAGGGACTCTCATTTCAAGCTTAGTACCTAGTTGGAATTGTTTATGTGAGAATCAATCCATTGAGCTATTTGATATTCATATCCTATGCATCTCGAGAGGGAGTTTAGGTGAACTTAGTGTTGGCCCTTAATCCTATATCCATGACACATATGAATTTAATACATAATTCCTTGAGTTACCACTTCTTGATTGTTGCTAATCTCACTTTTAATCAATTTGGTAAACCACTTTCCATCCATCCATCTTGTTTGTTGATCATTGCTTGCTTGCTTGCTTTGATTACTTCTATTTACATGTTTTAACAACCAACCCCTTTAATGATTCGTCTCTATAAAATCATGAAAAACGTAAGATCGCTTAAGCACTAGTGCCTACCTCCCTGTGGTTCGATAAATTCTTTTAATTGGTCATTCTTACTACGAATGACTAATCAAATGGCGCCATTGCCGGGGAGGCAACGGTTGCTAGTAGCTTGAAGAAGGATCATTTCGAGTGATCTTAATAGAGACAATTATTTTATTTTATTTGCTTTTTATTATTTGGTTCGTGAAATCTTGTTCTAACTTCTTTCTTTGTGAGGTATATGCAAACGAGGTCAAGGGGGACACAATCGGAGCCCATTGACGGCCCGTGCACCAGCACACGACCATCCTCCTGGGCGACCAGCGAGTTCTGATGACACTACACAGCTGTTGGGTACAGGGTCGTGTTCCGAACACGGCCCGTGTACCAACATTCCCTGTTCTTCCGTCTCCTTTTCGCTCCCGACTCCTTTTTTGTCCATTCCTTGACCTGTTTTACATATATTTATGCTCATTTACATATTTCTATCAATTTATACCATATTCCTCAAAATAAAAATAACTAGACCAAAAGTAACACAAATATGAATAAAAACATTCAAAAATACACAAATAAAGGCACTAAAATATAGGTGAAAACGACTATGATCAACCCCCCAAACTTAAAGTATTGTTCGTCCTCGAACAATGAACCACAACACATCACAAGTAATAAAGACTACAAAATCATATTAAGTATGAATCCCTACATTATCAAAAATATAACATGAAAGATTAACAAGTTCAATCATAAGAATGACAAAAGAGTAATCAAATCCCTTTCAATCCAAGTCACTCATAGAATATCAAATTCACTCAACACTCTATAGAGCAGGGTTTTTAACATCACTCATCAACCGGTTAAAACTGACTCACCATACGCCTGCTCATGGACTATGTTTACAAGCCACCCTAGTTTCAATAAGTGATCAAAAAGGTCTTTATCTTTTGGATGTAATGTTTAAGCTCTTTGGTAGGGTAGGAAACTTTGGATAATAGTGACTAATCAAGTGTAAGTGATTTAAGAGATACTTTTCTCCAATTTACACACTTTCAAGCTTCCTTTACTTTCTTCTTTAATCATAAGCACTATCATTCCATGGATTTCTTGAGCTTCTCTTGATTTTTCCATGCTTCCTTTCTTTCGACTTTTGAATTCCATGAGCTCATTTTGTTGATTTGCTCATTTTTGTTCTTGTTTTGAGGTCGCATGTACATTTGCTTTAGCTCTTTTCATCCTTTTCTTGTGTTTACCATTTCCTTTCTTTTTTAGTACAATTCTCACATCAAACCTTGTAAACCATCATCTCCTCAATCACCCACACTTAGGTTATATATAAGGCTCAAGTGGGTTTTAAAGGCTTGTATTGTGCTTGAATCACAAAGAAAAAGGCTTATAGGCTCAAATTGGCTTACTATGGATAATGTTTTTGGTATGGAAGTTTTATGGCTATGACTTCATTCATCAAAGATGGCCTAAGATCATTTCACAAATTTTCACCATTTGAGCTTCATTCCTATAGTCCATGAGCATGTTCTAGTTTATCTAAGTTCAACCGGTCCTCTCTTCGAGAATTAACCATGGAGGCACGGTTGAGGCTCAAGTCTCACAAGCTTTTACTTGGACCAAAAGAAACACAATTACCCTTCATACTTCTCAAAATTGAACAAATTATATAATTCATGTCACAATTTCAACAAGTAGAAACCATTAATATGCATGTCATCACTCATTACAAACAATGCATCGTAGCTCATATTAAAAAAAAAACACTCAACTCATTCCCAAAAACATACCACCAAACCATCCCTACAAGAATAAAAATAACAACAAACACCACAATGGTAAAAGAATAACCAAACAATACAAAAACATATAACATGCATAAACCAAATCATCCATTAAAAAGTATCAACACATTAATTCACATCCATAGAAATAAAAATCAAATTCCCATCACATCCACACAATAGAAATCAAACCAAAATACCAAAATGACTAAAAGAGAATCACATAAAACTAAAAATAAAATAATCCTAAAATATAAAACCTCCCAAAACTAAACAATCAAAGTACAACTCAATCGAATCAAATCAATCCAAACATTCTTCCAACAATCTATCATGGCTAAGATGAATGGACAAAAGTGCCAAGCACTCAAAATACTCCCTTCATTATTCTGGAGGCGGCTGTGGATGATAAGTATTCCATAGAATGTAAGCACGAGGAGATACGGGGAATTGGAAGTTGAACATCATAGTTATCATCTCTTCCATATTGTTAGAATGCACCCATGAAAGCTCCTCGTAGTACTCCCTACGACGTTCTCCAGCTCTCAACTCCTCAATATGCCTTCCATGCTCTTGCTGAACCTCTCGGATCTCCCTAATTTGTGCCCCATATGTCTGCTGCACGTGCCTCATGTCTCGCTCCTCATCCATCATGTAATTCCATCGTTCATCACCTTGGTCAGGTCCCACTAGGGGCTGCTCTCCTTCTTCCTCAAATTGGTGTGGCTTAGGACCTTGCTCATCAAACTCCACCTGCTCCGGTGCATCCGGCTCATCGTCCTCCATTGGCACTGGCTCTGCTCTTAAGTTGGCTAACTTTTCATTCTCTTCAACTCTCATTTGTCTAAGAACCTCTTCCATTTCATTCCTGTTTCTTCTATAAAAAGCTTTCACCACTCTGGAATGGTTCACACTACCCATAGCTAAATTAGCAAGCCTCCTTCTAGTGTATACCATGGTGAGCTCCGGAGTTGGCAAGGGAAATGGAGCTCCCTTATCTTGCCTCAAACAATATTGATTCCCAACCGTGGTCAAGAACTCCATCCGCATCAATTATTGGTAGTTCAGCCCTTCACTCACCATTCGATTCTCCATACCTGCCACATTAACTCTCAATCCTTGAGCTATCATAGTAATCATCCCTCCTAGCATTAGACCTTGAGATGATTGTCTCATAGCAACTCTTCCGCATGTTGCACAAAGTGTGCTGCAATATTCAGTGGTAGCTCTTCGTATAAGCAATACATAATATAAAGTTGTTTATCTCCAACAGCTTCACCTTCAAACCTCCCTAAGATTGTATTTGAGACGATCTTCTCTTAGTATCTCATTATTGGATTGTGGATGGCCGTTCCCTTTAAAGCACTAGGGACGTATCCTGCTCTTTCAGTTCCATCGTTCACTATACCTTTCCATCATTCTTGTTGGTTGAAAGTGCCTCCTGCATAAAAGCTCTGATGAAATTCGCATGGGGGACACTCAAAACACTCATTCAAAATAGCCAACTGAACCTTTTCTCTCAATACGTTGTCCAACTGAAATGTCACCCACAGAGTAAACCCATTCCGATCCTTCTTCACTTGCAGTGTGCTCATGAACTCAGCAATTAAATGATAATAGGTTGGTGGCCTCTTGTCAAAGAATGCTTTCATATGTGCAAATCTGAAAAAGCTTCCTCAAATCCTCCTCAATTCCTAACCCTCTCATCGTTTCTGTGTCTTGAAAATGAGTGGGCTTGATTTTTGGAGCTAACATTTGCCAACGAAGCACGTACTTTCCCCAATAATCCTCAAACTCAACCCCAAAATCGCCCCGATGTATTCCTTCTATAGTCAACTGTGCATCCAAAGTAGCCAACTCCCCTGGATCGGTTATCACAATGAAGTCCTCATTCCTGGGTCTAACTCTCCTCTCGGCAATCTACAAAACAATAATTCTCAAGTTATAACCAATGACCTTTACATGAATGTTAATGCACCTAATTAAATTCCACCCTAGTTATTCAACTTAGTATGGAAGCTATTATGCATCAAGAAGCTCACTCACATCATTAAAACATCAAACTTAGACATAATATGTACTTTACCATCATTTATCTCAATTATCAATTTCTTAACCAACTTCTAATCATTATCACACATATGAATTCCAAATTTAATTATCATCAAACATTATTCATATATGATCATCAAATTCTAACAAAATTCTCTCTTAGACATTTCATCAAACACTTGACATGCACAAAGTTTACACATCTATTCAACATACAATTTATATAGACTCATGCCCAAATCCTCAATATCTAAGGCTAATTTAACACAAATAAGCATCATACTCATGTAATTCATCAATTAGCACAATACAATTATTCAAACTCATGATTCTCACACAAACCCCAAATTATTCCTCATGAACCCTAATTCATCTTTTCAAAAATTCAAAAATTCATATTGAACATGTATCAATATCATCAATTAAGCATACAATTCATATTATAACAAAACCCATACATCAATTCAATCAATTCATATCAAAATTCACAAGTTAGGGTTCAAGAAGTTCATACCTTTTGACAATTGGATGTGGAGAAGTGTGTTTGATGTGCAAAATCAACGAACTTCACTCACAATCCTTCAAAACTAACCTGGGTGGAAGATTTGTGTGCTTGGAAGAATGAATTGGGTGTGTATGGATGGGAGAAAACTCATGGAATGAGTACAGAACGGCCTTTTTAAAAAACTTGGATGAAGCCCCTGCACGGGCCGTGTTACGCTGCACAACCTTAAGTGAGACCGTTTAGCATTTCTGATCCCACTACAAGGCTAAGTGTTACAGGGCCGTGTGCGGAACACGGCCTGTGTACCTTTTCCTACACGGCTCGAGCTGCGGAGCTCAGCCTTCCTCCTGGCCGTGTAGCATTTTTTGATGATGCTACACGACCAATTGCTACAGGGCCATGTGCGGAGCACGACCCATGTGGCAATTTGCCCTGTTTCTCCATTTTTCTTACTTCACTTCATTCTTGCCCTGTTTTTCCACTTTTCACACACCCTATTCATGCTCAAACACTTCTCAATATCATTTACACTACACTCATAATCAAAAATGAATCGAAATGTACTCAAAACACCACCAAACATACCAAAACTCAACTACTCAAGAGAAAATTTTCAAAATATTGACCATTTTATAAGACAACACAAGATAACATAATACACATGATTCATCACTCAATCACAAGATAACATAATACACATGATTCATCACTTAATTAAACAAAGTTTAGTTAGGTCACACCACGCACTCTCTCCCCAAACTTAAATCGAAACTTGCGAATTAAGTTTGCAAAATGTGGTGAGACATACCTCTTCATGAACTTTTCCCCTAATGACTCTTGTGCATCTTTCTCCTTTCGTATGATAAAGTATGACCACCACGCAACCTCCCCCCAAACTTAAATTAACACAAGTGTTAAAATTTAAGTTTGTAAAGAGTGGTGAGGCATACATCATCATTCCATATTTAGCATCCTTGTCCTTCATCTAATGCATTTCTCATGAGCTTAATCACCTTCATACCAAATCTAAAAGAAAACTACTAAACAAAAAAAAAAAACACTACACTACTCCAAAATCAAAGAAGTTTAGGAAGAAAGAGTATCCACATACACTATCTCATTTTGAGAAGGAGATAGGTAATGCTTCACTCTATTACCATTTACCACAAACTCATTATTTGGACCCTTGAGCTTCAACGTATGTCCATTCAACACTTCAAGCACTTCATATGACCCCATCCACTTTGACTTGAGCTTTTCGAGAAACAACTTAAGTCTCGAATTGAATACAAGAATTTTATCACCCGGAGCAAAGGTCTTTTCCTTTACTTTAGCATCATGTCATCTCTTCATATTCTCTTTGTAGATGATTGAGCTATCAAATGCTCTTCCTCTAAACTTCTTCAACTCAACTAAATTCAACAACCTTGCTTGAGCACTCTCCCTTTCATCCATATTGAGGCATTTGATAGCCCACAATGCACGATGTTTCCAACTCCACGGGGAGGTGACAAGCTTTACCATAGACCAATTGATACGGTGACATACCAAGGATGGTCTTAAAAGCCGTTCTATATGCCCATAAAGCATCATCAAGCTTATTCGACCAATTCTTTCTCATCTCCATTGATTGTCTTCTCAAAAACTAACTTGATTTGGCAGTTTGAGACCTCCACCAAACCATTTTCTTGAGGGTGGTACGGTGTAGCCACTCGATGCTTCACTCCATATCTATTCAACAAACTTTCCATCAACTTGTTGACAAAGTGTGATCCTCCATCACTCACTAAAGCCCGTGGAACTCCAAACCTAGCAAAAATATTCTTCTTCAAGAACATTTGCACTATCAAAGCATCATTTGTTTTAGTGGGGATTGCCTCCACCCACTATGACACATAATCCACGGCTAGCAAGATGTATACATATCCTTTCAACGAGGGAAATGGTCCCATAAAATCAATGCCCCATACATCAAATATATCCACATCAATTCTCAAGGTCATGGGTATTTCATCTCTCTTACCTATTCCCCCTATCCTTTGGAATCGATCATACTTAGCCACAAACTTCTTTGCATCCTTAAATAATATTGGCCAATAGAACCCCGATTGCAAAATTTTAGTCCCCGTCTTTTGATGAGCGAAGTGACCTCTACACAAAGACGAATGACAAAGTTCAAGAATCCCCATAACTTCTTCTTCAGCCATACATCTTCTTATCATTCCATCATTACAAATCTTATACAAGTAAGGTTCATCCCACAAGTACTTCTTCACTTCAACATGAAACTTCTTCTCCTTGTACTCATTAAGCAATGTAGGCTCAATTCCACAAACAATGAAGTTAACATAGTCGGATACCAAGGCGGATCATTCACAATGAGAGAACATACTTGCTCAACTTCCAATAGAAAAATTTCTTTATCTGAAAACTCATCCCCAATTGGCTTTACATCCTCATTCTCACCTCCATTTTCCAATCTAGACAAATGGTCTGCTATTACATTCTCCACACCTCTCTTATCCTTGATCAGCACATCAAATTCCTATAAAAGCAATACCCAACGGATTAAACAAGGTTTAGCATCTTTCTTGTTCATAAGGTATTTTATAGTTGTGTGATCCATGTAAACATTCATTTGTGTTCCAACCAAGTATGGTCAAAACTTCTCAAAAGCATACACTACGGCTAAAAATTCCTTCTCCGTGGTGGTATAATTGACTTGGCATGCATTCAAGGTTTTTGAGGCATAATAGATTGCGCTAAACTTCTTCTCCCTTGTTTATCCCAACACCACTCCAATAGATTGATCACTAGCATCACAATGCAATTCAAATTGCAAACTCCAATCCGGAGTGACGAATATTGGCGATGAAGTGAGAGCATCCTTTAGCACCTGAAATGATACACGACATTCGTCATCAAAGTTAATGGACAATCTTTTTCAAGCAATTTACAAAGAGGTTTAGAAATTTTTGAAAAATCCTTAATGAAGGGTCTATAGAAGCATGCATGGCCTAATAACGATCTCACCCCTTCTCACTAGTAGAAGGAGAAAGACGTTCTATAGCTATCACTTTAGCTCTATCAACTTTTAAACCATGCTTTGAGATATGATACCCTAAGACAATTTCATCTGTCACCATAAAATGACACTTTTCCCAATTTAGCACAAGATTTGATTCTTCACACCTCTGCAACACCACAATGAGATTAGTCAAGCATATATCATAAGAAGCACCATACACAGAAAAGTCATCCATGAATACCTCCATAATATTTTCAATCAAACCATCGAAGATAGCCATCATACAACTCTGAAAAGTGGCAGGGGCATTACATAGACCAAACGGCATCATTTTAAATGCAAATGTACCATAGGGACATGTGAAAGTTATCTTCTCTTCGTCTTCCGACGCAATCAATATTTGATTATACGCGGAGTAACCATCAAGAAAACAATAGTGCTCATGCCCCGTAAGACGATCCAACATTTGGTCTATGAATGGCGATGGGAAATGATCTTTACGAGTGTTTTCATTCAACTTATGATAATCAACACAAACTCTCCAACCCGTAATAGTTCTAGTGGCAATGGTTTCATTTGTATCGGATCTAACAATTGTCATACCACCCTTTTTTGCTACTACATGTAAGGGACTTACATATTGACTATCACTTATTGGAAAGATTTTTCCAGCATCAAGTCATTTTAATACCTCCTTTCTTACCACTTCTTGCATTATAGGATTTAATCTACGTTGGTTTTGAACACACGACTTCTTATCATCAATCAAGTGAATCTTATGCATGCACATAGATGGACTAATACCTTTCAAATCTTTAATGCTCCAACCAATAGAAGATTTATGCTCTCTTAAGACTCTTAACAATTTTTCTAATTCTAGATCATTAAGGGAAGAGGATACAATTACCGGATACGTTTCATCTTTTTCCAAGTAAGCATACTTCAAATGCTCTGACAATGGTTTCAACTCCACATTCTTTTTCTCTTGCTCTTCCTCTTTTGGTCCTTCAACAAGTTTCTCCACCTTTGCTTCTTTTGCTTCCTCATTTGTAAGTGCCCTACAAGCATTTAAACCATGCAATTCATCAATTATTTCATAATTTTCCAAACAAAAAGAAGATTTAGATTTAAGAGATTCAATAGAGTAAGAATGGCTTATGATGAGTTCCTATGGATCCTTGGAGTGAAGATGGTACATATGTTCTTCAACCATGTTATCCACAACCTCCAATCTTCCACATTCATCCTTGTTCTTTGGATACCTCATAGCTTCTCTCAATGAAAATTTCACTTCTTTTTCATTCACCCTCAAAGTGAGCTCTCTCTTCCCCACATCAATCAATGTTTTTCCCGTGGCAAGAAATGGACGACCAAGTATTAATGGAACATTTGAATCCTCATCCATATCTAGTACTACAAAATCAATGGGAAATACGAACTTGCCAACTTTGATCAACACATCTTCAACAAATCCTTTTGGATAAGTCAATGATCGATCGACTAATTGAAGTGTAACCGATGTCGGCTTAACCTCACCAATACCCAACTTCTTAAAGATTGACAATGGCATCAAATTAATGCTAGCTCCCAAATCACATAGAGCTTTGTAATTCTCATGCTATCCCATCTCACATGGAATGTGAAACTCTCCGGATCTTTCAATTTAGGAAGAAGTTTCTTTTGCAAGATTGCACTGTATTCCTCCGTAAGGTTCACCATTTCAAACTCTCCCAAGCTTCTTTTCTTTGACAATATATCCTTCAAAATTTTGGAGTAGTTGGGCATTTGAAGTAGAGCCTCCGCAAAAGGAATATTCACATGTATCTTCTTCAACATCTCAACAAACTTGACAAATTTTCCTTCTAATCCCTTTTTCAAACACCTTTGTGGAAACTAATTGCAACGGGCAACTTTGAAATTCCCCATTCATCCCTTTCAAACTTCTCCTCTTTCTCTTTTCATTTTGCTTCTCTACATCTTTCCCACTTCTTTGGAGACATCACTTTTTCTTCTTCAAGTATAGGGGTACTTTCATCTTTTTCAACAATTTCAATTTCTTTCTCTTTCCCTTCTTCATCCAAGCTTTTCATAGGCTCAAATTCACACTCTACCCCCTCTACTTCCATTAGCGTAGAAGGCCCTTCGTATTTTGTTCCAGTACGAAGTTCAATAGCCTTGCATTGCTCCTTCGGATTAGTAATGGTTGTAGATAGAAATTTTCCTTGCCGATGAACATCCCCCCCTTCACTTGCCATTTGACTCATTTGTGTCTCCAAAGCTTTGAATCGATTATCATTCAATTCATCTCTTAGCCTTCTCTCTTCTTTCACTATCAACCTCTCATCCCTTTCATGCCTCATGAGCTCAAATATTTTTCCCATTTGATCCTCCACCGTAGGCTTCCCTTCACCATTTTGAGCTTTCTCCCCCGGATTAATGCCCGGTGGTAGAGTAAGTGCATTCTCTTGATTTCCATAAGACAAGTTCTCATACATATAAGGTTGATTAAAATTCCCTTGAAAGTTTCCTTTGCCCCATCCTCCTTGCCTTTGTGGATATCCTCCTCCATGACATCCAAAATTTCCACCATAATTTCATTGGAAGTTCCTTCCTTGCATGAAGGCAACTTTCTCAAGCGTCATATCCGGTGAACACCATGCATCTTGCATTCCAAAATTAGAGGACATACCTTATTGAGGCATAGAGGTAGGCATTTGACAACTTTGAGATGATGGACCCAAATTAGGCATAGTCATGCCTTGTTGAGAATTTGCAAGTATTTGTTGATTCACCACTGGCGTAGAATTTGGAGACATTTGCATGTTATCATTCATCCTTTTTAAGATCTCTGTGATTACCCTATTGATCATATCTTCCTTAGGCATTTCCATATTTTTCACTTGTTGTAAGCATACTTCTTCCATCTTAGCAATCCTTTCCCTTTCATACATTCCCGGTGCATGATCCATGGGCCATTGACCCGTATTCAAAGCTACTTCCTCACATATGGCAATTGCTCTTTCCAGAGTTTGCCTCAAAATCAAACCTCCCACCGAAGCATCAATGAGCATCCTCTCACTTCCATGTAAACCAACATAGAAGAATCCTATTTGTTGCTCTTTGGGAAATCCGTGTTGTGGACATTTCCTCAGCATCTCTTTGAAACGGTCCCATGCCTCATTAAATATCTCAAGTATCAATTGCTTGAATTGAAAATTTTGCCCTTTAAGATGCAACATCTTCGATGATGGAAAATACTTGCTCAAGAATCTTTATGCCAACACTCTCCATGGGGTATAGGATCCCGGTGGTATACTATGATACCAAGCCATAGCCTTATCTCTCAATAAAAATGAGAAAAGCTTAATTTTGATCACATCCTCACTTACCCCGTTTATCTTTATCGTGTTTGCCAACTCCATAAATTGGGCTAAGTGAGCATTTGGGTCCTCCATAGTACCACCACCAAATTGATTCGCTTTCACCATGTTGATCAATCCCCTCTTGATCTCAAAATTATTAACATTTAATGGCGGCACCATCGCATAATTCCCAAACTAAGGTTGGAAATTATCTCGAATGTTCATTACCTCCATTATGTCCATTTCCACGGGGTTGATTTTGCACCACCAAAGGGTTATTCCTTGCTTCTTGTTGTGCCAACAAGTTTTGAATAATAGCTTGCATTTGTTGATTTTGCAAGTACATTTGTTGAGCATAAACCATGTTCTGAATAATAGCTTGCAAGTACATTTGTTGAGCATAAACCATTATTAACATTGTGTTCTCCTTCATCAACCATGTTTTCATTATCCCTTACTTCTTTCATATTTTCCTCCGTAGGTTCTAACACTCCTCTCCTTTGTCTTCTCAAGGTAGCTTTCAATTCCAAGTTCAAAAGTTCAATGGATTGAGACCTTGAACGAGTTCGCATGCACCTACAAGAAATTCCAAGTTAGCTAAACAACCAAGAGAAGTAAACAAATAACAAATAAAAGAAATTCTTATCAACACTAATCAACTTCAAACTCGTTACAGCCAAATGTTTAGCATTTCCCCGGCAAGCGGCGCAATGAACTTAATTACATATTTAGTAAAATGTCAAGAGCAAGTTTACTCTATCGTTGTTGTATACGAGTGACCAAGTACAAAATTTAAAAGATTGTCATCCCAAGGGAAAGCAAACATTGGCTAGTATCCAAATTGTTCCTCTATTTATGCTTTGATAATATGTTTGAAGGTTTGGTATTAAAACTAATGCTTAATATTCTACTCAAATAACTAGAATGTATACTAGCTAAGTAAATGATCAAATAACTAGCAAATGACTAATGGAATGGATGTAAAATATACTTGAGAAGAGAGCAAGGCTAATAATACTTATAGTTGAGACTTGATCTAGATATGCAAAGCCATTCATAGTAATTCTCATTAACTTGTGGATTAAAAGCAATCACAAATTTACCCCTAGTCCCTATGGCCAAGGCAACTAGGTTCTCGACTCTTTTACAGGCCTAAGTCTCCTAAGATTGGTCTTAATCTCAATTCCCTTAAGGTACTATGATCATAAGTTAGTTCTTTTCACTCAATTATTTAAGTGTCCCTCTATGAATGTTCTAAGCCTAAGGAGGGTATGACTTTCCTCCTCTTATACTAACATGCATGCACAACTCAATATATGATTCAATTAAAACTTCACTCACAACATTGGAATGACCATCCTAATATAATGAATAGAGAATTTAATCACACATATATTGAAATGAAACATGATTGATATATCATAGAAGAAAATCCACATATCAATTCAAATCACTACTCAAGTTTTACATATCTAACTCTTCACCTCAACCACTCATATGACTAGCCCTACTATAAAACTAGCCACTAAACATAGTAATTAATTCAATACAAATCAAGCTTTGTTCCATTTGAGCCATAATAAGAAGAAAATTAACAATTGGAAAGTTGATTTGCTTCCCTTGCATAAGAAAATCTTCCTCCTCTTCAATTGATCAACTTCTTCAACAATTGATGCTCCAATCTTTTCAAATGGTGGTAGGATGGATGGAATGAAGGTTTTATAGATTGAAAATGTAGATCAAATGGTGATTTGATGGATCTAGATGGAAGAGATGGAAGATGGATCTACTATGTGAGGAAATTTAGTGTTTTGGTATGTGTAACTGCTCTAATCTGATCTCTAATGAATTTCCCTTTTAAATTTCACATAAGTCATGGTTTTATATCACTTATGGACCTTTTAGAAACTTCTAGAACATTCTGAAAATTACACAGGATTTTGCACCTACACGGCCCGTGCAGCAGCACACGACCCGTGTAGGGCACACTTACTTCGGCGTGTTGTCTGTGCTCCAGACACGGCTCGAGCTGCTCTGCATAGTCATAGTCATGGCCTTGTAGCATTCTCTGACAACAATGCACGACTTCTTCTTACAGGGCCGTGCTCTACACACGGGGCGTGCAGCAGCACACGGCCCATGCACCAGCGCACGGCCATCCTCCTGGGTGAGCAGCGAGTTCTGATGATACTACACAGCTGTTGGGTACAGAGACGTGTTCCGAACATGGCCCGTGTACCAACATTCCCTGTTCTTCCATCTCCTTTTCGCTCCCGACTCCATTTTTGTCCATTCCTTGACCTGTTTTACATATATTTTAGCTCATTTACACAATTCTATCAATTTATACCACATTCCTGAAAATAACAATAACTCCACCAAAAGTAACACAACTATGGATAAAAACATCCGAAAATACACAAATAAAGACACTAAAATTTAGGTGAAAATGACTTTGATCAAACAACCAACAATTGCTTCAACAAATGGTGCAACAAGCTCTAATGCAACAAAGCTTCCCACATGCTTACGCACTTCTCCAACAAGCTTACGTGCCACCACCACCACCTCCGGTGCAACATGGAATTTACAATGATCAAAGGGTGATCCGGGATTTCTTTATGCCAAGGGTGATGTCACAAATGATGAGTCCACCAATCAATGCCAACAACTTTGAAGTGAAGGCGGACCCTCGAGTTCCACTCATTTTGGGAAGGCCATTTCTAGCGACGGGAAGAGCTAAAACTGATGTTGAAAGAGAAGAGTTATCCTTAAGCTCAAAAGGAAAGAGTGTCACAATCTTGTGCAACAAGGAAAAAGGAATCAAATCACACTTGAAGCCTCCGAATGTGCCTCCGAATGATTTCATGGATCATGAATAATTTTTGACAATTTAAATTCATTTCTTCATGATTAAATGAAAATGTCAAATTCTAACTTATCTTCGTGTGATGTTGATAGGATGAAAGCATCAGAGCTCGATTGGAAACTAGACAAAGGAGAAAGATGAAGTCCACTAGAAGCTCTCCTTGATGATGATTTGATGCTCGTGAGCAACAATGGTGAAGTTGAGCTAGTGGACAAAAAGAGGGCTAAGTAAATGTTTAAAGTGAGGATGCGAGGAGAAAGTGTGATGGACCATAATTTGGTTTAATGATCGTGAAATTTCGTCCGACTTGAAGACGTTAAACTTAGTGCTAAATGGGAGGCAACCCATTCTTTTATCTTTTGATACTTGTTTGTATTTTGGTCTTGTAGGTGGATTGTGCTTGTGAGAAAATACACATTGAAGAAAAGAGAAGTGCTTCATGGATTAGAATAGACATGTTCACCACTTGTTGCAAACTTAATCCTCGACTCTTGTCTCGAGTTAAGTTTGGGGGGCTAGTGCGTGGTGGACATAGCTCAAGTCGTTGGATGCGTTTACTTCTCCACAAGAAAATCATCAATGGAAACTACAAGGGTAAGTCCCACTACTTTTTGCAAACTTAAGTCTCAACTTGTTTCGATTTAAGTTTGGGGGGAGAGTGTGTGGTGTGACTCACCACTTGAGTGTGATTCTTGTAAAATTGGGTCAATTTTAAAATTTTCTCATGAGTTTGGTTGGATTTTTAGTTTGATTGGTGGTGATTGAAGTGCATGATAGTCCATATTTTTAATGAAATTGTTGAGCTAATGGTCTTGTTGAGCATGTATGAGGGGTATCGGAAGCACGAATTGAGCTCAGAGCTAACAAATTCTACTACCAAATGCCTTTCGAGGGAGTTCATTCTATACCCTACCACTTCTATGTGGTTAGCATGCTACTTCATTTTTTATGTTTTGGGAGGTTTGCTTTTCGTAAGTTAGGATTTCATTTTCAATCAAAGATGGGGATGTTTGTGAGCTTAATTGATTATGGATGATATGAATGTGTGCTTCATTTTCTTTTGATGGTGATGTTTATTTTTGCATGTTATGTGTTTTATTGGTTATTTCTTGTTTGTTGTGTCTTTATTTTGTGTTTTGTGTGTATTTTTATTCTTGTTTAGGGATGGTATTGGTGGTTTATTTAGGGAGGTTGTGAGTCATTTTTGAATATGAGTGATGATATGTTGTGGTGATAAGTGATGACAAGTTATGATTAAGAATCTCTACACTTTTAAATTGTGACATGTTTTACTTAACTTGTTCAATTTTGAGATGAATGTGGTGTAATAAGTTCCTTAAGTTCGAGCATAAGCTTGTGAGAATTTGAGCCTCAACCGTGCATACATGGTATTTTTTTCATGAGTGGATTGATTGTGTTTGATAAGTAGAACTTGCTCAAGGACTATAGGAACGAGCCCGATTAGTGGAGATTAGTAAAATGATCTAAGACCATCCTTGTTATTATGGTCATTTCCATATATTTTCCTACCATGAACATCATCCCTAGTCAACCACTTTAACCCTTTAAGCTTTTTTCTTGTGAATTTAACACATTAGAAGCCATGATTACCCACTTAAAGCCTTGTATGTATACCCTTTGTGCGGGTGATTGAGGAGGTGATAGCTAGAAAGGATAGATTGAATAACAAGAGATGAAAAGGAAATGGTAACAAGCAAGAAAAAGGATGAAAAGAGCATAAGCAAAGAATGGACATGCAACCATAAAATAAGAAAAAGAGCAAAGTACCAACAATATGCTTAAGTACTTAAAAGTCCAAAGAAGGAAGCATGAATCAAAAGAAGCTCAATCTAAGAAAAGTTGATGATTAGTGCTAGTGATTACCAAAGTTAAAGAATGGAATAAAGTAGCTACTTCTTCGATTACTTACACTTGATTAGTCACTTATATCCATATTCTTCCTACCCTACCAAAGAGCCTATCATTACATCCTTAATTAAAATACCTTTTTGATCACTAATGGAGACTTTGGTGGTTTGTGAATGTAGTCCACGAGCAAGCTTATAGCGAGTCGAGCCAATCAATTGATGAGTGTTGTTACCTTACTTAAAAAAGTGTTGAGTGAAATTAATAACCTATGTGAGGCTTGGACTAAAAAGGGACTATATTACACTTTATTCTCTTGTGATTGAACTTGTTAATACCTTATGTCATGAGTTAATGTTGTAGGATGACTTAGCATAAATTATGATTCTTATGGCTATCGATGTGTTATTACTTATGTTCGTTTAGGATTTTCCTTTGTGAAAATCTCACCCCTTGGTTTATTATTTTCGTTGTGCGGGGACACACAACGAGTTGCATGTTTTTGGGTCAAAAATCCAGATTTTCACCTGCCAATGTGTGTAAGTGTGTGTAAAAAGCTCAGTTGATGATTAATTCGTGGCCCAACTTTGGAGAGGGTATAAATAACCTCTGCACCTAGATCACACACCATTCTCTCCATTCTACACCATCATCTTCATCCATTCACCATCCATTAGATCTACCATCATCCCACTATCAAAACCTTCATCCAATTGAAGAAAAGAAGCAAGGAAGAGAGGAGAATTGCAAGGGAAGGAAGAAGATCACTATTGAAGCACTTCAAGGGAGTTTTCATCATTACTTTGTAGTTAAACCTCATAGTTCCATCATGTTTTGTAAGGATCTTAATGTCTATGTTGATTTTCTTTTGAATATGGTAGGCTAATCTCCCTTGTGGGATTAGCAACATAAGAGATTGTGTTTAATTTTGGGGATTAATGCATTTGAATTCATATATTGATTGGATCTATGATTTTCTATCATTAATTGTTAATTGCTTGACTTGTATGGTTGATTTGTATGGTAAATTATCATGAACATGTGATTAGATTGAGAAATCAATTAAATGTTTAGGATAGTTCATTGAATCAATTCATCATACATTTTATGTTAATTATAAGTTGTAAAGAGCTTGAGAAATCCTTTAGAATTTAGAACCCTTTGATAGAACATTTGATTGGTTTGATCAAGAGGTTGATTAATCGTATGAAGGGACTCTCATTTCAAGTTAGTACCTAGTTTTAATTGTTTGTGTGAGAACCAATCCTTTGAGCTATTTGATATTCATATCATATCTATCTCGAGAGGGAGTTTAGGTGAACTTAGTGTTGGCTCTTAATCCTATATCCATGATACATATGAATTTGATACATAATTCATAGAATTACCACTTCTTAATTGTTGTTAATCTCACTTTTAATCAATTTGGTAAACCACTTTCCATCCATCCATCTTGTTTGTTGATCATTGTTTGCTTGCTTGCTTTGATTACTTCTATTTACTTGTTTTAACCACCAACCCCTTTAATGATTCGTCTCTATAAAATCATGAAAAACGTGAGATCGCTTAAGCACTAGCACCTACCTCCCTGTGGTTCGATAAATTATTTTAATTGGTCATCCCTACTACAAATGACTAATCAGTTTTTTCTCGGAAAACACGAAAATACATGTAATGGGATGTAAAACATGCGACACACACTGAGTGGTGTAAAAACACGCATGAATTCGGTATTTTTCGGAAATTCTCGCTGGCAGCTGCGCGACTTCACGATTTTGAGCATAACTTCCTCTTCAAAACTCCGATTTGAGTGATTCTTGTGCTTACACGATCTTATATTCCTTGGCTTTCTATTCATATAAAGAAATCATAGAAAATCTAACATTTGATTGAGTAACAAGTCATGCAAAGTGGCACAGCCGTTCTGTTCATCACAACTTGCACGACGTCACCACTTTGATCATAACTTTCTCGTTTAAATTCCGATTGAGGTGTTCTTTATGTCTAAACAACCCTCACTTCTCTGGCTTTCCAACCATATATTACACTTCCCATTCAGAGCTCCACACAAATATAGAATAATTACATAAGTTGGACGTGCATTTCAGAGCATCCTCGCACAAATTTCACCTTTTCTCCAACTTGGCACTTTGGATCCCTTTTTCCACCTAAAACACAATAAAACACCTCAAATGTATCTTTTTCTCATATATATTAAAAATGAGACCCTTGTGCGAATATATAATAACAATTCTCATAAAAAGGTGTTAAATTGGATATTAAAACACGCTTATTTTCACTCTCATCAATTTGCTACCATGTTGACTGCCTCTATTTCCAAATTAACTTCGGTTGCAACTTCAATCGTTTGCAAATTCAGCAGTCAACTTCAACTCCTAAGTCAAGAGCTTCAGTTGGGTCAACGTTCTTGTTCTTATTCTTCTTTTTCTTCCTCGTTGATACTCTAATCTCTGGATTATAAGGCGCTAATTCATCTATCTTCGATCTTGTGAGCATACACCTAAGAAAAATAAGTGTTAGAAATCAAAGACATGAATAATATAATCTCAATTAGACTAAAAATAATAAATTGATAATCTATTACATCCCCGACAATGGCGCCAAGAACTTGATGAGCGTTTTCTCAACACATAATTTTATCCCCAAGTATGAAGATTATCGATTGTAGTCTCGATAGGTGACCAAATGATTATCGAACCCGAGGGATAGAATATTATTAATTTAATTATATACTAATTAACTCAGACTATGTTGGCAAATTTGGTTTAGAATACTTACAAACTAAATAACGAAGAATTTAGATAGCAAATTAAATAAATAAGCAATAGGAAAAATACGGTTGTGATCAAGTAAGAATTAGGTAGTTCTTCGGGTCATCCAATTTCACTCATTAATTTCCTTTCCATATGTTGATGTCCGACACTGCCTTGTGGTCTATGGACTCATCACTAAATCATGTTAGTTCACTCTATAGACACAAGTAAACATGCGTATGATACGTGTGAATATTCTTAGAGCAAGAGATATAATTCACCCACCCCCCTTTCTTGGTACTATCAGTATCAATTATTTCACGTGCACTTAGTACTCTAACCCGATATGATCTCCCTTTATAGGTACTATGAAATTATACTATTTATCCTACTTATTAACGCGAATAATATTCAATTAACAAGTATTCATATAAGATAGTTCTAATAAGACTTCGAAATCCCTTCACTCAGAATTATAACATGTAATCCTGCTCAACAATGAACACACTCAATCAATAACCAAGATCTATATTCAGACTCTACATAACAGTTAATGATGCACAAAACGATCGTGAGTATAAATTAAAAAAGCACAATCTTATATAAAATAAACCACAAGTAGTGTTGTATAGAGTTTACACATGAAAATTCAATTAACTCATAAAACTTTCATAACCCTAGAACTACCGGAGCGGCTCTAGTCCATGATTGATCTAGGAATAATCATTGTTATTTGGTATGTTCTTACTTGACTCGCCAGATGAACCTCTCTTCACAACTCCCTTGGATGATAGTAGGGTTTAGGTTGTAGATGGATTGTGTGTGATGTGTGTCGTGTGTCCCTTTTTCTCCTGCGAAAGCTCTTCTTTTATACTCATGCAGCCTCCTTATGGGTTTAGGATAGGCTTTTTCTTGAAGCACACATGAAATTTGGTAAAAGACATCCAGAATTACCATAAATAGCAGCAACAAGAATCCGTTCTACTTCAGCTCGACTAGTCGATCAAGACCTCCAACTCGAGCAATGGTCGAGCAAGCTCACTATAAGTTTTTGCACATTTTGTTCAACTTTCACTCATCCACTTAACCAAGATGATTCTGGTCGAGCAACACCTCCAAGTCAAGCAAGCTCTCTGGATGAATTTGCGTATTCTGCTCGACTTGGCCACCTTGTTCGACCAAAGTGATGATCGTCGAATAAGGCCTTGAGGTCAAACGGCCTTTGAAAATTGCCTCAAAAATCATGTCTTCAAATTCCGAGCCTTTAATACCTATTTTCCTGTACAAATATGCTCAAAAAACCCCTGCACCATCTGATTTGCGCCTTTTCCATAAACAAACTGATTCGTCTCAATAAAAGACTCAATCATACTCAATTCCCACACAAATCAGAGCCCAAAATATGTGAATTTACACTCTCATCAAAGTTGCTGCTCTAACTCTCTAACCCTCTAACTATTTGAAGTTTGGATTGTCAAACTGATATTTCTGATTTAGTTTGTTTTGCTTTATTGCTCTAAACTTATTGAAACTAGGTTGGAATTTTAGTAGCTTTAGTTTCACCTTCTTTTTAGCTCTGAACTAAGCTCTGATCTTATTGGTTGAATATGCAAATTGCTTTGTTACCTCTTTTGGTGATAATGCTCTGAAGTGCTTAGTTATTTTGCACAACTGTCGAACTAACATCTAATGTATTATATGAATATCCTATTTTACGTTGTTTCTTTGCATCAGGTTGTGTGGTTGCGAATAGATGTGATTGGGGGAGATTGTTGATATGTAGTGTTGAGACCAGTGTCGTTACATCTAGAATCACACCAATCCTCTACTAGTTATTATTTAACCACTAACATATTTGTATGTGTTGTGCTTGATGTTGCTTTCAGGGTTGTGGCAGTTGAATGTAGAATGTACAGAATGAGATCCACAAGCCTGGAGGGCAATCTGGAAAGTTCTAGAAGTCCAAAAGATTCTAGAAGTTGAAAATAACTACCCAACGTAGTGGGCTGGTTATTTTCTGAATCATGGGTGGTTTTATATCTCCTAGTGGACCACTAATTTGAAGAAGGTTGTAACATGATTCACGTCTATAAATAGAAGCTGTCAGACTTCATTCCTGGCACGGAAAAACTTGAAGAGCTCCAACATAGAGAGTCTCCGAACTCAGAGTTTATTCTTTACATTCCTCATGTAATGTTTTCACTGAAGTTATAATATCTCGTTCTACATCACGTGTATGGTATTATCCAATTCAAAAAGGAATGAGATAAGGAAAAAAATATTCAAAAAGATATGGGTGAATCATGGATGATTATGTGATAAAAAAATTAATTGTGCTCCAAAAAATAGGAAAGATGGGCTAATTTTCGGAATTTTTCAGAAATTCTCCCCTACAGCTACGCGACCTCATAATTTTGAGCATAACGTCCTCGTCCAAATTTCAATTTGAGTGATTTTTGCACCAAAACGATCCTATCTTCTGTGGCTTTCCAACCATATATCACAATATCAGTTTTGAGTTCCACACAAACATAGAAAAATTATGGAATTTGAGCATGCATTTTTCAGAATTCTTCTAACTTTGCACTTTTAATCTTTTTTCCACTTAAAATACAAAAAACATCTCAAATACACATTTTTCTCAAATATATTGAATACAAGACACTTGTACTAATATATGATAATAATTCTCATAAAAAAAGTGTTAAATTTGACATTAAAACACGCTGATTTTCACCCTTAATAATTCAAAAGTAAAATTTACGAAAATATATATTATAAAATATGGATGTGTTACAATCTATCCCCCTGAAAATAATTTTGTCCTTTAAATTCAGACAAACTTCTCAATAATAAATACTTGTGTACCTTGAAGTTGTCATCGTGTACCTAGTAGATGCATAGTGAATATCATTATAAAATCATTTATTTAAAAAAATGAAAGTCTACAAGAACAAATTATTTTTAAAATGCAAATTCACAAAAACGTAGACTTATAAATAATTTATTTTAAAAATACGAGTCCACAAAAACGTAGACCCGCTCTGGTACCATTTGTCATGCCCCAATTTTCAATTAAAAGAAAGAGAAATTTATTCATAATTATTTATTTTATATTAGACTTCAATGGGGGCGTGAACAATTTAACAAAATGATTAAATATTATAAATCATTAAAAATTATATAAAAAGGCTTTTGCGCGCAACTGCTCCCGATATGCCGTCGCAACCTCAACTTTAAAAGGGATTTGGAGTGAAAGGGTGAGCGAACCACATCTTAGTGGGAAATAATATTCATCAAGTATTAAATACATACACGCAAGAGACGAGATATTCACATACTTGAACATCTCATGAAAACATAACATTTTGAAACTCCTTAACGATTCCACATGAACATTAAATTGGTAAGGCATCGTGATTCATTACCCGTAAAATATGACAATCATTCCATGCATATTTATATATCGTAAAGTACGAGGAGTATAAATAAATGACAAATAAATTCCACACTTTCTATGTCTTTGAAAAAGTAGAATACTAAAATATGAAATTGGAAACTCATTATATTTTTCCCTCACTGAAGTTGTCTCCTTTCCGTTGAATGAAGAGTATATGTGCGTAGAGAAAAGAAAGGAGTATATAAATACTTGCTGTAAACTTGGAGCCCAAGCATAAAAATTCCTTATCCAAAATTTAATATTATATTAATTCAAACTTGGAGACCAATTTTAATTAAAATCATCAAACGTGGCTCTTTAATCAACATAACCTTTTCAATGATCATGTGGCATGTCGACAAAATATAACCAAATATGTGGTTATTTTTAAATATATATTTTATATAATATATTATATAAATGAATGTGTAATACTTAATAATTAAAATACATAATATAGTTTTATTTAAAAGTAAAATTTATGAAAATATAGATTATGAAATATTAGGGTGTTACAATTTCAATCAGCTCAGCTTAGGGGGTTGGTTCCCAACATTGGCATCTAACCCTCCTTACCAATGAGAAGAGAATCGTGACTCGGAGTATGAGCCATCGACCAGGGTTTCGAATACCCTCGCAAGAATAAATATTTTCACCAAAGATGTCGGTTAGGCAATAAGCATCTCACACTGAATTATCGATTCTAAACCAGCCACAAACATTGAGATTAAAAGAGGTTCAGAAATACCTAACACCTTGTTCATTAAGCTCTCCAACTCAGACTGATAGTCGGCTATTGTAACTCTTTGAGTTAACTTTAATAACTTTCCTTGGTAATCTTCGAACTATGATGGGCCAAAGCAAAGCTTCACTTTCTCAAAAAAATCTGACCAACTTATAAAAAAATTATTATTTTTTATGTATTGGTACCAAACAGATGCTTTTTCTTCGAACGTAAAAGTTGTGATGCGTAGGTGTTGAACTTCTGGGGTTTCATGAAAATTAAAATATTCCTGTATGCAAAAAACCTACCCATTTGGGTCAATTCCATCAAATTTTGGTAGATCTAATTTTATGGTATTAAACTTGGGGACTGCTCCAACCGTTTCCCCATATCGGGCCATATTAAAAGGTTGAACAGGCAACAGACCTAAAACCCTTGCAGACGAACTTGAGGCTCCCTGATTTTACATGTTCGAATGGTAGACTTGTTCTCTTCCATCATGTTAAAAAATTATTGTTGTGATTGGTTATGGATGATGGGTTGTCTGTCAAAATGCTCTTGCAGTTGCTGAGAGGCTATTTCCCAAGCTTGCATTTCTGTTTGCTCAGCCATGTTGAGTTCTCTCAACAAGAGCACCAATGATATGCCCTAATTATTGTGTATCAAAAAAGTACTTTTTGAATGAGCGCAAACTCCGTAACCAGAATAAAGAAGTAGACTAAAAGAGAGATAGCGAGAGATTGGGAGAAAGAGAAAAGAGAGCGATGATAAAATTGAGAAAGATATAGAGAATATCTTATTTCCAATATCCCAATAATTTACCCCTAAACACATATTTAAATAACTCCTAACTTAAATATGCCCTCCATAACTTTTATTTTTCATTAACTTTGACCCATTTTCATCGGATTTGCCATCTGTCGCCGAAAACCGACGAGTGATGTTGACGTGACGACTCTAATTATCTCTCAACCAATTAATGTGACACATCGGATCCAAGTGTAAAATAAATAAATAAATACAAAATGAGGTAGCCTCCAAATCATAAATCAATTAATAAACTAAGAGTCCAACTAGGGTGCATTTGGTGTACCAATGTACCTTGACAATCTTTACCGTTAGACTAATTTTTAATTCATTCTCCATCATTAAATAAAATAAAAAAATTAATTTTTTTTTTAAAAAAAACCACCCCACTACCCTTTTAACCTATAAATTTGGGAGTGCACCCCAAAATCTCCCATAAATTAAATATCAATTAAAGAAATATAAGAAATTATATTAAAATTAAGAATAATTCTGGGTGCACCCTAGAGTTGAATGGTTAAGGGTATAACATTAATTACATATTTTGAAAGTTATTTATTAATTAAAATATAAAATTAGTTATTAATTAAAATTTAAGGATGAAGATTAATTATAATAAAATTTAATGTTTTAGCTCTTGCATGTGCACCATAGTAACATTCTGAAATTGAACAAAATACTTGAATTTCTTACCCAAATTCAATGAACCCTAACTTCAAAGGGTAGGTCTTGTGTGAGACTGTGTCACGGATCTCATTATGTGAAACAAATCCTCTCTTAACCAATGATATTATTTTTAAAAAAATAAGTGTTAACTCCAAATTAAGGTTTAGTTTGATTGGCGCTAATCTCTACTTTTCCTTTTCTTTAATTTTTCGTCATCATCTGCTTTTTTCTTTTCTTTATGTTTTACGCTATTTTTTTTAATTACTTGATTGCATTATCAATTATTTTATTTTAAATTTTTAATTGAATATAAAATAAATATTGAGTTAAAATTAAAAAATATCACTTTTTCGTGAATTAAACATCACTTTTTTATTTAAAATGTTATCATTTTTATTGTCTACAGATAGTTATGAATTTTTTCTTATAGAGTATTGTAACAACAAAATTTGTATTTATTAAAATAATAAACACAAAAGAAGTTACAAAGATAATCCGATGTGGATTAAACTTGAGAATTTAGGTAAACAATCTCTAGCTATCCTCTGATTCCTCTCTTGAGTTAACTTCTTGACTTCTTCAACTTTTGGAGCTGGATATTCGGATGAAGCTTATCCGTGCTCGAATTTGACTTGAAGAACGTTCGTCCGGAGGCATTGAGCCTTTGTTCGGATCAAACGTTGACTTGTCACAAAAAATATCGTTCAATTTGAAAGAACATCGTTGGCTTCACGAATATTGCTGGATGAACTTGATAAACTTGATTTGAAGAAACGTTGAATCTAAGGGGCTCCGCACCTTGATCACAGATTGAATGGCGTTTCTAGATTGATCTTTGAAGGATAACTTGATCTTCGTAGAGATTCCAAGTTTCTTCAGAGTTCTCCAGGTTTTCAGGATTTTCAAGAGTGAATGGAACGAGGACTGAAAGCCCTTATTTATAGGTGTAGGAAATTATCACTTGAGATATATTTTCTCCTTGAAAAAATATGTTGCGCTTTTGTCCTTTAATTAAGCTTGCTGGACTGGATACAGACCTATTTAATTAAGGTCATCTCCAGCAGTTATCTCCATTTTGCATCACATTCACCCCTAAAATGCAGACAATTCAATAAATCTTCTCCAGCAGTTGACTCCATTTTGTAGCACATTCATTATTAATACTATTTTTATTAATATTTTACATTTAATTTATTTTTCATTATATTTTTATTTTTGAATACAAAAAATAATATAATAAAAATATTAAGATGCTTAAAATTAAAATAATATAATCATTAAAATTACGTTATAATTTATTTGAACATCGAATTAAGACAACAATTAAAATTAAAATTACATTAAAAATACATGAACGTACATCAAATTAAAATTAGAACAACACAATAATTAAAACTACAACACTTAAAATAAATTATTATAAATAAGTAAAAGAAATTAAAAAAAGAATTTAAATTAACCAATTAAATTAATGTTCTATGTTTTTAAATTAATAATTGAAATATAAAAAAAAGAAAAAAATGTTTGCAGCAATTACTGTAGCATTTAAATTTTCCAAATGCTACAGTAGATTTCTTCATTTTGCAGCCACATTTGCAGTATTGCTGGAGGGATGAATTGGCTGGATTATCCGGTTGCAAGGCCATTTGCAACCTTGCTGGAGATGGTCTTAATTAGGCTTGCTGAACTGGACTGACCTATTTAATTTAATTAGACCTGATGGATTTAATTTGGGTCAGGCTCACTTGACTTGGATAGAGCCCGTTTGACTTAGATTGATCTTATTTGACTTGATTTGAACTCAAATAATTATATTAATTATCAATTATTTATTTACTTATTTTAGAAATTAATTTATTTAAATTCCTTAACAAATAAGTATTTAATTAACACTTAATATATACTTTCCTTGCATTTATATTTATTAGGCAATAAAATTTAATTGCCCACGAAAATACAACAGACGCTCATCGATGTCGTGTTGCCAGTCGTCATAGAGAGCCGCCTCGAGTGCACGCTTCACATCCTTCAGATCTTCGATAGTTTTATCCCCTTGAGAGAATTACACACGAGGGCGCCTAAGCTCACGTTTTTTATTAGCAAAGTTAGCTTTGTGGACCTTCCTGAGGAGGACTCCAGCGGAACCACATTGGCGGTATTGAAACTCGCAAAAGCACGTATTCTTTTGGCTTCCTCTTGAGGATATGAATCGATTGTCAGGACATTTCCCTTTTGCAAGGGGGCCCTTGAATATCCAGTCCCTTTTGAAACCGGAGTTGCAAGTCCATTATTTGGACCATTTTCGGGTGTAGGTCTGCCGTCCTTATTGAATTGAGAAGGCAAAAAGCGTGCATTATCTCATGACTTTGAAGACTTGCATTTTGTTCACGAAAATTTATCTTGAAGTGGACAAATTGTAATATTATTATTTTTTTATAATTTCGGCCCAATATAATTCTGCTGATAATGCAAGATGAACAGCTCCACGCATGATATCCAACTTTATTTTTCTTTTGTTTTTAGCAATTATCTTGAACCGTGATATACCAAATCTACTTCAAATACTCTTAATCTATCGAATCTTTATATAAACTTGGGAGAATACTCAAAATATCTTTTTTTTAAATACTAAGAGACAACCTCAATATTTATTGGGATATCTCCAAATATTCATGCAAAAGAAATCCACATCAGATCTTCTTCACTTACTACTGCCATATAAAATCCTCGAAACATAATCAGCAACTATATTTTGGATGCACCATTAAAATTGCAGTAGATATGCTCAAATCCTTATATATCTCAGCAAAATCATATCCCAAACAAACTTTTCTCCGAAATTCAACAAATGAGTGATATTTTCACCTAAATTTTAGTGTCTTTTTATGTGTATTTTCGTATATTTTTATCCATATTTATGTGTTATTTGGTGGAGTTATGTATTTTTATGGAATTGATGTGAATGAACTTAATCATATGTAAAACAGGTGAAATCGGAGCGAAAATTGAGAAGGGAAACGAAAGAAGGAAGAAGAAAACAGGATAGTAAGAACACGACCAGCCATTTTAAGTACACGAGCCATGTACTGCAAACGGGCCCATAAGAGATGACCGTGCGACGATATCAGGATGCACAATACGATCTTCCCTTGGCCATGTTGCAGCATGCGACCCGTGTTGCAGGACACGAGCTGTGTAGGTGTCTGATCAGTAAAAAAAATTAGAATTCTTCTAGAAGGCCCCAATGAGTATAAATGCCCATCCATTCAACCTTTGAGGAGAGAGACACGAAATACCAATCTGCTCACACACCTCACACACCAATCCTTTGATTTTACACCATATTCTTCATTCCTTTCATCCATACTTTGATTCTACTTCATCTCTCCATAAATTCTACCATCCAAATCAATTGAAGAAGCAAGGAAGAGTGGGTGATCAACAAAGGAAGGAAGGAGATTTAATTGGAGCCAATCCAAGTGAGTGTTCATCCCAATTTTGTGTTAATCCTCTAGTTTACCATGATTTGTAAGGTTTTTAATGTCTATGTTAAGGCTCTTATGAAGATTGTAGGCTAATCTACCTTGTGGGATTAGCAACATGTAAGTTTGTGGTTAAATTTTGGGATCTATGTAATTGAATTCATGTGGTGATTGGGTTAATTGATTTCATATCATTGATGCTTAGATTTTGAGGTTTTTGATGATTTGTGTGTGTAGATGCTCTAAATATATGATTAGATTGAGAAATCAATTATGTGATTAGGACATTTGAGTGAATTATTTCATCAAACACTTCATGTGCATTATAAATTATAAAGAGATTGAGAAATCCTTTAGAGTTTAGAACCCTTTGATATGACATATGGTTGGTTTGATCGAGAGATTGATTAATTGTGTAAAGTGATTCTTATTTCAAAGTTAGTACCTAGTTGGAATTGTTTGAATGAGAACCAACCTTTGTGCTAATTGAGATTAATATCATATTCATCTTGAGAAGAAGCTTAGGTGAATTTAGAGTTGGCCCTTAATTCATACCCTTGATTCATATGAGTTTAATGCATGTATCCTAAGATTTGCCACTACTTAATTGTTTTTAATCCCACTTTTGCTTAATTTGGAAAACAACTTTACATTACTTCATTTTAATCATTTGATCATACTTTTTTTACTTGATTTGTGTCATTTTAATACTTGTTCAACAATTCTACTTGACGATTAGTCTCCATAAAATTATGATAAGTATGATATCGCTTAATCTCTAGCGCCAACCTCCATGTGGTTCGATAAATTATTTTAGTTGGTCATCCCAACTACAAAATAGTTAATCAAATGATGCCATTGTCGGGGAGGTAATGGTTGCTAGAAGCTTAACGAAGGAACACTTAGAGTAATCTTAATAGAGACATTTTTATTTTATTTGTTTGCTTATATTTGCTTGTGAAAATCTTGTTCTAACTTCTCTTATTTGAAGGTGTATGCAAACAAGGTCAAAAGGAAAACAAGTTGAACCTATCGATTTAGAGATTGAACACATTTTTTGGAGAAGGAGAAAGGAGAACAAAACCAAAACAGTGATCTAATTGAGAATTTTCAAGGTGATAATCGTGTGGAGATAGAGCATGATGGGGAAGCTGGACAACATGTGAACGTGCAAGACAACGCACAAGCACCCCAAGTCAATGTCAATCTTCCTCAACAAGCTTAACAATCAAGTTTTGCTTCAACAAATGGTACAATAAGCCATGCTTCAACAAGGTTTTCATCATGCTTATGCACCTCCACCACCACCTCCGATACATCGAGGGCCTCAAGTAGATCCAAGGGAGATCCGGGATTTCTTCATGCCAAGGGTCATGCCACATATGATGGATCCACCAATCAATGTCAACAACTTTGAAATTAAGGCGGGCTTGATCTCTATGGTGAGAGACCAACAGTTTAGTGGAACCCCAAATGAAGATCCTAATGATCATCTAGCTCAATTCATTGAGATTGCAAACACCGTGAAGATGAATGGGGTGAGTGAGGATTGTATAAGGATGAGGTTGTTCCCGTTTTCTTTGAGAGATCGTGCTCGAACATGGCTATCTACCATTACTCCTGGTATGTGCAACACATGGGATGAATTGCACAAATGTTCTTGAACAAGTACTTTCCGCCTTCTAAGACGCTTCAAATGAAGAGCTTGATTACTCAATTCAAGCAAATGCCTCAAGAGAGTTTTTATGAAGCGTGGGAAAGGTTTAAGGATATGCTTCGCAAGTGTCCACAACATGGCTTCCCGGAGAATCAACAAGTTGGATTTTTCTATCAAGGATTAGTGAATGGGCAAAGAGTGCTTGTTGATGCTTCGGCGGATGGATCCGTACTTGGTGTGACTCCGGAAAGGACCATAAGAATATTTGATGAGATTGCTACAAATGTGTACCAATGGCCATCTGAGTGAGTAAGTAGATGTTATGGTTTTGAGAGTTTTGATCAAGGGCAACAATTTAGTGTGAAGAGTGCTAGTGTTGATCCAAATATGCCAAGCATGGAAAAGATAGTGGCGGAGGTCATGAAACAAATGAGCTTGAACCAAGGTGTAAATAATCATGGAGCAAATACGGTTGAAGAGCTACAAGTTGAGCAAGGTGTGCCACCTCTGAATGTTGTGAATGGGGAATAATGGGCCAACTCTATGCCACGTGTGGAAGATGTGTTATACATGCAAGGAAGATACTACCAAGGGAATTACAAAAATAATTTCCAAGGTAGTTTCAACCAAAGTCAAGGGAACTATCCACCAAGGCAATGAGGCTTCAATAGTCAAGGAAGTGGAAGCTCATACCCACAACAACAAAGGAGGCAAGATAACTTTTCCTACTCCAACTCGAGTAATGCAGTTGCTTATCCTCCGGGATATCAACCGGGGACTAAGGCACCAAACAATGAGGGACGAGCATCGATCGATGAGCTACTTGAATAATTATTGGCATCAAACAAAGCTCGAGAAGCATCGGACCAAGCTCGAGATGAAACATTGAAAAAATCCGAAGAAGTAAATGAAAAGTGGCTCAAAGCTTTGGAGTATAATGTGAGACAAATTACAAGTACCTTGAGTACTCAACAAAAAAGAAAGTTTCTGGCCACAACCGAGGTTAATCCGAAGGCTCAATGTTTGTTTGTTGATACGGAAGAGGAACGAAAGGTTGAAGAAGGGTTGGTGGAAAGTAATGTTGTTGGAGAAATGAAAGAAGAGCAAAAGCCTAAATGGAAAACTAAGTGGAAAAGGGTGCAAGAGGAAAAGAAAGTGGAGGAAAAGGTCAAAGAAGAGGAGTACAAACATGACTATTAGGGTATTCCGATTACTCCATTCCCTATTCCCTATCCACAAATGTTTGTAAAGGGGGAGAAGAAAAAGGAGTTTGAAGAGCATGTCAAATCTCTCAAGATGAAGTATGAGGAAAAAAGGAAAGAAGAGCAACCCAAAGCAAGTGGATCAATGCAAAAAGGGGGACCTACAAAAGTTGGTGATTCGGGGAAGTTCATAATCCCTTGTGATTTTGGGGGGAAGGGTACCTTTGATGCATTGTGTGACTTGGGGGCAAGCGTCAACGTGATGTCTCATGCCACGTTCAAAGCCCTTGAAGTTGGAGAGGTAAAGCCTACTACTATCCGTCTTGATGTAGTAAATGGAGAAGTTCTGAAGCCACTAGGAATTGTTGAAGACGTGGAGGTGAAAGTGAAATGGCTAGCTTTCACGATCGACTTCATGGTGTTAGAAGTGAAGGCGGACCCTCGAGTTCCACTCTTTTTGGGAAGGTCATTTTTAGCGACAGGAAGAGCAAAAATTGATGTTGGCAGAGAAGAATTATCCTTGAGCTCAAAAGAAAAAAGTGTCACATTCTTGTGTAATAAGGAAAAATGAGCCAAGTCTCGTTTGAAGCCCCCGGATGATCTTATGGATCATGACTCTATTCTCTTTGACAACTTAAATTCATTTCGTCATGATTATATGAAAATGTCAAATTCTAACTTATCTTCTTGTGGTGTTGATAGGATGAAGGCATGGGAGCTCGATTGGAAATTAGACAAGTGAGAAAGAGGAAGTCCACTAGAATCACTTCTTGATGACGATTTGATGCTTGTCAGTAAGAATGGTGAAGTGGAACTTATGGATAAAAAGAAGGCTAAGCAAATGTTCAAAGTGAGGATGCGAGGAGAAAGTGTGGTGGATCAACACTTATTCCAATGATCGTGAAATCCCATCCGGCTTGAAGACGTTAAACTTAGCGCTAAATGGGACAAAATTCCAACAACAAAAAATAACAGTAGAAATGAAAAAACAGCAGCTACCTTGCTACATAATTGAAAAAAAACATAAAAAATACAAGCAAGATGCTAGCTGCATGATGTAATTATAGAAGTCCACCACCAACAGAGAAAAACCAGATAATAGTGCTGCCGACATGAAAATACAGCAGCCAATCAGCAGAAATCTAGAAACCTAGAAGCCAACAAAAATAAGAAAAAACCAACATCTAGAGCATCAAACAACTAAGCAGACCCACAGCAGAAAAACCAACATAACATTTACAATCACAAAGAAGATAAACAACAAAATTAGCAGAATATCATTAAATACCTCGGCACCATATCGAAATTTGACCAAGAACTCTAGAATCATGCTGCATGCATACCTTTTCTCTGCCACTGGTATTGCTAGCATATACATCCCAACTAGTTTTAGAGCCTTCATAGATTGGGGCATTGCCTTCACCACCTCTCTTGCTGCATATAAAGCTTCTTTTACCTTTGAAAGGGCCAAATAAGAATGAACTAAACCTGCAATACTTTTGAAGTTCCATTCATGCCATGCCCTCTCGCATCTTGCATGAATCATAAAAATAAATTTTTGAAAAATATTATGAACCAAGGCAACACATTTAAATATATCTTAAAAGACCTTGATATTTACGAAGATAAGTCCTTAATTCTTGAGCTTCCCTAAAGGCAACAACAAAAGCATCTGGACGATTCATTAACCAGAAAAGATTCCCCTGTAAACTCAAAGTATTAAGGTAAAAAAAACTCCAACCTAAAGCTGAACGGGAAAATTGAAAAACTGCATTGTGTGTCATTATAAAGACTAATTATGATTTCAGTTTCATCAGCAAAATTTATCATACCTTCTTAATGTAAATAGCTACATGTCCTCATAAATGTGAATGCTCTGTTACAATTAGTAAATAGCACGATGATTAAGCATATATAGCAATCTACACAATTATATGACAATAGAATTTACCTTCTCAGCATAAGATAAAGCTCCTCATTTATCTTTCTTGTCCCAAAGAACAGCTAAGGCCAATAAAACTTCAGGTTTTGTAGGATCAATATTCAAAAGATCATGAACTAACTTATTTAAGTTGGAAAATTTTGACTTGAGCTTTAGAAGCATTGCCTACTCATCCATGTACGCATTCAAGTATGGATTTTCTACAATTACTATTTATCAGAAAAATGTTATAACATGAATAAAAAATCCTCATGGCTAACCACTCATGGTTTAAACTCCTGAATGACTTCATCATTTCTTCAAATGACAATTTTAACCTTCAAAAAAATAGTTAACAGCAAAATTAGGTATAAAAAGTATTAGGATCATGGTGTTATAACTTGGTATCCCAACAATAGTTCTTGAAACTAAATAGTATATCCTGAAGAAAAGAATTTTCCCACTAGCAATTTAAAGGCACAATAAGTTTATCGAGAAGCTTCGCCCCCAAAAATAAGATAATCTAATGTAATTATGTTGAACAAGAAACTATAAATACGATAAGAAAATGAATAAGAAATATGCGGCCATATTACTCAGGGAATAATTGAGCAGTCGTTCGATGCACCATCATTGCTTGATCTCCTTTCTCGATCGAATATACATTTCATAGTTAATCCAGCTTGGAGAAAATTATCAATCACGACAATTGGCAATGATTGACACATAATCCGTGTTTCTAACATATATTCTCTTTACCATACATGTACAAATACACGTATTCTCTTTTACCATACACAAATACACAGGATTTCCTATTGTATTCTTTTAAAAAATTTGTCTTTCAAATCGAACTCTTTTCACATTACCACTGAGAACTAACAACTAAATGTTAATTCTCCCAAAATATTAATATTATATCTAATTCGAATAGGGATTAATTAATAGTGGATCATTTCCATATTCCATTCAAATTCCAACACTAAGATAAAACTAATTACATACCACAAACATATAACAATTTCACAAACTAATTGATTCTTTTAAATGCAGAATTAATTTACTCACAGGCAATCCTTTTGAAAATTTAAGCATTAAAGTCTTACGTAACTTTAAATACTAACCATTTTGGGATTGTTTAAGTTAATATAGTCAAAGCAAAGGTTGCTGCGAGTGCAAAGCTCTAGCAAACCCTACCAGACATAACCTGACCGACCTCATTGAACAGATCATAGAACAGAGAGTCGATTATCTTTAAATCCAAGTCAGCAACATACATATAGGTAAACAGAAATTGAGTTTCAAATGCGCCTCCAGGTGCCGCCACTCCATTGGCGCCGGACGCCGCCTCCAAATTTAGGGGATTTGAATCAATTACTAAAAATTAAGAATAATATGGTAAGAGTTGGATCTTTTACCTAATAACTCTTCCAGATACGATGGTGGTAGCAGTAGTTAATTAACTAGAGGCTGCATGATAGATGGCGGTCGGCGATGGTGGCAGACGGTGGTCGAAAATTTAGAGAAATGATTTCATTTAAATTTTTTCGGGTGGAAGAATTTCTATTAAACAAAGGGGGAAGAGTATTTACTCCCTGGAAATTCAGCGTGAGAGAGGGAGAGCATCATTTTTTAATGTGAAAAATGGGAATTGTATGCAAGTTTGTAGAGCCTTCCAAGTGTAAAGAGTTTTTTTTTTTTTAAGTAATATAGAAACAGATAGTTTCTTTTACATGTAGTATTGCAAGTATATTTTTATTTAAAAAATTTTTTAATATGTAAATTTACTATAAGATGAAGCATTTAACATATAATTATTTGCAAATACTTATTCCCTTCCATCTCACGACAAATCTTTTCAAGTGATAATATTTTAATAAAGAAAATGATGGTCCAATAATTGAAATTGAATTATCTCATCAACAAACTGTAATATAAATTTAAAAAAATATTAACTATAAAAAAATTTAAAATACGATCTCACATTATTATTATTATTATTATTATTATTATTATTATTATTATTATTATTATTATTATTATTATGAGCAAGTTTGGTGTGAAATAGCATTTCAAATTTTAAATTAATTTCAATTTTTCTTAAGAATTAGATATTATCCATCTGTGCATTGCACGAAAATAATTAAAGTTTATTACAATTGTATACTTTTAGGTTGTGTTTGAATTGAATAATTTCAAATCAAATGGATTTGAAAATGAGTGAATTTTAAATTCCTTTAATTTTAAATCAATTCATTTGAATTCCACTATTTGAATAAATTATGAATTTTTAAAAGGATTTCAAATTCATAAGTCAAAAATTATTTTTAAAATGAAATTTTATATATGATAAATAAAAATAATAAAATTTTATTATATTAAATATTAAAATCTAAAATTTTATTAAAAAAACTTTTTGTGGAGGAAACTCTATCACCCAACCTACCCCTACCCACCCCTCGTCCCCCAAAAAAGAATTTTTCTTTATAAATTTTTTTAAATTTTAATAATAAAAGTATTACCATACAACCCTACCCCTTACCCACCCCCAAACCCTCCGCCACCCCATTCAACCCACACCCATAATAAAAGAAGAATGATACATCAATGATTGAACATAAATATAAGATCAAATAAAAGTATAAAAGATAAAATAAAGATAAAAAAAGAAGAATTATACCTCAAAATGATTGAACTTGTACATTAGATAAAATAAATGTAAAATATAAAAGATAAAACAAATAAAAGTAGATTAGAAATAGTATGAAAGTAAAATAGAGAAGAAAAAGATGAAGAAAAAAAAGAGTAAGGATTTGATTAGATAATGAAAAGGTTATATATATAATGATTTGAAAGAATAAGCGATCGTGATTGAAAGCAATTAACCACGTAGATAAAAAGGTGGAAATTTACCAAAGATACCATTGAAATATTTGATATTATGAAAATTGGTATATTGATTGATAATTAGTAGAATATATGATAATAATAATTTTCATATTTATCAAATCTATATTGTTGATTAAAAAATAAATAATTTATTATTAGGATAAATAGAATCTATGATTGAGATTAAAGTAATAGACAGTCAAGGTTAAAATTTATGATAAAAATAGAAATTATATATATATATATATATAATTGATATCAAAGCATTATTTGGATGGTCGAGATTAAAGTTGAATTATTTTTAAATAGAGTAAAATTAAAAAAAAAATAAAAACAAAAGTTTAAGTTTGCTTTTATATATGTATAGATAGATGATTGAACCTTTAAATTTAAGGAGAATGATTGAACCTATATTTTAAATAATATGAAAGTAGAATCTGTAAAAGAGAAGAAAAAGAAGAAACATTAGAGGAAGAAAACCAAAAAAAAGATTAAAAAGAAGAACAAAAGATATATTATTAAAATATAAAAATATTGTTCATATAATTATTATAAAGAAAATACAAAAATTGAAGAAAAAAAAGATAGACAAAAAAGAAAAGAAAAAAATGATACCTTATTGGACTTACCAATAAGATCAAATATGAGAATGATTGAACCTAAAAATAATATCAAATAAAAGTATAAAAGAAGATAAAATAAATTAAATTATAAAAATAAGGTTTATAGAATTATTAAAAAAATACAAAAATCGAAGAGAAAAAAATAAGATAACAAAAAATTAGAAAGTATAATGATACATTTAAGGAGAATGATTGACCTTGCATATAAGACCAAATAAAAGTATAAAATACAAAACAAATTAGAATAGATTATAAATAATATAAAAGTAGATTCTGTAAAAGAGAAGAAAACGAAGAAGCGTCATAGAGAAAAAATAAAAAGAGAATGATTGGGCCTACAAATAAAATCAAATATGAGAATGATTGAACCTAAAAATAATATCAAAGTATAAAAGAAGATAAAATAAATTAAATTATGAAAATAGGGTTTATAGAATTATTTAAAAAAACACACAAAAATCGAAGGAAAAAAATAAGATAACAAAAAATTAAAAGTATAATGATACCTTTAGGAGAATGATTGAACACGTATATAAGATGAAATAAAAGTATATAAGACAAAACAAATTTAGATTATAAATAATATGAAAGTAGAATCTGTAAAAAAGAAGAAAAAGAAGAAGTATTAGATAAAAAAACAAAAAGAATAAGATAAAATATGAGAATGATTGAACCTAAAAATTATATCAAATAAAAGTATGTATAAAAGAAGATAAAATAAATCAAATTATAAAAATAGGATTTATAGAATTATTAAAAAAAACACCAAAATCGAAGAGAAAAAAATAAGATAACAAAAAATTAAAAAGTATAATGATACCTTTTGGAGAATGATTGAATCTGAAATTAAGATCAAATAAGAATATAAAAGACAAAACAAATTAGAGTTGATTATAAATAATATGAAAGTAGAATCTGTAAAAAGAGAAGAAAAAGAAAAAGCATTAGAGAGAGAGAAAAAAAGGAAGAAAGTAAGAACTTGATTAGGTTAAAAAGATTTATATACAATGATTTTAATGAATGAACGACCGTGATTGAAAGCAAATATTTATGAAGACGATTCTAATAAAAATAAAATTGATACTATATTAATTGAAATTAAGCATATATTGATTAAAATTAATTTATTTTATATTGTTAAATTAAATCAATAAAAAAGTTTAAAATTTAAATAATAAAAAAAATCCATTATTAGTATAATTAAATTTTATAATTGATTGAAAGCAAAAGAAAATCATATGTCCTATGTATACTAAATTAAATTATAATATATGAATATTGATGATATATTAATTTAAATTAAGTATATACTTCCTCCGTCCCACGGCAACGATTGTTTTTGCTTTTTGGCACGTGAATCAAGGAGTATTATTATTTAATGTATAGTGGATAGTTGTATTAGTGGGAGTGTGGACTCCATATTTTAATTGCATTATAGGGAGTGTGTGGGTCACATGTGTATGAAAAAGGAAAGGTGGTCATTTGGATGGGACGGCTAAAATGACAAAAAACAACCCTTGCTGTGGGACGGAGGGAGTATTGATAAAAAAATTAGTTAAATATGTCAATAATATCTCTTATATTTACCAAATTTATATTTTTAAATAAAAAATAAAATTTAAATAACAAAATACATTATTATTAGTATAATTATATTAGATTTTATTATTGAAATCAAAAATATTAATTGGACGGTCAACATTAAAATTGAATTATTTCTAAATATAGTAAAATTGAAAAAAAAATTGAAACCAAAAATAGAAATTTAGGTTTACTTTTATATATGTATAGATTGTTCATGAAATTATTAACTGCACAATTATCACATTTTATTACTTCAATGATCACTTTTTATTAAAATATTATAATTTTTTATACATCTCACATGAGTCTTCCTGTGGGGTGGTATCACACAAAATTTTCCTTATTATTATTAATATTATGTATATTATATATATATATATCATAAATTAAATGTTTTGTTATAATAATGATATATAATAATGAGATTTAATAAGAAAAACTCTTTCGTGACTATATATATAGTAATGAATAAAAATAAATAAGAATTTATACATTCATTTAGTAAAATTTCTGTAAGTTTTTTTTTATTAAAAATAATACTTCCTCCGTCCCAAATTCAAGTTCACATATACTGTAGATACGGAGTTTAAGAAAAATCACTTTTTGACTTACTTTTGAGGGTAGTATAGTATTTTTGGGTAATAAATAAATGATAAATTATGTTTTGTATGTTAAAAAGATGATGACAAATTTGAAATTAAAGTATGTTAGAGGGATATTAGTTTATTGTTTTTTCCTTTTATGGAAGTGTGAATTGAATTTGGGATGGACCAAAACAGAAAGTGTGAAGTTGAAGTTGGGACGGAGGGAGTAATATATTTATGAAGAAATACATATATAGTAACTAATACATACTCCCTCTGTCCCGGTCAAATTGTATCGTTTGACTGCATAAAGCTCTCACAAAAAGTAAATATAACAATATGAGCGGAACGGAGGGAGTATATGATTTTAGTGCACATATAAGTTTTAATTAGTTTATTAATTGGTCATCTATTTTATTTTGGATTCATGGAGTCTTAAATTTATGTCTAATTTACTCATTGAGTTTAATACTCCCTACGTCTCTGTAATTGTGTAACGTTCCACATTATTTAAAAAAATTACTAATATATTTAATAATAGAGAAATTTCACAGTTATTGTAAATATATAAACTTAATTTTTTTTTTTTACTTTTTAAGGATAGTTTGGTTTTATAAGTAATAAATAAATTATAAAATAAGTTATGTGACGTTTATTGATGGGTTGTTGGTTTATGTGTTATTTCTCATTTGGAGGTATAAACTTATTTACGAGACAAATAAAAATAAGAAATATTAATTTGTTTATTGGAGGAATTGAGTAATAAATAAAAACTACTATATCCATCTCTATAGGGGTGCTACTGTTTTACTCATAGAGAATAAAAGGGCCATATGAATTTATATTAAATATTTTGTGTGAGTATCATTTACTTGAAAAGAAATGTACCATTATATTGAGACAAATTAAAATGATAAAATGTACTTATGAGGAAGTATATCAAATGTACTGAGGATTGTTTCCACATGAAACTGGTTTTTATATTAAATATTTCATGTGAGTCTTATTTATATGAAAAGAAATATACCATTATACTTAGACAAATTAAAATGATAAAATGTACTTATTTCAAGGGACTGAGGAAGTATATCAATTGTACTGAGGATTGTTTTCACATGAAACTGTTTTTCTTAATTTATTTATGACAAAGTTTTTATTAATATTTTTACAAAATTTAGTAATATTACAATTTATGAGTAATTTTCGTGCACTTATAGGAGTTTATATTTAAAGGGTTGTCTCACGATAAAACGATTTTATGCTTTCGTAATTAATTACATTCTTTAGTTATAAAATATTATCACTTTTAGTATAAAATATTATTCTATTACTTTTTCTTTATACTATAAATTATTGATAGAATAATATTATCACTTTTCATTATAAAAATGATCATTTTTTATCCATCTCACGTAAGGACTTCCGTGAGTCGGTCTCACTCAATTTGTTGTCATGTTTAAAAAAACTGTAATAGGTAGTTATTTTTTAAAATTATTTTTCATTTTATTTTATAATAAAATTTAAATTAAAATTTAATTTATGATCATATATATATATGTGTGTGTGTGCTGTACTAGACTTACAATTTGAATCTGTTTAAGCAAATAACGTAGGAGGACTAACGAGGTGCCGAGGCATTAATTTTCAAGTTAAAATACTCTCCCCTCTAAAGAAAATGTGCGATAGCAAATAAAAATACGCGCGGTTGATAGAAACACAAAACTGAAGCGCCGAATTCGAGATAAATGAAGCGCCAATCCAAAAATATTCCCTCCTAATTTAGCTTTACTTCGTGGGAACAAAATAAGAACATGAATTCAAATTGATTTAAAATCAATTTTCTTAAATCAATTTTCAATTTGTTGAACCCTCTCCGAATCAGTCATCTTCTATCCAACATCGACGGAAGAAGAAATCATCCAGTTAAAAATAGTGAGCACAATTATTATCATCATAATCTCTCTCCGATTAAACTTAGCAATATCTATAATCTTCTTATATTCCTTCTGAAACTTTTTTCCCCATGGCGGCGGCTTTTAAACTCATATGGTGCCAGCCCTCGTAACGGTCCTATTTCAGCCAATGAGAATTAGGGCTTTCCCCATTTCTGCCATTTACACGCTCCTCCTACCGTCTCGTCGCTGTTCTGGCTACTTCCCCTCTCCGCCGCCTTCCAGGGCTCCTGCTCCTTTCCCATCTAAACCCTCGCGCACCGCTCCCTCTAATTCTGGTAACTGTTTTTTCATTTCTTTTTTCTTCTCTTTTCTGCGATTTCTCTCATTCACATCTGCAATCTGATGAAGGCACGCACTTGATACAGCGCCGTTGATCCCGCTTGCCATGTAGAACATTTCCCCCTTATTCTAAGGCCATCGACGAAGATTTTTACTTCGATCTCGAAGCCGTACTGCCATCTAAATATAATAACGAAATCAGAGGTACATTCTTGCATGTATATAGGAAAGGTCTCTAAACATCAAAGTGATTGTTAAAACATCATTCTTGATTGATGCTTACTCTCAATTTATTTTTCTTATTAAGATTAATTACTTAGTTACTGTTTCATAATTCTTAGTATGATATGGAGTATCATGTATTGATTTGTATCTTTAACCTTCTGCATGTAGAGGGAGTAATAATTGTACTTTGATGATTAATTGAGACTTAGTACTGCTGTTAGAGTAGCATCATTATTTTGTTATTGAGAAACGTTCATCTTTTTTTTAATATGTGACTTTTAGTATATGCAGGAAGACAACATCTCTCTTTGATTACATTTAATGTTCATTGAACTGAGCCTATTCTAAAATCATTCGGGTTTGTGCCATGATGTGCTGCTTAAACAAGGAAGTAGAGTGTTCTAGGTGTTGTGCCTTTACTTCAATGATAATTTTTTGGTAACTCAAATCCATTCTCAACATCATATCTAATTACTTTGAAATTTTGCTCGACAATTGAAAGTTTCGGTAAATATCGATTAAGGAGAAGTTTGGAGACTTAAGGAGAAGATTAGATAACTACCTGAATCCATCAAAATACATGGATAGTTTGTATTTTTTTGTACCTAATTCATAATTGAGTAGGAGGGTAATAGAAAGGAAAAGTCACACTTTATACATTATAATTATATTTGAGATAAGGCCTGACACCACCTTTGAATCTGTAGTTATATTCTCTTTGGCATATAGGAAACTCGTGATATATATGCTATTAGCTGACTCATCACATACTGAAGAGGGTCACACTTACGGAGGTGTGCTTTCATTTTATGTTTTTAAACTGTGTATTATTAGCATTGTGTGACAGTAACATTTACAATTTTCTAACTGGTACACATGGTGGGAAAGCTGCTTAAAAAAATCCTCTCATACTTTTTTTGATGATACAAGGACATCATTGATATATTTACACAATTAAACATATGGCTTGATGTGGATATATAACTATTACAGTTAAATTGATGGCATTGCCTTTATATCCCAAGTCCAGTTGATCCAGACCAATTCTAACTTCGTTTTGGAATATTTTTGGTTTTGTTTTTTCATGATTAGGTCGTGCATATTTGAGTTGAAATGGGATAGAAACAGTCTCTGATGTGATAGAACCTCAAATTTTTTTAAGAGTATCAACTGTGGTATAAAGGAGCTTATGCCTTGACAGTTGATATGATAAAAGATCTCCTTGAAATATGTTTGAAATGCAAACTTTTATGTTTGATTCCTAGAAGTAGAGGCTAGCTGATAAAATACTGAAAATTTATTGGTTTTATGTATTGTTATTAGCATATCCTTAATATGTTTGTTAAATTTCATGATTACATTAAAGTCTTTGAAAATATACATATTTTTCCCCATAGGGATAGCTTACAGAATATTCTATTGAATATGAAAGCATTTGAGAGGCCTTTTTTTAGTCATCCATTTGATTTCCTAAATGCAATCCAATTTTTCGTCATACCATTCCCCATTAACTCAGAATTGCCTTGTGTTGTAACTTTGTCACATAATTCAAATATAGGTCTTTTACTTAAAAAAATACGTATAGTCAGAGAATCTGAGTGAAACTCAGTAAGAATTTGTCCAATTTAAGTAAATCAAGTCAGACTCTGAATTTCTAGAGCCTACAGTCATGCATAAGTCAAGCTTATTCTATTTACATACTGTGCTGCTTCAATTTAATACTTGGGAGTTTGAGTGAGCACTCTTTTGAATATGATATTTATCTAAATCACTAAGCACCAAATTTTCATGTTTCTCTATTTGCATATAATTGCTTTATTGATGCATTGCTTGGTATCCTGCATGTTATAGGTTAAGCACGGCGCATTTTTTTTATGTTTATTGCTGCTTATTGTAAAATTTCCTTTACTCATCGATTACCGCTTTTGACTCGTGATTCCACCAAATGAATAGATACCAAGTGTTAGATGTCAACCATTGGATTACATGATTTAAACTTCACTTTGTGGAATTATTATATAAACATGAAGTGCATTTCACCACTTCGTTAGCATTAGTTTCCCCTGCTTTGATTATGCAGGAGACTGAAGTATTTAAAACCTTCATTGGATAAACTTAGACTCAAATGATTTATAGATCCTGTCAATTCAAGAAATTTGCCTATTGATTGTCCAGATTCAAACAGTGATGGCTTCCCCTTGAGGCTTGAGATATGATAAATTAAATGATCAAAGAGCTAAAGCATTGGTTCTAATATGTAATTTCCGAACTGGAGTGGTGTATAAGATCTATTCAATTATACCTCCAGCAGGAGTACCCGTGGTCCCCAAACTAGGCAGCACTGCAAACAACCCTTTCCCGCTCGACGTTGTCCTGGCGGGATTCCACAAGTGTTTCTCCCAACCATATTGCCTCCCACTGACGTTCCATTCCGAGAATGGCGACCTGGTGAGTGAATCTACAAATGTAAACATCAAGTTTGATGCCACCACTACGTCCGAGGAATCAACTGTGTTGCAGGTGGTGCGCGACAAGTCGGTTGACGGGCTTTTTGTTGACCGGAGGCGTGCTGGGGAACCAGCAGTTTGCAAGCTAGTTCAGGTAGGAAGCTGTGGAGCTTCTGCTGCCGTATGTGTACAAGCTTGTGTATTGCAACAGAAACTTAACTTTGGTGTGTTCGAACGTTGGCTTTGCTGGCAATGATCCGCGTTTTAGTGTGTGCTCAAGATGGATGAACCCCCTTTTATTTTACAATCGGAAAAGCTACTGCAACTTTGTGATAATTGTGTAATCCTCACTTAATTAAGTTAGCAAGTGCTGCCAATAAAAGTAAGCTTGCTCACCATCATGTAAGCTTCCAAATAGTAGCATCAATAATATGTTCATTGTCGTGAATTGGTAATTTTTTATGACAATAAAATTCGTCACAAATTCCTTTTAATTTGATAATAAATAATTATTCATTAAAATTTGGAGTAATATGACTATTAATAATCACTGCGATTAAATATATTTTAAACAGAAAAAATTATTAAGGATGAGTTTTGCGAATTGTATCACAAAAAGAAATACTTATGCCATGAAAATAAATTGTCAATTTTAAGTAATATATTAGGATGAAATTTGTACGTTGTCAAATTTTTCGTTATAAATGTAAGATTCTTTTTAATGATATATATAAAAAAAAAAATTATATATACAACTAATTAATATTTAGACTATAAATATATACTTAGTGAATAAAAATTATATTAAAGTACAACATAAATATTCTACTTGTATTAAAGTGTTATTTAAAAATATGTTACTTATAAAAAGGTATTATATTATAATGTTACTTATAAAAAAATGTTAAATGAAAAGTGTAACTTATGTAAAAGTGTTATGTGTATATGTTACAGGTTAGAAAAGTATAACTCATATGTGTTAAGTATATAAAAAGTGTTACAAATGTGTTACATGTTATAATAATTTACAAAGTGTTACAAATTTGTGTTAAATAAATCAAAGTGTTACAAAGATGGTGTTATGTAATAACATTTATGTTATAGTGTATTCAATCATATACAAGATTCATAAAATATTAATTGATGAAAATCATGAGTCCAAAACTATGTTCTGATACCACATGTAAGCATAAATTCGTAAACAATTAATTCATTAATTGACATGAATCTTAGATCTTCATGATTTTCACATCTTGATTTTCACATCTTATCAAAGATAATTAGAAAACTTACCTTGAGACGCCATTAATGGCGGTCCTCCTCTCTTTTGATACGTTCCTACGAATTGCACCGGGAACTGATTTCTCCCTCCTTACCCTTTTCTTTAGGGCATAGTACGTGAAACTTTATATGATAAAAAGTTCATAAAATTGTGTCTCTTTTATAGGTGGAGAGAGGACTTGAATAGGATATTAAATCTTTATCAAATCACATTTTATCAATATGATTGTTATCCATAAATACATATGACCTTATTTATCTCATATATATTATTTATTTAAACCATATCTTTATTTAAGATATTTGATCATAATATATATCTTATATATTTAATTATTAATGACACTAGACTATAATAATCTTACAGTTAGTTCAATTCTCTATTAATCATTCCTGATGGTGTATATAAATTAAAGAATTGGAGGTTAATCTGAACCCCCTTCGAACAATGAAGAAGGAATTACAGAGGACCTTTTGCAGCTTAAATAAGTACAGGAATAACTAATTAAATGTGCACACTTATACATATTTCATAGCATTAATTAATCTAAAAAGAAGACATGGTTCTATCTAAAAAGAAACAATTACTGATTAGCATTTGGAAAATGACCAAAATTAGAACACAAACACTCGTATAAACTCGGTTTACATAGCTTATTATATAAACTCTGATTTTTTCTCTCCTTAAGCCCTCCTTTACAATCCTATTATACCCCATGTATTGTTAGGGATTTAAATGAAAGGGGGAAACATGTTTTACAAGGGTTTGTAATGTAAGCCCGGTTTACAAGAGTCTAACTCAAATTAAAATGACTTTACATTCTCTGCTCCGAAACTGATCTTGAGTGAAATTAAGAAAGGTCGGAGTATATAAGAATGCACTGACATAATAACGTCAAACTTGTGCGGAGTCTTTTCATTAATGTTGGAGTAATGCAATAGGTGGCTGTTCTTCCATGTCATTAAGATGTCACCATCTTTAAATACGTTGATAGGATAAAGATAGATATAACTGGTGGACTGCAAATGAATTTTTATTTTGTCCAAGATTTCTCATCTCCATATTTTCATCAAGCATGTATTATCACATATGTATAAGCAATCCCACAAATCACTTAGGCCTACTCATCGTAATTTTTTTAGCGAAATAGGAAAAGGAAAGGAGTTTATAAAGTGTTTTGTTTCAAGATCAAAGCATGAAATAGGTACCAGGGCTTCATAATCATTTACCAACCAATGAAGATTTCCATTCAATAACGTGCATATATAAAATCACCAACATGTGGTATCCTTCTAGGTTTATACATCACAAAATATAGGGCTGTCTCTTCTGCCTTGGAATATCTTAACTACCTTATATATATTGGCTACTTATTTTACTAACTCCAAATCCATAAGCAACAACAAAATTCTTCTCTTGAGTGTGGGTAAGGTTAATATAGGATTGCATAAGTAAACTTCATGCAGATCGAACGTATGGATGTAAACTGTTAACTGAACCCCATATCCATCCATTATGAGGACGACGGAGATCAAACTGATTTGTAATGTAGATCATAGTGTTAAATCTTATGAAGTCCATCTTTGAATTCAAAAATTCAAACAAACATGGACCAAAACACAATTTTATCATCACATGAATTATCACACAACCTTAACCGTTCCTCCCCATTAGATTTGGAGGAATGGGGAGCATGCTAAAAAGTTTAGTTTCAAGATCAAAGTAAGAAATTAACAGGTAAATGTATTACAATGAGGTATCACTATCAACCAACCAGTGAAGTTTTCCATTCACAAGTAACCCTCCTTTATTACTATTGGGATAAAAGTTCATTAACCCTCCTTGTCCATGGATAGAGCACACTGGTATATATTCAAGATTAGGCATCGGGTGCAACCTTGTAATAAAACTCATGGTCGGAATCCTTCTCTTCAAATATTTCAATGAACTTGCACGAGTATTAGCTGAACTTAGACCAATATTGGTGGCTACTTCTGAACCATCACCATTCCTACCTCAGGTATTAATTTAGAGAGATGGTGATTGACAAACTCGTGAGTTTGGATTAAATCCTGCCATGACTTGCAAACGCACTTGCAGCTTAAGATTGATCATAGGGACAGACAGTCGAGAGATGATTTCGATCATGATTTCTGAGGGCAGATTTGTGATGTTCATGATTTTCATCAATATTGTGTGACTACACAGGAGAAAATGGGATAATAATTATTTTTTATGGGAAAAGGAAACTTTATTAATGAGTACCAGAGGTACTAAAAAAATTACATGAGAGTACAAGGAAAATAGGAATGAGCTCCTAGGCAATACACCAAGTATTATTTTAAATACAACACAATCTAGGATTGCAACACCAATCTTGAAATGATAAATGGGTTATACTCATATTCTTAAAATAATAAAAGCACCACGCTTTGGTTCTGATTTCTTCAAACAATTTTGTTGGATCAATCTCCAAGTTCTAAAAAATCTTGCAATTTCTAGCCACTACACCAAAAACGCTGATAAACATCACCGAATATGTTGGCATTCGATCGTTTGGTTAACATGAACCGTTAGGATTCCATACAATTCTACTGCAGTGGAAGCAAAAGAATAGAATCATATTTATTATCTTTCATCAGGGTTGATGTAGAGGATGATCAGCAGCAGCAGTAACGACCTTCCGATCTTCTGTTGTATTCTCAAGTCTGATCTTGACGTCATGTGGCCACGATCTTCAAGATCTCCTCAATTTGCTATCCTCCTTTTCCTCTCACATTTTTAGGCGCGGGAAAATAATTAGTTAGGGATCCAGATAAGCTGAGGTGAGTTATATACATGGGCTACAGCAGGGACCAGGAGGAGAAATTGGGTTGGGCATCCATTGGGCTCAAGTATCCAAGCTTAGCCCAAAGCTTATACTTAAATCCAATAATAATAATATAGTCCACTAAAATATTATTACTGCACTGCCTTTCCAATCCCAAAATTACGTTTTTGGCTCCTTCTTATTATGAGCCTGTTAGTCTCCCCATGTTTAAGATATACAATGTCCATTAATTAATTAACTTACTGACAACTCTATTAATTAATATCTCATCCAAGAGTAGTACCACTCAATCTCATTATCATACCGGAATAAATCCACCTACATGGTTTACATGATAATCCTTATGAGCTCCTCAATGGTACTTCATCAACCTATGACGGACACGGATTCCTTCTACAATCAATAGCACACCATAGAGACAGCACTACTTCCCAACTCACCGAATTTGTTGATTTAATTACATTTAAATCTCACTCATTGATGAATCAAAGAAATACATACTGCCCTACGTGTCAAGGTTATTGTATAGGGATTAAGAGCACGAACATCCATAATAACAGAGATCAAGTTCTTCTATAAGTCAGTATAAGTCGAACGATCTCAAGCGGTCCTACTCAATACACACAAGTGCACTAGTGTGATTCTATAGCCAAGACAAGCTAATACCAAACCACACTACAACCATCCCGATAGAGAGTCCCCGTCTATCTCGGTTGTGAGCATCTGTTTATACTTTATAAGGAAACTGATAATATGATCTTCCGCGTGTTGTCGCACAACATATTATCTATAGTATAAAGTACGTGGACTATTGTATCAAACATATAAATAAATTATAAGACGCAATCATTTGATCATATGATTCTCATTTCAAATTAATTATTATAACATTGTTCATACTAAAGCTAGACTTTTAGTATACAATCCAACAGAATAGACATCGGTTATGCATAAAATGTGATGTCTTTTTGATAAAAACCGATGTCTATCGGCAAAAAAGTACGCTGATAGAGATCGATTTCTAATAAAAATGCGCTGATAGACATCGGTTTTCATAAAGTGATATCTTTCTAGCGATGTCTATTCGCAACTCATAAAAAATTACGCTGATAGACATCGGTTTTGACTAACCGATGTCTTTCAAGCGATGTTTATTCTATGATAGACATCGACTTCTTTGAAACTACGCTGATAGACGTTGGTTTTTACGCACCGATGTGTATCAAGCGATGCCTATTCTTGACTTTAAAAAAAATTCATATGTAAATTTTAGGGTTAATTGCGATAAAATACATGACCATTCTCCATTTTCTCAATTTAATCACGAACTATTTTTTTATCAGAAAAATACATGATCTTTTCCTCTTCCCTAAATTTAATTATGAACTTTTTTATCAATTAAATAAATAACTTTATTATAAATTTTTAATTTTATCACAAACTTTCTTTTACACGTAATCTTTTATGTTTAAAAAATTTAATTTAATTAAAATTCGTCTATTATTAAAAATCAATACATAATAAATATTTAAAATATAATGCAAAACTTACATATTAAATTAGAAAAAATTATAAAAAATCGTAAAAATTCATATAGTATATATCAAATTTAAAATTAATGGATATCTTTTAAGATAATTCAAGAATTAAAAACGAAATATTCTCAACTTATTGTTTAATGTGGTTATGTTTTAGTCAATTATTAAAACATCAATACTTATTGAAAACATTCTTTTTTATTTAAAATTCTCAATTCTTTAATTATTTTAAAAGGTAATTAATTTTAAATCGAGTTACATATTTATATAAAATTTTATTTATAATTTTATGAATTTTTTAATATTTAATATGCAATTTGAATACTATATTCAAATATTTAATGTGTATAGAATTTTAATAATAGAAGAATATAATTAAATTGTAAAAATTAAAATTTTACATACTTGATAAAATTAATAAAATTGAAAAAATGAAATAAGATAGTGTATTTAATTGATAAAATGAAAGTTCGTGATTAAATTGAAAGAAAAGAAAAAGATTGTGTATTTTTTTAATAAAAAAAGACAAAAGCTCATGTGCCCAGGGACACGGAGAATACTCCGTCTCCCCATGTGAATACAACCCTTCACCCCCAATCCTATTTAAACCTATGTATTGCTAGGGTCCTAAATTGCAAAGGGGCATAGAAATTGCAAAGGCGTACGGAATGTGCTCTGTGCGCCCTGGTGCACAGGAACCTCACTCTAAAAAAATATTTAGTCATTAATAATTTAAATTAAAAAGAAAGTTTGTGTATTTTATTGTAATTAATGTAAAATATAAATCCACTACTAATTCATTTCCTCCATTCTCAAATTAGTACTCCTTCAGCTAACCCATCTTCTCCTCTAAACTATGAACCCTAATTTCACCAACTGGCGCTGTAGAACGAGGGAAGATACCATCGTCCGCTAGCGCCATTGTCTCTGCACATTGTTGACGGTGATATCGGTTGAGTCGCCTGTTGTTTGCATCACTAATTTTACCAACTCTTCTCCTTGCAGCGTTGCTCTTGCCCTTGCACAAGGTATTATGCTCTCATTTTCTCTCATTTTTACATACGGTGTTAGCTTTCGATGGATTTTCTCTAGTGATTGGGGTTTATCGGGTTTCAGATCAGTGGTTCTTGATGGGTTATGGGATAGAGTGCCTCTTTACCATTAATCGTTGACAGCTACCTCCTCCAAGCCCTCCAATTCATCCATACTTCCTCAATTCAGGCGAGTTTAATTCGATTCTCTCTGATAACACACACTGCCTCCTTTTTCCGTCGCCCATCTTTGTAGCCTCCTTTAGCCCTACCTACACCAGTCGAAATGGTGTCATCGCCCTCACCCTTGGTAGGAGCTACAGCTTCTCCTCCACTGCCACCTAAGAAGGAGCCATTTATTCCATATTTTAAGTTCCCACTGCCACCATCTCTGGAGCGTTATAGATTCCTAGTGCTGCTAGTATTGTTCGTAAATTTCACCTTGGGAGATTATTTCTTCCTTGTCTTTCGGATAGATAATCTATATTGATTTCATGGCACTTAATGCTAGTTGAATTCATAATTAGGCGTTGTTGTATTGATCTTTTTGATCATTTATTACTTTCTGATCCCTTTTTTGCTAAGATGGTTTGATTATTTTGGTTTCATGAGTTAGTAAAAACTAATTCCATTGTTTGATTTTGATGATATCTAGTTTGGAAGTGTGTGAGTTTCTTGTTATAAAATCCAGCATAAAGGTGAAACTGAAGAAGCACTTTCTGTTGGTGAAATCAACTTGATTAGATATAATGCACTTTTGATCTGTAGAAGCAATATGGAAAAAGCATATCTCTTATTTAGAATTGTATATGGATTATGATTGCAGTGCAAGTGAGTTAAAGGGCATTGAAATACTATCTAAGATCATATAATATTTGAAAATGCACAAATTTTCAGATCAAGTTGTACATTACAGATTAAACACATATGACTAATCCAACTCACGGTTTCCAACCTTAATCAAGTAATGTGAAATTATGCTGCGACTATTCTGTTTTCATATGGAATTACGTATGAACGCTAGTTCACTCACCTTTTATGTTATTTGTTTCTATGAATTATTGTGAAATTGAATAAGAAGTAAGAAATATTATTGGAGTTATCTTAAGGGTAAAAATTCTTTTAGTAATTTGAAATTTCTATATTAAATCAGTTAAGATTCTTTTATTCTTTCATCCTTTTTGAAAAAAAAATTCAAAAATAAATCTCTAGCTTGCACATATAACCTCTAAAAGATTGAAATGAAAACTTCTCTTTCTCTTTAAAGCTTTGGATTAGCTACAACTTGATAAGTTTGTTAACATTGGAGTTGTCTTTTTCTTAATTTTACATTTCATTTTGTGCTCACGATTGCTAAGATTGAATCATGCCATTGTTTCGGTTTAGTACTAAGAATTGTAAGTGTGTTTTTGTAGCTGCTTCTATTTTTGTTATAGCATCTGATTTTGCTTCTCAACTACTATTACCTTTTTGTAATCTCTCTCTCTCTCTCTCTCTCTCTCTCTCTCTGTGTCTAATTTACTCACTTGTGCCAGAATTGTTGGTGCAAATTGGAAAAAGTAAATTTTATTGGATTTTGGTATTCATTTGCAACTAGTTTTATGTAGAGTAACATAATGAAATTCCAAAGCAATGAAATATGAAAAGTTCTTTTCTGATGAATACCTAGAAATTACTGGAGAGAGACATATATTGCTCATTCACGGACGTAATCCATGTAGAAGATGTTTTGTCTGTGCTTATTAGCAGTCTTTTTTGCATTTCATTGGTGAAAGCAAGAAAATATTAACATCTTGGAATACCATAGTGGTAGGATTATGCATTGTAGATTAAACCTAATGCATTTTATTGAATCCTTTTTAACTTTTCCATTTTCTAGGTTTTCTTTCACGAAATTATATATTAAAAGATATTATGTATGGTCTAATAAATTAGTTGTATGATTTTTAATAATCTGATTTGGTGTTTAATTAAATTTAATATTGATCGCTAAGTTCTCCATGGTTTGCTAAAAAATGGTTCCGGGGAACTAATGCATGATAGAGAACTATTACAAGCTCTTTTTTTTAAGATCAATTTAATAGGCACCATGAATTGGATAAGTACAATATTTGATAGGTATGTAACACATCTCATCATGACAAAATTTGTGGCTAATTGTTGACTATTAATGAGCCCGAGTCTAGTGACGATAATTTGTAATTAAATTACATTTAAAATGATGTTAGGACTAAAAGAAGAGCTTATTAAGAACTTGGGTGAAATTCTGAGATCTGAATATTAGTTAGCACAAAGTGGTATTAGATTAGTTAGAAAGAAAGAGTGATTGGTTCTTGTTCTCGAGTCTTCCTATGATTGCTTCACTTTCTCATGTTCTAATCATGATAATGATCTGGTTAAGTTTAATATACATTTAGGTCATCATTTTATATGATTTAAAGTTATAATCTCTCCATTAATACTATATAATCATCTTAAACCATGTGCAAATTGATTCAATTTTCTCTTTTCTCAAAGTAATTTATATAGCCTTCTCACTTTGCAATCTCTAGACATGAATTTCTTTTTAAGTTGTCTACTAAGTAATTATATTATCAGCTTGAAGGTGGTGGTGTTGCCAGTGGAGGTCTTCGTGAACTAATCCCCTTCAATGCCCGAACAACAGTTGCTATTGGGATGGATAGAAACTTTATGGAGGTACACATTTCAAAATTGACACTTAATTGCCTTTCATTATTTTCTGTTTACATCTTTTTGACAATTTATGAAGGTGAAATTCATGGCTAATGCTTACAATTCTGTCGGTTGAAGGAATAACTTACATGTTTATTTTTATTTTATTGGAGGTGCAAGATGTATGTTATATTATTTCTATCTTGCATGTTACTCTATCTATTGAATTGTGTTCCTTTAGCTTATGTAGGAACACACACATTTATATCTTTAGTTTTGTAATTCTATAATAAATTAGATACTACAGTTTTTTTAACGTTTCAGTGTTTTGTGTGCATGTGAAGAATGAGCTAAATGCCTTTAATGTAAGAATCTATACCTGCAAAAGCAGACCAACCAACACATTCATTAAAGACCTTGGTTTTGATGATACTTGTTACTATACTCTGTTATTATTTGAGTTCCCTTGTTCTATGTATATATTTTCTGTTCACTACAACAAATCTGCAGAAAGACATCCCCAAATTATTCTTATATTATATGTTTAATTGCCACAGTGGCGTATCTAATTATTACATTATAGTAGAAGCTTGATACTTTGCTTAAATCTTTCCAGATTGAATGAATTACATGAAGTGGAGTTGAAGGTTCAGGACTATGAATTGGATCAGTATGGTGTGGTAAATAATGCAGTTTATGCAAGTAATTGTCAACATGGTGAGTTTGTTGTGCTTATATCTTTGGCATATGCAAGATTTATGTTATTGATGTTTGATAAGCTTTTACCAACTTTGCATCTCATCATTCATTATCTTTTCTTGTAATGTGAATATCTTAAGTTTTAGTAAAGTTTGTGGCTTTACAAAGTTTAGATTTCCCAAATTGAGCTTATTCTATTGGCGCAAAAAAATCTACTTCTTGTGAATGGTCTTTTGGTTTTTTTATAGTTTAATTGTTGTTATGGCTTTTATGAGCAGTTATGTCTAAAATAAATTCAAGATAAATGTATTACTTTTTAGATTGCCCAATTTTTATACTATAGCACATCTCATCATATGTATCCGTATGCAAACTTATGATTTGTAAATTCATGAATTCGGGTCAGTCTCTCTGATTTACTCATTTGTTTTTATTAGTGTTTTCGATTGTGCATGTGTTACAGTAATTTATTAAGTAGATGACCAACCCTAATCGCAATGGTGGATTCATTTGTCTAATAAGCATGTCGATCATTCTGATTTATAGACAATAGACTATTTTACTAATAAATGTAGTGTCAAGCTACTTTACTTTTCTCGACACTCAGTGAGATCTAGGGCTTTCATATGCGATATTGTCAGAATCTTCTAAATTATCTGATAACATTTACGTAACTTTTGGTGAAGGTATGGAACACCACCACTTATGAGTTGGAGAATCCGTATTGTGCTTATTTATTTCCTTTTTTCCTCCTTCAGTTGATGGCTATTATTTCTATGTGATATTTGTTTTTTCAACTTTTTATTAATTTAATAATCTTCTAGTGGACTTGTATCACTTGGCATGATCTAATGCATATTCATGTGTGTAACAAAGTTGAATACCCAGTGCTTATTTTTGTCCCAAGATGCTTTCAACATCTCAAACGAGCATCTCTTATATTAAAATAAATATTTTCCTCTCTATATCTTACGATTTCTGGAGATGATAAGATTGAATAGATATGACAATCTTTATGCTTGAATAGATATGGCAATCTTTATGCTATTGCAATATCATTCATTATATATCATTCTAGTGATAAATATTTTTTCTTAGGTAATCGCAGTGAATCGACAAGAACATAAAGAGATTATATAATGTTAAGGAAAGAAGATGAGATTATATAAAGCAAGGTCAAAATATGTTCAACGTATTGTGCTCTTATGAGTTTCCAACTTATATACATAGGTTTTATTTATGAAGAGCTGAAGTTTGGATTTAATTAATTAGAATATTATTATACTTTTTGGATGTAGAGGATGATTTTCTATGTATTTGAAATTAAATATTTGAAATTCTTGTAAGAATTCCTATGTTTTGAGTTATATAACATAATTGTATATAATTTTATTTTAATAATAATATAAATTTATGTATAAAATTAATATAAATAAAATAAAATTATAAAAGACATCATGTAAAAACCGATGTCTATTGGTGTGAAAATAATGTCTATGCAAGGATAGGCATCGGAAGAGAAATGATGTCATTTGGTGTAAAATCGATGTCTTTTCTTAAAAAGACATCAGTGGAAAAATGATGTTAAATAGAAGCTAACCGATGTCTTTAAGTGTATAGGCATCAGTTAATAACTGATGTCTAATGTGTCTTCACCGATGTCTTTGCCAAGAAAGACATCAGTTTATAACTAATGCCTTTTTTGTCCTATCCGATGTCTTTTCTGGTTAAAAAAATCGGTGAATAAATGATGTCTTATGTGTGCAAATCAATGTTTTTCCATTGAAAGACATTGGTAAAAAACTGATGTAAAAGGATGCAACTGATGTCTATACAAGAGAAAAGACATCAGCTAAAAACCAATGTCTATTTCGCCAAGCAGCCGATGTTGAAGCCCTCGATGTTGGGCATCATACATTAGGTTGAGCTCAGCATAGTTCGCGTTTGCCAAAGCAAGCTGCCTATTCGTCTCATATTGGTTTACATTCAGCATGGCGAAGTGCTCATTCATTACTCAGAATTGCTCCCGATAAAATTGATATTGAGCTCGCCAAAAATCCTGCTGCTGCTGTGACGGTGGCTTAAATTACTCATGCTCCTGTGGCTGTGGTGGCTGCGTCGTAGGCAAATCCATCTCCAGATATACGAAAGCTAGAAGCGGCAGCTGATCTCCCTCATCGAAGTTGGTTGGATCTCCTACCATAATCATATCCTCATCTATGATGACTTCCTGTAACTGCATATCGGCAAGAAGTCTCCAATCCCCTTCTTCCAAACAAGTCCTCGAGATCGCCCTATGCTCCGAGTTATCCATCAATAAATTACTGTTGACCTAAATCGTAGTAAGATCAACAATAGACAGTGAAAATCTGAACAAAATCGGGTTCTTGCCACGGATGAACACCAAGCATCGTCCATCAGCTGAATCGACCCCATCCTCACACATGCTGATAGAATCAAGTCTGGATCCCCTTGAATCGGTCGATGACTACTCAAATCAACCATATAATACTTGGCTATCAGAGTAATAAGTCCTCCAATGTTCACATGCTGAAATCCGTGGGTAGTAAACTTATTAAGCTGATAGAAAAAGTAAGCCACTACATTGAAGCGGACTCCATTAAGCATATGCCAAAGCACATAAAGCTCACCCCTCGAATACAACTCCCCTTGGATTGAGCAAATAGAGTGTTACTCAAAATCCAATCCATATAAGGGATCACAGGGTTGCGGATGAAAGCAACCTTGGAAGAATTTGAATTGTATCTTCCTCGCCTCTCCGAGATAGACCTCCAAACCTAATTGGGTTTGAAATCATCGTGCTCCACATCTGATACATTATCACAGCCGATCAACTCATTAAACTCACGGGCATGCATCAACTGCTCTTGCCCACCAATCTGCATTCGAATACCATATAGAAGATAGCGATCTCCACGCGCAATACTCAACGAACATAAAACCTCAACAGTTATATCGAAATACATCTCCCTCTTAATCTCCACAAACCTGGTTATACCTACTCGATTTGAACATCCAATAAATATCGTTGATGATGTTCAATTGCAACCATAGCTTCATCATCTTGGTAGTTGGTTCTTGTGATCTTGCTGGCAATAGCTGCCCACAACTCCTTCTTCTCCTCCCAATTAGCTATCTTAATACCATAATAAATAGGTCTCTTCTTATCCAATTTAAGCTTTTTGGCACCATCACCCTTCCTAGGAGACTTGGTCTCCTTCCTCTTCGACGATGAAGCAATCTATTTTCCTGCAAAAGTTATACTTCAATACACAACAAAAAGAGATTAAACAAGTATACCAATTCTAAGACCAACATTAATCCTACTCAAGACTTCATACTCATGAGCTAAACCACTCTCAATTTCAAATGTTCATCTAATCATCATAGCAACTATAACTCAACACTTTCAATCAAGAACAATTGAAATCCTTAGTCTTAAAAATACTTCACATAATCATGCTTTCCAATTTCAACATACTTTAACAAAATCCTTGAGCATGCTTATCTTCCACATCCAATCCCACAACATCAACACTCCAAATCAATGAGCCCATACATGTAATGCGAAATTAACCTCAAACCCATATGATATGCAACATCAATTTCAAAAAATTTTAACAACCAAACGTAAATTGAATCATGCCAATTCAAGTGAAATTCCTACAGAAACACCAAAAATTTCAATAATTCAATCCAAAAAATACATGCTTCAATCTACTTACCCAACATTCCAAAGCATAATCTCATCAATTCACAGGTATAGAAGTTTGAAAACCATACCTTTGTTGGACATGATGTGCGTGTAATGTATGACGGTAAATTTCCAAGAATTTGAGTAGAATAGCCCCAATTCGGACTTGAATCCTCCAAATTTTGGATGTGGAGGTGTGTGGAGAAGAAGATTAAAGTGTGGGAAGAATTTGGAAAGAGAAATTTACAATTCGAATTGGGTGCTCGAGAGAAGTTTATGGGTATTGCTCGAACAAAAGGGAAAAACTGACCTTTAAATTTGATTTTGAATCCGTTCAACTCGAACAACTTGGTCGAACAAGGGTTTTTGGTCGTATAACTCAAATCTGTGCTTAAAACATGTCCATTTTCGACCTCCGTTCAACCAAAATATCTTATTCGAACAGTAGCTTGAGGTTGAACAACTTGTAAAATTGACTCCCTGTTCTCCCCTGTTCCATTCGACCACCGTTCGACTTGAAGAATATGGTGGAACAAAGTGTACTGGTCAAACAACCTTACTGTAAGTTTTTAGACATTTTTTCGACCAGTGTTCGACTTGACGAGCACGGTCGAACAACACGTTCTAGTCGAATGGGGCCACTGTAAATTTTTAGACATTTTGTTCGACCAGTGTTTGACCATTCAACTTGGTCGAACGGCAGCTTCTTGGTCTAACAACTACCCAAATTCTCTAAATTTTGTACTTTTTTTGTCTTTCCCTGCAACACTTAAACTGTATGACACATCAAGTATCAAGATAGCCAAAACATAAGCTAGAGAACCACATTTCGACTTGATAAAACCATGTATAACTCTGCATACGACACACAAAACAAAACACCACTAAACATTAGGTAAAAAAAATAGGCACATTAAAACCAGTTAAAGTTTTAATATGACGCAAAAAATCAACTCCCCTAACAAACGTTACAAAGAAAAGATTATACACTTAGTGCTTCGATGAGGTAAGTACATCACACTCTCCCAAACTAAGTAGAAACTATAGACGAAACTAAGTTTGCAAAGAGATATAATTTCTGAATAGTAAGCATGTCAAATATAAAAATTTCTCACTCACACTAATGAAATAAAGCATTAAAACAAGAGGTAAAGCCCCCAACAAGCGCTCTTGTTTAACGTCGGAGAATCACGACGGTACCTATTTAGTACAAGGTATCCTTTAAAGATGATGCAAGAATCATCCGACGACTTGTGATGCTTCAATTGATGCCCATTCGCCATGATAATGTCCCCATCTTTGTCTATGAGTTCAAAACTCCTTTTGATCCTTAAGAGACAAGTTCAAGCTTCTCAATGCCCAAAATGCTCTATGCTGAATTTTTACGGGTAAGTGGTACGACTTTCCATAGACTATTTGATACGGTGATTGATGAGAGTGGAAATTTATGTATTTTTGATCTCATAATGCCTTGTTTTTATTAGAATAAGGCCATACATTCAAGTCGGATTGCGTAGTCTACATATTTTACATGATTATACTGCTACTAATGGGTTTTATTGAGTTTTGAAGGTTAAAATAGGATAGAAATGAAGCAGGAACGAAAACGAGCAAGAAACGAGGCTGAAAAGACCCAACTCGAGTTGTAACATACAACTCGAGTTGAAACACGACTTGCAACACAAGTTGAGTTGGGGTCCGAAACATGTCCAAAATCGTCCAGAGAGCTTACTTGAGTTGAAAGGTCCAACTTGACTTGCAACTCGAGTTGACTATGGAGCAGAGTAGCGTCCGAAAATTATCTAGAGAGCTTACTCGAGTTGCAAGACCTTACTTGACTTGCAACTCGAGTCGAGTTGGGTCCTGATGGCAGTCCAGTTTTAGAGAATCGCAACACGACTTGACATGCGAGTGCACGACTTAGCAACACGACTCGTGTTAGCTTACTCGAGTTACTTTTTAATGTAACACTGGTCGTGTTTCTAACTCGAGTTGGGTACCCCAACTCGAGTTGGGTTATTTTGGGCTAAAAATTATGATTTTTGAACCCCTGTGCATGACAACGTGTAAAAACAGCCCAACCAAGTCAGTTTTTGGGGCCTAAGGTATAAAATAGATCAGATCACATAGAGAAAAGGGACCGATCATTCACCACAGAAACACACTGTGAATTCAATTCACGCTCAATCCACCCACATCCACTCACATCATAATTCATCCATCCATTCATCCCATTGGTCCGGAGGAAGAATCAAGTGCAGTTGAGAAAGCAATCCAATCGGAGATACGGAGGAAAGACACAAGCCACGTGACACTAGGGTTTCATTTTCTTTTCTTAATTTCTTCTTTTGTGATTTTGTTATGTATTTGATAGCCATATGGGTTGTTTGTGACCTCATGGGCTAAAAACTCTTTACAGTTCTAAGGATTGAAGGTTAGGGTAGTTGATTTGGAACCCTAGACAAAGTATCGTGATTTTATGCTATTAAGATTCTTATTTATTTGATTTATTTCAGATTATATTATATGTTTGTAATGTCTTCATAGTATGATATTGATATTGCCCGTGATGCTTGGTATGTTGTGTTAGCTTGTATGCATACATATTTAATATTGTCTGTTTGCTAGGATTATAGTAGTTTACCCGTGAACACAATAATCCTAAGGGCTGGTAAATAAGATACTTGATATTCTTAGTGGAACAATGCAATTAGGAAATCAAGTAGGAAGCGAATAAGTTTGAGTATTACTTTCAGAAAATATATGTTAGTCGAATTGGCCATCTAGAGGTTTATGAAATTCGCTTTATTAATATCTAGGAAGGAGGTTCAAAACTGTTCGCGCATCATCTTATGATGTATTTTCATTGAAATAGCATGAATGAACAATATGATGTCTAGAAAACCAAATCAATTGCACTACACTTGAAACCTTAGAGTTGTTACTTCTCTCTTAATTTAACTAGGGTACTTGCCATTGCAATTGACATCCCTACACTTGGGAATTTTAATTGAGGTGCGCAATAATTGCCTAACACGTTTATGGCGACGTACTGCCGAGGACAGTAAATTATTTATTTGCTTTTGTTACTTATTTAATTAGGATATTTGCTTTGAGATTTAATTGTCTACACTTTGAATTTTCTTGAAGTTGCGTGCACACCAGGTCAAAGAAGGGAACTCAAAATCTTGAATTTGATCCGGGTTGAAGCGTTTGCTAGAAAAAGGAGAGAAGCAGCAAAAAAGATCAAAGCACCTCCTAACGTTGTTAAGGTACCAAATCCGAAGAAGAAAGCTTACACATCAGCACCTAAGTAGTTGTAGAGGAGGAGAAAGAAAATATTGAATATCAGATTATCCCAGAAGAAGCTGAGTCAGAAGTTGAAGCAGAAACAGCAGTAGAATCAGCAATTATGGGAGATAGAACACATGAAGATGACATTGTCATCCGGGAGATGTTCCAGTCTACCAATCTTGGGGGATCAGGCGTAGTTGGGGCCATTCAAGCTGATGAGGCGAACGACATAAGGCCAGTCTTGATACATATGGTGGAGAAAAACCCCTTTGCTGGAGGCATATTTGATGAACCCTATGGATATTTGAAGCACTTCAACAGCTACATGGATACAGTTAAAGCCGCTGATGCTACCAATGACAGTGGAAGATGAGGCTATTTCAGTTTTCCTTAGTTGACAAGGCGAGGGAGTGGTATGACAAGCTCAAAGCAGACAGTTGCTCTAATAGGACTGAGTTGCAGCAGTTGTTTGTGGACCGTTTTATGCCACCTGGTAAGATTCTTTTACTGAAACAGAAGATCAAGCAGTTCAAGCAAAGAAGAGATGAACCATTTGGAGAGGCTTGGGAAAGATTTAATGATCTTTTGAGAAGATGCCCTCAACATGGTTTCAAAAAGTCCCAACTAATCAGTGTTTTCTACAATGGCATCGACAATGAATCCAGAGTATTAGTTGATGCATCTGCTGGAGGAATGATTTTCGGTAATACGTCAGATGTCGTAGAGATGCTGTTCGATGATATCTCTATAAATTCTAGAGATTGGCCATCTGAAGAATCAGAGGGACTTATATACTTGGTAAAGTGGCAAAAGTTGAATAGAAGTTTTCCGAGGCTGACAGAAATGATAAGGTTATCTCTCAATTGGAGCAGATGAATAAGAACCTGGTTCCATTAATATCAAGTAACAGTGGTGGAGGCAACCAAAGGTCAGCAAGTGATGATGTGGTTAAGAATGTTCAGGGGGTTGAGGACACGAATTAGGCCATGGGGCAGAGTCTCCAAGGTTCAAGAGCGCTTCCAAATTGGCAGGGAAATAGATACCCCAAGGAAATTCTAACCAAAGGAATAACCAATGGGGATGTCCCAGCAATCAAGCAGGCCCCAGCAATCATGGAGGATGGCAGAATCAGCAAAGGCATGAGAACTTTGCTTATTCAAATCCGAATAATGCTGTTTCATTCCCTCCTTATTTTGATCATGGAGCCAAGACTGAAGAAGGAAAGCCAAGTATTGATGATGTGTTGGCAAAATACATGCAGATGAATGATCCTGCCATCAACAAAATCAAAAACTGTATAGTGCTTATGGACTCTAATATGACGAAATAGAATGAGGAAGTAAATAAGCAGTTGTAGAGTCTCACATATTCAATGGGTCAGCTCTCTACTATGGTAAATCAGCAACAGCAACAGATTCAGAAGGGAAAATTTCCTTCAGATACGGAAATCAACCCAAAAGAGAGTGCAAATGCGATCACTTTGAGGTCAGGGAAGCACTGTAAAGGTCAAGAATTGATGCAGGACATGACAGAAATGGGAAAGAAAGGAATAGAAGAAGAGCAAGGTCGTTTAGCTACTAGCTCGGCTCCTATTCAAACCGAGTCAAGTTTGGGGGTGATCCGGAAGAGATAAAGGATGCAGTACAACCCTGGCTCGATACAAGCTGACCTTCTGTGTTCCCTGTGCTTCCTAATTCTATTGTGAACCAATCTGATCAAGCCATAGCTGATAAAAAATGGCAGCGAGCAAAGAGGTTGAGAGAAATGGAAGAGGTTTTCGAGAAAGATAGTTTGGGACTTCCAAAAACAAATGTACCACTTCCGTTTCTTCAATGGCAGTTGTCGAAGAGCTTGGATGAGAAGTTCAAAAAGTTTGCTGAAGTTATGAGGGATATCCAAGTCACTATTTGGTAAGCTGTCGCTGGCCTACCAATATAAATATAACTCCGACTCACACTAATACTTAGTATAGTAACGAGTACGGGTCGAACCCAAGAGAGTATTATGAATTTTTAATTAAATCTAAGTGTTGAAAACATATAAAATAAATAAGAGGGGTTTTGATTGTGAAATATTGTAAATTACGCGAATATTGAATTAACTCAATATTTTAACTAGCAGAATAGATCAAAATTTAATTATTAAATTAACCAAGAGATTAAAAACTAGTTTAGGATGACGATCCCCTCCTGTTTACTAAATTAATTAATTACATGAATTAAACATCTAACCTAATACGCAAACTCAAATCCCTAGATTGACGGTACGACCAATTAACCCGAATGTTCTTAAGTTTATCAATTAGGGTAAGACCACAAAGTTGAACTATCTATGAGTGACCCTATGGATTCGAACTCATAAATGTATTAAAACTCTAAACATAGGATTACTAAACTACGAAATTCGGCTAGGTATCATACAACCTAGATCCTATTACACCTAGAGGAAATTATCTATATTTGCTACTCAATTCAATCCTCACAACAATTACAGATCATGAATCATGAAATAACAGTAAGAAATTAAACAATTACACTAGATGACCAGTCTAAAATAATTATCAAACTGCTATAAAGAACATCAAATCATGTAATAGAATAAATTTACAAAACAGATTCAATGAAAAAAATCTTAATAATTAAATTAATGTTTTAACGGGAGTTTCATGAATCCTAAACTAGAAAAGGGGATTAGCCCCGCATGTTCATATGAATTACAGAATTAAAATATAAAAATTAAAGAACTGATGATGTCTGGATTGCTTCACGCCAATCTGTCTTGAAGAAGAGAGAACCGATTCTGCTTCACGCTCTCTGCTTCCCAATTCACGTGTAATCTCCCTGCCAAAACCGTGTGTGTATCAGCCCCCAAAAATAAATAATATCTCTTTCGTCTTTTGGCTTGATCTCTTTCCTTATTTATTCTTTCAAAAATATCTCCAGGATCTCTTTTTTATCTCCCCCAAAAATACTGTGTCTTCCTCCACAAAAATATGGGCCTGATTGATGATGATTCCAGAACGTGAATAAATATTTCCAGCTGCTTCTTTCCTTATTTATTCTTAATTTTTGTTCTTCTCACTAACACTGATGGGGTCAGTGTCAGTTTACTTGGCAGCAACGAATTTCCTACACAAATCAGCCTATTTCACATCAATTTATAACATTAAAGCTTCAATTAACCAAAGGCAAGATAAGTCAATTTAGCACCCAAATTAGCACATAAGTCAATTAAATAAACATGAATTCCAACTAAATTATGCTAAAACATGATTTATCACTATTCCATTTTCAGAGGCCTTGGATCAGATGCCACATTACGCCAGGTTCATTAAGGAACTCATCTTGAGGAAAAGAAAGCTGAACAGTGTGAAGACAGTGAGTCTGACTTAAAACTGTAGCTCTATTATTTAGAAAAAGCTACAGAAAAATTAAAGGATCCAGGTAGCTTCATCATTCCTTGTGAGATAGGAAACGGACCGTCAAGAAGAGCATTGTGTGATCTAGGAGCCAGCATAAACTTGATATCTTTATCAGTGTACAAGAAGCTTGATTTGGGGGAGTTGAAACCCTCATAAGTAGCTTTACATTTTGTGGAAGATGTGCTGGTAAAGGTGTCAGATTTGATATTTCCTGTGGATTTTCTAGTACTCAATATGGTGGATGAAAAGGATGGCACGCCTCTTATCTTAGGGTGTTCATTTATCGCTACTGGAAGAGCTTTGATAGATGTATTCAATGGAAAGTTGAAGCTTAGAGCCGATGATAAGGAAGTGATTTTCTTGTTGAATAAGGAGTTGCAGTGGCATAAAGATCAGCATCAATGCAAGTCTGTGGATGTAGTGGACACAAAGCATGATGAGAACTTTGCCTTGTCTGATGCAGAGTTTGAGAGTTTGTCAAACGATGCATGTATTTACTACCTTGAGAAGTTACTTGTATTAGGTGATGCCAGGGATGAACAGAAAAGGAAGACCACAGTTGACATGGTGAATCGAAAGAATATGATCACTATTGATGAAGAGAGAAGGAAACCTGTGGCATAGGAAGTTGAATATGAGGAGAAAAGAGTTGAAGTAGTAAAGGAGATCGACAAAGTAAACAGATCTCTTACTTTTCCTATTACTAACTCTGTTGTTATGTTTGATAATATTTTAGTTGCAGGAATCATGGATGATCCATATTTGAAGCCTCCAGATTTACCTCTGGATTTTTCTTTTTGTATGGGTGTTGAAGATTCTAACTTGTTTAGCCCGTGTTTTGAAATGGAGGATCCTATATTGGTAACGAAGAAAGGTGAGGTGGTTATAGCTGCCAATGATAGAGGAAGGAAGTACTTGAAGGTACGAATGCGAGAGGATTGTGCTCCAATTTAGTAGTTCGAGAAAGAGGTATCCGTTGTGACTCTCAGACGTTAAACATGAGCGCCTGTTGGGGGCCGACCCTCCCATTTTATTTGCTTTATTGAGTCTGTGTCAATGTAGTAATTTTATTAGGTGTTGCTCGACTATGGTATATACTTTTTATAAACTTATGCTCTCAATTCGTTTGATCTAAGTTTAGGAGGGATACGTGTACACCTGCGTCTTGCTGCACCAAAATAATGTTGCTTCATAGTGTTGTGTGCTTGGATGATTAATTTTTTGTGATTTTTCAGTATTTTTGATTTATTTGATTATATTGAGAGGTTGATTTTTTGTGATTGTCTAGGTGTGTGTCGTGTAGTTTGTCTTTGTTGCTTGTTTATCCTAGTGTATGTGGTTATATTTATGGTTCTTGAGGATGATTGATTGTTTTGCCTAAGCACTTGATTGAATTGAATTTGTGATTAATTGATAATGTGATATTATGAAAAGTGATAATCCAGTTAGAGATGTGTACTTGGATGTTGGAATACTTAAGACTGTTGCATGTATTAAAGTTGGTTCATAAACCTATGAAGGAGTGCTCGTTATTCCGTTAAACCCATGAGAGATTTGAGCTTTGATAGATCATGAAATTACACATGATTGGTTTTATTCTTGAGAGCATCTTTCACATGCGTGCATTCTAGAACTTGACTCTTAATCTGCTTAAGAGTAGATGATTGATTAGATGATGGGAAATGATCTTAGGCATTTTGTTCTTTATTAAGTCAAGAGCCAAATATTTATCCTACCTTGTAATTTAATCCATAGTTTCCCATTTGAGCCTGTAAGCCTTTTTCATTGGAAACCTATGAAGATAGTCAATTTAATCCTTTAAAAGCCTTTTAAATACCTATCCTAGTAGAGAAATAAAGGAGATGGATTGGTGCAGTGTGAAGAGAAAAATTAGAAAGATAAAGATTGATGGATAGTGATTGAAGATGAAGTATGGTTAAAAACTTCCAGAAAGGTGGAATAGTGCCCGAAATTGGTACCCCAATTATGGGGTAGTGCCTGAAACTGGTACCCTAATTTAAAAGGAAGAGAAAGACATGAAAAGAAGACATTGAGCATGAAAGTAATGGGAGGATTGAAATGATGAAAAGAAATTGATAGAGGTAAAAATGAGATTGATTTGCCAAGTATATGTATTGAAGATATATCTCTACTTTTAATTCTATGCTAGTGATTGAGCACTTATCCTATATTTACCTACCCTTGTCCAAAAAGCCAATGTTACAACCCTTAGCAAGTCCTTTGTGATCCCATCGTTAAGTCTTTCAAATTAGTGGAGAGTTTAGATAATTGTCAAACTTATGATTATGCGTGCATGTGAATTGATTTGAGTGTATATATTTTAGCCTTGAAGTGTACATCTAACACTTGAGCGATGAGTGTAAACACTATCCATGAGAGTGGATGATGAGCATTGATAGAATTTTGACATTTGAGTATACTATCTTGGATTGGATTGGTGAGTGATTCCTTATTTGCTGTAGAATTTCAACTCTCATTTCTCTCTTGTGTTGAATTCGTTGTTCGGGGACGAACAACATGGTAGTTTGGGGGGTTGATAAGAGTGGAAATTTACGTATTTTTGATCTAATAATACCTTGTTTTTATTAGAATAAGGTCATACATTCGTGTCGGATTGCGTAGTCTACATATTTTACAAGATTATGGTGCTACTAATGGGTTTTATTGAGTTTTGAAGGTTAAAATAAGGTAGAAATGAAGCAGGAACAAAAATGAGCAAGAAACGGGGCTGAAAAGACCCAACTCGAGTTGTAACATGCAACTCGATTTGCAACACGACTTGCAACACGAGTCGAGTTGGGGGTTCGAAACGTGTCCAAAATCACCCAGAGAGCTTACTCGAGTTGCAAGGTCTAACTCGACTTGCATCTCGAGTCGAGTAGGGGGCAGAGCAGCGTCCGAAAAATTATTTAGAGAGCTTACTCGAGTTGCAAGGCCTTACTCGACTTGCAACTCGAGTCAAGTTGTGTCCCGAAGGTAGTCCAGTTTCAGAGCATCGCAACACAACTTGACAGGCTAGTGCACGACTTAGCAACACGACTCGTGTTAGCTTACTCAAGTTACTTTTCAATGTAACACTGGTCATGTTGCCAACTCCCAACTCGAGTTGGGTTATTTTGAGATAAAAATCGGGATTTTTGATCCCCTGTGCGTGACAACGTGTAAAAATAGCCCAACAAGTCAGTTTCTGGAGCCTAAGGTATAAAAGGGATCAGATCACATAGAGAAAAGGGACCGATCATTCACAACATAAACAAACCGTGAATTCAATTCACGCTCCATCCACCCACATCCACTCACATTATAATTCATCAATCCATTCATCCCATCTGTCCGGAGGAAGAATCAAGTGCGGTTGAGAGAGCAATCCAATCGGAGAGACAGAGAAAAGACGCAAGTCACGTGACACTAGGGTTTCGTTTTTTTTTCTTAATTTCTTCTTTTGTGATTTTGTTATGTATTTGATAGCCATGAGGCTTGTTTGTGATCTCATGGGCTAAAAACTCTTTACAATTCTAAGGATTGAAGGTTAGGGTAGTTGATTTGGAACCCTAGACAAAGTATTGTGATTTCATGCTATTAAGATTCTTATTTATTTGATTTATTTCAGATTATATTATATGTTTGTGACGTCTTCATAGCATGTTATTGATATTGACCGTGATACTTGGTATGTTGTGTTAGCTTGTGTGCATACATATTTAATATTGTCTATTTGCTAGGGATTATAGTAGTTTGCCCGTGAACACAATAATCCTAAAGGCTGGTAAATAAAATACTTGATATTCTTAGTGGAACAATGCAATTAGGAAATCAAGTAGGAAGCGAATAAGTTTGAGTATTACCTTCACAAAATATATGTTTGTTGAATTGGCCATCCGGAGGTTTATGAAATTTGCTTTATTAGTATCTAGGAAGGAGGTTCAAAACTGTTCGCGCATCATCTTATGATTTATTTTCATGAAATAGCATGAATGAACAATAGGGCGTCTAGAAAACCAAATCAATTGCACTATACCTGAAACCTTAGAGTTGTTACTTCTCTCTTGATTCAATCTCGAATATTCCTTACTTTTATTTATTTTGCTAATTGTTATCTAAATTCTTTAGTTATTAATTCATTCAAATCCTAGAAATTGGTTACGATAATTCTAGTTAAACAGTAATTTAAGGTAAAATAAATAGTTAGCTGTCTCAGTGAGAATGATATAATTTTAAATGGGGTACTTGCCATTGCAATTGACATCCCTACACTTGGGAATTTTAATTGAAGTGCGCAATAATTTCCTAACAGTGACATGTTAAGAACCATCTTGTAAGCAGTTCGAACTTCCACAAAACATCATCGAGCTTCATAGCCCAATCCTTCCTATTGGTTCCGACCACTTTCTCCAAGATTTGCTTCACTTATCGGTTGTAGACCTCCGCTTGCCCATTTGCTTGAGGGTGATAGGGTGTAGTAACCCTATGCTTAACATCATAATCCTTGAGAACTTTTTTAAGAAGCTTGTTGAGGAAGTGTGACCCTCCATCACTCACTAGTGCTCTAGGAACTCCGTAGCGAGCAAATGTATGTTTCTTCAAAAAGGACAAAACAGTCCTTGATCCATTCACATGAGTGGGAATGGCTTTAACCCACTTAGAAACATAATCTACTGCTAAAAAGATATAGAGAAACTAATTAGATGGGGGAAAAAGCCCCATAAAATCAATCCCCATACATCGAAGTTCTCAACAACAATGCTCTGCTGAAGTGGCATCTCATCTCTTCTACTTATGTTTCCCATCCTCTGACATCTATTGCATGTCGCTACATAGGATTCACAGTCTTTAAACAAAGTAGGCCAATAAAGAGCATATTGAAGTACCTTAGCTGCTGTCTTTTGAGCTCCGAAGTGCCCCCCGATAGGATTTGCATGGCAAAATTCAAGAACACTCTCCATCTCCATCTCAGGCATACACCTAAGGACTATGGAATTCGTACAAATCTTGTAAATAAATGGATCATACCATATAAATGTCTCAACATCTCTCTTAAACTTAGCAAGTTGATACCTATTGAGATATTTCAGAATTTCACCTACGGCAATATAATTGACATAATCAGCATACCATTGATCCATTCCTTGAGCAGCTACCATACAAGCTCTTTCCACTCCTTCAGCGAATACCGCCATGATCTTCTCATTGGGAAATATCTCCTCAACGTATTCAAAAGAATCATCACAATGCTCCCTTGTCTCCAACCTTGATAGGTGATCCGCCAAAACATTCTCCGTTCCTTTCTTATCTTGGATCTCCATATCAAACTTTTCTTATCTTGGATCTCCATATCAAACTCTTGCAGAAGAAGAATCCATCTAATGATCCTTGCTTTGCTTCCTTCTTCTCCATCAAGTACTGGATCGCAGAGTGATTCGTATATACTATCGTCTTCATGACAACCAAATACTGTCGAAATTTATTGAATGCATACACCTCAACTAGAAACTCCTTTTTAGTAACAGTGTAGTTCTTTTATGCTACATCAAAAGTTTTACTCACGTAGTAAATGGCGCAAAACTTCTTCTCCCTCATCTGCCCAAGCACCATTCCAAGTGCTAAGTCACTTGCATCACACATAAGTACAAACGACTTAGTCCAATCCGGTGTGATCAAGATAGAGGCAGTAATAAGCGCCTCTTTCAAAACCTGAAAAGCAATTAGACATTCTACATCAAAAATAAAAGGAACATCCTTTTCAAGTAAATGAGATAAGGGCTTGGAGTATTTCGAGAAGTCTTTTATGAATCTTCTATAAAACCGGCGTGTCCAAGGAAGGACCGCACTCCTCTTTCATTGGTAGGTGGTGGAAGATTCTCAATGGCCACCACCTTTGTTCGATCCACCTGCAATTCCTTGGCAGAAACATAATGCCCAAGAACAATACCATCTCTCACTATTAAATGACATTTCTCCCAGTTCAAGACAAGATTAGTTTCTTGACATCTCTTCAAAATAGTAGACAAGTTAGATAAACAAATATCAAAGTAGGAACCAAACACATAAAAATCATCCATAAACACCTCCATGATCTTTTCTATCAACCCATCAAATATAGCCATCATTCAGCGCTGAAATGTAGCAGGTGCATTACACAATCCAAAAGACATCTACCTAAAAGCAAAAGTTCTAAAAGGGCAAGTAAAAGTGGTCTTTTCCTTGTCTTCGGGCGCAATCATGATTTGATTATAACCCGAGTACCCATCCAAGAAATAATAAAACTCATACCCTGCAAGACGATCAATCATTTGATCCATGAAAGGAAAGGGAAAATGATCTTTGCATGTATTTTCATTCAGTTTACTATAATCCGTACACACACGCCATCCTGTACGAATCCTAGTGGCTAAGATCTCGCCGTCGTCGGCTTTTACTATAGTCATGCCCCTCTTTTTAGCTACAACATGCAATGGACTCACATGGGGACTATCACTAATTGGATATATAATTTCTGCATCTAGCCACGTCAGGATTTGCTTCCTAATCACTTCTTAAATAGCAGGATTAACTCTCCACTGATTCTTAATGATACTCTTGGCCTCATCTAACAATCTTATTCTATGCATGCAATATGATGGACTAATACCTTCCAAATCATCAAGAGACCAACCAATTGAAGACTTATACTTCCTAAGCACATCTAACAACTCCTCAAGTTGATTATCATCAAGGAAAGAAGATACAATTACCGGATATTGTTCATTGTCACCTAGATAGGCATACTTCAGATACTCCGGTAGTGGTTTCAACTCCTTTTTCTTTTCATCTTTTGGAGTGCTCTTTCTATCCAAAGGCAAATATTTTCTAGTCCACCACACCTCTTCGAACTTGGTCCTCTTTGATTATTACCTGTTATCACCAAAGCAAGTAGGTTTTTTATAAAATCAATACATACCTTATTGGAGAGCTCATCTAGCTTGGTAGTGGGCAAAGTAAGAGACTCTGCTATGCATGTCTCCAAAGGATCCTTCGAAAGGATCAAAGACATGTCTTCCTTCACATCTTCTCTACCACGTCAATGTTGTGACACTACATCTCCATCGGCATCTTCATTGCTTTATCAAGATTAAATAGAACTTTATCTTTATCCATCCGTAGCCTAAGCTCACCCTTTTGAACATTAATCATAGCTCCAGCATTAGCAAGGAATGGTCTCCCTAAAATCAAAGGGATATTATCCTTGTCATTTTCCATCTCAAGCATTAGAAAATCCACAAGAAATATGGGCTTGTCCACTTTAACAAGTACATCCTCTATCACACCCTTCGAAAAGGTCATAGACCTATCTTCCAATTGCAAAAGCCACTGTTGTGGGAGTGAGCTCCCCCAAACTTAGCTTCTTAAATATAGATAAGAGCATCAATTTGATGCTTGCTCCAAGATCACATAAAGCTTTACGTGCCGGCTCTTTTTCAATCTCACATAAGATAGTGAAGCTTCCCGAATCTTTCAACTTCTGTGGTAGCTTTCTCTAAATGATCAATCTGTATTTTTCTGATAGATTCATTGACTCTACCCCGTTCAAGCTTCTCTTCTTCAATATGATATCTTTCAAAAATTGGGCATAGTACGATATCTCCATGATTGCTTCGGAGAACGGAATGCTCAAGCTTATATTTTTCATAATATCCAGAAATCTCTTGAACTTTTCTTCCAATCCTCTTTTGACTATTCGAAAGGGAAACGAAGGAGGTATCTTAGTCTTTGGAATACCTCATTCATCACGCTCAATCTTCTCCGCCTTATCCTTTTCGGCTCTCAATTTTTTTGCTCTTTCACATTTTTTTCCACTGCAAGATGGTCTGGTCGAACATATGTGCTTTGGTCGAACGATGGATAGAAAATAGAGCATCAAAATTCTATTTTTTAAAGTTTGTTCGACCTCGTTGGACCATCAAGTCTGGTCTAACTGGTTAGGTCGGTCGAACAAGGCTCCTGCCCCCTTCGTTTTCACTCGCTGGCTTCATCGGACCTTCATACTGCGTTCCTGACCTCAATGTGATGGCATGACAAGATTAGGGATCTCAATACTTTGAGATGAAAACTTACCCTTCTCAATATTTTGAGTCAATTTGTTCACGTTTCCTGCCATCTCCAATCAACAATGTATGGTCTTTAACTTGTTTAGTCAAATCTTCATGATTGGCATTAATCTTCTTTTCTAACTTGTCCTCAAATTAATCTACTCTTGCATCATTCATTGCCATATACATGTTCATCGTATCCTCGAAACCAGGTTCCCTTCATCCATATTAGCACTCAGATCAACACCAATAGGAGGTTGTACCGCATTATTTGGATTACTCCATAAAAACTCCAGCCTCCTTAGTTGTTGATAATTACCGGGTGGACCACGATTATTGTAGTTCCCTTAGTAATTCTGATTTTCTTGATTTTAGAACCTCGTTCCTTGTACACTTTGACCCATGGCATAGTTCGCCTCTTCCATATCCTCTTGGATAGCTCTTTCATTGCACACATCCTGCATAATTGGTACTCGCTGAGATAAGTCCGTAATCTGCTTTTGCTTAGACTCTAGTAGCTTGCTGATATTAGTCAAACTAGAGACGATCTCATCGTCTTTTCCTGACTTAAACATAGTATGCTCAACCTGCACTAGTTTTATAAGAATATAAGTGTCTCTTACTCTATCAGTTGGCCAATCTCTTGAATTCATCGAAATATCCTCAAAGAGCTTTTTGGCCTCTACGGATGACTTTGTAAGCAATGCTCCATACGATGAAGCATCTAGTAAAACTTAAGAATCACACTCCAATCAGCTATAGAAAATACTAATGTATTGAGCTTTAGATAGCCCGTGTTTTGGACACTTCCTAAGCATGTCCTTGAATTTGTCCTATGCCTCATGAAACTTCTCATTACCATGGATAGAAAATTGATTGATTTCTTATTTCATCTTAAACATCTTTGAGGGTGGCATGTATTGCTCCAAGAATTTCACTTTTAATTTCTACCAGGTATCACATTTAGCAGCATTCAGATTATCGTGCCAATCTCTCGCTTTTTGTGTACTTGCATACCCAAGGAACTTATTCAGATGTTGTTGAGGATCTTCAAAGGTTCCCCCAGAGAAGGGACTCCTTTCAATTATGCTGATAAGAGCAGGGTGTAAGTCAAAATCAGCTCCGGCCCCTCTTGCTCCTAAATGCTCCGCATTGTCTCCTATGTTGTTCTTAAAGACTTCACGGATGGAAAGTGTATCAGGGTTCACCACCATGTTGATTGTTTCTGCTGCCAAGTTGAATTCGGTTGCAGCTTTAGTTGCTTGCGGATTCAGCTCGTCAACTTCAACTCATAAATTAAGAGCTTTCGTTGGTTCTATTTTCTTGTTCTTTTTCTTCTTTCCCTTCTTCTTCCTTCACGATGCTCCAATCTCCGGATTGTAAGGTTCTAATTCTCCTACCTTGGTCTAGTGAGTATACACCTAAAAAAATAAGTGTTAGAATACCAAGACAAAAATAAGATAATCTCAATTAAACTAGAAAAAATAAACTAATAATTAATGTCGTCCCTGGCAATGGTGCCAAGAACATGATGCGTATTTTTTTGCACACAAAATTAATCCCCAAGTATGAAGGATATCAGTTGCAGCTTAAGCAAGCGACCAAGTGAAATATCGAACCTAAAGGATGGCGTATTATCAATTTAATTATTAACTGAATTAATTAAGACGAATTTGCCATAAAATTGTGAATTTATTATAAACTACTAAATAATTAATTAAAATAAAAGCACTTAGAAGAATACGGAAGTTGATCAAGTAGGAGAATAGGTAGCTCTAGGATAATCCATTTTCTACTTAACTTCCCTCTCAAGTGCAAGCCGACTCTGCCTTGTAGACTATGGATGGGCTTTTTCTTGGAAAACACAAAAATTCATGAACGGGAGGTAAAAATCTCATTGAAATCAGATCTGCATGTCCCTGTTCGACCTAAATGGTTCTGGTCGAATGGGAAGGCCTTGGTCGAACTACTGGTCGAGCTGAATGCGCAGTCTCACCGTTTCGCACATAACTTCCACATCTGACCTCCGATTTGAGTGATTCTTGTGCTCACGTGATCCTCTCTTCCTTGGCTTTCTATCCATCTAAATAAATCCCAGAAACACCAAAATTTAAATATATAACAATTCATGGAAAACGGCACAACTTATCTGTTCAGTACATCTTGCGCGACGTCACCATATATAATAAGTTTCTCATTTGGATTCCGATTGAGGTGTTCTTTACGCCAAAACAACCCTCTCTTCTGTGGGTTTTCAAACACATATCAAAGTTCCAGTTCAGATCTCTACAAGAATACAAAAAAATTACATAAGTTAAACGTGCATTTTTCAGCATTCTTGCATCAAGTTGCACCTTTTCTCCAACTTGGCACTTTTTATCTTTTTTTCACCTAAAATATAATAAAACACCTTAAGTGCACCTTTTTTCTAGAATATAATGAATACACAATTAATATATAATAACAATTCCCATCAAAAAGGTGTTAAATTGGATACTAAAATACGCTTATTTTCACTTTCATCAAGTACCAATCCTAGGAGATATAATTGATACGGATAGTACCTAGAAAGGGGGGTGAAATTATATATCTTGCTCCAAGATTATTCACACGTGTTATATGCATGTTTGCTTGTGTCTATAGAATAAATATGCATAGCTTAGTGATGCGTCCATATTCCACAAAACCGAGTCAGACATTGATACACGAAAGGGAAATTAATGAGTGAAAGTGGATTATCCTAGAACTACATATTCTCCATTCTTGAGCCACTTGCCTATTCTTCTGGTGTTATTTATTTTGTTTCTTATTTTAATTAATTGTTAGTAGTCAATAATCAGGCCTTAACTTAATTACATTTTGTCTTAATTAATTTAAAAAATAATTAAATCGGTAATACGTCGTTCATTGGGTTCGATATTTAACTTGGTCTCTTGCTTAAGCTGCAACTGATATCCATAATATTTGATGATTAATTTTGCGTGCAAAGAAAATGTGCATCAGCCATGAGTAGCAAAGTGACCATATATAGTGTAAGAAGTCACATTCAAAGAAGAGGTGTCGAGTGCATTCTTCAAATTGACCACATAAGCCACAAGTGATGTTATCACCATCTCTCAATACTTTTCTTTTCTTTAGAGCAGCTCGAGTAGGAACTCTTTCCCTCAAAACTTTCCATGCCAAAGCTGATATCTTCAACGGGATTAGTTAGTTCCAAAGTTTAGAGAAAGCTGAGATAAGATCCCAATCCAGGTCTTGGTTCACCAATGCTAGTGATGATTGGGCAGCATAGGCGCTCTTGCTTGAGTAAATGCCACCATCGGATTGCCTCCACATCCATTTGTCATATGTGATGAGAGTGAAAATAAGCGTGATTCCAATCTAATATTTTTTGATGGAAATTATTGTTATATATTAGCACAAGTATCTTATATTCAATATATATGAGAAAAAGGTGCACTTGAGGTGTTTTATTGTGTTTTAGGTGGAAAAATGATCAAAAGTACAAAGTTGGAGAAAAGGTGCAACTTGTGTATGAATGCTGAAAAACACACGTCCAACTTGTGTAATTTTTCTGTGTTTGTGTGGAGCTCTAAATTAAAAGTGTGATACATGGTTGCAAAGCCACAAAAAAGAGAATACTTTAAGCATAAGAAACACCTCAATCAGAATTTAAACGATAAAATTATGATCAAAATGGTGACGCCGCGCAAGATGTTCCTGCTGACCACAGTTGTGCCACTTTGCTTGATATTTTATACATTCAAATGTTGGTGTTTTTTTAATTATTTATATCGATAGAAAGTCAAGGAAGAGAGGATCGCGTGAACGCAAGAATTACTCAAATTGAAGTTTGGATGTGCAAGTTATACGTAAACGGTGAGACTGTGCAAGCTGGTTTGACCTCACTGGTCTGGTTTGACCATGGGTTCGGGTCGAATAAGGAACTTGAAAATTGATTACATAGTGTTTCGACCTCCCTGATCATGTTCGACTAAGCCCAAAAGTGAACCAAATGCCTGAACAGCTCCAGTTCCGTATTTTTACACCCCAGTGCTTGTATTTTCGTGTTTTCCAAGAAAAAGCACATCCAAGGTCAATAAGGAGAGCTTACAAGTATAAAAGAGGATGTAGATCACACCAAGAAAGGATAACAACACAATCATCCTACACCCCACAAAAGAAAATCACCCCCCAACCATCATCCACATCCCTTCCTCCATCCATCCATCCATCCATCCATCCATCACTGTGAAGACTTGTCTATGGAATCAAGAGGAGAACCAAGAGGAGTATTCAAGATGGAGAAGGACGCGATGACTCCCGAATCTAGTATTTTAATCGTTTCCTAACTCATCTTGTATTTTCTAGACATATGGGTAAGATCTAACTAACCCCCATGATTGTTCTTCGCAACATCATGGGCTAGAACCGTTTTGGTAGATGTAGGGTTAGGAAGGTTCTTATAAATTAATTGAACTTTCATGTGTATACTCCATACAACACTACTTGTGGATTTATTTTATTTATGATTATGCATCTTTAATCCATATTCAGAGTCGTTTTGTACATCTTCAATTGTTATATAGAGTCTGAATATATATCTTGGTTGTTGATTGAGCGCGTTCACCGTTGATCGGGGTTTTATATTATGATTCTAAGTGAGGGGGCTCCAAAACTTTATTAGAACTATCATATATGAATACTTGTTAATTGAATTGAATTCGGGTTAATAAGTAGGATAAAGATAATAATTTTATAGTACCTATAAAGGGAGATCATATCGGGTTAGAGTATCAAATGCGTATGAAAATAATTGGTACTGATAGTACCTAGAAAGGAGGGTGAAATTATATCTCTTGCTCTGAGGTTATTCACACGTGTTACACTCATATTTACTTGTGTCTATAGAGTAGATTTGCATGATTTAGTGATGCGTCCATATTCCACAAGGTAGAGTCCAACATTGATACACGAAAGGGAGATTAATAAGTAAAACTGGATTTTCATAGAGCTACCTATTCTCCTACTTGATCCACTTTCGCATTCTTCCAGTGATACTTTATTTTATTTGTTATTTTAATTAGTTTTTTAGTAGTTCAATAATTCAATACTCAACTTTATTGCATTGTCTTAATTAATTTAGTAAATAATTAAATTGATAATACGCCGTCCTTTGGGTTTGATATTTAACTTAGTCGCTTACCTAAGCTAAAATAGCATCTTTCATACTTGGGGATTAATTGTATGTTGAGAAAACGCTCATCAAGTTTTTGGCGCTGTTGCCGGGGACGACTGTTATTATTAATTTATTATTTCTAGTTGATTAAGATCTTTATTTATGATTATTTATTTTTAACTAACCTTAAACTTTTCTAAGGTACTTGTGCACTAGAAAAAGGAAGGAAGGAAAGAAAGAAATCACACACAGTGCTAAACATGACCGAAGCAAGGCAGAATCTGAATAATGTTGCCATACATGATATTTTCACATACAACGGGATTTTGCAACATGGGTTTGATAGGAGCAAGGAGGAAGATGATGATTTTGAGATATATCCCGCTCTTATCAATATGGTGGAAAAGAATCCCTTTTCTAGAGGTTGCTTTGAAGATCCATATCTGCATCTCAGAAGATTTCTTGGTTATGCAAACATTCAGAAGCGTGATGGAGCTAATGATCATGCTAGGCGGATCGCCTTATTCAAGTTTTCTTTGTTTGATAGGGCTGAAAAATGGTATGAGATTCTTGATGCCACAGATTGCACTGCATGGGATCAACTACAGCAAAAGTTCTTAGAAAGATACATGCCACCCTCTAAGGTGTTTAGAATGAGGCAAGAGATCACCAAATTTATTATGAATCAGGGTGAGAAATTTCATGAGGCGTGAGATAGGTTTTAAGACATGCTCAGGAGGTGCCCACAGCATGGAATGTATAAATCTCAGTACATAAGCATCTTCTACTATGGATTAGATTGTGAGTCACGTATTCTTATTGATGCATCATCAGGAGGAGCATTGTTATCTAAGATAATACTTGAAGCAGAAAAGTTATTAGAAAACATCTCTATGAATTCACGTGACTAACCTATGGATAAAGTAAGAGGATCATATGTATTTGGTAAGGTAGCGCAGGTTGAACATCATGCGCTGAAGCCGAATAGGGATGATTAGATCGTCTTTAGTCTAGCTAACATCAACAAGCCACTAGAATCCAGTGGAAGTAGATTGCAGAGTTGACACGAAGGAGGCCTAGTATCCAGCAGCAAGAAGTGAAAAGTGTTGAAGATACCTTCAATCGATACATGGCTAAGAATGATGCAAGAGTTGATTGTCTTGAGACTACTATGAATGCTAATCATGCAGATTTATCTAAGCAGTTGAAAGGACTTTACTTTGATGATGGTGCAGATGGACGCGAATGTGAATCAGCTGACGCAGACGTTGAAGATGTCTAGACAGCCATGGGAGGAAGGTAATTCCAAGGATCAAACACCCTCGGGTAGTGCTTAAATCTAATACCCTAAGGAGGATACGCGAGTTAGTGCCCTAAACTGTTACCTCAAGAAAAGGAAAAAAAAGAGAAGGAAAAAATATTGTGCTTGAGAAAAAAAAATGAAGGAGTTGTGGAGGATATTGTGCTTGATTGAAGTGAGTAAGAAGAATGAAAGATCATGATGGAATGCGCACTTGATTGATCCGAGTTTTGAGTCACTTATCCATATATTTCCTACCTTAACCAAAGAGCCAATATTAAATCCAAAAGAAAAGTACTTTTTGATCCCATTGTCGAATCATACTTTTAGTGGTGGAGAGTTTGAGATATTTGGCAAGCTTATGGTTACGCATGCACTTGAATTGAATTTGAGCGTAAACACTTTAACCCATAAGTGTACATCTTTTACACTTGAGTGCGAGTGATATATACTTCCTGTGAGAACATGTCAATGGAGCATTTGAATTGGTGGTGATTGTCTTATCTTGTATGCTATGAATTGATTATTACATGTAATGAGACTTGTATGACCTAAGTTGATGACAATTGTATTTTGAATAGGGTATTTGTCATAGGCCCTATTTCCCCACTAATTTTCTTACTCTCTCTCTCTCTCTCTCTCTGTATTTTTATTTTGTTGCCTCGTGACGAGCAACGGGTAAGTTTGGGGGATTGATGAGAGTGAAAATAAGCATATTTTAGTGTCTAATCTAACACCTTTTATATGGGAATTATTGTCATATATTAGCAAAAGTATCTTATATTCAATATATGTGAGAAAAAGGTGCACTTGAGGTGTTTTATTGTGTTTTAGGTGGAAAAATGATCAAAATTGTAAAGTTGGAGAAAAGGAGCAACTTGTGTATGAATGCTGAAAAACGCTTGTCCAACATGTGTAATTTTCTGTGCTTGTGTGGAGCTCTAAATTGGAAGATACATGATTGGCGTAAGAAACAACTCAATCAAAATTTAAATGAGAAAGTTATGATCAAAATAGTGACGCCGTGCAAGTCGTTCAAGCTCAGCACGGTTATGCAACTTTGCTAGACTTGTTATACATTCAAATATTGGAGTTTTTGTGAGTTACTTAAATGGATAGAAAGCCAAGGAAGAAAGGATCGCGTGAGCGTAAGAATAACTTAAATCGGAGTTTAGATATGGAAGTTATAAGCGAAACAGTGAGACTGCGCAAGCTGTTTTGACCTCACTAATCTAATTCGACCATGGGTTCAGGTCAAACCAGGAACCTGAAAATTGAATACAGTGTGGTTCGACCTCCCTGATCTGGTTCGACCAAGCCAAAAAGTCGAACCAAATTCCTTAACAGCTTCAGATCCGTATTTTTACACCCCAGTGCATGTATTTTCATGATTTCCAAGAAAAAGCACATCCAAGATCCATAAGGAGAGCTTGTAAGTATAAAAGAGGATGTAGATCATACTAAGAAGGGAACACAACACAATCATCTTACACCCTACAAGGGGGGATCACCCCCCAACCATAATCCACATCCCTTCCTCCATCCATCCATCACAGTGAAGATTTATCTGTGGAATCAAGAGGAGAACCAAGAGGAGGATTCAAGATGGAGAAAGACGTGACGACTCCCTTAGGATTTTATTCATTTCCTAATTTATCTTGTATTTTTGAGACATATGGGTAAGAACTATCTAACCCCATGATTGTTCTCCGCAATATCATGGGCCGAAACCATTTTGGTAGATCTAGGGTTTTGAAGGTTCTTATGAATTAATTAAACTTTCGTGTGTATACTCCGTACAACACTACTTGTGGATTTATTTTATATATGATTATGCATTTGTAATCCATATTCAGAGTCATTTTGTACATCTTCAACTATTATATAGAGTTTGAATATATATCTTGGTTAATGATTGAGCGCGTTTACCGTTGAACAGGGTTTTATGTTATGATTCTAAGTGAGAGAACTCCGAAGCTTCATTAGAACTATCATATATGAATACTTGTTAATTCAATTGAATTCGGGTTAATAAGTAGGATAAAAAAATAATTTTATAGTACCTAAAAAGGAAGATCATATCGGATTAGAGTACGAATAGCGCGGGAAAATAATTGATACTGATAGTACCTAGAAAGGGGGATGAAATTATATCTCTTTCTCCGAAGTTATTCACACGTGTTACACTCATTTTACTTGTGCTATAGAGTAGATTTGCATGGTTTAATGATGCGTTCATATTCCACAAGGCAGAGTCGGACATTGATACATAAAAGGGAGATTAATGAGTAAAATTGGATTATCCTAGAGCTACCTACTCTCTTACTTGATCCACTTTTGCATTCTTCCAGTGATTCTTTATTTTATCTGTTATTTTAATTAATTGTTTAGTAGTTCAATAATTCAATATTCAACTTTATTGCATTGTCTTAATTAGTTTAGTAAATAATTAAATTGATAATATGCCGTCTTTTGGGTTCGATATTTAACTTGGTCGCTTATCTAAGCTACAATAACATCCTTCATACTTGGGGATTAATTATATATTGAGAAAACGCTCTTCAACATGTTCCAGCAATTTTATAATATTTATAGTACAAAGCATATTATAAAACAACTCATGTTCCTAAGTAAAAAGATGATGTCTCCAAGAAAAGCTCCGGTTCCAACTACTTCATAACCAAGCACCCATTTCTCCCACCATAGCACTTTTATTATTACATAAGGAATAAAACCCTGGATATAAGATCATAAATTTTGTATTCCCAACCCAAGAATCCCTCCAAAATTTAGTATGCATACCACAATCCAATTTTTTATATAAATTTGACTCAAACCAAGTGACATGATCATTAGAGAAAATAAATAAAAAATATCCCTCCACCACCGTGATAGAGAATTTCTATTCACTCTCACCCTATTAGAACTTGAAATTAACGAAAGCCCATATTTGGAGTTGAGTATCCTAACCCAAAGTGAATTGGGTTCAACTCGAATCCACCATGCCCATTTACCAAGCAAAGACTTGTTGAAAATATCAAGGTCTTTAACCCCAAGGCCCCCTAGTGACTTTGGTCTGCAAATCACATTCCAAGAAACCCATGGAATTTTTTTCTCATTCTCACACTCCCTCAAAAGAAGTCCCGTTGAATTTGGATAATTTCTCTCAAAGTCTTTTTAGGAGTTCGATAGAAAGACAGATAATAAATGGGTAGCGAAAACCAACACAGAATTAAGCAAAGTAACTCTCCCTCCAAAAGATATTCTTTTGCTTGCCTATACTTTCAATCTGTTTTTTAATTTTTGAATCACACGACTCAGCATTAGGGCTCCGGTGATTGATGCCAACTTGAATTCCCAAATAAGATATTGGAAAATCTCCAATTTCACAACCAAGTGCTCCTACCATTTCTTACAATACATTTCTATCAACAATGATACCAAATAGGTTGCATTTAGAGTAGTTCACTCGCAGATTTGAGAGCAACTCAAAATTTGAAAGAATGAATTTTAGTGCCCATATATTTTTAGCCGAAACTTGCCCAATCAAAATGGTATCATATGTATATTGAAGATGTGAATTGAAACCAAGCATGTCCATCATGATATCTAAAAAATTCCAGTCGACCGAATCAAAAGCCTTGGCAAAGTCGATTTTGAAAAAAATTCGCTCTTTCCTCTTTTTCTTAGCATCATCCATGGATTCATTGAGAATGAGAATACCATCAAGAATTTGCCTCCCCTGTATAAAAGCTGTCTGATTTTCTGATATAATGCTTCCCATAATTTTACATAATCTTCGAGCAAGAACTTTTGCAACAACTTTATAAGCACTGCTGATCATGGAAATAGGTCTAAAATGGCCTATGTCGGAGGGATTTTGCCTTTTAGGAATGAGTTCAATTAAAGAAGGATCAAATCCTCTCACAAACCTGCCATTTATATGAAATTCATCAAACAGTTTGAGGAAGTCTCTTTTAAGTAAGTGCTAAAATTCATTGATAAATTCAAAAGAAAATTCATCTGGACCCAGGCTTTTCGATGAGTCACAACTCCAAACCTCCTCTTTTATCTCATTTTTTAAAAAGGTTTGGTTAGCATTTGGTTGTCCTCAAGGATGACCTTTTTCCTTGCAAAGTTGGTGTCTAGAGTTGGACGAGAAACATCAGTGGATTGAAAGTGCCTTTTGAAATGGTTATAAATAGCTTTCTCGGTCTCTAATGCCGTATAATACCATGCACCATCAATATTGATATTGGTAAGATTGTTCATCCTTCTCCTTTCATTGATGTATCGATGAAAAAACTAGTATTTGCATCTCCCTCCTTAATCCACTACACTCTAGTTTTTTGTTGAATAATGCTCTGTCTCATACAACAATCTTCAAAGATTTCCCTCATAATGTCCTTCCTCCTCTTAACTTCATCGTCCTCGAGACCAAAGACGTCATCAATGATATCCATATCATGAAGGATATTTTTATTGGTCTCAATTTTGAGATCAGGATCCCCAAAAGTATTTATCTTCCAATCCCTTAGTTCCACCTTAAGCTTTTTTAGCTTTTCTTTCACAACAAAGCTGCCCCAACCGTCAACATGTATGCTTTGCCAAAAAGAGGTAATGAAGTTCTTGAAATTAGCCAAGTATTGAAGAACCTAAATGGTTTAGGTCCCCAATCATTTATTTGATCTTCAAGTAAAATAAGACAGTGATTAGAGACAGATCGTGGACGACCAATTAAACGAATATTTGGATCATCGGACAACCACTCTTCATTCAACAAAATTCTATTAAGTCTGCTTTTGCACGTGCCATCGGGCCTATACCAAGTAAAGCTTCGTCCAACTAGAGAAAGATCAATAAGGCCTGAGTCTTTTATAATGTTGTCAAAATCATCCATATCTCTCTGATTCAAGTAACCATTTCTTCGAACTCTCTCACTTGAGCTTCGAACTATATTAAAATCTCCCTCAAGACAAATAATTGTTTCTTTATTTTGCTCTACAACCATCTGCAGGATTCCCCCATATCTCTCTTTTTTCACGTGGGTGGCAAGGAGCCTATATGTTGATTGAACACATATCTTTCATATCACAAATACGAGTAACATTAACAACTAACATACCATTTGAATGCCAAGCACTTAATTATTAATATACAAGTAAACCCTATTCAATCTATTGTATTTAGGAAACTATACTACTATATTAGATTTATAGTAATTTATATATGCCTAGATTTTGTGTGAAATTGATAAAAAGTGATAACATTATTGACATAAACTGATAATAACATTATTGATAAAAAGTGATAATATTATTGAAAAAAAGTAATAACATCTAGGGATGGTAATGTGTATGGTACCTGCTTATTTTGGGATACCCGTATCCGTATCCGATCAAAAATTATCTACTCGTATCTGTATCCGTCCCATTTAAAAAAAATTATTATTATGCCCGTACCCGTCCCATTCCCACTTATCAATACCTGCGGGTACCCGTACCCGTTTAATATCCATTTATTTTATATATATTTTATTTGTCTAAATAAGAATCTAACTACGGTGCACCTGTATAATCACAACCGTTGAATTTATTTTCTATTTAATCTTCACCACTCTATAAAATAAAATAATTAAAAAAATTAATAACTACCCACTATTCCTCTATTTTACCTTATAAATCTGCACGTTCACCGGTGCACCACAGAATAACCATCTAAACAAATATAATAATAAAAATTGCATTATTATTAATTAAATATAAAACAAATATAATATAAATTCTATTATTTTAAATAAATATTTGATAAATATGATTAAATAAATCTTATAACTATTAATTAAAAATATCAAACATCTTATAATATATAAATTGTATAATATATATTAAATTTTATTAAAAATTTATTTATATAATCGGGGTACCCGCGGGTTTTGAGGCATTACCCGTGCCCGTCCTAAACCCTATTGAGATTTCTTACAACTACCCATATCCGTCCCAAACCTGTTTACAACTATCCGTACCCTACCCATTAGGGTTCGGGTAGACCGGGTACCCGGAATTACCTATCCCATTGCCATCCATAATAACATCACTAACAAAAAATGATAATGGTGCAGTGAATTATTTCATGAACAATTTATTATAGTATAAATAAAAAATAAAAATATTTTATAGAGAAAGTAGTAACATTTTACAACAAAAGTGATAATGATTTTATCACTTTTTATCAATCTCTCATAAAAGCTTATATGAAACGATCTCAAACATGTGTCTGCCTTTATATATAGAGCTTACATGAGACAATCTCACCACTTCAGAATATCTGAATCTTGATCACTGCTGCAAACGGAAACAGCCGGCTCGATCTTCTTTTCACACAATCTAAAGAGATAGATCAATGTACTTTCCATCCAATCTTCTACAGCTATTAATCAGAACAATCACGCAAGATAGACTCTATTTTTTATGTATTAATTTTTAAAATTATGGTTTATATGTAAACTCGGTGAGATTAACTCTTAAAAATTTTATTATTTACCTACAATAATTTAGGCGTTAATTGAATTACATTCATGAATTAAAAGTGGACCCATATCAGAAACGGACAACAGGGACCAATTCCTCAAATTTTAAATACGATCTACAACATTATTCAAAAAAAAAAAAAAAAAACTTTAACAGAACTTACATCATTGGTTGTGTAAATTTTTCTTCCCCCATTGATAATTTACAAAAATTTATCTTGCGTAAAAATTAGGGAATACTAGGGTGGAAAGTAATAGCTTAGACGTTATTGAGATTGTGGAAAAAATAGAAAATTTTGATTTGACCGATGTCGGAGCGGCCACAAATATTTTGCTTACATACATTAGAATTTTAATGCCCATGAAAACGACAACGAAATGGTATACTAGAACATCCTAAACATTGTAATTCAATTAGTTGAACAAATTGAAGAGGGAGAAGAGTCAGTGCATCCCTGATGAGCTTCTGGGCAAAATATCTGAACCCATAAGCCTCCCGGATGGACTACCCCTGCTGATTGGAATATTAGACAAGTTGGTGATGGGAAGTACTATCCACGCATAGGGACAGAGAGGTCTCTATTCGGTTGTGGTTCGACAACCACGGATGAAGGTTTAAACGTAATGAAATCATCGACATCCTTTATGTTGCCATCAATCCAACCATAGCAGTGCAGTCCCTTTCGACTCGTGGGAGGTTGTGGAGACTCATCCAGTCCAATAATTGAGGTCTTATCCTCTTCAGTATATTCATTTTCCATTACAGCATTCCAGGACCCATCTGAGGAGATAATTATATTACAGACATTGGGCTCCACCTCTTTCAGTACCTGAGAATCATGTCACATTATAAATATAATCAATAAATATTACCATCAAAGACCTTGTGGGCTGGAAGTTTTATATAGTTGTGAAATATTTTATTGAATTGGAAAAATAAGTTATTTTAAGAAAAAATAAAGTTAGACGAGTATAAATAATGAAGTAGCACATTTTACAAACATACGAGTAAAATCAATTATCAAAATTATAAATATTAAGTGCAGATTACCTTAACATTTTTTGGTCAATGCGAATATCAGAGAAGCAGGTGTATTGATTACAATTGGAGCAGCGCCAGACCGGTGTTATTGAGTTTAAGTCCACATAGCTGTCTAAATCAAAACACTACAAGGAAAAAAAAAAAAGGATTGTTAAAAGACAGAACGAAAAGGTTTGACAAGCCATTTCCTATGTCAACTTTTCTTCAAATATGTAATCTTGATTTTTCCTGAATATGCTTGCACGAATGTCCTTTCACAGGAGTTTTAATACGCCTCTTGTGTCAAAAATAACAATGACGGATGAAACAAATCAGAATGACGTCAAAATTTAAATTAATGGGATGAGGAAACAGTGGCATAACATCAAATTTATTGGATATCAAGATAACTATGCTTTGTAACGAGAGTGAATGGAATGCCCAAATGTAAATGCATATAAACTTGGGGTGTGCACAGATATTGGATTTAATCGAAATCGTACCGAAACCGCACCAAATTAATCTTGAATCGAAAAAAGTCGTTGACTTTTTTAATTTTTGACTTTTTCTGAACCAAATCGATTTTTCATTTGGTACGAACTTGATATTTCCCGCTTTCCCGTACCGAATATTGGATATAACCGGACGAACCGTACCGAACCCAACCGTACCGAAAAATCGAATTTAAATTATGCATTAAAATTATAAACATACAAAAGTATTACTACTAATTACAAAAATATATAGTGATATTTTAATATTATCCCTATAAATGTGCTGCACATAAATGTTGTGTGCAGCAAGATGTGTGCAGCAGAAAAAAGTGTGTGCAACAAAAAAATGTAGTGGTCCGGCGGAGCTCCGGCGGCGGCAGTCAACTGCCGATCAACGACGGGCTAACTACCGTCAACGATGGTCAATGTCGGTGGGCGGTCAATGTGGTCAACGTCCGGTCAACGCCGGTAAACGGTGGTCCGGCGGTTGGGTGAGTGAGGGGTAGAGTTGGTGGTTTAAAAGTGTAAGAGTTTAGAGGTATATTTGATATTTTACTTTAATATTTTATATATAATAATAATTATTTTAATTCAATGTATCTAGTAGTAATTAGGGGTATAAAATGTGTACCTACTAGTAATTAATCCCTATAGTTTATATATTATATGTCATGAATTAATTAATTTTTCTCTACTAATTATAGTGTAATCATAATTAATAAATTAAAATTATTTATAATATATTACCAAATAATAATTTAAAAATATATCTAATGCTCTAAATATTTATTTATTAGTGTATATTAAAAAAATATATTTTGTAAAGTAAAATAAATTTAAAAAAATAAGAAATAAATAAAATAATATGTTCAAAGTATTATTTCAGAGAATATAATGAATAAAGTAAATGGTATTTCCAAAGTTTAAATTCAATCGTAAATTTAATAAATAATTATTATATTTTATATTTATTTAATGAAGATAAAATGAAAAAATTAAATGATAATTCATATTTATGTCTAAAATATTAGTATTAGATAGACTTTAATTGAAATATTCCTTAAATTTAAAGTCAAATATTTTAAAAAAATCTAAAATTATTAATTTTCTTTATCTTAGTACTATTATTATTTAGGGCAAAACACATAAGGTCGTATTATGTAAGACTATTTTACATTTTTGAAGCAATTATCAATTTTTATTAAATATATTATCACTTTTTATTAAAAGATTATAATTCTTTATTTATAATATGAATTGTTTATGAAATAATGCAATGCACCACTCTCACTTTTCATCAATTTGAGTTATTCAAATATTATCTCTTTTATATGTCTCATGAAACTCTTAATGTGAATTGTAAAACAGTATTATAGAAGTATTTTCTTATTTTAACGTATTGTTACCTTTTATTAAAAAAAATAATATTATTTTTTATTCGCCCCTCACCGTCAAAATCCGTTTTACCGAAAATCTGTTCCTAACCGAATTTCGGTACGGATTCAATATCGCATTTTTTCTTTACGGATTCAATATCGAATTATTTTTTTTAAAAAACGGTCCGAATTTCGGTAAGGATTTTTAAAAGTCCATACCGATTCCCGATCCGCACACCATTATAAACTGAAGCAGAAATGAAGAATGTAAGTCCTAAATTCTGATAAAGGAACATATATCGGTACCTAATTGGACAATTCAATGATGCCCTTGAGGCTCCCTCAATTACTTCAGTATCTACAAAGAACAAAATAAGTGTAATATCCAGGAAAGCAAACAAGTCAGATAACAAATTGCTGTGAAGTCTCATCCAAATATCAATACAGGTCAGGAATAAATAATGCGATATCTTCAAAATGTAACTTAAAAAAAAAAAGTGCACCTGCATCCACAGTTGCAGCTTGGTGCTCATAATCTTGAAGAGTGTTTCTATCAGGATTCTTCATTTCACTCATGACAGCAACCGCTATAATATAACTTCCTTCAGAATGAGCAATATTGGTAGTAAGCAGAAAGAAAAAAAACCTAATACTTAAGGCAATGTGCATGAGGCGCGCACGGTGCACCTTTTTTAAGCTTAAGAGATCTCCTTCAAACATGCTTGAATTATCCTTTTTCTTTTTTGAGTTAGTCTCTTTTGAAACGGGTGTAAACCCTATGTTAAAACCTAGCAATACGTAGGGTATTATAGGATTGTAAAGGGGACCACATGGTTTAGTATGAAAAAAGACCCTGGTTCATATAATAAGCTATATATGCAGGGTTTATAAGAATGTTTGTGTTCTTTTTTTAAGTTGTTACTTCTTTTTTGTATTTTTTCAGTATTTCTGACCTCTTATTTGGGATGAAATGATTTTCATATCTAGTATTGGATTAGACAATTAAGGTTAGGGTTTTGGTCTTTTCAAAATAAAATACAAGAGAAACCAACACAAGTGCTAGACCACCCAAGTACTAATGGGAAAAATCAAATGGATAAAAGGAAAGAGGGTTAAAGGCACATCTTTAAGAGTTTAAAATCAAAAAACATCCCACAATTTTTTACTTTTCTAAAAATGATCCCAAAATAATTAAAGTTTTCGATTTAGTCCCACAACTTTTCCAAAAGTTTCGAGTTCATTCTGTACTTTATTTTTCTAAAATTTTGGACGGTTTTTGGAGAATTTTCTAAGATATACTTGTATATATGTTCATAACAGTGCTATGGATAGGTTAGTCTGTGTTGTGGATGGGTTAGCTTTTTAGCTCATGTATCATAGGTGGATGGAGTGGTTTATGGGATTTTTTATTTCAGCGGTTTGTCAGCTTAGTTGGCAGCAGTTTTCTCAACTATGCTGCACGATCCCACGTTGCGAAGATCACTCAACACATTAGTCCTGTAACTTTCAGTTGGATATCGTGTATAAGTTGTTCTATTACATATTTCTGATGTATCATCTTCATCATTCAAGTCCTATCAATAAAAGTGTCACGCCCCAATTTTTATTAAGGAAAATTTTATGGTAAATTTGAATTTAGAAAATTTTAAATGGGGCATGATTAATTTTTTTTTTATTTTAACATGTAGGAGATAATTTACAAACAAGGAGGAAATAGAAATGGTCCCATAAATTTCAGCAAATAACAAAAATTATCTAGCAAAGAAAGAGTTAGCAAAAGTTGTTTGTCCCACAAGTATTCTACAAGCTTTAGCAAAAAGAATTTTTAAGCAAAGGGTCTAGATGAGGGATTAATCCTTTAAGTTCTGCAAATTTCTATATTAGAATATCAACTAAAGTATTTTGCAAAAGTTTTAAAAGTAAAGGGCTGAAAGTTCCTAAAAAAAAAAAAGAGAATCCATGTCCTACAAACATACAGGACTTATTAAAAAAAAAACAAGGTTTGTGCAGAAATTATTTGCAACATTCTGCAGAACTTGCAAGAAGGCCTGTAAGTTTAATTTCTACTTTCTGCAAAAATCCTAAAGTAGGACAGTAAGTATAAACCTTCTGCAAAACTTCAATAAGGACAATAAGTTTAATTCTGCAAAATTATGTAAATTTTCTAAGGAAGGACAGTAAGTTTGATTCTGCAAAATTCTGCAAAATCATAGATAAGGACTGTAAGTTTTATTTCTATAAAATTCTGCAAAATTCTAGGGGACAGTGAGTATTAATTTCTTTTCTGCAAATTCATAGGTAAGGACTATAAGTATAAAATCTCACTTGCAACTCCTAAGCAAGCAGTTGACCACCTCACTATACTTCCCATACTGCCGGAAATTTTTTTTCTAAACCATGAAGTGATTTAATTATTGACTCATGTGCTTGTACTTCAAGGTACAAGTCAAACAGCAATCCAAACCATGAAGGCAAGCAAGCAGGTGACCAAACATTTAGGAAGTAAACTTAAGCAGCAAAGTCGTAATTTGGTTCTCCCATGCACAGCCACCATAATTTCACTCACTAACTTGATAGCTCGCCCCCTTTTGTCCACAAATCAATAAACCACAACATGCAATCAACTAAGTACTCACACAAATTTATACGAACAGCACCTGCCACCCTTTTAAACATGATACCAAATCTAATTTATTCGAACAACCTCAACCGCAATAACCCCAACACTCTGTCATGAACGAAAAAACTCAAGTGGTAAGTTATCATACTTCACAACACTCTGTCATAAAACAGAAATTCAACCAGTAAATTATCCTAGATCATATTCAACCAATTTTCCCAAAATTAAGTCTGAAATCACACAGCAAACTGAAATTTTTGGAAATCTTTATTTAGTCTCCTCTTGCCCGCAACCTCCGCTCGTACGCTTTGCCACGCTCAACCTGCGATAAAGATATTTATCGGGGTGAGCAACCACACGCTCAGTGACGATCTAAAACATGCTTACATACATCAAATAATTCATATGCGAGAATTCAATTCACTTACAATGCAATCTTATCATGTCATAATAAGGCACCTTTCGGCCCTTATCCGTGTAACTTTACGATATCGCGATTCGTTAGTAAGGCACTCCTTCACAGCCCTTACCCATGCTATAGTATGGCACCATTACAGCCCATACCCGTGCTATAGTATGGCACTTATGCAGCCCATACCCATGCCATATAATATTTCATAACATTCAAGCATGATCATCAACTCACAAGTGACAACAAATTTCAAGTTTAATTCGATTGGCACATACGTAATCATCTAACACATATAAGTATGAAAGAATCCCCACCTTCAACCGAGTGATGTTCAACGTTCAAGTACTAACGACAATATCAGAGTCTCCTTCGTCACCTACATCATCATGTTCGACCATTACTACATGACTTCGATAAACTATTGCACAACTAATCTATCCACTTATTCACGCAAGGCTTGCAAAAATGAGAATGTTAGGGTGGCAGTTTTAAGTTTGCAGAAACAAATAAAAAGGAAAACAAGTGTTTGATCGAAGGAAGAAGAAAGAAAAGGAGAAGAAAAAAGAAGAGAAAAGAAGAAGTAACTTTGTGCGTTACCTCTCACTGCTCGCAGCCGTATGAAAGTGTATCGTGTGTGTGGAGAATAAGGAAGACTTTGGATTATATTCTCACGGCTGGTTGTGGAGAAATCTTCGTAGGATTTTAACTACTTTCCTAAGATATAGGTTGATAAGGGGAAAAGATATCTCCTCTATGAAGATCACGATTTTTTCTTGGAGAGTAAGAAAACTTGTTTGTTTTAATTAAACTCACAGCTGATTATAAAGAATGGGCTGAGTTTGGATGTGGGCTTCAACAATTTTGGGCCATGGCAGAAAAATCGTAGGTGAAACTTACGGGGCATTACATCCTACCCTCCTAATAAGAATTTCGTCCTCGAAATTTCATAATTATATAAATATCTTACCCGTAATGAAACAGGGGTATCTTGTTTGAATTTCATCTCTTTTTTCCCATGTAGCCTCATCTTCCGTATGCCGACTCCATTGAACTTTGACGAGTGGCACGTCATGGTTTCGAATTCTTTGAACCTTTTGATCCAAGATAGACACAGGTTCTTCTTCATATGTCAGGTCCTTTCCAATCCCCAATGTCGAGAAATCCACAACATGATTAGGATCATGAACGTATTTTCTCAGCATCGAAATGTGAAAAACATTGTGCACGGAGGATAACTCGGGTGGCAATGCCAAACGATAGGCTAGATCTCCAACTTTATCAAGAATTTGAAATGGACCAACGAAACGAGGTCTAAGCTTTTCTCTCCTTCCAAATCGTATGACACCCTTCGTGGGAGCCACCTTCAGAAAGACATGATCTCCGACTTCAAAATGTAAATCCTTTCTTCGTTGATCAGCATAGGACTTTTGTCTATCTTGAGCAGTCTTGATTCTTTCTCGAATTATTCTGACCTTGTCCACTGCTTCTTCTATTAGCTTGGGGCCTAGGATAGCTTTCTCACCAACATCATCCCAATATAATGGTGACCTACACTTCCTTCCATAGAGCGCCTCGTAAGGAGCCATCTTGATAGTTGCTTGATAGCTGTTATTGTAGGCAAATTCTACAAGAGGTAGGAACTTCTCCCATGCTTCCCCCATGTCAACAGTGCAGGCCCTTAACATGTCTTCCAAAATCTGGATTGTTCTTTCAGATTGCCCATCCGTTTGTGGGTGATAAGCTGTGCTGAAATTTAGTTTAGTTCCCATCGCCTTGTGCAGACTTACCCAAAACCTGGAAGTGAAACGCGTATCTCTATCAGACACTATTGACATTGGTACGCCGTGTAGCCTCACTATCTCTTGAATATACAATTGCGCATACTGCTCTATCTTGAATGTCATCTTTATGGGCAAGAAATGAGCTGACTTGGTCAATCGATCGACGATGACCCATATGGCATGATTTCCCTTCGAAGACCTTGGTAAACCTACGACAAAATCCATGGCAATTTGCTCCCATTTCCACTCGGGGATCTCAAGTGGTTTAAGCTTTCCGGCTGGTCGCTGGTGTTCAATTTTAACTTGTTGGCAAGTTAAACATCTTTCAACAAAGTATCCAATATCTCGTTTCATACTTCGCCACCAAAATCTTTCCTTCAAGTCATGGTACATCTTCGTTCCTCCAGGATGAGCGGTGTATGGCGCTCCATGCGCTTTGCTTAAAATCTTTTCTCTCAACTTCTCAACCATTGGAACACACAATCTTCCATTTAGAGTCAAAACTCCCTCTTCGTCCACTTTGAAGCCATTGTATTCGCCTCCAGCTAGTGCCTTCTTCATCATTCCTTGCAAGAAATGATCTTGTTCTTGAGCTTCCTTTATCTCCTTTTTCAAACTCGACTGAATTTCTAATGCCGCAATGATTGCCTTCGTACCGGAGGATGATGCCACCAATTCAATTTGCATCTTGGCGAACTCTTCGACCAGCTCTTCTTGCTTAGTATACAGACTATTCAGCTCCATTTTGGTTTTTCGACTTAAAGCGTCGGCCACTACGTTAGCCTTGCCTGGATGGTACTCAATGGTGCAGTCATAATCATTCACCAACTCTAACCATCTCCGTTGTCTCATGTTGAGCTCCTTCTGCGTGAACAGATACTTCAAACTCTTGTGGTCTGTGAAGATCGTACATCTCCCACCATAAAGGTAGTGTCGCCAAATCTTCAAAGCATGAACTACGGCCGCTAACTCCAAGTCATGAGTAGGGTAGTTCACTTCGTGCGGTCTCAGCTGTCTAGAAGCATATGCAATAACCTTTCCACGTTGCATCAATACACATCCGAGTCCTTGCTTTGATGCATCACTGTAGATCGTGAACTCTTCATTCGGATTTGGGATTGTCAACACGGGTGCTGAAGTCAAATCGTGCTTTAACCTTTGAAAGCTCTCTTCACACTTGTCAGACCAAATAAACTTCTCTCCTTTACGAATTAATCGTGTCATTGGACCAGCTATCTTGGAGAATCCTTCTATGAACCTTCGATAATAGCCAGCTAATCCCAAGAAACTACGAACTTCTTGAACATTTGTAGGTGCCCTCCACTGATTTACTGCTTCTATTTTAGATGGATCTACTTCAATACCTTGTGATGTCACCACATGTCCAAGGAATGTGACTTGCTTCAACCAAAACTCACACTTCTTGAACTTCGCGTATAACCTCTCCTTCCGAAGTGTCTCGAATACTAATCTCAAGTGCTCCTGATGTTGTGCTTCATCTTTGGAGTACACCAAAATGTCGTCGATGAAGACTATAACGAACTGATCGAGATATGGGTGAAAAACTCGATTCATCAGATCCATGAACACTGCAGGCGCATTACTCAACCCAAATGGCATGACGACGAATTCATAGTGCCCATAACGCGTTCTAAAAGCAGTCTTAGAAATATCTGACTCCTTCACTCTCAATTGATGGTACCCGGATCTTAAATCAATTTTAGAAAATACACTTGCTCCTTCTAATTGGTCAAACAAGTCTTCAATTCGAGGTAAGGGATACTTGTTCTTTATCGTCAACTTGTTAAGCTCTCGGTAGTCGATACACATCCGCATGGATCCATCTTTCTTCTTAACGAATAGGATCGGCGCTCCCCATGGAGATACGCTTGGGCGGATGAACCCCAAGTGCAAGAGCTCTTGTAGCTGAACTTTCAACTCTTGTAGTTCCACGGGCGCCATTCGATACGGAGCTTTGGATACTGGTGCTGATCCTGGTATCAAATCTATTGAAAATTCTACTTGACGATGTGGAGGCACGCGTGGTAAATCTTCCGGAAAAACATCAAGATACTCTCGGACAATAGGTATGTCACTAGGTGGTACTTCTGTGGTCCTGGTGTCTACAACGTTGACTAGAAATCCCTGGCAGGACTTCTTTCTAAGCATCTTAGCAGCTTTTGCAGCAGATAATATTCTCGGTACTACACCACTCTTGAGCTTGTGTACCACTTCTTTCTCGGATTTTGGTTCCTTTAAGATCATTACTCGTTCCTTGCACTTTATATTGGCTTGATGATAGGTAAGCCAATCCATTCCTAGAATCAAATCAAATCCATGCATATCCATAACATACGGCTTGACGCTAAAGTCTACTCCTTCAATGTGTACGCTCACACTTTCTACTAAGGTATTCACTACAACTCTCTCTCCCGAAGGTAGACTAATCTCAAGAGGTTCATCACTCTTGACTCGTTTACAGTTAATCTTATTACAATACTTTGCGGAAATAAATGAATGTGATGCACCAGTATCAAACAAAGTGAAAGCTCGGGATTTACCCACTGCTAACGTACCTGTCATAACATTAGGTTCATTGTCCCCTTCAGCTTGGTTCATAGCGAAAACTCTCCCTCTTCCTCCAGTGCCTTGCCTTGTGTTTCCCCCCGGAGGTGGTCCCTTACGATCAGGTTTAACGTTGGACGGCTTTGGGCAGTTCTGTGCTTGATGGCCAACCTCATAGCACTTAAAGCATTTGTTTTGTCCCATGAGACACTCTCCATAATGATTCTTCCCGCACTGCGTGCATAGAGGCTTTGGTCCTTGTGCGTTGGCCGGCGGGTTGTTGTTCGTTCTAGCTTGCCTTTGATTGTTGTTTCTGCCTTGGCTAGAATTTTCCCATTTCCGTTTATTTGGGTTCTCCATCGGCTTTCTGTTAGCTCGCCCTTTCAGTAAGCAAGCTTCAACCTTCTGGGCCCTCATGAATGTGTCGGCGTAGCTCATGTCGGGCAGGGAAGACATTCTCTCTTGTATATCCTGGTGCAATCCATCCAGGAACTTCTTGGCTCGTTTCTCTTCGGTATTGACCAGCTGTGGAGCTGATCGACGCAGCTTATTGAACCGCCGTTCATACTCAATTACGGTCATGTTCCCTTGTTGGAGGTTGTAAAATTCATGCTCTATATTATTGCGGTAAACTTGAGGATAGTAATTGGCCATTACTATATCTTTGAATTCTGCCCAGGTAATAGCTTCCCGGTTCTCATTAGGTCTCATCTCCCAGTATCCGTCCCACCAATGATCGGCATCTTCAGTAAATTGGTAGGATGCGCAGATCACACGCTGTTCATCATTGCACCTTAAGAGACGAAAAATTCTCTCAAGTGCTCGTAGCCACTCTTCCACGTACTCGGGCCCTTCACTTCCCTTGAAGAAGGGTGGATGGTTTTGGCGAAACTCATGTACTATTCTTGTATGAGCGTCCGCATCAGCGTTTGGAGCATTCGGTGCGTTTGGAGGGTTTTGAACATCCCTTCTTGGAGGCATCCTTCAATTCCACCACGAAAAATAATTTTAGTATTTATTCAATTTAATGAATGAAATTCTGATGCAAATCATATTATTGTACAAGGTAGCCAATGTACGATGTAGGCACCATAATAATAAAAATATTTGATCATTGAACAAAAAAAATTGTCTTAAACTTGCAAATTAAATTGAATTAAATGCTAAATAATTGAAATAATGAATACTAAATAATGAAATAAATTTGAGTTCCTAACATAAGGAATACTGTTTTTAGTTTTTAAAAAAAATGAAATTTAAAATTTTAGTAATTTAGTCTCCATATACTCCCGAGTCCTCGGACGGGTCTGACTCGAAATTCTCATCCATTTCTCCTTCATTCATGGCTCCATTTGGCTCGTTATTGGGTTCCGGTGCCGGTGCCGGCTCTGCAAGGTAACCTACCAATCGCTCTTCTTGCTCATTATGAATATCCCAGATATGATGTCCAGGAGGGGGGTTTGGCGGATACCATCTTGCGACTCTCATGAACAAAACGGCTGTGAACTGCACGTGGTCCACTTGCGGAACTTGGTGTTGAACCGAGTGATGCATAAGGTCAGCATGTATGGAATCGGCCATGTCTTTCCAAGCCCACGGTAACGTGCTGATGAGCTTTAATCCAGCCCAATAGTCTGTAATACCTTCACCTACATCCTTAACTTGTCTCCATAATTGTAGCATGTGAGCAATGTGGGTGGGCAAATCATGTCTGACGTCCCGGTGATAATTCATGTAGGCTTGTCGTCTAGCCAAGTCACCCATCTAATGCGATAATATCTTTACTAATCATATAGGTTCGCAATAAAATTCTAAAACATTCATCATTTATCATAAAGAAAATCCCACATTATTCATATAACATAAATTTTCATTTATATCTCGCATGTCATCAATTTATGCAATTTATACTTTCATACCTTGGTTGAAGCGGGCGTCGTACTCGGTGGATGCGTAGCAAGAGACTTTATTTAAACTTTTATACATTTGCAAAATCATATCATTCAAGCCACGAAATTCACTTATGTGCGGAAATAAAAATTTAAAATTTTTAGGCAAGTATACAGAATCGCATACCTGCTCTGATACCAATCTGTCACGCCCCAATTTTTATTAAGGAAAATTTTATGGTAAATTTGAATTTAGAAAATTTTAAATGGGGCATGATTAATTTTTTTTTTATTTTAACATGTAGGAGATAATTTACAAACAAAGAGGAAATAGAAATGGTCCCATAAATTTCAGCAAATAACAAAAATTATCTAGCAAAGAAAGAGTTAGCAAAAGTTGTTTGTCCCACAAGTATTCTACAAGCTTTAGCAAAAAGAATTTTTAAGCAAAGGGTCTAGATGAGGGATTAATCCTTTAAGTTCTGCAAATTTCTATATTAGAATATCAACTAAAGTATTTTGCAAAAGTTTTAAAAGTAAAGGGCTGAAAGTTCTTAAAAAAAAAAAAAGAGAATCCATGTCCTACAAACATACAGGACTTATTAAAAAAAAACAAGGTTTGTGCAGAAATTATTTGCAACATTCTGCAGAACTTGCATGAAGGCCTGTAAGTTTAATTTCTACTTTCTGCAAAAATCCTAAAGTAGGACAGTAAGTATAAACCTTCTGCAAAACTTCAATAAGGACAATAAGTTTAATTCTGCAAAATTATGTAAATTTTCTAAGGAAGGACAGTAAGTTTGATTCTGCAAAATTCTGCAAAATCATAGATAAGGACTGTAAGTTTTATTTCTATAAAATTCTGCAAAATTCTAGGGGACAGTAAGTATTAATTTCTTTTCTGCAAATTCATAGGTAAGGACTATAAGTATAAAATCTCACTTGCAACTCCTAAGCAAGCAGTTGACCACCTCACTATACTTCCCATACTGCCGGAAATTTTTTTTCTAAACCATGAAGTGATTTAATTATTGACTCGTGTGCTTGTACTTCAAGGTACAAGTCAAACAGCAATCCAAACCATGAAGGCAAGCAAGCAGGTGACCAAACATTTAGGAAGTAAACTTAAGCAGCAAAGTCGTAATTTGGTTCTCCCATGCACAGCCACCATAATTTCACTCACTAACTTGATAGCTCGCCCCCTTTTGTCCACAAATCAATAAACCACAACATGCAATCAACTAAGTACTCACACAAATTTATACGAACAGCACCTGCCACCCTTTTAAACATGATACCAAATCTAATTTATTCGAACAACCTCAACCGCAATAACCCCAACACTCTGTCATGAACGAAAAAACTCAAGTGGTAAGTTATCATACTTCACAACACTCTGTCATAAAACAGAAATTCAACCAGTAAATTATCCTAGATCATATTCAACCAATTTTCCCAAAATTAAGTCTGAAATCACACAGCAAACTGAAATTTTTGGAAATCTTTATTTAGTCTCCTCTTGCCCGCAATCTCCGCTCGTACGCTTTGCCACGCTCAACCTGCGATAAAGATATTTATCGGGGTGAGCAACCACACGCTCAGTGACGATCTAAAACATGCTTACATACATCAAATAATTCACATGCGAGAATTCAATTCACTTACAATGCAATCTTATCATGTCATAATAAGGCACCTTTCGGCCCTTATCCGTGTAACTTTACGATATCGCGATTCGTTAGTAAGGCACTCCTTCACAGCCCTTACCCATGCTATAGTATGGCACCATTACAGCCCATACCCGTGCTATAGTATGACACTTATGCAGCCCATACCCATGCCATATAATATTTCATAACATTCAAGCATGATCATCAACTCACAAGTGACAACAAATTTCAAGTTTAATTCGATTGGCACAAACGTAATCATCTAACACATATAAGTATGAAAGAATCCCCACCTTCAACTGAGTGATGTTCAACGTTCAAGTACTAACGACAATATCAGAGTCTCCTTCGTCACCTACATCATCATGTTCGACCATTACTACATGACTTTTATAACTATTGCACAACTAATCTATCCACTTATTCACGCAAGGCTTGCAAAAATGAGAATGTTAGGGTGGCAGTTTTAAGTTTGCAGAAACAAATAAAAAGGAAAACAAGTGTTTGATCGAAGGAAGAAGAAAGAAAAGGAGAAGAAAAAAGAAGAGAAAAGAAGAAGTAACTTTGTGCGTTACCTCTCACTGCTCGCAGCCGTATGAAAGTGTATCGTGTGTGTGGAGAATAAGGAAGACTTTGGATTATATTCTCACGGCTGGTTGTGGAGAAATCTTCTTAGGATTTTAACTACTTTCCTAAGATATAGGTTGATAAGGGGAAAAGATATCTCCTCTATGAAGATCACGATTTTTTTCTTGGAGAGTAAGAAAACTTGTTTGTTTTAATTAAACTCACGGCTGATTATAAAGAATGGGCTGAGTTTGGATGTGGGCTTCAACGATTTTGGGCCATGGCAGAAAAATCGTAGGTGAAACTTACGGGGCATTACAAAAAGAAACTCACCCTATAGTGAATGTAGACTATTCATGGCCGAACCACTTTAATTCCCTGTGTTGATTTCTTTTAGAAAACACTACACACACATCATTCATTGTTTGCTGTTTTCTTCATCTAAACTCTTGTTTCAAGTTTGTTTGTTCATTAAGTGATTAACTCATACACTTAAAAGAGCATTGTGAAATCTTCTTCCTGACAGAAAACAAAAGTGAAAGTTTGCATCCTTACTATTTTATCTCCAGGAGAATACTTTAAATCCTTTGTGATCTGGAAATCACTCACATAAACACCAAATCCAGTCTACAATAAAAAGAATGCACCAGTGAACCATCAGAAGATAAACATCAGACAAGAGCCAGGATAGCAGAAATAACTACCTTGACTTGTAGAGAAACAAATACATGGCCCATTTTCATTCTTGGATAGAATCTGAACACATGCACAGCTAGGTAATTTAAGTTGCAAGCAAAAATAAATGGATAGAATTAAAATAAACACAAAGAAACCCAAGAACAAAGCACCAAATAGTATACAAATATTTTATTTTCATCAATTTCAATAGGAAATAGCATTAGTATTCCATGACAAGTTCTTATGCATCTATGCATCTATGAAACAAAAATAATGATAATAAAGTTTGAAGAGATCTTCAGTCACAGATGCCCCAATCAAAATCAATACAAGTTAGTGGTTTCCTTTACGGCTGCAGAACCAGTTTTAATTGGCATGCTTTCAAATAACTATGAACTTTTTATGACATGATAACCCGAAATTATAGAACCAAACTATATAAAATGGAAAATATATATAGTAACATCATATACCTTGACATGATTGTAGAGATAAATGAAAGATTTGGCTCTGTTTCTGGCGCTTTACCAAAGTTGCTTGCAATCTATACATATCAGAAATTTGGAGTACATCTACTCATATGCGAAATGAAAATAGAATGAAATAATAGACAATATTGAACGACCTCCTTTGCCAAATTGCTGAGCTCTTTGGACTCTCCATCAGAAAACCACCCATGCTGAAAAGCTCTCTACATATAATTTACAGATTAAGATAAATAATGAAAGAGAGAAATAATATTAATAATTATCTCAGTTAGACACACCACATAGATTAGTTGGAAGACATTTTACCTTAATTGAAAACATCAGAACCATTATTGCTCCTTGTAGGCGGGCGTCACTCTTATATTGGCACACCTAACCACAAAATATTATATGTAGAGAATGAAAATAAGGTCTAATACCATAACTAGCAAAGCAAAAATCTGAAATTTGCCTAAAAGAGAATAAAACATCTGACAGATGATCAGGAATGCAAACGAACTCATGCATAACAAACCACTTTTTCTTAATATGATACTATGGTACCACACCACAGAGGAAGTAGAAACACATGAAACCAAAAAAATTTGTTGTCCAACGCTATATAAGATATTCAGGCTATAAACTTAAACCCAAATCTTTTCTACATATGATAAACCTGAAAAGTGTTCAATTTTTTTTCAAGACTTGATTAAGTTTTAAGAGAGTGGAATGAGTTTAAGATATACTAATTCAACTCAATCTGATTTATAGGATATATCTTTAAATGACTAACAAGAAGTTATAATTACCTGCTTCAAGAGTGAAGGGAGCTCTAGACATATATTAGTAACCTCAAGGTTTGTAACAGCAAAATCAATGCCTCTGCATTGCCACAAAATAAAAGGATTGTAAATATAAAATACTCCATCTTAAAAGAAACAAAAGTCGGCATTAAAATAGTAACTAATTGTGCTAATGTCGTCCCAAATTTAATTTTTCCGCCGAACTGATCCTACATGTTTAATGATTAAATGCTAGTTCATAAAATATCAACCAAGACAACTGATGAGACCAGACCAACTAATTAACACAAAGTAATAGCAAAATAGCGAAAGCAGACGAAGACTGCCTCATGGATGATCTTCATTCTAGTTGCTTATGCATCAGCGGTTGCAAGTTGCTGATAAAATTAAATTTGGATCATATTTAACTAAAATTATTTTATCAAGCAGCTAAATAAGAATTAGAAAGCCAAACTCTAATCCCTAATAAGTCGGGATTAAAACCATTTTGGTCTCATAACTTTTCTCATGATCTATTTTAATCCAAATAAAGATAAGTCATTTTGGTCTCATAACTTTTCTCATGATCTATTTTAGTCCAAATAAAGATAAGTTTGTCAATTTAGCCCCACCGGTGAATAAATAGGGTAAAAAACGTCATATTTTTGGAAAATAATGCTGACATCACCGGAAAATGGCCACGTCACAACTGGAATCGTCGATTTCCTGCCGGAATGATGACGTGGCACCCAGATGGTAGGTGAGTCAGCGGGATAAAAATCTATTCAATCTCATAACTTTTCTCATGATCTATTTTAGTCCCAATAAAGATAAGTTTGTCAATTTAATCCCACCCGTGAAGAAATAGAGCTAAACACGTCTAGAGCCTAAAGAACGATTCAGACCCTGAAGACCTTAAATTATTCTAGAAACACGTCACCCTCCGATTCGCCGACCTCCTATCCTCCACCACTATACCGATTCACTAGCGAAATCAGTTTGTGATAGGAAATTCACCACCTCAAGGATAAGACGAACACCACCTTAAGGATAAGAATTGAAAGACAAGCTCACAACTCTAAGGATTCCACCAAAGAGAAAGAAACTTGAAGATAAAAATTAATTAAAAATTCTTTTCAAAGATAATAATATTGGTCTCTACATTTTAGATGCAAGATACGGATATTTAAAACTTGGAACAACCCTCCAAGAATAGGAATAGGCACATTGAAAATTAACAACTAACAATGAATTTGACAAAAACTTTATGACACATAGATAATTTAAACTTGACCAAACTTAAAATTATGACCTCTTAAAATGCTCCAACATAATTATAGAAGATAATGGCTGCTCCATGGCCATGTTTTGGCCCGCTATTGTTTTACGAACGATCAGCCCGATGTTGTTGGGCTCGTCTTGATGCCCATCTACATCAACCACTCCCCCACCGCCCCCGCCCCCACTTTCAAATCCCCCATCGCTGCCCAACATGACTACATCCTGCCACCACCTTCGCCCATCCTCTCTCTCTTCTGGCTACACAACCTCCTCGATAATTTTCTCTGCTGCGAAGCTGAATTCCAGGCCATCCTCATTTTGGCCGCAACGCCTAGCAGTTCTCCAAGCTGTCGTTGAACCGACTCATCCCCAATCTCCTTTACCGCGCCGTCAGTCACTGCCCAACAATCATGTTCGCTTCGTTGTTGTTGTTCTCCTTATCATCCTCATTTCAGACCACGATCTTGACTTCAATATTGTTCGATGATAAGGAGAACAATAGCTTCCACGAGAAATCAACGGAGCGAACTTGGTCATTGGGCCACCGCGATGCTGCTTGTAACAAGGCAAAACGATGGCAATTTCGGCTGCTATCATGGCCAGTGGCGAAATCGTGGTCAACGATGAAGTTCTAGTATTTGTGATGTGTGCCTTGGTGGGGCGATTTCGTGCAAGAAGAGAAATGGGCTTATGACCTTTATTAATCAGGTTTTTAATACATTTTTTGGGTTAAATTTTGTTTCTAATTTTTTAAAATTTTAGAAAATAAAAATGCCTTGTTTGTATTAAAATAATATTTAATTTATTGACTCACCTACCATTAGTGCGATATGTCATCATCCCGGCCGAAAATCGGCAATTCCAATTCTCATGTGATAATCATGTGCTATTTTTTCGGCGATGTCAGCATTTTTCGACGAAAATAGGACGTGTTTGTCCCTATTTCTTCATTGATGGGACAAAATTGATAAATTTATCTTTATTGGGACTAAAATAGATCATGTGGAAAGTTATGATGAGATTAAATATATTTTTATCTCGCTGACTCACCTGCCATTTGGGAGCCACGTCATCGTCTCGGTCGAAAATCGAAGATTTCGCTTGTGACGTGGCCATACCCTCAGGTCGGTAGAACCCTTGCTTTCTTATGAGATTTCTGGTAAGAAGATCACTGAAAGCCACGTCGTCGTCCCGGCCGAAAATTGACAATTGCGGTTGTAACGTGGTCTTTTTATGATGTCAACATTTTTCGACGAAAATAGAACGCGTTTGACCCTATTTCTTTACTGGTGGGACTAAATTGACAAACTTATCTTTACCGAGATTAAAATAGACCATGAGAAAAGTTATGAGACTGAAATTGTTTTAATCCCTCAGAAACAAAAAAAAGAAATGGTGGAAGTATTAATCATATAGTCATGGGCGGCCCTGGATTGGTGCCGGAGGTACCCCTAATTATAAATAAATAAATATATATATATATATATATATATTAAAGTTGATTTATACGTTAAGATATAGGTTGGCTCAATTGGCTTCAAACCTCTTTCGTTTTGCCTCCCACATAGGATCGAATCCAGCAATAAATGATAACAGAGTTTTTTCTCACAATTTATTCTCTTAATCAGCAATTAATCTGCCAATTCCGGAACTAATCAGCAATTCATCTTTATTAAAAAATCTCACAATTTATTCTCCTAATCAGCAATTAATCTGCCAATTGCTGAACTAATCAGCAATTCATCTTTATTAAAAAAAAAAGTTCAACTGCTATACACTTGGAAGATTCTAAAATTAAATTTTAATTTAATCTCATCCATTAAATATAATAAAATAACCAAAAAATCTTTATTTCTTTTTAATTCTTTAAATTTCCTCACGAATAAGGTATTTTAATTTTACAATAGTACTTTTTATTTTATGTATTTTTCTATTTAAATTTGTTGTATGATTCTATTGAATTGATTTTATTTTATAAATTAATCTTAATAGTTAATTGATAATTTGAGATGTCTTCTCATCGAAAATACCGATCATAAAGAAGAGGAATTTATTGAAACTCAAAGAGGAGCGATAGATAATTTTTTTGTTACATAAAAACAAGAAAGTTTATCACTTGTAGATTCAGAAAATGAACAAATTGATATATACGGGTTGCACGAAAAAAATCCAGATGATTTATACTTTGGATAAAAATAAGAGGCCCAAACATAATTTGGCACCGGGTCCCTCAAAATACAGGGTTGGCCCTGGCTATAGTACAAATTAAAATTCTACATTCAAAACATACACAATTCAAAATCAGATACACCAATCGGAAATTTTCTTAACAGAAAATCATCACAACACACAATGTTATGCACGCAGAGATATACAGGGTGAAGAGATCCATTCCCCAAATAATTACGTGTGTACAAAAAAAGGAAAGGAATTTTTTCACTATTAGACCCAAAAGATTGGTAAATTATTAATTAGGAGTTAGGACCCGGATGATTTTTCCTATCAAATAGGACCCTAAACATATAAAACTAAAACCTAAAACTTGAAGAGTAGTTCTATTGTATACCAAATTATTAATATGCAACGGGTCAAAATATAAGAAGCGGGTCAGAAATCTTTCTACCTCTCAACAACATCAGCCGCCTCCCTTCCACTTTCTCTCCGCTGCTCTACCTTCGTCCAACCGCTTTCCCTCCGTTCCACCTCCATGCCCCTCCCACTCTGCCTTCTCTCTCTATTCACCCTCTTTGCGGCTACCGCTCCCAAACCACTCTTTGTCGTCACCGCCATCAAGAAGGTTGTTTCCGTTCTCAAAGGTGTCTCCAATGTCGAAGGTGTCGTGACTCACTCATTCAGGTATTATGGTGAAAGCTGGGAAAATCAAAACGAAGAACCTCAAAATTAGGGTTATCTGCGATGGAATTAAGATTTCGATCCAAATCAAATTAGATCTAGCGCTGTGGATTAATTTAGATATTAATAGAACCAATCCAAGTTTTTTCATGTAATGTTAAATTGTATCACTTGTTTAATAGTATTGTATTACTTTTTTAATAATGTTGTATTACTTATTATTTATTAATGTAAGTTTGTTAAAGTGGCAGAGATGAGAGAGACAATAATCAGCTGTGAAATTCAACTACTGATGAATTTGTCCACAATGCTTCAGATCTGTATCATCGAATACTTTAAATCTATGATTATCTGATGTTGTATTTTTTGTAATTCAATAGTGTACAAGTTTTTCTTAATAAGTGTAATATATTTTTTATTTTTATAATATTTTTTGTTCTATACATTACTTTAAAAAAAGTAATACAACTATAAATATAATCACATACATTTATACCGTCATTCTAAAATTCAATTAATTTCAATTTGAATTGAATAAAAATATTAAATTAATTCTAAAAATATTTGAATATTAGGAGAGATAGTGTGAAAAAATTATGAGAAATAGAGAGTGGGATAGCAGTTAGGAGGGGAGCGGAAGAAAAGGAAGGGTAGGAGGGGAGCACGAGAAAAGGAAGGAGATGAAAAGGAATGGAATGAATAAAATATGGGTCAAAATTATCTATTGGATTTGGATTATTTGTTGCACCTTAAAAATTGGTGCACATTAGTATTTGACAAACTTGGAAGCACAATTGAAAGAAAATTGGGGACCCGGATGTTTAATAGGGACACGGATGCTTAATATATGAAATTTTTATGTTGTTTTTATTAAATAATTTTTTATTTTAGGTCCTAAACTTTAAAGAAAAATTTTTTAGATTCTTAATTGATAGTTACCCTATATTTCGGTCCTGTAATGAAAAAACTTCAACAAAAGACAAATTTAAAATAAATACAAAAATGATAAGGTTTTCATTGAAAGCAATGATAATTAGACAAATCTAGTGATTGGTTCATAAAAACAAAGACAAATACTCATAGGCTCAGCACATTCATCATCATCTACTGAATGATAATTAGTTTACTACAAAATTGAAATATATACTAAAAAAATCGGTTTCAAAGAATTCATAAGTGGAAAGGAATTAGTAAGAGTGAAAAGAGGAGTGTCTGGAGAGGGATAGACAGAGACAAAAGGAGTGGAAGGAGTCGGTTTTGTTGGGGTTTAAGCTATCAATCACTTCTAAAATGCGGAAGGCGTTAAGCTCCGACACACTTAACCCAGAGTTTAGTGCTGAAATGCGAAAGCCGTTTAGCATAGAGGACCTATATAAATTAATTACTTCTCTCCCCATGGGTCCACACACCTCATTAATATACCTACCCACTTTATATTAAATTATTATTTCTCTCACCTCAATACACATTTATAACAAAAATTTTTGTATTTATGATAAAATAAATACAAGAGAATTACAATAATAATACAAATGGATTAAACTTGATAATTTAGGAAATAATCTCTATCTATTTTCTAATTCTTCTCTCAAACCAATTTGGCCTTTGACTTTGACTTGTTGACTTGACCGTGTTGACCGCGTTGACTGTGTGTGTTGCGTCGGATATTCAGTTGAAGCTTGTTTGAACTCAGATTTGGGACCTTGTAACGTTAATCGAAAAGCATCGAACCTTTGTTTGGATTAAACGTACTTGATTCGCAGAACACTAGATTTGGGGGGCTTAGTACCTTAATCCCGGGTCATATACCGTTTTTGGCGCGAAGAATACCAAAGAACTTAGTTTATAAAGAACGCTTGATTTGGGGGGTTCCGCACCTTAATCCGAATCGCTTGCCGTTCTTGACTTGAAGATGCTTGAAGATTTCAAGGGAGCACTGCTCGTGTTCTTGAACTCTTTAGAGCGTTTGTGTCTTCAGGTCTTTGAATGTGTGTCCTTAGAATGAATGGAGGAGGGCTCCTTATATAGGTGAAGGATGAGGATGCCCCATAAATAACTCGCAATCTGATTGGTACAGAGCTGATTCGACCTGATTCTGCGGGCTTGGGCCTTTCACTTGCTTAAGCTTTAAGTCAGACTTATTTGACTGGACATGACCTAATTATCAATTATTTACTCATTTATTTTAGGAATAGATTTATTCAAATCCCTTAATAAATAAATAATTAATTGATAATTATTGCATTAATTTGCCACATATTTTCCTTTAATAAGCAATAAAATTCAAGTGCATACAAATGCCCCATCGCATTTTGTTCACGGACGCCTTTGTGTTAGAGTTAACAAATTGTGATAATCCGCTCTTGATCAACATAATTGAATTTTATTGCTTGCTTCACCAACTTAATACGAATAGCCCAAATTATGACTGAACTTAGAGAAGTGCTAAGCTGCCTACGTACCTCTCTAAAGAGGATCAAGTCATAACTTAGTTCAAAGGAACATGATTTGATTTGTATGGGGGTGCTGTACACATTTTATACTCATGTGGGCTAGGAGTAACATGTAGTTAGGCTCGTGCGTCATGGAGCGTTGAATTTGAATTTACTGACATTTTATACTCATGTCAATGAGTCTTGAATTTGAACTTGTAGACAGTTCATACTCGTGTCAGGGAGCCTAGCGTGGATATTTTTCACTCGTGTCGAGGAGCATTGTGTGGACAGTTTTATCTCGTGTCGAGGAGTATTGTGTGGATAGTTTTCTCTCGTATCGAGGAGTATTGTGTGGACAGTTTTCTCTCGTGTCGAGAATTATTTTGTGAATAGTTTTCTCTCGTGTCGAAGAGTATTGTGTGGACAGTTTAGCTCATATCGAGGAGCATAATGTGTTGAGAGTTTCGACTCTTCTCAAGGAGATTTAATTTTTTTTAGATAGTTTAAGCTCGTATCAAGGAGCATGACTTGTAGATAGTTTTAGCTCATGTCAAGGAGCATAATGTAGATAATTTTTGCTCGTGTTAGGGAGTGTGATGTAGACAGTTTTCGCTCGTGTCAGGGAGATTTGACTTAGGAGATTTTAGATAGTTTAAGCTCGTATCAAGGAGCGTAATACAAACAGTTTTATCTCGTGTCAAGGAGCTTTAATTTTTATTTATCAACTGTTCATTGCCCCCAATCTTGGGTTGCGCTGTTTTCTCTTGCTTCAACTTCATTTCTATTAATCTTTATAGAAATTGCAGCCTTTGTTTGTGGTTCCTCTTCCAAGGAATCATCGAAGGACATGTATTCAAACTCGTAAGAATCTTGAATAGAGGGCCATTCAATGTCATTTGATGTCAGGCTCAACTCCATGTCGTGAGCTCTTGTAGTCAACTCTTCAAAAGTTTTAGGCCGAATTCCTTGGAGTATGTAGCTCCATTGCATCCCTTGAATGCACAATTCTATAGCTGAAGTTTTTGATAACTTTTCTTTGCAGTTGAGACTTAGGCTCCTCCATCTATTAATGTAGTCGATGACATATTCTTCATCTCTTTGATAAGAATTTGTTAGCTCCATCATGCTAACAGTTCTTTATGTACAGTAGAAATGATTGAGGAACACTTTTTCCATTTGACCCCAACTGTCGATGAAGTTGGCTTCCAAGTCGATATACCAATCAAATGCATTTCCTTTTAGAGATCGGACAAATTGTCTTACCATGTGATCTTCGTAGGTCCCAGCATCATTGCATGTCTAGACGAAGTGCGCCTCATGTTGTCTTGAATTGCCTTTGCCATTGAATTGTTGAAACTTGGGAGGTTGGTAGTCAGTTGGCATCCTCAAGTTGTCAATCCTCTTTGTATATGGCTTGACGTAGGTTGAAGAAGATTTAGAGCTCTCTTCAAAATTATCTTTTATCGTATTTATCACGATGTTCTTTAGTTGGTTGATAGGAAACGTTCTGTCAGTTGAAACTTGTATCTTATCCTCAGCTGGCTTTTCTTCAGATAGATGATGCTTCTTTGAGTCTTCCTCCCCGTGCTCATTCTCAACTTGTTTCTTATTTGTACGGCTTGTCTCTGCATTCTCTATTTTCTTCATAAGTTTGAAAATTTTTAAATCTTGAGCTTCATAACTGTAAGCTGTAATTAAATTGACGTTGTCCGCTTTTTAATTTGATTAAATGGATAGTCCGTCTCATGGAACAGGATATGTAAGACAGTCTGCAAGATTCACCCTATTCTTAATTATTCTTTTCTTAATAATATAAGTACACGAAATAAATTTTATGTATATAATCTCTCTAAATTAATAAATTATTAAATAATTTATTAATTATATAATGTCTCTCTAAATTAATTAAATTCTCCGTTACTAATAATATTAATTTATAAAGGTTTTACTGTGTACTTATATATATATATATATATATATATATATATATATATATATATATATATATATATATATATGATATGATATGATATGATGGACTATTTCAAAAGGTAAATACATGTGTAAATCAGTTCACATATGAATCCTATTTTACCGATTACTTTTTAGTATATGAAAAATTACTCTTTGCAGAAATAAATTATATATAACTCTTCTAATGTAAAAATTACTTAACAAATTCCTGCACACCCTAATTTATCATTTACTCTTTAATAATTGAAAAATTACTCTTTACAGAAATGAAATATTACTCTTTTAAATTAAAATATTACTCATTAAAGAGTAATTTTTTTGTACTAAAGAGTAATTTTATGAAAACGAAGTTTGGATGTGAACCCAATTCACACAAGACATACTTATTTTAAAAAATGGTTGGTTTCTCATGTGATCGGATGCACAATACTCCCTCCGTCCCACGTTAAGGTTTAAGCTTTCTATTTTGGGTTATTTCAAGTTAAAGTTTATATTTCCTTTTTTATTAAGTTGGACTCACACAAAATAATTAATTATTCTATGTAGGACCCTCATACAACACTAATACAACTACCCACTTTACATTAAATATTATTTCTCTCACCTCACTGTACATTAGAATATTATATCCCTTAATCTACGTGCAAAAAGTAAACTTCAATGTTAACGCGAGACTGAGGGAGTATGTATAAGAGTATAACATTTTATTTTACAGTGTATACACTTTAATAAGGGTATAAATTTTTCATTGGAAAAGTCATTTAAAATATGAATAGTATAAATATTTGATTAAAATAATTAATTTTTTTCTCAGAAAATAAAAAATATAAGTTTATTTTTATATTAAAGGGTATATATTTAATACTAATTGAAAAGGTACAATTAAAAAAAAATATTGAATTTGGAGACACGATGTCTCTGAAAACATTCAAGTTTTAACCTTTATATATATATATATATATATATATATATATATAATTTTTCTTTTTTGGCTTATAAAACAAATTATTCTTCATGTTTTACTTACAAATTTATATTGGTTAACTAACACTCTCTCCGTTCCTGAAGATTGGACATCGCTACTATATATATTATGAATATTAAGAAAAAATACTTTATTAATTTTGTTGACTTTTAGGGATAATTTAGTATTTTTTAGATAATAAATAAAATATAGAGTATGCTATGTGTAAAAAGAAGAGATGCCATTTTTCAATTAATATGTACTCTTTTGAATTTAAATTAGAATGATTTTTTTTAAGGTGAATAATGATGTGGGGCAAACTATTAAAGAAAGAGTGAATAATTTTTTTAGGGATGAAGAGAGTAACATATCCATAGCTAACTCTCAAATTTACTATTCAATTTAAATTAAATAATTAGGGCACGTGAAATTGTTTTTATTTTTGAAAAACACTTGTTATAAAGAATATATAATATCACTTTTACTAAAAATATTATTACTTTTATTTATATTTTAGATTATTTATAAAATAATTCATTGTATCATTATCATTTTTACTTAATTTAATGATACTTTTTATTAAAATGTTATTAATTCTTTTCTGACTCACAAAAGTCTTCCAATTAGTGAGAAGGTTTCAGACAAATTAATATTTGCCTTTAAATTATATATAATGCCTATTAAAATAATATTTTAAACTCATTTGTATAATCTTATATTTAAATTATAAGATTTCAAGTTCAAAATAATACTCCATTAATTCAACTTAGTGAACCAACAGTATAATCAGAGTTCAAAATAGAAACGAGAAGGGACATGTCACATGTGTGGTGAAGTACGATGCCTAGATTATTAGAAGTGCTAATATATAAAAATACCCAAAATACACATGACAAAATTAATTTTGTCAATCCTTCAAAAAAAATTAATAATTCTACTCATTTGCCAATTTTCGAACATTTTTGCCTTCAAAAAAAATTGAAAAGTCAGACTGATTAACCGGTCAAACGGGTCAAGTGGTCAAAATTTTTACTTGTCAGTAACCATGCCGGTATCCATGTAGGTTACCACAATGGTGATCATGCTGGTAGACAATATGCTTTAAAATTTTACAGCCTCATTTTAACTTAATTTTCCTCATATTCCTCACGCTTCAAAATGTTATCAGAGCCCTAAGTTTATTTATTTATTTATGAATGGAAAATTATTATAATCTCATATTACTTAAGGAGAGGAAAGTTTCAAAGACATATAGATCCGAACAAAAGTTCGACATCCGAGAGTAACAGGACTACTAGCCCTGTTCAAGACTGGAGCAATAGTGCATACTGGCCTGTTGGATACAGGAGTAGCAATAGTCCTATACAACAATATCATAATATATTGTATAGGCAAATTGCGGAAAAGAAAGTAGAGGCCAATGACCGATTCTGGAATGGTCTTGAACGAGGATGGAAGCGGGAGAGGCTCATGCCAATTACACAGAGGAAGAACATTTGGAGGAAGGCCGCCAGAATGAGATACAATACTCTAAGGAGGTGTCGTGAAGCATAGTGGAACTCCACAATTTCACTGAGATCCATGGACGTGTCCCTAGACACGAATAATGGAGAAGACGACCAAATCAAGGTTCAAGAGAGATCTTCAAGCCATATCACTTTTCATGGTGGTCAAAATGACAGAGTGGAAAGAGATCGAGGCAGATAACTCTAAGATAAACCAAGATCTTAGAGAATTATAAAAGATAATAAAATTCTTTGGAGAATATTTCCAAAACATGTCCAAGATGATATTTGAATCAGTCTCAAGATGGATAAGATGAAGACGTTGCAGAACAAACAACTCGACCTCAGCAAGTAGAGTCTCTATAAACAAAGGTGACGGGGAGAAGGTCAGGAGGAAGGTTGCCACCAACCTTCGGAATAGAACCCCTTTTACACCAAAAGGGAAAGACGACGGAGGTCACAAGACCGAAGATGGAGAGAGAGAAGATGATCGCTATCCTTCAAGGAGAATCCACATCCCCGGATGGAAAGAGCGAATCTTGAGGATCTACAAGATCTATATGACTCTTTCCAAGGACTAAGTATCGTAGATCTGAAAATGAATATTAGAGAGACTTCGATTTTTCAACAACAATCCTAGGCTCCTCACACCTAAAAAGATCTGAGCCAAAATAAAGGAACTTCTAAATCACATGAATTCCATGAAGTAAGAAAATAAGAGACATCCCAAAACCAAGGAAATTTCAAGATGAAAACGATGGGATTTTCAACAGGAGCAAGCCGAGTTCGAGGATCTAGTCTACACAACACCCCATATGGCTAGTCTCTCCTTGAACTGATAAATCCATATGGATTGATCCTAAACCTCGACACTCTAGACTTCAAGAACAGAGACACCCTGATCGACAAGTGGACAAATGTAATGAAGATTACAGGAGGTGCACTAGTGCTGGGTAAAGAAGGGTTTATAAGATTCCTAAATATGAGACTAGAAGGATCAGTAAAGTGCGCCTGGGCTCTCAGACGAAGTCAAGAAAAAGGTCATGGAAGGAAAAGATCACGGTTATATTGTTGATCACATGGCCAAGATTTTCAAGATCCACTTCATCGGAGTAGGTTACTTCGAAGGAATGGAAGAAGAAAAGAAGAAGTATAAGAATGCCCTATACAGCCTGGAACTACTTGACATCTGTCACGTAGACGAGTATATCAAACTCTTCACAGAGTATAGATGGAAGTCAAAGGTTAAGAAGGAGAAAGTATTCCACATATTCTCTGCCAATATTCCAAGCCCATGGAGAGAAATGCTGATCAAAGAATATGAACCTACGAGCTGGATTCAATAGCAAGGAAGATGTCCGTCCTCAAAGCCAAGATTGCGGAGTTGTGTCATCAAGCATCACTACACAAAAACTACAAGAGACTAAGTGGAATCAACAAGACAATCCCCTTTATACTACAAAAGTAACGATCTTCCAACCACCATTGGAAGAAATCCGAAGAAAAAGAAAAGGATGAAGAAAAGTCATCCTTACACTCAAAGAAGATTAGAATGGAGGTCCAGATGGCCAAGATCCTTTTGGTCCAAACAAAAGGCCCGAAGCAATAAATCAGAGTAAAGGTCTGGGCCATCAAGATGAAGTTCAAGAAGTCAAGCCTTATCCTCAGTATTAATCCAGAGGAGTATAGAAAGAACTCCCACACGAAAAACATTCCGAAGAGCACACACACGAGCCAATAAAAGATTCAAGGAATGCAACTGCTATACGTGTGGAGCTAGAGGGCATATCTCACCTGATTGCCCAGAGAACCAGAAGATGGGAAGAAGCTATTTATTTCCAAGATCTGGTACAGGTATATCAGTTTGAAGATACCCTCAGACGAGAGCATCTATGAGGAAGAATTCTTCAGTCAAGATGAATCTTCCGAAGAATGAGTCGGAGTTAAAAAGAAAGCTTCAGGCAAGAGATGCAAGAAGATATGTCTAGATTCTTTTCCCAAACATCAATTTCTCATAAAGCCCTTATAAATATCATGAAGTAGGATCCAAGACTCAATCTATAAGATGGATTCACTGTAGGAAGATCGAAGCAAATTCTCAGCTTCAAAAAGAGAAAACACAACATCATATCTAAGGTGACTGAATGGGAGATTGCCATCCTTATGGAGTTCATGGGGAATATGATGGAAATGCAACTAGTTCCTGATGAAGAAATCAAGAGGGAACTAAGTAAGCTCTAGAAAGAGGTAGCTAAGACCATGTTTTGGATCCATATCGGAGCCATTCGAATCCTCATCAAAGCAATATTCAAAGAAGGTATTGATAAACCAATCGATATTACTATCTTTGATAAAAGGATTAAGAATACGAGGGAGGCATGCCTAGGAGGACTTCCAGGAAACATGTATGCAGGAAAAGTGACATCCTACATTTACCCAATGATAGCGTAAAATTTGGCAGACCGCGATTTTAATAGGGCACTAACCCTTCATCAAGATTTCAAGAATAAAGATTTGATAAAAGAAGGGAATAGTCCTTACTCCATCACATACAGTATCTCATATGCTCTATTCAATACCCATCATTCGAATCTATTCCAAATGAAGGAGTATATTGAGATACCAGAAGTGTTCGAGAGAGCTGCATGTGCAAATAGGTGATGAGTGTGTAAATTCACTAGTTTTGAGCCCAGATTTGTGTACTTGTGGTGTGATTAATGGTTGTAATTCGATAGGAATCGGTATACTTGGAGAAAAGTCACAAATCGGGAGTTTACAAAGCTATTTGAGTGGATTTTTGATAGAAAACGAGTTGAAAGTGATCGGATCCAGAAAGAGGAAGAAATAAGGGTGGATTCGACCACATTGGGGTCGGATTTGACCAAGAGAAATGAAGTTCGATCAGCACCTCTAGTCGAACTGAGCTCGGAAAAATGCAGTTCGACCACGACAGCTGAGTTCGACCAAACAACTTGGTCTAACCATGGTCGAACTCAAAGCCTAAATAGAAGCAGTTCCGGTTCGACTAGGAAATGTCCAGTTCAACCAACGCTCTAGTCGATTCCAGAGTCAGAAGCCAAGTCACAGACAGATTCGACCAGCATGGAAGAGTTCGACCAACTTGCTTGGTCAAATTGACATCCGAAAACTTACCAAATTCATATTTTTACACCTTCAGTGCGTGTGTTCGCTCAAAAAGCCCATCCAAGGCCTGCAAGGAGAGTTTAAAAGTGTAAAAAAAGAGCTTCCGCAGGAGTAAAAGAGGAGATCAAGCATTCATCATCCATCCTTCACCAAACGCTACCATCATCTGAAGGAATCGTGAGGAGAGGTTCGTCTGGCGAGTCAAGTAAGATCATACCAACTAGCCATGATTGTTTCTAGATCAATCATGGGTTAGAACCACTCCGGTCGTTCTAGGGTTATAAAAGTTTTATGAGTTAATTGAATTTCTATATGTAAACTCTGTATAACACTACTTGTGGTTTATTCTATATAAGATTGTGCCTTTTTAATCCATACTCACGGTCGTTTTGTGCATCTTTAACTGTTATGTGGAGTCTGAATAGATCTCTTGGTTATTGATTGAGTGCGTTCATCGCTGAGTAAGATTGTATGTTATAATTCTAAGTGAAGGGATTCCGAAGTCTTATTAGAACTATCTTATATGGATACTTGTTAGTTGAATCATATTCGAGTTAATAAGTAGGATAAAGAGTATAACTTTATAGTACCTAAGAAAGAAGATCAAATCGGGTTAGAGTACTAAGTGCATGAGAAATAATTGATTATGATAGTACCTAGAAAGGGGGGTGAAGTATACGTCTTGCTCCGAGGATATTCACACGTGTCATACGCTTACTTACTTGTATCTATAGAGTACGCTTGCATGGTTTAGTGATGCGTCCATAAACCACAAGGCAGAGTTAGACATCAACACATGGAAAGGAAATTAATAAATAAAACTGGATTACCTGAAGAACTACTCTATTACTTACTTGATCACCACCAAAATATCTCTATTGCTTTCTTAATTACTTTGCTATTTAAATTTATGTTATTTAGTTTCATAATCAAACCAACTCAAATTTACCAACATAATATTAGTTAATTAGAATATAATCGAATTGATACTATTCCGTCTCTTGGGTATTATAAACACCTAGTCACCTATCGCAACTAGAATTGATATCCTTATACTTGAGGATTAATTTTGTGTGTTGAGAAAACGCTCATCAAGTTCTTGGCACCGTTGCTTGGGATGGAATTAAATATCTTTTGACTATTTCTAATTTAATTGAGATTATTATTCTTGTTTTTGGTTTCTAATACTTATTTTCTTAGGTGTATGCTCACAAGATCAAAGAAAGGTGAATTACAGCCATATAATCCAGAGATCGGAGCATCGTCGAGGAAGAAAAAGAAGAAGAATAAGAACAAGAAAGTAGAACTAACTAAAGCTCTGGATTTAGGAGTTGAAGTTGACGTGCTGATTCTGCAAACGATTAAAGTTGCAACCGAAGTTAATTTGGACGTAGAAGCAATCAACATGGCAGCAGATCAGAACACACTTGCCATTTGGGAAGTCTTTAAGAATAATGGAATAGGCAATGCTAGGTTGTTAGGAGCGAGAGAAGTTCCTTCTCTGGGGGAACATTCAAAGATCCTCAGCAACATCTGAATAAGTTCCTTGGGTATGCAATACACAAAAAGATGCAGGAGCTCATGAGAATGCGAGGAAGATCATATTGTTCAAGTTCTTGCTGAATGAAAAAGCGAGAGATTGGTACGATAATCTTGATTCTGCTGAACGTGATACATGGGAGAAGTTGAAAGTGAAATTCTTGGAGCGATACATGCCACTTTCAAAGGTGTACAAGATGAGCAATAAATCAATCAATTTTCTATCCATGGCAGTGAGAAGTTTCATGAAGCTTGGGATAGGTTCAAGGACATGCTTCAGAAGTGTCCTCAGCATGGGCTCTCTAAAGCTCAATATATCAGTATTTTCTATAATGGGTTGGACTGTGATTCTCGAGTTTCACTTGATGCTTCTTCTAATGAAACACTGCTTACTAAGTCACCCAATGAGGCCGAGAAACTTTTTGAAGATATTTCGATGAATTCAAGGAATTGGCCGACTGATAGAGTGAGAGGCACTTATGTCCTTAGTAAAGTAGCACAGGTTGAGCATACGATGGTAAAGTCGGGGAGAGATGATGAGATCGTCTCTAGCTTGACTAACATTAGTAAACTACTATAATCTCCAAAAAAGCAGATCACGGATTTATCTCAGATAGTACCAATAATGCAGCAGGATGGTGGCTTTGAAGGAGCGAGCTAAGAGGGGATCGAGGAGGCAAATATTCCATGGGTCAGAGTATTCAAGGAACTAGGTGCCCGAATCAAGGAAATCAAAACTATCAGGGGAACTACAACAATCGTGATCACCCGGGTGATTATCAACAACTAAGAAGGCCGGAGTTTTCATAGAGCAATCCGAATAATGCTATACAGGCTCCTATCGGCGTTGATCCAGAAGCCAAAGTAGAAGAAGGGAAGCCTGGTTTTGAGGATACTGTGAATAGGTACATGGCGAGGAATGATGCAAGAGTAGACCGTCTTGAGGCCAAGCTAGAGAAGAAGATTGATGACCATCATATAGATTTATCTACACAAGTAAAGGACCTTACTTTGTTAATGGGGGAGATGGCTGGTAATGTGAACAAATTAACTCAAACTATAGAGAAAAGGAAGCTTCCGTCTCAAAGTATTGAGAATCCAAAGTATTGTCACGCCATTACACTGAGGTCTGGAACGCAGTATGAGGGACCAATAAAGCCGGAATTGAAGTCTGAAGTGTCAGGAGCCCAATTCGACCCCAATTTGACTAGACATGCAGGTCAAACTCAATAGGGGAGGTCGAACTCGGCACTTGTCGACGTCCGGAGGAGTCGGAAGGCCAGTTCGACCAAAATCAGGTGAGTTCAACCAAAGCCTTTGGTCGAACTGAAGTCGAACTCCACTGTCCAGAACATTTTAGTTTGTCTGATGCCTGATTCGTCCACGATCGCTTGGATTCGACCAAACCAATTGGTCAAACCATGGTTGAATCTAACTATAAGGAGAAGAACGGACTTTTAAATGTCCAGTTCGACCATTACTCATCGAGTTCGACCACCTACCCAGGTCGAACTCAGGTTGAACTCACCCATTCTGCTTCGTTTCCCATGTCGAATGCTCTGCATGATGTTGAAACTACTCTAGTGTCTTCTAAAGAGCAGAGTACTTAGATTATAACTGAGAAGAAGTGGGAAAGAGCTAAGAGATTGAAAGACGAAAAGATAAAACGGAGAAGGCTGAACGTGATGAATGGGGGATCCCAAAATGAAGATACCTTCGCCCTTTCCTCTCAAGCTAGTTAAAAAGGGATTGGAAGATTAGTTCAAGAAGTTTACAGAAATCATAAACAAGATAAGCTTGAACATTCTTTTTTCTAAAGCCATATTGGAGATGTTGTATTATGCCCGCATTCTGAAGGATTTTCTTTTAAAGAAGAGAAGCTTGAACGGGGTTGAGATGGTGAATTTGTCTGAGAACTGCAGCTCGATCATTCAGAGGAAGCTGTCAACTTAGCTTAAGGATCCGGGAAGCTTCACAATCTTATGTGAAATTGTAAAGGGGCCGGCACGTCGATCCTTGTGTGATCTTGGGGTAAGCATCAACTTGATGCCGTTGTCCACCTTTCAAAGGCTTGGTTTGGGGGAGTTAAGTCCCACAACAGTTGCTCTACAACTAGCGGATAGGTCTATGACTTTTTTGAAGGGTGTGATCGAAGACGTTCTTGTCAAAGTAGAGAAGCTAGTCTTTCCTGTGGATTTTCTGGTGCTGGAGATGGAAGATGACAAGGATAATGTCCCTTTTATTTTAGGGAGACCTTTCCTTGCTATTGCAGGAGCCATGATAGATGTGCAGAAGGGTGAGTTGAGGCTAAGGATGGATAAAGAAGAGGTTTTATTTAACCTTGACAAAGCAATGAAGATACCAATGGAGATGCAATGTCATAATATTGATGTAGTGGAGGAGATTGTGAATGAAGACATGTCTTTGATTCTGTCGAAGGATCCTCTAGAGACATGTTTGGCAAAGTCTTTTACTTTTCCCACTACGGAGCTAGATAATCTCTCCAATGAGGTATGTATTGAATTTCTTGAAAACTTACTTGCTTTGGGTGATGACTGGTATGAGTCGACAAGGACCAAGATTGAAGAGATTAAGTGGACTAAGAAGTACTTGCCATTGGATAGAGAGATGACATCTCTAGAAGTGAAGAAAGAGGAGTTGAAACTGCTACCGGAGCACTTGAAGTATGCCTACCTAGGTGACAATGAAAAATATCCGGTAATTGTATCTTCTTCCCTTGATGATGATCAACTTGAGGAATTATTGGATGTGCTTAGAAAGTATAAATCGGCGATTGGTTGGTCTCTTAATGATTTAAAGGGTATTAGTCCTACTTATTGCATGCATAGAATAAGGTTGTTAGATGAGGTCAAGAGTAGCATTCAGAATCAGTGGAGGGTTAATCCCGCTATTCAAGAAGTGATTAGGAAGCAAATCCTAACGTGGCTAGATACAAGAATTATTTATCCTATTAGTGATAGCCCCATGTGAGTTCATTGTAAGTTGTTGCTAAAAGGGGGCATGACTATAGTGAAAGCCAAAGATAGTGAGACTTTAGCCACTAGGATTCCTATGGGATGTCGTGTATGTACGTATTACAGAAAAATGAATGAAAATACATTCAAAGACCATTTTTCCCTTCCTATCATGGATCAAATGCTTGATCGTCTTGTAGAGTATTAGTTATAACCAAATCATGATTGCACTTGAGGATCAAGAAAAGACTACTTTTACTTGCCCTTATAGAACTTTTGCTTTTAGGAAGATGCCTTTTTAATTATGTAATGCGCCTACTGCATTTCAGCGATGCATGATAACCATATTTGATGGGTTGATAGAAAAGATCATGGAGGTGTTTATGGATGGTTTTTCTGTATTTGGTTCCTCTTTTGATATTTGTTTATCTAACCTTTCTACTATTTTGAAGAGATGCCAAGATACTAATCTTGTCTTGAATTGGGAGAAGTGTCACTTCATGGTAAGAGATGGGATTGTTCTTGGTCATCATATTTCGTCCAAGGGATTGCAGGTGGATAGAGTTAAGGTGGTGGCAATTGAGAAGCTTCCACCACCTACGAATGAAAGAGAAGTGCGGTCTTTTCTTGGACACACTAGTTTTTATAGAAGAACATAAAAGACTTCTCGAAATACTCCAAGCCCTTATCTCATTTGCTTGAAAAGGATGTTCCTTTTATTTTTGATGAAGAATGTCCAACAGCTTTTCAGGTTTTGAAGGAGGCGCTTATTACTGCTCCCATCTTGATCATACCAGATTGGACTCAGCCGTTTGTACTTATGTGTGATGCAAGTGATTTAGCACTTGGAGTGGTGCTTGGGCAGTTGAGGGAAAAGAAGTTCTGCGCCATTTACTATGCAAGTAAAACTTTTGATGCTGCACAAAAGAACTACACGGTGACTGAAAATGAGTTTCTTGCTGTGGTGTACGCATTCAACAAGTTTCGACAGTATTTGGTTGGCATGAAGACTATAGTGTATACGGATCATTCTGCGTTCCGATACTTGATGGAGAAGAAAGAAACAAAGCAAAGGATCGTTAGATGGATTCTTCATCTGCCGGAATTTAATATGGAGATCCGAGATAAGAAGAGTACCAAGAATATTTTGGCGGATCACCTATCAAGGATGGAGACAAGGGAGCACTTTGATGATTCTTTCGATTACATTGAAGAAATGTTTCCTGATGAGAAAATAATGGTAGTGCTTGTTGAAAGAGCTGAAAGAGCATGTGTTGTGGCTGCCAAAGGGATGGATCCTTGGTATGCGGATTACGTAAATTACATTGCCATAGGTGAAATTTCGAGAGATCTCAACAGATATCAACTTCCAAAATTAAAGAGGGATGTTAAGACTTTCATATGGTATGATCCATTTGTCTACAAGATATGTACTGATTCCATTATCCGTAGGTGTGTGCCCGAGATGGAGATGGAGAGTGTTCTTGATTTTTAACATGCACAACCTAACGGGGGGCACTATGGAGCTCAAAAAACTGCAGTGAAGGTACTTCAATCTGCTCTTTATTGGCCGACCTTATTTAAAGATTGTGAAACTTATGTAGCGACATGCGATAGATGTCAAAGGATGGGGAACATAAGTCGATGAGATAAGATGCCACTTCAGCCAAGCATTGTTGTTGAGATCATTGATGTATGGGGGATCGATTTTTAGCAGTGGATTATGTTTCTAAGTGGGTGAAAGCCATTCCCACTCGCGTGAATGATTCAAGGACAATTTTATCTTTTGAAGAAACTTATCTCTTCCCACTATGGAGTTCCTAGAGCACTAGTAAGCGATGGAGGGTCTCACTTCGTCAATAAACTTCTTGAGAAAGTGCTTAAGGATTATGGAGTCATGCATAGGGTTACTATATCTATCACCCTCAAGCGAATGGGAAAGCTGAAATTTTCAACCGGCAAGTGAAGCAAATCTTGAAGAAGATAGTCGAAACTAATAGAAAGGATTGGGCTATGAAGCTTGATGATTTTTTGTGGGGGTTCCAGACTACTTACAAGACGGTATTGGATTTGCCATCGTATCAAATCGTCTATGGGAAGCCATGCCACTTGCCCATAGAGATTCAACATAAAGCTTTTTGGGCAATGAGGAGTTTGAACTTGTCTTGGAATTATTAAAAGGAGTTGAGGATGACTCATATTAATCAATTGGATGAGTTCAGAAATCGAGCTTACTAGAACTCGGAGATCTATAAGGAGAGAATGAAGAAATGGCATGATTCAAAGATCTTATACAAGGAGTTCAAGCAAGGTGATGAGGTATTACTTTTTGACTCTTGTTTGAAACTTTTCGCAAGAAAATTGAAATCAAAGTGGACGGGGTCGTTCATTATCCATAGAGCCTGCGGAGTGGGGAATTTTGAGCTTATGGACAAAGATGGGGACATTATCACAGCGAATGGACATCGATTGAAGCATTACAAGTCGCCGGATAATGTTTGCATCGCCTTTGAGGATACCTTATACTAGATTAGTACCGTCGTGACTCTTCGACGTTAAACATGAGCGCCTGTTGGGGGCTTCCCTCCAATTTTATTGCTTTATTATTTCTTTTGTGTGGGTAAGAAATTTTTATATTTGATGTGCTTAATTATTGAAAATTACATCTCTTTGCAAACTTAGTTTCGCTATAGTTTCTACTAAGTTTGGGGGGTGTGATGTACTTACCTCATTGAAGCGTTGAGAGTATAATATTTTCTTTGTAATGTTTGTTAGGGGAGTTCATTTTTTGCGGCATATCAAAACTTTTATCGGTTGTGGTGTGTCGATTTTTTATAATTTGCCTAATGTTTTGTGGTGTTTGGTGTTGTTTTCGAGTATTATATGTGGAGTTACTCATGGATGTCAAGTTTAAGATTGATTCTCGAGCTAGTTTTGATCTATTTTGGTACCTAATGTTCGTTTTAGAGCTTAAAGTGTGCAGGAGATGAAGAAAATTCAAGTTTGGAGCATCTAGAGGTGAGTTCGACCAGACATACAGATGGAACGCGCGAGCCCTGGTCGAACTGAGGATTAAAGAGTTTGCTACAGGTCGATTCGACCAAGAAGAGAGGAGTTCGACCAGGTGTTCCATAAAGGGGCAAGTCGAACTGAAAATCAGAGAGTTGTACAGATGGGTTCGACCAAAACATGATAGGTTCGACCAAGTGGCTTGATCAAATCAAGGTCACGACTAAAGAGTTCGACCAAAGCACTTGGTCGAAGAGTGGTCGAATCGCGATGAGGTTGTCCAATAGGGTAGTTCGACCAAGGATTCAACCACGTCAATCCAATTTGACCTCTCGGATTGGTCGAATCGAGTCCAGGTAAATTGATTTTAACCCCGATTTTCATATTCATTCGAGCACTTCACACACCACCTCCACCCGAATTCATCCCAAATCAAAATCCCTGCATTCCAAACTCCAAATAAGTGGATTTCGATCAGTTCTAACCACAATCCACACACATTCCACTCGATTTATAGCATTTTTGGAGCAATATAGTTGTAAAACTAGGGTTCATCATGATTTTTGTAGAATTATCACATTCGTACATTCTAAGCCATGACTGGTCCAAAATTTATGTTTTCTCAACCCTATTTCCCTAGGATTGAAGTTTTAATCATCAATTATAAGCGGGTATGTTGATTAAACTAAGTTTCTATGGATTCATGGTGTGGTTTGGAATTTTTGGTGCATAATTTTGAATGAATTATTGTTGGGTTTGATTTTGATTGATTGAATTGAATTGAACCATGTTAATTATATGAAGTTTGAGGAATGTGAGTAGTTTGGGATGAAGCATGTTGAATTGCTAGAAAAGTGTTTGAGTTTGAGTAGTTTTCATGATTGGATTGCTTGAATTTGAATAGTAATGCATGCTTGTGGTTGGTTAAATTGTTTGTTGATCATATTCGTGATTGGAATGAGGGTGAATTAGCATGTGAATTTAATTGATGGATCATTAGGATGGAGCATGCTTGTTTGGTTCGACTATGCATTGAAAAACTTGAAGTCTTGAGTAGAGTTAAATGAATTAGTTTGGTTTTCCTTCCTTGATTTGTATTGAAGTATTGTTTTCAAGAAAAGAAAGGAAGCCAAGGTTCGTTCTAAGAAAAGACAAGATAGTCCGTCTCCGGAAGATCCAGTGACAAGGAAGCTAAGGCTTCAAGAGCGGTTGTCTTTGAACTTAAAGATTCGGATGAATGAATGGGATGAGATCAAGGAGAAATGGGTAGATGTGTCTGATAAGATTGCTCAAATGAGGTATCAAGATGATGGAGCGATGATTACCATGTGAATTAGAGACAATATCCTAGGGATGTTTGATCAAGTTGGAATTCGCCACTTCATGGAGTTGAAAAAGCTTACTTATTTTCATGTGACTGCAGAAGTATTATGCTCGATTACTGTGAAGGAAAGGCTCAAGCAACCTTCCGTATGAGTGTTCATTTCAGCTTGTAGAGGACATAGTCAACAGAGGATTTTAATATCTTGTTTCAGACTCCTAGGTGGGATTGTGAAGGCTGAGAATAGATACTTCAATGCCAATAGATTCTGGAGAGAGATTTCTGGTGAGGATGTAGATTATAAGACTAACAGCGCTCGTGCCTCATTGATTTAGAATCCAGTGCTCCGATACATGGATCGAGTGTAGAGCAACACACTATTTACTCGGTCTGAGGGAAGCTGTGTGTCGAGGGAAGAGTTATATGTCCTCCGGTGTATGCTCAATGGAGTGAGGTTCAATATGGGATCATATCTCATTTATCAGCTTAACAGGTGCAAGATTTCTCATTTTCAGAGAGTGAAAATAGGAGGGTTGCTTACCTCGGTGGCTGAGTACTATCATATGGACTTTGCTGGTATTTCACCTATCCTGAAGGATCCTGATTTAGTGATGAGCACATGTGTGAAGGGGGATTTGCCCATCTGAGGAATGGAGATTGGTTCTTCACGAGGGGATCGAAGCCCTTTACTTTCATGTTGTCTTTTTGTTTAGGTGAGTTGACTACTATTAGGAATGAGGGAAACATGCTGATGAACACCCTCGGACACACTGTTATCTCCATCACTTGTTTGAAAAAGGGTGATTGGAGGACTGTAGCTCAGATGTATGCTGAGGGGATGATGGATGAGCTGCAGAGGATTGTAGACGAGGGGCATTTTCAGCCACCACAGCAGCAGCAGGAGCCCGGCGAGGATCAGGTGGATCCAGAGATGGGAGATCCACAGCCGGATGAGAGGGCCCCACGACCCATTCCAGTAGTGCCATAGTAGCAGTGGACTGGCCCGGATGCTTATTTGCAGGAGCAATTTAGATTAATTCATGAACAGTTTGCTACACTGAATGTGAACCAGCAAGAGACAAATAGGCAGCTGGAATTGGCGAATGCGAACTATGCAGCACTGGATGAGAAGTACAACACGCTGTAGAATAACTATGTGGAGATGGATATGAGATTGGAGAGGATGTATGCTCATGAGCGCGAGTTGGATAGAAAGCTAAACAGTCTTCATAGAGATTTGGATCGATTGCGCGTGGAGATGGGTGATGGAGATGATGAAGAGGGTGCGGATGATGATGATGCTCCTAAGGAGTAGGATGCGCTAGGTTTTTGTCTTCATCTGTTTCGTCTCATCTCTCTTCTCTTTTTCTCTTTACAAGATTGGTATTTGTGGTGTGAGTGGTATGTACGTATGTTGTTGGATGTTAGATTGAGAGGTGATTATACTTGTATGGATTGTATTGCTATGAGGGTTCTTGGTTTAGTATGATGCATTCGTATATTACATGTGTTGATTTTTATTGATTAGAAGCATATATGCTTGATAAGTATGTGAATTTATTGTGAAATTGATATTGGTTATTTACTTGAGGAGTACTTAGGAATCTATTTACCCATGTGAGGATTGAGCCATTTAAATCATGCTAGTTAATAAAAATTTATTCTTTAGAGAATCGTTCGTATGACCGTATTCTAGAACTTAGCTTGACGTATTGTGTGAAACTTATGATTGAGGAATTGTTAGGAATTGCTTGGCGTATTCTAGAATTGCTAGGGGTAATCAAGTTACTTAGCCAAAATTTTACCTTACCTGTGAACATATGTATCATTGTAAGCCCTTTTGAGTCTTAAAAAGCTTTTTCTTTGGCAAGCCTTGATAAAAGGCCTTATTAAACCTTTACTTGAGCCTTGTTGAATATCCTATTCATTAGTAGAGAGTTGAGGTGTGTAAGTGCTTGAAAGAATGGGAAGGTGAAAGCTTGGTTGAGAATTATGAAAAAGAAAGAAGTATGGTTAAATCTTGTTTAGGGTAGTGCCTGAAACTGGTACCTCGATTGCATAGAAGGGGTAGTGCAAAATTGGTACCCTTGCTCATTGAAGAAAGATGATGTTGATGCTTGGAGAAAGAAAGAGAATCAAATTATGAAGTTTATGAGAAGAAGATGGAGAAACAGACGAAGTTATATGAAGAAAAGCAAAACTGAAGAAATCTTTTGAGATGCTGATATGAATCTTCAAAACAACCTCCAGAAAAGGGATTCTTCTCTACCATGTTAATAAGAGTGGGATGTATCTCAAAATTATCATCTTCCCCCTTGCTCCTATCAACCCCATGTTGAAAATACCATAGTTCGTGAAAATTTCACGTGTGGCAACATTATCCGGATTCTGCCTTGCTCCGGCCATGTTTTGCACTGTGTATTATATGTACTTTCCTTCCTCTCCTTTTTCTAGTGCACAAGTACCTCAAAACAATTCAAGGTTAGATAGCAATAAATAATCACAAATAAAAGTCTTAATCAACTAGAAATAATAAAATCAATAATATTCAAGAACTTGATGCGCGTTTTCTTTGCACGCAAAATTAATCCCCAAGCATTAAGGATATCAGTTGCAGCTTAAGCAAGCGACCAAATGAATTATCGAACCCAAAGGTCAGCGTATTATCAATTTAATTATTTACTAAATTAAATAAAATGTAAGGCAATAACGTTTGAGGATTGAATGATTAACTAATAAACAATTAATTAAAATAACAAATTAAATAAAATATCACTCGAAGAATACAAAAGTGGATCAAGTAGGAGAATATATAGCTCTAGGATAATCCAGTTTCACACATTAATTTTCCTTCCGTGTGTTGATGTTTGACTCTGCCTTGTGGAATATGGACGCATCACTAAACCATGCATATCTACTCTATAGATACAAGTAAACATGCGTGTAACACGTGCGAATAACCTCGGAGCAAGAGATATAATTCTACCCCTTTCTAGGTACTATCAGTATCAATTATTTTCCAGGCCAATTGGTACTCTAACCCGATATGATCTCTCTTTATAGGTACTATAAAATTATCTTCTTTATCCTACTTACTAACCCAAATTCAATTCAATTAATAAACATTTATATATGATTGTTCTAATGATGTTTCAGACTCCACTCACTTAAAATCATAACATGGAATCATGTTCAGCGGTGAACGCACTCAATTTACAACCAAGATATATATTAAGACTCTATATACCAATTGAAGATTCACAAAATGATCGTGAATATGGATTAAGAAAGCACAATCATATATAAAATAAATTCACAAGTAGTGTTGTACGAAGTTTACACATGAAAGTTCAATTAATTCGTAAAAATCTTCACAACCCTAAATCTACCAAAAAGGCTCTAGTCTATAATGTTACGAAGAACAATCATGGGTGTTGGATAGATCTTACCCGGATGTCTGGAAAATTACAAGATAAATTAGGAAACGAAATAAACCCTAGATGTGGGAGACGTCACGTCCTTCTCCGTCTTTAATCCTCCTCTTGGTTCTCCTCTTAATTCCACGAACGAATCTTCAAAGTAATGGATGGATGGAGAAAAGGATGTGGATGATGATTGGGGGTGAACCCCCTTGTGGGGTGTAGGATGGTTGTGTTGTGTTGTATCCAATCCGTATTCTATTGTATTGTGTCTTCTTGGTGTGATTTATATCCCCTTTTATACTTGTAAGCTCTCCTTATGGACCTAGAATGTGTTTTTTTCTGGAAAGCACGAAAATTCACGAATAGGGGGTAAAAATCCTGATTTTTTGTTTCCAGGATTCGAGTTCGACCACGACCAGTGGTCGAACCGAATAGAGGAGGTCGAACTCTGGTCGAACTGCAGTGCGCAGTCTCACTGTTTCGCTCATAACTTCCACATTCGAGCTCCGATTTGAGTGATTCTTACGCTCACACAATAATCTCTTGCTTGGCTTTCTATCCATATAAAGAACTCATAAAAACTCTAAGAATTGAAGGTGTAACAAGCCATGGAAAGTAGAACATCTGTTCTATTCGGCATAGCTCGTGCGACATCACCATTTTCCTCATAACTTCCTCGTTTGGAATCCAATTGAGGTGTTCTTTACGCCAAAGAGATCCTCTTTTCAGTGACTTTTCAAATATATATCACAACACTAGTTTTTATCTCCACACAAATACAGAAAAATTGCACAAGTTGGACATGCATTTTTCAGCATTCATTGCACAAGTTGAACCTTTTCTCCAACTTTGCACTTTTGATCCTTTTTCCACCTAAAACACAATAAAATACCTCAAGTGCACCTTTTTCTCACATATATCGAATATAAGACACTTGTGCTAATATATAACAACAATTCTCATCAAAAAGGTGTTAAATTGGACACTCAAACACGCTAATTTTCACTCTCAATAATCCCCAAACTTACCCGTTGCTCGTCCCGAGGCAACAAAATAAAACTAAAAAAAGAGAGAGAGTAAAATTAGCGGGAAAACAAGGACTATGACAAATACCCCATTCACAATACAATTGTCCCCAACTTAGGTCATGCGACTCTCATTTCATGTAATAATCAATTCATAGCATACAAGATAAGACAATCACCACCAATTCAAATGCCCCATTGTCATGTTCTCACAGGAAGTATATATAACTCGCATTAAGTGTAAAATATGTACACTTATGAGTTAAGGTGTTTATGTTCAGATTCAATTCAAGTGCATGCGTAACCATAAGCTTGTCAAAGTCTCAAACTTTTCACCACTAAAAGGTATGACTCGATAATGGGATCAAAAAGGACATTACTTTAGGATGTAATGTTGGCATTTTGGTTAAGGTAGGAAATATATAGATAATGTGACTCAAACATTAGAGAACTAAAGCTGATTGATCACTTCAACTTTCATCCTTTCTTTCTTTTCAATGCAGACGATTTTCATTCCTTCTCCACATTGAAGCACAACTATTTTTTTTCTTTTCTTTCTTTTCTTTTTTCTTGAGGTACCAGTTTCGGATACTACCTCACACATCCTCCATAAATTACTAGATTTAAGCACTACCCTAAGGTGTTTGATTCAATGAAATACTAGATTTAAGCAATACTCCATGATTTTCCTTAGATACATTTTCAGCTCAATCACTGTTTCCACAAATTCATTCTTTCCCAAGCTATTATCAAACTCCATGAACACAATTTAAAAAGCCATTAATTCTTTTCTAGAAGGACAATCAAGGCTCAAAAAATTCAGAAGCTCAAAGTGGTTATTTCTCGTAAGCTGCCAAAGAATGAGGTTCTTAGGCTCAACGGGGCTAACTACGGATAAACATCATTCGGTAGGGAATCATTTGGCTAAGTGACTCATAAATTCAAGGATGACCTAAAATCATCTCCCATCATCTAACATACATATAGTTTCAAGTAAGACAATAGGCAAGTTCTAGAATACACACAAGAACGATACTCACCAAAAAAGAAAAATCATATGATTATGTACATGATCAACGAGGCTCAAATCTCACATGAGTTTTTAACAAGTAACAGAACACCTTTCATGGTAAGTAATATCCCACAAGTACACAAAGAACTTCATATCACAATATAACTAAAGTACAATTCCTTCATCAATTTCAAGAGCATATGAATTCTAGGCACAATTTAAACATATAAGCTCACATGGATCACCACAAAAAACTCAATCCTTCCACTCCATGAATTAAAAGCACATATAAAAATTAGAATAAGAAAATGAGGGCACCTGATTTCTCTTCAATGTATGCACGAGCTCCTCGAGTCAAAGCCTCAATGTAGAACTCGTCCTGCCACTCTTTTACCTTTCTATCATCAAAGCTCAAACACTCATCATCACAAGATTCATCAATAATAAAATAAGAGAACTATAAGAAAGAATCAATTGACTATCTAATTGACTCCACACGATAGAAACACCACTGAACACTAGGCAAATTAAAAAAATGGACACATCAAAACTGATTAAAGTTTCAACATACCACAAAAAATCAACTCCCCTAGCAAACATTACAAAGAAAAGATTATACTATTGGTGCTTCAATGAGGTAAGAACATCACACCCCAAACTTAATAAAAACATAAGTCGAAACTAAGTTTGAAAAGAGATGTAATTGTCGATTAGTAAGCACCTTAAATATAAAAATTTCTTACTCACACGAAAGAAATAAAGCAATAAAACGTAAGAAAAAGCCCCAACAGGTGCTCATATTTAACGTCGAAGAGTCACGACGGTAGAGGACGGTCTTCTCGCATCCTCGCCTTCAAATACTTTCTTTCCCACTTCTTGTCTACATTCAACACCTCACCTTTCTTGGTAACAAGAATATGATCCTCCGAATTTCCTTCCTCCCATGGCTGTCTAGAGACCTCCTTGTCAATCTTTCACTTAAATTCAGAATCATCTGTCTTAGTAAAATCAAGATTAAACAAGTTAGAAATCACATCTATGCTCTCGCATGATTGATTCTCCATGGGCATCTTCATAGCTTGATCTAGAGAGAAAACCACATCTTCATTATCCATCTACAGTCTAAGCTTCTCGTCTCTCAACCTCTGTGCTCTTTCCCACTTCTTCTCAACTATAACCTTAATATTCTGCTCTTTGGATGGTACGTGAGTAGCATCAACATCATGTAAAATATTCGGCATGGAAAATAGTGCAGAACAGATTGAATCGACCTGAGTTCGACTAGGGTTGCTGGTCGAATTGGTTGAATAGTGGTCGAAGTGCACACCTGAACGTGCATTCTCTTCCTTACAGGCTAGTTCGACCACAGTTCGACCAACTGGTTTGGTCGAACGGTAGTGATCATGGTCGAATCAAGCATCAGATAAAACAAAGTACGAGGGATGGTGCTGTTCGACCTGAGATACAGTATTTCATATGCTCTATCCAATACCCATCATTCGGATCTATTCCAAATGAAGGAGTATATTTAGATACAAGAAGTGTTCGAGAGAGTTGCATGCTCAACTAGGCCAGAGATAATGAAGCTTCCGCCAATCTATGATATGGATTTACAGATCAAGGATAAGCCAGTTTGAAATAGGCAAGATAGCCTCAGATTCAAGCAGAGAAGGATTTTTTTCCAAGAAAATAAAATGATCAGTGAAAAATAGGGAAAGAAACTGATAGGTAATCTAGGAACCAAAAAAGTTCACAACTACAGGTGAACTGAAATGCCCAGAATGATGGAGAGGAGTCGAAGTAATATTCGCCATCACTAAAAAGGAAAATTCTATTTCTTATGATGTCTTGTATTATCTCCAACAACAAACAATTTGGAGATATCTAGGATAGCTCAAACTCGGAGAACTTAAGCTGGTGATCGAATGAGTAGCAAAAAGGTTCCCAAAGCAACTAGTGCTGGGACTGAAATTTCTCGAGGATCACAAACCTTGGGAAAGATTACAAGGTGGAATAGAATTCACGATCAAAAAGAAAAGATGTAAGGTTCAATAGCAGAAGTTTGGGGTTGTAAGCTCTGATCAACCCATGACCACAAGTCCATTCTCGATATATATCATCGTAAGGATGATATATGAGGAGCATCGGGCAGAATATTTTGTGGTATACATCGATTCAGGAGCCGGTATCTGCATAACAAAAGAAGAAGTCTTTCCTAAAGGCTCAGGCGAATATTTTCCAACTGTACTAGGAAGAGATTTCTCACAAAGGGTGCTAATCTTCAAAAAAGGAATCAAGTAAGCAGAAATTATGATCGGAGGAGCAGATCGTACCCCATGGTACAAAGTGAAAACTCCACCGATATATTTTCATGACACTGGAGTATATATCCTGTTAGGAAATAATTTCCTACAGGCATTCAAGCATTTTACCCAAAAAATGCAACAAGAAGGCTTATTTTCATAATCCTTTATTAACATAAGATCGTAGTACCAAGACTGCGTAATGCATTTCAGAGAAAAATGTCAATCTAATTTCGCAGCAAGCGTGGTGATAATGAAGGAAAACTTAGCCATCAAAAGATGAACGATAGAAGCAAATATGGTGAAGCAGTCCTTCAAATGAGAATATAGACTGTAGAAGAATGAAAGATGGAGAAACTAAAAGAAAAAACAATCCACCTTCTCAAAGCAAGTTTAGGAGAGAGCTTACAGAGAGACGTCACAATCAAAGAACAAACATCTTTGGAGGACGTCAAAGAGAAGATACAGAGAAACTTCAATGAGGATCCTCTAGCCCGGTGGGACAAGAACGAGCTTAAAGTCTCTCTCAAAGTAAAAGAGGGAAAGGGGCATGAGTTCGTGAGATACAAGCCTATCCTGATGAACCAAGAGGATCAAAAGGATATGCAGCAAATACTTAAGGAGCATTTGGACCTTAAGTTGATATCACCAGGAGTATCTCCATACAACAGTCCATGATTTCTGGGTTGAAATTATGGGGAAGTTTAGCAAGGAAAACCGAGACTTGTGATCAACTACAAAGGGATCAATAATATCTTGGAGTTCGATGGATACTAGATACCAAGTGGGGAACACTTGGTCAACTCTATCAAGAATGCCAAGGTATTCTCAGAGTTCGATTGAAAATCTGGCTTCTACCAGATTATGATGGAAGAAGGGAGCAAGAAGTTCATAGCCATCTCCACACCACAAGGCCATTATATCTAGAATGTCATGCCTATGGCCTTGGCAAACGCACCCTAGATATACCAAAGAAATATGGATAATCTTTTCAAAGATCATTTCTCATTCATGTTTGTTTATGCGGATGACATCCTCATAGCCTCAAAAAATATGAAGGAGCATTTGGTGCATCTGGAAGTATTTTCAGAGGTATATCATAAGGAAAGATTAGTGCTTTCTAAAAAGAAGTCAATAATTGCAACAAAAAGATCGAGTTTCTTGGGGCAGAGATTGATGAGTCCGGAATTATTACACAACCACACATTGTAAAAAAGGTTCAAGGATTTCCTAAAGATCTCAAGGATAAAAGGCAACTCCAGAGCTTCCTAGGAGTTGTCAACTTTGCTGGAATGTTCATCAACAATCTAGCACAATACATGAAGCTGTTTAGTCCTCTATTGAAGAAAGATGTTGAATTCAAATGGGGCGATCACACTGAGAGATGGTTAAACAATGGAAGGAGGTTTGCAAAAAGCTCCCAAAATAAGCCATTCCAAATGACGAGGACAACCTGTGCTATATACAGATACCAGTGACCATTAGTGGGCAGCAGTTCTTACGAAGTCCACATTCGAAGTAGAAGTGCCATGCAGATATTGCGGTGGACTCTTTGCGGAGAATGAGGCAAAGAGATGACACATTAATGAAGAGGATTTCTTCACAGTATGAAAGGCATTCAAAAAATAGCCGTTGTTTCTTCTTGTGAAGAAATTCATTATAAAAACCAATAACACGACTATCAAGGCCTTTCTAAAAAATAAAATTGAATCAAGGAGTCTTCTAGGAAGGAACCAGTCTTGGTTTCTACATATTCAGAGGATTAAATCTCTACGGGAAGGGCTAGAGGTTTGTACGCCAACATTCAAGCTATGAATCAGGTAAAGTTCCCAATCAAATTTGAACACAAAACAATGAACGAGTCCTTTTTGTTGAACACCTTAATAGGAAGAAAAACACAGTTTGCTGAAGATGCTTTCGAAGACAAGCGAGAGCTTCTTTGGGATAATAGGCTACCGATGAGAAAAAAACCCAAAAGAAATATTACAACATGGCCCACTTTGGGCAATGGACAAATAAAATATGCTCAAGCTGCTCTACCCAAAAGGAAGCAGAATTTGGGAAAGAAGTAAGATTAGGCTTAGGAAGAAGAATGATTGATGGACCCTCTCCAGCAAAGGAAGGAACACGTTTCGAAAGACACAAGAGCCGGAGGACCCTTCGGATGCTAAAGTGGATAAATGACTCTTCAAAAAGTAAGAGTTGGATATTTTTTCCAAAGGGGTAAGGAGTCATGTGATTCCTGCAAAAGCCAAAAGAGAGATGAACCAGATGAGGGCATCCAATGAAGAGAAGGGGACCAGCCAGCTAAAAGTTGGAATCTAATGGGAATGACATAACCAGTGACGTCACTAAAAATTAAAAGAACTAAAAATCCGAATTTCACGTCTAGGAACCTCTATAAATAAGGGAGTTTGAGGAAGCAGAATCATCAATCATTCCCCTCTATTTTCTCTTTCAATAAACATTGCAGTAGTCTTTTTTTCTTGTATGAGTGTTTCTGTTTCAACTACAATAGGTAGCTAGAGGAGTCTTCTCCTCTTGTTCAAGTATTATGAGTGTGTAATAAGTATTTCCTTTCAATAAATAAATAATCATGGGCTACTACCCACATGCAACCTTCCATTTTTTTTGCAACCCTAATCTCCATACTTTCCGACGAGAAATAGTAGCAGCATCTTGTATACTCGGTGTAGGAAATGAACTAGGGTTGTGCTGAGGTCCGCTGAAGGAAGGGGATTGAATTATCACACTACGGGACGCGTGGTTGACTGTGAGGAGCAGCTGTAAAACCTCTTGGATACCCGGTGGATTAACGATAAAAAAAGGTACTGTTACTGTTTCAAGTTGGTTAATTACGAGATTAATGTTGTTTAATTAATAACGGAAGCATGATGGACCTGATATGGTCGTAATGTGCTATGTCTGTTTTGAGGAAAAGAAAAAAGTTGAAGGTTAAGTTAAAATGAGTTTAAAACTGACAAGGTCACCATACTCGCAGCCATGTGGGCCATTATGATGGTAGCCGACAAGGTTACTGACACAAGGGTACTAAGGTCCAGAAAAGTTACTATTCATAGAAAAGAGAAAAAGTAATGGTATTAATTTAAAACGTTGAGAATTAGGTATTTTTAAAATTCTCCCTTATTAAAAAAAAAAAAAAAAAAAAAAAATATATATATATATATATATATATATATATATATATATATATATATATATATATATATATATATATAAATGAAATTAATTTATGAGAAAGTAGAGAATATTTTCGAACCCCATCTTTAAAAGAATATTTTCAAGAAATCTCATTTGAACTAGCCTTATTCATACCAATTTTGAAAAAGAAAAAAAATCCACTGGATATGTATTTAACATGAAGCATTACTCGAAAAGAATTGGGCCACAAAAAGGTAAGCCTAAACCTAATCTTAACAGACTTCAAGTTAAGCGGATTAGCCCTACAGACTTTACAATAAAGGGTGTGCGAGACCGTCTTACTGATTCTATTCCGTGAGAGGATTATCCATCCAACTAAAATAACCCACTAATTAAGAGAAGTGCGCGCGACTCTACACATCTATCATTTTATCCTTTTTCTTCTTGAAAAATTAAATTTAAATAGATTTTCTTAAACAATATATTATTTTATTATTTTTAGTGGTTTCAAACTTGCACGTATTTTTATCTCATTTTTTATTAAATAAACATTTTTATTTTTATCTTATTTTTTGTTAAATAAATATTTTTATTTTTTTAATGATCAAATATCACTTTATATTGTAATTATTACTCCTTCCGTCCATCCTCAATGTATGCATTTGCTTTTTTACATGTGGATTAAGGAGTATTATTATTTTATGTGCAATATGTAGTTGTATTAGTGGAGGGTGTGAATCTCATATTTTATTTGTATTAGTGGAGGGAGTGGGTCTCATAGTCCAAAAAGGAAAATGGATAAATTAAGGATGGACGACCCAAAATGGTAAAATAGATAGATTGACAGTGGATGGAGGGAGTATTACTTTTTATTCATTTTACAAATTGTTGATAAAATATTTATTTGAACGGTTATCGCTTTTTTTAGAATTGTTATCACTTTTTATTAATAAATGTTATCTCAAGAATTATTTGTAAAGTTATTCAATTAGACGACGGTTATCCCTTTTCATTAATTTAATCACTTTTTATTCTTTCTATTAATTACTCATAAAATAGTTCAATTGTTAAGTTATCACTTTTTACTAATTGGGTATCACTTTTCATTAAAAGCATTGTCACTTTTTTATACTTCTATTAATTATTAATGAAGCAGTCAAAAATAATACTATCACTATTTAAGATTATCACTTTTCATTAATCACGTAACACTTTTTATGAAAAATATTATCACATTTTATTAATTAAGCATCACTTTTATTAAAAGATCATCACTTTTAAAAAATGAGCATGATTTTTTATAAATTTATGGATAGGATTGCGTGAGACCGTCTCACGTGAAACCATTTTACAATTTTTAAAATAATAAATACTTTCGCTATAAAAATATATCACTTTCGCCATAAAATTTTATAACTTTTAATTTATATTATAAATTGTTCGTTAAGTTAGTATCACTTTTCAATATAAAATTTATCATTTTCTGACTAACTCACATAAACCCTTATGTGATATGATCTCATACAAGTCTTTGCTTAAATTTAAATACCCAAATTAAAAAGAAAATGAATTCATAACAAAAGTCATTTTTTTAAATTAATTTGAAAAAAAACTATTTTGAAAAACAAAATGAAAAAAAAAAAAAGCAGCAATCAAAACGGGCTTGATCATAAGAGACCTTCGCAGAATGAGAGTAAGTGGCTGATTAAGCGTCAATTTAATTTAATTAGATTATATACAGCAGCGCGGATTCATTAATTGGGTCAAAATAAATTCGTCTCATGTAAAGGAAACCGTGAGACACTCTCGCACAAATAATTGTTTACAATAAAATTACAAAAAGTTATAACTACAAATTTAAAATTTAAATGAAGAGTTAATTGTGCTAAAAGTTCAAACATTTTCGTGGATTACAGATTAGTTTAAACTTTTAAATATTTACAGATAAATTATCGACCTTAAGTTCATTTTGCAAATCAAGCTATCGAGCAGCTGGAGGTCTGCCCGATTGTTGACCTGTTCATTTTTTTCCACATCACCCCTCTACTTGTATTAAAAAAAAAAATAACAAAATAAGTGCAAAATGAATTAATCAATTATTTAAGATTTAAAACAATTAGTAACATTAATGCATGAAAAAAAATTATTAGAAAATACTACTCTCTCCGTTCCATTAAATTACGCTCGTATTCTTGTGTGTGGAGGTTAAGAAAATTTATTTTTTCTATATAAAAATGTGTAAAATTATTGAAATTGCGTAAAAAGTGAGTATTTTATATTCCCTTCATCCCATGCATGCATAAACAAATTCACACTTACTATTTTTGTCCTTCTCATAAACAAGTTCATACCCCCAAATAAGTAATTACACACAAACCAATAACCCCACAACGCACTTTAATTTCAATATTGCCCCCCTTTACAACTCACATAAATTACTTTATAATTTATTTATTGCTTAAAAAATACCAAAAGCAAGTGAAAATGCAATTTTTCTAGAACTACGTTTCTACATTAACTCTGACTTGTCTTTGGGATTGAGAGAGTATAATTTAATGAAAAATATTGTAAAGTTGTTGGGGTATGTGTAAAAAGTGGATAGTATTGTAATTTATTTTTTCTCTTTTAAGAAATGTGTATAATTGTTGGGACGGATAAAAAAGAAAAGTGCGCAAAATTAATTAGTGGGAGTATAATTCTTTATATGGAATTTGTGATAAAATAAATTTATTTATATTTTATTTATAGATTATAATTATTTTTGTATAGGGGTCATCAGAGTGGGAGTATAATTCTTTATATGGAATTTGTGATAAAATTTAATTTATTTATATTTTGTTTATAGATTATAATTATTTTTGTATAGGATCATCATAGTGATAAGATAGAAGGAAATTTGTGATGATTAAAATTAATTATTTATAACAATTATTTTTGTGTAGAGTGAAAAGACGAAAGTGAAGAGAGTGAACATGAGGAGGATGAGAAGAAAATGCGAGGAAAGTGTCATGATTGTATACATATTTGGAAAACAAAATGAATTAAGAAAGTGTATCATTGTATTAAGGGAGAAGAGAAGTGATAAAGTGAGGTAGTGTAAAAAAAAAAAAATCTTGCGATCCAACTCGGTTGGCGACCGAATCTTTTCAGGCTAAAAAAGCTCGATTTTAAACGAGTTGGAAAAAATGCAGTACCAACTCTAATTTTTTTTTTTCGGATTAAACATGTTAATTTTACGAGTCTTGGAGTTTTTAACAATTCTACACCTAAATATATTTGTTGTTACTTATTTAACACGCATAATAATTAAATATAATACAAAAATGTAACCTGATATCTGGTATTGTTTCCATGGGTAAAATATCCTTTAATCTTCGATCAAATCCTTTAAATCCTTATAAAATGCCTTTTGTTGGTCGGTTAAATTCTGATCACAAAGTGCTTCTTGAAATATAGATATATTTAGGTATTATTCAGTGTTGAAATCCAAAATTAAATCCTAAAAACTAACACAGCCTTATGTCAGAAGTTCTAAATTATGATCCAAACGTCTCCATAAATGCTCTTATGCAAGTATTGACACGTGGGAGGTTTTATTCATGTTTCCTCACTCTACGTGTCGCTTGCATGCATCCTCTTCATGCATTAATTATTTGAATTTTGATAGATAGATATTATAATTGTTACGAAATTACTTCATAACATTTTCTACTGGTATATCTTAACATTTTCTACTGGTATATAACTCGTGTGCTACGGGGTCATTAAATATCTTTTAAATAAAAATAAATTAAATTTAAAAAAATAATAAATTGTTATATAAAATATATTTTTTATTAAATTAAATTTTATTATTATTATTATTATTATTATTGGGAAGATAAAAATTATAATAAATTATGATATTAAAAATATTTTTATTAAATTAAATTATGTTATTATTATTATTTATTATTATTATGATTATTAGGAATTCAGGCTGGGAAAAAATATCGAAATTTTGGTACCGCATTTATCATATCGAGAAATACCAAACTTACCGAAATATTAAGTACACCAAAATTTTTGGTAAGGTATGATACCATATTGAATTATTTGGTACGGTAAAGGTATGCAAAGTTTTAAAACCGCGATATTTTGGTATATACAGAAATACCGTAAATTATTTTAGTAATATATATAACTTGAAAGAAATTCTAATATATTAAAATTATTCACCCATCATTGAATTTAGTGTAATTTTGGAGAACATTCGTGTTAGCACTATAGGGTTTATTATTTTAAATTTAGAGTATAATTGTATTTATTTTTAGAGTACTGCTAAATACACACCCTTTTATATTTACTACACACCCTTTATTAAATACGCACCCTCTTTAATTTTTTATTTCTTAAATTTATTGTATACACACCTTTGAAAATTACAAAACTACCCATTAAAAATTTAGAATATACACCTCCCCGACCTACGTAAAATCCTCAATTTAATCTTGCTTAATAAAATATTCTGCAAGACGGCAAACCAGTCCGGCCAGATGATCATTCTAATAAGGCTTCTGATTAGTCATTTTGTAATAGGGATGACCAATTAAAATAATTTATCGAACCACAGGGAGGTAGGTACTAGTGTTTAAGCGATCTCATGTTTATCGTGATTTTATAAGGACGGCGGAATAGAGAGGATATGATGCAAATAAATGCAATAACACTAATGCAAGAAATAAATGATAAAACGAATGAAAGATGAATGGGTTCCAAATGATGCAAGGACGAGATTAACAACAATCATGACATATAGTTAAGTAATCATGCAATTAATTCTAATCTCTCATGGACAAGGCATAGAAGCAATCTCTAATTTCACCTAAACTCTCTCTCGAGATGGATAGGATGTAGGCCCTCAATAAGGCTCTCAAAAGCACTTAGGATCGTGACCAAAGCAAACACCTCCCACTAGGTACTAATTAGTCTATGAGTTCCCTAATGAGATACTAAATCATAGACAATATTCCCTTTTAAGGTACTATGAATTCAGGGTCCCCTCATCTAATCAATCAACCTCTCGATTAAGCTAATCAAATGTTCTATCAAAAGGTTCTAAATCTAGAAGAATCTCTATCTTATTCTAAATTAATACACATGAAGTGTATGATGAATGATTCAATGAACTGTCCTAAACATATAATTGATTTCTCAGTCTAATCACATGCCCATGACAATTAATCACACATATCATCATATCATCAAACAATCAACATTCAATGATAGAAATACACAAAGCCCATTCAAGATTAAAATCAAATTGCATAAAAACTAAATTATCCAACACCAATCATGGAGCTAATCTCACAAAGGAGATTAACCTATCATAGTCTTAGAGAAAACAACATAGACAATTGAATATACAAATTTCATGATCAAACTATATAGAAGTTCACAAAAATTAGAATTAGATCCCCTTTGAAGTCCTTCAACGGAGATCTCCTTCTTCTTCTTGCAATCTTTACTCTCCCTTGCTTCCTTGATCACTTGGATGGTGGATTTGATGGAGGAGATCAAGTGTGGATAGATGGATGAAGAATGAATGAAGATGATGGTGTAAAATGGAGGAAATGGTGTGTAATTTAGGTGTAGGAGTGAAACCCTTCAAAAATTTTTCATCAAATATTAAAGTATTGAGTATTTATACCCCTTGGGAAGCTTCTAGAAGGGTTCTGATATGTTTCTGATGCTGCAGCAACACCACGACCACAGGGTGGCTGTGTAGGCGTTTCTGATGTCAAAAAAATAGCCAAGGCTTACAGGGCCGTGTTGCATAACACGGGTCATGTGCTGCAACACGGGTCGTGTGTTGCAACACGGCCGGCCGTGTTGGTGCAACTCCTATTTTTATAATTTTGTTTCGCCTCGTTCTCCCTCGTTTCAACTCCGAATTGAGATCCGCTTTTTCCTACGTCTTCCTTTTTTCTGCTAGGATCTATTTTTGCCTGAAAATCATACGTTTAAGCTCATTCACACACATCTCCATAAAAACACAATATACAACCAAATAGTACACAAATACGGATAAAAATATACGAAAACACACATAAAAAGATACTAAAATCTAAATGAAAATATCACTCATCACACCCCCAAAAATAAAGTATTGTTCATCCCCGAACAACAAAAATGATAAACCAAGAGGAGTGATTTTCACCTAGGAAAAGACTAAATGAACACAAGTAATAACACATCAATAGCAATAAGAATTACAAACTATACTAAGGCATCCTACAACATTAGATTCATGACATGCAAAAGATATTAACAAGTTCAATCAAAAGAGAATAAAGTGTAATATAGTCCCTTTTTAGTCAAAGCCTCACATAAATTATCAATTTCACTCAACACTCTATGAAGGTAAGGTAAATCAGCACTGATTAAGGATGTAATGTCTTCATTAAGGATGTAATGATAGGCTCTTTGGTTGGGTAGGAAGAATATGTGTAATAGTGACCAAATAAGTGTAAGTAATCGAAGAGATGGCCAATTTCCTCAACTTCTTCACTTCTCTTTCTTCCTTCCTTTTCTTAATTGATCACAAGCACTCTTCATTAACTTTCCTTAGATTGAGCTTCTTTTGATTTATGCTTCATTCTTTTGACTTTTAAGTACTCAAGCATATTGTTGTTGCTTTGCTCATTTTCTTATTTTGAGGTTGCATGTCCATTCATGGTTTTAATCTTTTCATCATTTTTCTTACTTGTTTACCATTTTCTTTCTTCTTTTTCTTACTTATCAAAGCTTCCTAGCTACCATCTCCTCAATCACTCACACAAATGGGAAAGTATATTAGGCTCATGTGGGTAATCAATACTTGTAATGTGCTAGATTCACAAGAATAGGCTTAAAGGCTCAAAGTGGTTGACTAGGGATGATGTTCATGGTAGGAAAATATATGTCAATGGCTATTATTGACAAGGATGACCTTAGATCATATCACTAATCTCCACAAATCGGGCTTGTTCCTATAGTCCTTGAGCAAGTTCTAGCTTATCAAGCACAACCAATCCACTCATGAAGAAATACCATGTATGCACGGTCGAGACTCAAATGCTCACAAGCTTGTGCTTGGACTTAAAGAAACTTATTACACCACATTCATCTCAAAATTGAACAAGTTAAGTAAAACATATCACAATTCGAAAGCGTAGTGATTCTTAATCATAATTTGTCATCACTTATCAACACAACATGTCATCACTCACATTCAAAAAAATGACTCACGACATCCCAAAAATAAACCACCAAACCACCCTAGATAAGAATAAGAAAACACACAAAACATAAAATAAATACTCAACAAACAAGAAACAACCAAAAACACATAACATGCAAGAATAAAAATCAACATCAATGAAAAATGAAGCACACATTTATATCATCCATCATCAATTAAGCTCACAAACATCCCAACCTTTGATTGAAAATGAAATCCTAACTTACGAAAATAAATCTCCCAAAAATATAACACATGAAGCAACATGCTAATCACACCAATCCAAATAAAATAAATTCGTGTCAAGAAACTAGAAGTGGTAGAGCATTGAGTGAACTCCATCAATAGGCATTTGGTAGTGGAAATGGTTGGCACTAGCTTCCGGATTGAATACACAACAAATCTCGACTTGATCTCCTGACTCAATTCGTGCTTCCACTACACTTCATTCATGCTCAACAACTCATCAAAAATATTAGCTCAACAATATCATTAAAAATATGGATTATCATGTACTTCAACACAACCAAACTTACAAAAATCTAACCAAAACTCATGAGAAAAATTTTAAAATTGCCCCAAAAATACGAGAAGTATATGCTTACTAACAAAACATGCATGTCACACCACACAACATCCCCCCAAACTTAAATTGAGACAAGAGCCGAGAATTAAGTTTGCAAAAAAGTGGTGATACGTACCTTCACACTTCAAATCAAGCACTCCTCTTATCTCCAACACGTATTCTCCTCATGAGCACGATCAACCTACATATCAAGAATTGCAAAACAATATCAAATCCATCATCCTTATTCAAAATAAGAAATAAAGCAATAAAGATAATGATGGGTTACCTCCCATCTAGCGCTAAGTTTAATGTCTTCAAGCCGGACGATATTGTAAAGCTCATTGTGGTCAAGAATAGTGTTTAGGCACTATCATAGGTTTCTTCTTGAAGTAGTGCCTTGTGCTCTCACGTTCAACCACAAGAATGTTTCCTTTCTTGTTAAATAACTCAAGTAATTGTTCTTTGAAGGTGTTCTTCATAAGGAATGACCATTTCCACTTGTTCCACTTTTTCCATGGGGCTTTATATGAATTTTGAACTTCAACCACATTCCCCGATAAGAATTCGGGCATTGACAAATGTTGATGCCCTCTTGCAACTTTTTTCCTACAATCACCAAACAAATTTTTATCAATAAAATCATGAAAGTTCTTAAGAGAATTTGAAATTTCAATAGAATGAGAAGGTTTAGGCTTGTGGGGAGTAGAGTTTTTTATCTTATTTTGCGGAGGCTTCTTTTTTTCATAAGGGCATGAATCTCTTCTTGGTTTCGAATCATGACTTTCTCTACCATCTCTTCAAGAGACTCGACAAATCTATCGTATTCCCCCTTCAACTCTTCTTTCAACTCTTTGGCTTTCACCCACTTAGGCACCCTTTCTCTTCTTTCCTTCATAACCTCATCAACCCCCAAACTATCCTATTTCCTATCCTTAATGACCATGCATTCGCTCTTTATTCCGGAGGTAGAAGGCTTGTTGTTCTCTTCTTGAAGTCTCTCCACGGTGGACACGATTTGACTTACTTGGTGCTCCAATTAATTCAACTTAGCATTGAATGCTACATCATCATTTCACACAAGTTTCCGATTCTATCAATCCACACTTGATTAGACATCATCCCCTCTTCTAAGCAATCCATAACCATTTCAAACATCTTTTCTCCAAGCATCGCTATGTGGTCATTTTGGGTGGAATAGGAGGTGTTGGAGTCTTGAAAATCTCCCCATAGTTGTGGTTGATTTCCTTCTTGATGCCTAGAAAAATTTTCTTGAAATACATCTTCCACACCTTGAGGATATACTTGTTGACACATTTGATGAGGAACTCCAAAATTCTTATAACCTTGTTGTTGGAATTGCATATCTGGTACTCCGTAATCCAGTTGCAAATTAGGCTCACAATTTGACATTTAAAATCCTTGAAAATTTCCTTGTATGTTCATAGTGGGAAGAGCACTTCTATTCACCATATTTCGAAGAATATCCATGTAGCTCATATTTTTTGGCTTGTTCTCCTTCTTCATCCTTCTCAAGGTAAGCACCTATAAGAGAAAGAAAAATTAGAACAAAATTTTCCAAAAAAAATATAAAATCCAAAAATAAAAATAAATGTCCTTATTAAGACCATTCTAAACAATCCTTCGTCAAACCACTAGCGACCGTTACCTCCCCGGCAATGGTGCCACTTGATTAGCCATTTTGTAGTAGGGATGATCAATTAAAATAATTTATCAAACCACATGGAGGTAGCTACTAGTGCTTAAGCATTCTCAAATTTATCGTGATTTTATAAGGACGACGGAATAGGGAGGATATGATGCAAATAAATGCAATTACACTAATGTAAGAAATAAATGATAAAACGAATGAAAAATGAATGGGTTTCAAATGATGTAAGGATGAGATTAACAACAATCATGACATAGATAATTAAGTAATTATGTAATTAATTCTAATCTCTTATGGACAAGGCATAGAAGCGATCTCTAATTTCACCTAAACTCTCTCTCGAGATGGATAGGATGTAGGCCCTCAATAAGGCCCCCTAAAGAACTTAGGATCGTGACCAAAGCAAACACCTCCCACTAGGTACTAATTACTCTATGAGTTCCTAATGAGGTACTAAATCATATGCAATATTCCCTTTTAAGGTACTATGAATTCACTAATAGTTTGGATCCCCTCATCTAATCAACCAACCTCTCGATTAAGCTAATCAAATGTTCTATCAAAGGGTTCTAAATCTAGAAGATTGTCTCTATCTCATTCTAAATTAATGAACATGAAGTGTAAGATGAAACAATTCAATAAACTATCCTAAACATATAATTGATTTCTCTATATAATCACATGCCCATGACAATTAACCACACATATCATCAAATACATCAAACAATCAACATTCAATGATAGAAATACACAAAGCCCATTCAAGATTAAAATCAAATTGAATAAAAACTAAATTATCCAAAACCAATCATGAAGCTAATCTCACAAAGAAGTTAGCCTATCATAGTCTTAAAGAAAACAATATAGACAATTGAATCTACAAATTCCATGATCAAACTATAAAGAAGTTCACAAAAATTATAATTAGATTCCACCTTTGAAGTCCTTCAATGGAGATCTCTTTCTTCTTCTTGCAATCTTCACTCTCCCTTACTTCTTTGATCACTTTGATGGTGGATTTGATGGAGGAGATCAAGTGTGGATGGATGGATGAAGAATGGATGAAGATGATGGTGTATAATGGAGGAAATGGTGTGTGATCTAGGTGTAGGAGTGAAACCCTTCGAAAAATTTTCATCAAATATTGAAGTATTGAGTATTTATACCCCTTTGGAAGCTTCTAGAAGGGTTCTGATATATTTTTGATGTTGCAGCAACACGGCCACAGGGTGGCCGTGTAGGCATTTCCGATGTTAGAAAATGGAAAAGGCTTACAGGGACGTGTTGCGTAATACGGGTCGTGTGCTGCAATACGGCACGCCGTGTTGGTGCAACCCCTATTTTTATAATTTTATTTCGGCTCGTTCTCTCTCGTTTCAACTCTGAATTGAGATCCATTTTTTCCTGCGTCTTCCTTTCCGCATCTAGGATCTATTTTTCCTGAAAATTATACGTTTAAGCTCATTCACACACATCTCCATAAAAACACAATACACAACCAAATAGTACACAAATACGGTTAAAAATATAAGAAAACACACATAAAAGACACTAAAATCTAGGTGAAAATATCACTCATCAGCTTTGCCTGCTTGAAAGTCAGGGACAAGATCCTCATCCCCTGCGCCATCGAGAGAAATGTGTTAGCTTTAAGTTTAGAATTTAAAAATATGAAAAGAGAGTTATAGAAGGTGACCTTCAAAACAAGGTTTGATTCGGCGGTATTGTTTTGTGAATGTCATTTGCGTTTACAGTTAATGTGGACCAGAATTTGAATAAATCTCCTGCACTTCACAATAATTTTGACTACAGTTTTTTTGTTTTCCCTTCCCTTATCTCTCTATACTTATTACAAATATACATCTTCTAAAATAATATTGCTACAGTGGACATTCATCCCATCTAGGAACCCAAGCCATATAAGTATTGACAGCCATAACCTCAAAGTTTTTGCAGATAAAAATTCCATTATATATTTTTCTACATCATTCCACTTTAGAGTAGAGTTATTCCTTATGATACAGATTTTCATGAATATAAAGTTTTTGCCTAAAGTGAAAAAAGAAAAATTAGAAGGAGAAAGAGAGATGAATGAATTCATTGAATAATTTATTATGATTGAGGGCAGTGGCGAACGAATAAATATAAGCAATCAACTTTGGCTAGAATGCTTTTGATCGCAGACATGGCAACTGCGTAGATAATAGGCTTTGTTGCTGTTAAATTTAACGTAAATTGCTAATAGATTAAGGGTATTTCAGACTTTTTAAAAATATACTCCCTTCGTCCCGTTTCAATGTTTACGTTTGCTTTTTGCATGTTGATTAAGAAGTATAATATTTTAATAGATAGAGGATGGAAAAATATAATATTTAATATAAATTGGGTAGGTGTATTAGTATTGGATGATATATTAATTATTTTAGGTGGGTCTCATTTACCGAAAAGAAAAAAGTAAACATTGAAATGAAACGCGTAAAATAGAAATGTAAATATTGAAACGGGACGGAGGGAGTATAATTTAATTAAATAAAGTAGGATGTGTATTCAGTAATATAGGGGTGTGCATTTAAACCAACGCTTATTTTTATTTTAATTTTAATCTAAGAGTGTGTATTAGTTATTAATTAATTTAGAACTAATCGTTATCAGGTACACCAATCACTTACTACGATTAAACTCTTACCTTTATTATGTTTTATTAATGTTTTTAAATTTGAACATTTCAATTCTTACATTTGTTTATTGCACGTTGATTAATGATTATAGTATTTTAATATACAGTCGGTAGAAAAATATAATATTTAATGTAAAGTGGGTAGATATATTACTATTGGATGTGGTGGATGTGGGTCAAATGATGATATATTAATTGTTTTAGGTGGGTCCTTGTTAGGCGTATTTTGCGCACTCCAATTAAAATCCTCAAGTATAAGGATATCAATTATAATAGCAAATACCCGAGTTAAATATCGTTCGCACTGAGACATTTAATTATCTTTTTTACTATAAATTACTATTCAACTAGAATTAATGTAACCGGTTTCTAAGATTTGAATTTGATTATTAACTAAAGAATTAAAATAACAAATAACTTAGTAAATAATAAAAACAAAGAAGAATTATTCGAGAGTGAATTAAGAGAGAAATAACAACTCTAAGGTATCAGGTATAGTGCAATTGATTTGGTTTCCTAGACGTTCTATTATTCATTCATGCTATTTTAATGGAAATACATCACAAGTCCATATTAACCAACCAAATATGATTCGATTTCAAGTTAATAGTATAATCAGTTTAATAACAAAAGATGCGTGAGTAATCTTGAACCTCCTTCCCAGATACTAATAATGCAATATTAAAGAACCTCTAGATGGCCAGCTTGACTAACAAATATTCTCTGAAGGTACTAGTCAATCTTATTCACTTCCTACTTGAGTCCTTAATTACATTGTTCTACTAAGAAAATCAATTATCTAATTTACCAGCCCCTAGGATTATCGTGTTCACGGACAAACTACTATAATCCATAGTAAATAGACAATATAAACTACGTATGCACACTGATGAATGTTTTCTCAACACATAAAATTATCCCCAAGTATAAAGGATATCAATTTTAGTTTCGATAGGCAACCAAGTGATTATCGTACCCAAGGGACGGATGATTATCAACTAAATTATATTCTAATTAACTAAGATTATATTGGCAAATTGGATTTGGTTGGTTATGAAATTAAATACCGTATAACTGAATAAGCAAGCAATAGAGAAAATTTGGTTGTGATCAAGTAAGTAATTAAGTAGTTCTTAGTCAGTGGGTATCAAGGTAACCCAGAACAAGAATATTGAATTGTGTTAAGACATATTTGAAGTACCTGTGAAGGACTGGAAATTATATGTAGGCTTACCGGACATATTCATTACTTCTTGATTATTACATAGATTAGGTTATTCAAATCATGGGGATGACAGTAAATCCACCTCAAGGTTATGTGTTTAAATTGGAAGTAGATCCATTGTATAGAGGAGTGTTATATAGAAATATATTTCGGACTCCACCATGGAAAGATGATAATATTGGAGCCTTATGGCAGCAAAAATATCTATGTGGTTCTAGAATTTCGTAATGGACTTAGATGTGATTTTGAGTTTGTCTAAGATTATCACAATTTATTATGATAATAATGGTATAGTTTCACACTTGAGAAATCACGAGCCCATAAGACACTTAAACACATTGAGAGTCAGTACTACCTGATACGAGAAATCATTTAATGAGGGGAAGGTTATTATCATCTAGATTGCATCAGATGATAACCTAGTAAATCCTTTCACAAGGATCTTAATGCGAGAGCTTTTAATGGTCAGTAGTGGGAGAGAAAATCAGATGTATGGCAGCGAATATGGCAGCATAGTCTTTTAGTATAAGTGGGAGATTGTTGGATTGTATACTAAAAGTCTAGCTTTTTGTATGAACAATGTTGTAATAATTTAATTGAAATAAGAACATGTGATCAAACGTTTGCAATAATATTGTTGCAAAAGTCCATTTACTTTATACTGTAGATAATGTGGTGTGCGGTGTCACACAAAAGATCATATTATCGGCTCCTTATAAAGTATAAACAGATGTTTACAACTGAGATAAACAGTGATTGTCTATCGGTATGGTTTTAATGTGATTTGGCATTAGCCTATCTTGACTATGAAATTGCACTAGTGCACTTTGTGTATTGAATAGGACCGCCGTTGAGATCGTTTGGTTTATACTTACTATATAATAGAACTTGATCTCTGTTATTATAGATGTTCATACTCTTAATTCCTATACAATAACCTCGACACGTAAGCCAATATTTATTTCTTTGATTCATCAATTTATGAGATTTAATTATTAAATCCATATGCTTGGTGAGTCGGGAGATGATACTGTCTCTATGGTATGTTGTTGATTGTACAAGAATATGTGTCCTAACAGAATTGATTGATGATGTCCACTTGAGGAGCACATAATGATTATCATGTAAACCCTGCAGGTGGATTTATTCCAGCATGATAATAAGGCTGAGTGGTAATACTCTCGGTAAATATATTAATTAATTGAGTTGACAGTAATTTAATTAATTAATGGGCATTGAATCTTAAACACGGGGAGACTAACGGACTCATAATAAGAAGTAGCTCATAACGTAATTTGGGATTAGGGTGGCAGTGCAGTAATACTTCTTTAGTGGACTAATTTATTATTATTAGACTTAAGTATAAGTTTTGGGCTAAACTTGGATGCTTAAGCCCAATGGAGGCTCAAACCCTAATTTCTCCTCTCGGTCCCTGTTATAGCCTATATAATAGCCAATCTCATCAATCTGGATATAAGTTAAACATGTCTAAACACGTGACAGATAGATTATGATTGTAGACTGAGATCGTCTTGTAGATTGTTGCCCACACAACGTCAAGATGTGGCTTAGGAATACAACATAAGATCGGAAGGTTGTTTACTGCTGCTGTTCTTTGACTTCCACAATTTTTCTAAAATCATGTGGAACTCCAAAATGTAGGTGTGATACACTTTTGCAAACCTACAGAAGAGAGGATCGTTTTGGCGTATATATCATTCAAATCGGATATCAGATGAGAGAGTTAAGCCCAAAACGGTGAGGTTGCGAAGGCTGTCGGCGAGAATCTTTCTTCTTCAATATATGCTGATGAAAGGTAATACATTTTTATGATAAAGTATGGAATCCTAACTGTTCACGTTAACCAAAAGATCCAAACACCAATAAGTATATCTTTTAGAAAGCGGGCATAGTATGTCATCTTTAAGATTGCTTTAGAGAAAGGAATGCTCAAGCTTATCTTGTTTATGATATCTGTAAACTTCTTGAAGTTTTCTTCCATTCTCTTCTTGACTAACTTGAAAGGAAATGGAGGAGGTATATTTATTTTGGGAATCCCCCATTCATCATGTTCAACCTTCTCGACTATCAATCTCTTGGCTCTTTCCCATTTCTTCTCCACTATAAGCTCAGTATTTTGCTATTTGGATGGTACTGAAGTAGCATCAGCATCAAGTAAAGCATTCGCAGTGGAAAATAGTGTCGAACGAGACGGTTCGACCATGGTTCGACCATGGGGACTGGTCGAACCAGGAGAGTAATGGTCCCTCATCATCCGTCCCTCATACTGAATTCCAGACCTTAGCATGATGGCATTGCACTACTTAGGGTTTGTTATGCTCTGAGATGAGAACTTTCCCCTTCTCTGCTGTTTGCGTTAGTTGATTCACATTTCCGGCCATCTGCCCCATCAAAAAACATCAAGTCCTTTATTTGCTTATATATATCCTCATGATTTGCATCAATTTTTGCCTCTAGCTTGACCTTCAGGCAATCCACTCTTGCATCATTCCTCGCCGAGTACCTGTTCACCGTATCCTCAAAACTAGGTTTTCCTTCTTTGACCTTAGCACCAAGATCAACACCAACAGGAGATTGTACTGATGTATTAAGATTACTCCATGAAAACTTCGGCCTCCATGATTGTTGATAATTACTTGGAGACCACAATTATTGTAGTTCCATTGATAATTCTGATTTTCTTGATTTTCGAACCTCGTTCCTTAAATACTTTGACCCATGGCGTAGTTTACATCTTCCAATTACTCTTGGTTAGCTCCTTCATAACCAACATCCTACTGCATCATTGGTACTTGCTGCGCTATATTAGTGATTTGCTTTTGCTGAGACTCAGGTAACTTGTTGATATTAGCCAAGCTAGAGACGATCTCATCTTTTCTACTCGACTTAACCATCATGTGCTCAACCTGTGCTACTTTTCCAAGAACATAAGTGCCTCTCACTCTATCAGTTGACCAATCTCTAAAACTCATTGAAATATCCTTAAAGAGATTTTCGGGCTCTATGGATGACTTTGTAAGTAATGCTCTATTTGATGAAGCATTGAGTAAAACTCGATAATCACAGTCCAATCTATTATAAAAGATACTAATGTATTGAGCTTTAGATAGCCTATGCTGTGGATATTTTCGAAGTATGTCCTTGAATCGGTCCCAAGCCTCATGAAACTTCTCATTACCATTGATAGCAAATTGATTGATTTCTTGTTTCATTTTATACACCTTTGAAGGTGGCATGTATCGCTCCAAGAACTTCAATTTCAATTGCTCCCAGGTAGTGCATTCAGCAGCATCAAGAGTATCGTACTAATCTCTTGCTCTTTCAGTAAGCGAGAGCTTAAATAAGATAATCCTCCTCGCATCTTCATGAGTTCCTGCATCCTTTTGTGTACTTGCATAACCAAGGAACTTGTTCAGATGTTGCTGAGGATCTTCAAAGATTCCCCAGAGAAAGGACTCCTTTTAATCATGCTAATCAGAGCAGGATGAAGATCAAAATCAGTTTCGGCGCCTCTTGCTCCTAACAACCCCCATTGCCTCCTCTGTTGTTCTTAAATATTTAACGGATGACAAGATTATCCAAATTCGCTGCCATGTTGACTGCTTCTACTTTTGAGTTATCTCCGATGTAGCTTCAATCTATTGCGAGTTCAGCTCGTCAACTTCAACTTCAAAATTAAGAGCTGCAGTTGGTTCCACGTTCTATTTCTTCTTCTTATTTTTCTTCCTCGATGATGCTCCAATATCTGGATTATAAGGTTCTAACTTTTCTACTTTTGATCGAGTGAGCATACACCTAAGAAAATAAGCATTAGAAAATAAAGATAAGAATTAAATAGTCTCAATTAAATTAGAAATAATAAACTAATAATTAATGTCACCCCCGAAAATGGGAAAAAGTACTTGATGAGCATTTTCTCAACACAAAATATTGATCCCAAAGTGTTAAGGATACTATTGTAGCTTTGATAAGCGACCAAGTGTTTATCGAACCCAAATGATGTATTATTATCAATTTAATTATAATATAACTTATTAAGACTGGTATGACAATATAGTTGTAATGATTAAGTAACCAATAAACATAAAATTAAAAGAACAATAAAAATAAACAAGCAGTATAGATTAAACAAAAGTGAATAAGTGAGAAGATAGATAGTTCTTAGGGCCATCCAGTTTTACTTATTAATTTCTCTTCCATGTACCAATGTCTGACTCTTCCTTTTATAGCTTTAGCTCTCCTTATGACCAATGATGGGCTTTTTGAGCGAAAACACGTACTGAAGATGTAAAAATACGAATCCGATTGTTTCTCGCGCATTGGTTCGACCAAGGCCCCTGGTCAAATCAACCAAGCCCTGGTTGAACTGGCCTGTAATGAATTGGCAGGGTCCTGGTCTGACTCAAACAGTTGGTCAAACCAGAAGCTTTGTGGTCGAACCACACCTGCGAATCTTTATTCTTTTGGTTTGACCACGGTTAGACAACACGCTTGGTCGAACCACAGTGTCATAGTTCAACCACACTTCTGCTATCTTCCTATGCCTGGTTCGACCACGGGTGTTGGTCGAACCATCCCCTATTTGGTCGAACCAGGTGCCTAAACAGCCTTACTCTAGTTCCAATCACTTTTATCCCATTTTCCTTCAAACATCTGCTCAAATGGCCTTACACGCACCTGATTCATCACTTTCCACTACATATCTCGATTTTTCTTGATTTAAGATCAAATCATACTTCATTATCGCACGATTCAGAGCTCAAATTATGTGAATTTACGCACTCATCAGCCCTTTTTCGTTCTTCGTTGATTACATTGACTATGTTCCACATATTCCCCTATATGCGTTAGGACACTATTGAAACATCATTCTCTATACATCTTAATAAGAGACTAGATTAGCTTACATGATCACTCTTATTTGGCCAGTCTCTATTTAGCAGCTCGTTTCGAGCCCTTCCAGTCTTTAAGTTGGCCACGACTAGTATCGTGTTTGTGTAGTTCGCTTACAAATGGGGAGCAGGGCTACTCACTCCACCGTGGCATCTCTCTTCACCAACATAAGCCCGTTGCTAATCATCTAGCCCGAGATCAGCCTTTTCTGTTTTGCTCCACTCCAAAGCCCATCGCAAGTTATGGTCCATGCTCTTGGCTATTATCATGATTATAGTCGGGTCTCAATTTAAGCCAATTTTTTGGTTACCTTGATGTACTATTTAATCATATTTTTTATTTTTGTTTGATCCTTAGAGCCACCTGTTCAGGCTCTTTTTGCAAGCCATTTGTTTGGATTTTTATTTTATTGTTGTTCCCCTTTTTTCTTTATCCCCCTTCTTAATATTAATGAATAGTTAGATGATTTGTCTAATTTAAAATAATTAAAAATGTTGGAATTGACTATTTAACCAACAATTTGACAGAAAGAAAAGTATTTAATTTTAATAACATGCGTTACCAATAAGTTTTAAATCAATACGTTCACAATGATTATTCAAATATTCTTATTAAATAAAAAATAAAATTATAAGAAAATTAGTTGATAAACTTTGAGTCTACATAGTCTATTTCAAAGATCAAAACTCAAATATAATCTCTATATGCGAAATTATCTTGATCATAACTTCAAGATAAGTATGAGAAAACCACATAGTAATTTTATTATGAAAACAATAAATATATTTTAAAGATAACTGTACAAAGTACAATACTTCCTAAGTACCACGATGCAATAAATTACAAAAACTATCTCTTTAGAGAGACACTAGTCAATGCCTTATCTAATTACAAATTTCAAAATATTATTAATGCACATTAAAACAAACTAGCAAACACCAAAATTGTATCATGAGTAAAAAACAACGAATTGTTAAAAGTAAAAAAGAAGCAAATTCAAGTTGATTTATGATCTAACTGCGTCCAAATGAAGATAATACCATTGAATGCTTAATCAGAATTCTGCACGCTTTAGCAATAATAAGTTAGTTAATAATCGAACAAAACTTTAAGGAGAGATCATTGTTGACTAGAAAATCGCTGAGCAGATGCACATAAATAACAACAAGTATACAATAGATAAGGAACCACCAACTAACACATATGCAACATACAATAAAAAAAACTAGCAATAGCATAAAAACACCCACACTAAGAAAAATCCCAAAAAATCATTCAGAATCAAATAAACAAAATCAGCGATAAACAAGGCAGAACAAACCAAAACAGGCTTCAAAATGGACAAAACAACAAGAACCAGCAACCGAGCACATAAATTGAGCAGGCTTGACTAGCACAACAGAGAAAGCAAATAACTAACAAAGACCTAATGGAACCAGTAGAACCTCTTATACTCACCTAGAATTAAAATAGAAAAAAATAACTTAATAATTAAAAAAGAAATAAAGACCAAACAAAACCAGCAAGACCACCATATGCTCATCTAGAATCAGAATAGAAAAAATACCCAACAACCAGAGCCAAAACAGTCCTAAAAATTCATGTCGAGCAACTACTGAAGAAATATAGAATTAAAAACAAAGAATATAAATACAATAATTATCAAGACAACCCACAATATATGCAAAAATTAGAAAGCAACAACAACCATGAACCAAACCCATGATCAGAAAAATTCAACAACAATAATCCATGCAGCCAAAAGTTTTAAAAATCTTGTTCTCAAAACTGCAGCAAAAACAAGCAGAAAGAGTCTGAAACTAGTTGGAATGAAGAGTGAAATTGTGAAAGAATGCTGAAAAATGCATGTTCAATTTGTATAATTTTTTTGTATTTGTGTAAAAGTACAAACTGATCATGTGACATATGGTTGGTAAGCCACGGAAGAGAAGACCATTTTTCCTTAAGAAATACCTCAATCCGAGCTCAGATAAGGAAGATATGATCAAAACAGCGAAGTCGCGCAAACTGTACCAGAACAGAACGACTCGCGGCATACTATACATGACTCATGCCACACACAAATGATTGAATTTTTATGATTTAGCCAAGAAAGAGAGGATCGCATGAGCGTACAAATCACCTCAATCGGAGATTGGATGAAGAAGTTATGAGCAAAACCATAAGGTTGCTCAGGCTGTCAACGAATAGCAGGACCCGTACAGTCGAGAGGCTTCTTGCGGCATGACTCATGCCATGGCCCAGTGTGCCTGAATTGTCATTTTCCTGGTCTGTTCGTGTTTTTGACGTGAAAAAGCCCACTTTTGAGTTAGAATTCGGGATTTATCAGTCCTCAACTATAGAAGGAGCCCTTAGGGGTGTTCCAAATCCTAACTCTCTACCCCACTCTTTGGACTACACAATCTTACAAATATTCACCCATCACCTTCCACCATCCATCTCTCCCCTTCACCCTTCTTTTTCCTATCACCCTCATGGAGAACTATTCCAAACAAGGGTTTTCTTCCTTCTTTAATTTCTTATTGTTGATTTATAGATTTATGGGTAAGTTTCATTCCTTAGACATGGTTGTTAATTGTAACAACATGGGCTAGTACTTTTCTAGAATGTTCTAGGTTTTGAAGGTGTAATTGGATTGAATTGATGACCTAGACTAGGTTATTCTCTTATTAATGCTTTGATTGAGACTTATATTTTTGTCTTATATGGTCTGCCTCATTCATGATATGTTATTTTCTTATGCATATTTATGCTTGTTGCTTGTGACATAAAGTGATTATATTTGTCTATCTGTTATGGGTAAGGGATCTAATCATATAACATTTATTCATTAGAATAATTAATTGGACACTTAATATATTTATTAATTACTATTCTAGATGATTTGGTTTCTTAGATTGTTAGGTGGAAACGAGGTTTAATTCTTAAGTACCTGTAAAGGGAAGTCTAGTGTTCTAGTCTTTAATGGAATTTTGCATGAAGTTCCTAGAAAGAGAGTAGGAATTATTCTTCTGCTTTTGAGGGTTTGAACCAGATTTATGTGTTAAGTTTACTTTAAAAGAGAGATTTAACATAGTTTTGTGATTGCTTCCACAAAATCTGCAGAAATTATAACCGATTGTCTAGTTATTTAATTTAGCTAATTTAAACTGGATTTCCTCGAGCTATCTTGTCTTCTCTCTTGAAACACTTGTGATTATTTGTGGATTTTTATTTTTATTTATTTTATTTAATATTTATTTTTATGCGTAATTAGTTTAATAATTTCCAAAATTAAAAAAGGTTATTTTGTCTTAATTATTAGTGGTGCGAATTAGTTAGTTTGTATCTTATTTAACTCCAATCCTTTGGGTTCGATATTTTTACTTGGTCACACGAAGAGCTACAATTAATTTTCTACACTTGGGAACACATGCAAAAAGGTGAACAAGTAGTTATCACCCCATAACCCATGTATATATGTGAAATGGTGGGGTGAGCCGGTTTAAACCACCACTCCCCCAACCAATTATGATTTTTTATATACATATTTATTATTATTATAATCCATTACGAATATACGTGCAATACTTAATAACTAAGATATGATACATTTACAAATTAATACACATATGTGTACAGCTTCTTACCACTATTATTATTACGAGAACACGTGTGATATTTAACAATTAAGAAATAATGCATTTATACACATAAAATAATTTAATTAATTATAAATTCAAATTAATGCATGTAAATATTTATGCATATATTTATTCACATAATATCACCATTTATATCAGGGATGTGTCAAATAAAAATATAAAGATAATTAAAATATAGAAACAATTGTCACATAAGTGACACATTATTACCACATAATTGCCACATAATTATCACATAAGTATAAAATGCACATAGCACAAATTAAATTATATTGGCACATGTGTAGTGAGAAGCTCGGGTATCACACACAAATATTATGAATTCTCAAAATTTTCCCATTGTACATTCTTTTAATTTATCTAACTCACAGCAGCATCAAATTTAATAAATAAAATGTATAATAAGAATCATTTTAATAATTAAATTAATTTATTTTATGGTGAATACTGCCTGCTTTCATTAACATAATATACACAACTCATTAGTCATCACCAACTAACCTTCAATTTATATATGTTTACAAAATTAATTTATTAATATAAAATCTCAATAAAATATAGCATATAGGATATATATCTGCCTAAGCCCAAATGGAAGTCCCTGATTTGCTGCAACTCTAGCCAGAGCAACACCATAGCCTTTAATTGAGAAGAAAAGGCGTAATCATTTCTAGACTGTAAGCAAGGAGATTATAATTCATCTATAAAGAAAACAATAGCAATATCCATAGTTCACATAAATGAGAAATTATTTTATAATTAAAAGTGCATTTGATGAATTAAGAACCTGGCTTACAAATGACAAATTTAAGCAAGAAAATCAATTATAAGTAGCATGTATTAGGGAGGGTATGTGGTAGAAATTGGCCTTATTATCCGCCTCTTATAAATGACAGCACAACACGACACCACATTAACTCTGTATAAACCTCTTCATTTATTAAAAATTTAAAGTACTTGTAAATTTTGTAGTATATTTAAGTTTTGTAATAAATATTGTAAATTTTGAGCTCTAAAGAAATGATTAGTAAACTTCCAAAGAAATGATGTGTGAAATGCCCTACCTTTTGGATGCCTGCGTACACAAAGCAGAGAACGTAGGAAATCATGAATAAAAAAGCATACAGAGCGTACCTAAATATTATAATTACTACAACAAAGATGGAATCATATAAGATTCAAAGCATATATCCAACTCCTTCCCTACCTTATATACTGTCGTGCACATTCAAAGACACAAAATTAGCTAAATCATATAGCACTCCATCATGTCAAAAGTTCTTATTATCAAAAGGTAAGAAATGTTGGTCTCCACATACTCGTTGAGGTCAAATGAAAACTTGTCAGACAGAATTAGTTTGATATTATTGAACATTAGTAGAAGCATCCAAAATCAACTAATACAGAAATTTTGCAAGAAAAATAAATAAAAATAACTTTACTCACTTGATAATTCACTGGTAAAAGCAAGAAAGCAAGAAAATTTTGAACAAATCATACATATAAACCATTCAGTTGAGGGAATTTGCATTCATATATATAGAAAATTATTGTCCAGTAACTAAAGTAGAATCATGAGACATGTTTGATCGTATTGAATTATAGAGTATTTATTACATATGAAACTAAATGCATATTGGGAAATCAGCTAAATGTATGTTTGAAAATATAAATCACCAGTGTAGCTCACAGATTGATCAAACTAAGCCACTAGTAAATAGGAAAAAGAGGGAAAAAAACTTGAGAATTTAATACATCAAAGATAGAGAGGAGACCCCAGGACTAACACTGAAAACAAAAGAAGAAAAGAGAATGAGCTTATCGAATAATCTTATAAACTCATATTATTTCAGATAAAATCGCTTGAACAAATAGTATCAAAATCATGAATAGATTAACAGTGTACCGCATCTCTATCGGAGACTCGGGTCTTACATCATCGTAGAGAGCAATGGCCGCAGAGATAAAATAAGAAAAGGAAAAAAAAACCAAATAGCCAGTCCTATGCTTACTTTCTTGTTTAATTAATAAGCAACCAAGTGGAGGATAATTTTCAAAATCTCCAATGTGGAAAAACTGAAAAATTCTAAGAACTAAAATAAGTGAAGGAAAAAAATTACCCATATGAATATTACAGTACGGTAACAAAAGGAAATTAAAAAAAAGACTTCGATTAAAACCTCGAACGAAACCTGAAAATTTTCATATCAGCTTATTCATGTTACTCTTATTAAAGTTATACACACTCATCCATGTAAATATCAATATATCAACATGACAAACTGACTTCATTCCAAGACATACCCCAGATAAAGTTGAGGATAAAGGTGTGCCTTAGGATTCATACATAAAATGGAATGGGAAACTGCATCAGATGAGGCTCCAAAAATCATTCCCAATCTTTAGTAAGAAGGTGTTAAAATTACTCAAACATGCATGAGAGCACCACATATCAGCTGAGTTTTCAGAATTTAAAGAAAGAAATGATTGCCAAGAGGATATGT